>JAAOAL010000045.1:0-697710 GCA_013186775.1 Fusarium dlaminii | reverse complement strand
CCCCCTTTTTTTTTTTCTTTGCTGCGTTATACCGTTTGAGTTTGGTATAGGTAAGGATACTGAGTTAGATAGATCATAGCACTGAGCATAGACTCATGCAATCAAACAAATTGACAAAACCAAGGGATCAACTTTAAAAGCAGGCTGTTGACACAATGGTTTGCATTGGAGTGAATTTCATGAGTATTTCTCTATTCTTCGTCACATCGTATTGAAACATCCAATACTTCTTGCACAACTACATGACCCATATTCAAGTTCAGACGGTGCAATGAACAAAGGCACAGTAGGCAGTGCCCAACCAAATCTAAGACATAAGAAAATGCTGAAAAGTGGCCAGTCCCATATCCGTTACGCCATTCTCGTATGCAATAAACGCCTCTCCTCTTAATAACCCAAGCCATGCTGGTGAACTGGACATCTTCCGGGATGTTTACGGAACCAAGACGAGATGCAGTGCTTATGAAATCTGCACAGACACTCCAAACGTGCCATTTGATCACCGACAGTGAATTCTTCGAGACAAATGGTGCACTCTGCATCATCGATGCAATCCTTCTCCGTTGCGGAATAACAATACATACCCGTTAACCGGGGTACAGCTGGTGCTCCGCCATCCTCACTAGCGCCTAACGTTCCATACGCGCTGTGAGTCTGGATACACTTCGTGATATGTGACTGACGAAGTTCCTCAGCATTCGGCAAGCTTTGGGACGGCAGCTCGCGATGACAAACAGGACACTCATCTTCCTCGGCAATCTGTGGCGTAGGCGGAAGTGCCCGCTGCCTGGTCGATGATTCTCCTAGTGAGCTATAGCGATCTGGATATGAAGATGCCGAAGCAGCCTGGCCACTTGCTTGGACTCGATCAAAACGCGACTGGAGCGCTCCACTACGTCTTCTATAGGTAGGACCAGGAGAAGAACCAGATGATGCCGAGCCCTAGTGATACGTCAGTTTATGCAAAAATTCAATGAGAGAAAGGCGAAGTACCATTGTGACACTCCTCGTCCTGAGAGAGAGATATCTGTACGGGTCGCCACCGGTGCCGGGGGCGAAAACTGCACCGTGTCGGTTAGACGGCTGCAGTGTTCCATAGGCATTACCGATACTGCTTCGTGACCTCTGGTGAGAAGTTCGCGGTGAAAGAGTTGCTTGTGGACTCGGGCTTTGGGGGGGCGCTGTATTCGGATCTGGTACGCAAGGGTTGCAAAGCCGTACCCGTTCACCCCCCGACATGTCGTTCACATCAAAATATCCAGCTCCTAGTCCGTCAACAAGCAGTGATTGATGGATGGCTGCCTCGGAGCCAGGTTGCCGTACAATATATTGGTGGGGGATGATGATCCTGTGCGGTGAGCAGGCGTTGCAAACAACTCTCCCACATTTCCTGATCCGATAAGCATATACAATCAAATGTTGTCTGGATATATCTCGACCTACCTGCAGTGATGTTTGCGGATGAAGAAACTAAACTGCGTATGGCAGATAGGGCAATATGTGACCTCATTATCCGGCTGCCATCTTGGGCGTTGCTGATCTGAAGATATTGACTGGCGAGCAGAGCGCGGAAGCGGTGGAAGTGCCTCTTCCAAAGGTCTTGGAGATGGTAATGGTGCATCCATTCTTTCTCGGGATGGAGTTGTGTGCGCTCGTTGAGCCACTTGTGAGTTTGGTGCGATTATGCGTTGGCTGGACCTTGCTCTCTGATCCGGGTTGCCAGTGGCAACACTCTGAGAACCAGGTTGCTCGAACCGCGTATTATGTGGTATACCTGTCGAAGATTGACCCGATTCCTGGGTAACCGTGGGGGGTAAAGTAGCTTGGTTCGATGGAGGATCGCTCGTAACATAGGCAGCATCTCTGTCAACGTTCGCATGGTCCGAGTCTGGGGTTGGGACATTATCCCTAGTGATCCCAACTTGTGCAAGCTCTTGGTTTGAGAAGCGAATAGTTTGTGCTCCAGACTGATCTCGCTCGATATCAGTGCGAGAGTGATGCGAGCTGTGGGTGGATTCTTGGTCTCCTGAACCACTCTCCGATAGACTCCGCTCGATGGTGTGGGATGGGCAGTCGAAGTATCGCGAGCATTCTTGGTGATGGAAGCGAGGATTCCGCCAAGGGCATATTGGATCTTGTGCGTTATCTTGGTGGTGATATGGGTTTGGGTCTGGGTCTTGGTCGTTCTGGTCGATTTCGCGTTGGCCGTCATCGCTATACAATGAATGTGAGCTCGGAGAACTACTCGACACAAGAGCACTGTAGTCTGTGGCACCCTCCGAGGCGAACTGGCCTGAAGCACCCGAAGGGCTGGCCATGACAGCTCATTAAGACTCGGTTGTTAACGAGGGGGGTGATTAGAAATGCGTAGCCCTCGTCTAATACAACATGGGTTGGTGATATCGGTCGAGGGGATGGGCCCCGAGTTTTGTATTGTGGGAGTGTGTAGATAAAAGAAGAAATTCTGAGTTCGAGTGCGGCGTTTGTCGGCGGTAGTATTCCTTGAACCTATATCAGATGCGATTAGAAAATGGTTGGTTCAAGGCTAACTCGCATGATGCATGACAGATACTAGGTAGCTAGGTGATAGCCAGGATAGTAAGTCGGTACTGAGTCAGGTCTGGGAGATGTAGCGAGTTGAACGTACTTTTGAGGTGATCAACAGATGATGCGAAGATGATGTAGAGTCGCAGTGAAGACAGGCAACCTCTTAGAAGTGATTCGAACCAAGTCGTGCCGAATTATTTGTTGATTGGAGTAAGTTATTAGAAAGTTTAGTTGGTCCAAAAGGGCTGGCCTTGGGCTTCCACGGGTCCGCTAGGACTGGGCTTGCGGCAGGCCCGTCTCATCTGAGGGGCTGCCCGCTCCGAAGAAGTGGAGCTGGGGGGAATCATTCGCCCACGCGATCACCCTTGCATCACCTATCAAACTACCTAGACGGGACCTCTAGCCTAGCCTTATTAGCCCCTGGGGTTCAACGTGCGGCCTTGAGAGATCACTTTGCTACCTAATCCAAGTTGATAGGCACTATTTCAGCTTGCCTTGAACTACTAACCTAAGGTACCCTACCTACTTCACATCTCATACAGACAAATCAGTGTTATACAATCTTCCCAAATATCTTACACTCACTAGGTAGTTATCATTGTTTGGACTTTTGGGAGGTTAGATAACGCTAGGTCTATAAGCATTTCTCTCTCATTCTCACACCGCAGCTCACTTGACCACTCACGCGCTAACTTGAAATGTATCAGGTGGACACACTTTATTGCCCGCTAGTCTGGGCAGATCTGGACCCTTATCGCCGACTGTTAATCAATACCATCTTATTAGCCCGGCATTGGTGATTAATTACCCCATAGTGTTGTTAGTGGCCTCGACTTGAAAGGTACCCCTTCACCTTCTAGGTATCTTCACTCCTTCTATCAGCGTTGAAACCAAATCCACCAAGTCAAGTCTATTTCAGACGGATGGCCTCAGCTCATCACCCAAGCTCCCCAGATCTTCCTCTAGTTTAACTCCTTTCACTGCCAGCTGCTTGCTCTCCTGAAGAACAAACACCATTCGAGCCCATTTCTCCTCATCTGTGTTAACCCATTGGTGCTTTGTCCCACGTTGGACTGCCACATCCCCTAGCTTCACCACACGATTCTCCCCCGAGTCGAGCACCAACTCCATCTCACCCTCAATCACGACTCCGTAGTCTATACTCAGTGTTCGATGCATGGCTGATCTACCGGGTGGGAAGTCAACAATCCGGAGCACCGAACCTCCAGGGACACTAAGCCCTGGAGAGTTGCTAATGTAGTTCCCATATGTCTCTATGTCTGTATTATCTTCGAGATCAACTGGAAACCCTTGAGTGACGTAACCGAGGTAGAAGACGTGTGTCGAGAGGACAGTCTCGGGTAACTCATCGTTGAGCCGTGTGTCAAATATCGCGTTTCCATTGTCATTATGCTTGGTGATGAACCGTTTTGGTATGGACAAGATATTATCTGCCGCAACAGGAAAAATGAGGATAAAAATGCGAGAAACTAGAAAAGGGGTTTAGTTACTTGACGTGCCATTGTGATATAAAGTTCAAAGGTTATTCCTGGGTTGAGCTCGAGAATGAAGTGAGGATATCTCGTTTCTATATACCTCGGGATAGCTCATTCCAAGGCCAATCTTCATCCAATGCTCTGCCTTCGCTAAGTGTCACCCATCAACTTCCTTCTTGTGAAAACTATTCGTTGATGAATCAATATGACGTTCTTGTGCTCCCTGAATCATCTGACCCAGCTTGGTCGAGCACATAAAAAATGCAAGCCCTGGAGTTCGAGTAGCACACAGCCTGATATACTTCTAATCGTTACACGCCCTGAAAGCTATTCGGGTCCCGTGTGAATATTGCATTTGTTTCGGGGTGTTCATATGAGTATCAAGTACTCTCCCTGGAAATGAAAGTACCTGGACGAGATTTAGAGGATAAGTTCAGAGAAGGCTTGGTGCTACGGAACTCTCTTGTCTTGATTCATCAACACCGAAATACAGTTCCGGCGCAGCTCGAAAGCGCTTAAATAATGTTATTTGTGCCACTGTGTCACTCTCTTTTCTCAATGGCCTTTATCCATCACCCAGACTGTTGGTAAATTAAATTACATAGCAATGCTTGAAAAGTTGGCGAGGACACAAGATGTTGTTCTTCTCAATACGACCGTCAAACTCTAGTTAAACTTATGTAAACTTTCAAGGTGCAACATTATAGTTGCGTGCATCCTTGGCGGTTGCTTGGTGATTGCTAATGCAGAGTTATACCCCTGAGGTGGATAATCACCCCAGACGATCTGTCTACTTAAGACTTATATCTTCTTTGATACGGCGTGAATACCCTCTTTCACGAGAGACTTTCCAATACGAGTGAGTTCGGATCAGTTATTTAAGAAACAAAAGCGATAATTGCGCCCAAGATTGATACATCATCTTGGGGGAATGGTTTTCAGCCCCTTTGCGAGCACTCATCTGATAATCATGTCAAGGGAGAAAAGACCTATCCAACTGTATATCTTGGCAACTGAAGCAGATGATTAACCATCAGCTATGCCGTGTAACACTGAGACCTGGTTGTCGGTTGGTCGGTGAGAGTGAAGCCCACTGGGGTGGTTGCGGCCTAACATTAAGAATTTTCGTGTATTCAGATGATAATCAATCAACTCAAGCTAACGCAATGAAATTCAATCAAAGATATACTTCATCCTTGAGGCCTTCCAAGGAATCGTGACAGCTTTCTACGGGCTGCTAGTATTCGGGGCCTTGACTATTACAGATGAGAGATGCTGATAGACATCGCGTCCTGTGGCTTGCTGTATTGAGTCAGCGGCCATGATAGAAATTGGGCGATAAACTTCGAGATTCCTGCCTTGTTTATAACCGGAAGTGAAAGACAAAGTTAGTCTTTTGCTCCCTTGCTCATCAAACCCTTTGAACATAGTTAAACAAGCGCGCAAACTTAACCCAATTAGACTTATTCTCATGCATGAGCTTCTCAAAAGTTGTGGAATCATCCGTTAAGCAATTCCATGCTCGGTTGATTGAGGCAAATTTCTTACGAATAACCCCCTTTGACGAATCGAAAGCTCACCACAGAAGCGCCGGCTATGCGATGTGCTCTGCATCTCGATACCAGCGCCGTGATCGGAGCTCTCTCAGTGAATCTGCAATGGCACTGCTGTTAGTGCAGAATTTTGACGGCGTGTCTCAACTGGTGCTTTGGTGTGATGTCAAACTTGCAACAGAACAAATAGCTGGTGGTTGAATAAAGGGGCTGGTGTTGAGCAAACAGGCCAATGAAAGCAAGGCCAGACAACGACTTGATATATTTTTTTCACCTCTAAAATAGTAGAATGCAAGCATCATGAGATCTCTTTCTCAAGCAGGAGAGCGGCAAACGGCGCTACTGTGTGCATTACGTGGACTCATAAATGAGGCATTCGCGTCTCGTTGGGGTCGATCTATTTTACACCAATAGAACCTGGGCAGTTGACGCCATCACACGTTGACGGGCTTGTGTGCATGCAGGTCCAGGACAGGATGAGAAGGCTCATGATATTAGGAACGGTCTTGGCACGGCTGAGTCGGCTTCAGGTGAATTCTTAGCGTTGGTGTTTCAGACGATGGATGGATCATGGCGAATCTTTTTTCAACCTCGCGATCAGATAAGGGTCTGTGTCTGACTGTCTAGTGCAGAATTAGACAGAGAGGAAGACGTACACAGCTAGAACAAGACGTAATAGTTTCACGATGGCTCCCTTGAATATGGAGCAGAGTACGTATGCTCTCAATTTCTTGGCCAGTTGCGGAATAACCCATCCCCATACCATACCCTGGCCAGTCGACATATGCTGACGACGACACCGGACGTAGCCCAAGTTTCGATATAGCAGGCCATGATAGCGTTTTAGAGCTTTGACTTATCTGACGCGGTACTGTAGGCTGATTGACCCCGATACTGATGCCGGCCGGAGTTTGGCCAGAAAAGGGACTAGACCTCTCAGCTTAGATCCTGCGGGCCCAATCATATCATGAGGGCATTCCCCATCAAAACCGTTCCAGGATTTACATTTTACCTTTGACTTTTAAGCAATGGATGGATCCATGACAACTTAAGAAAAAAGGTCACTTCTTGGTCTCTTCCTAGGTTGTCAATTATTTCCTGACTAGGCTCCATGTCACTGATCCTTGCACTTTGTACCTTTCTTTAAAGCCTTTTACACTCTTTAAATCCCACGGCCAATCATTTGTTTCCTGCTTCAAGTTCCTGCTAATTTATTATCCGTTACTAATTCCGCTTCCAGCCCTACAGCATTGATTGCTAGCTACCTACCTACCTACTACCTACCACTCGCATATCTCAATTCCTCACATTGCTGCAAACTGTTTATCTCCTTCTTCTACTTCCTCTCTTTCTTTTTTGGGGGGCTCACTCTCATTCGATATATACTTCTTCATCAATGTCAAATTAAGCACCGTTGCGGGCTTAGTAAAGCCTGCTTGCTACCTATCCACCCATCCAAACGAGTTGCGCAATGGCTGGCCCTTCGCCCTCGTCCTCGAATCTTTCTCAGAACATTGATCCTTCACGTTCAGATTCAGCCTCAGTTTACCCTGCATCTCAATCATATCCTCCTCCCCCTGTACCGGTGCCGTCCTCAGGAGATTCAGCTGGCGGCGCTTCCTCAATAGCGAAGCCAGAGAAAGGGCTTGCACTTTACGCCTGTGGTCACTGTGGACGACGTTACTCGAGGCCGGAGCATCTTCAGCGCCATGTTCAGACTCATACCTTAGGCCGTAGATTTGCCTGTTCGATTTGTGGAAAGACATTTGCGCGTGCCGATCTCAAGAAGCGCCATGAGACCAACCATGAGAACGACGACACCAAGAAACGCAGGCGTACGACTTCTCTCAACACCGGTAGGGTTACCCATGCCTGTAAGGCTTGTGCCACCGCAAGGGTCAAGTGTCAGGAGGAAAAGCCTTGTCAACGATGCGTTCGTCGCGGCTTGACCTGCGTCTCGTCAGAGGCAAGCTCGTCTGCAGCTATGAACTTAGTTCACTTGTCTGCCAGTGCTCGTTCTAAAACACCTGTCGATGATGAACACGACAGTAGCAATGCTTCCGCGGAATACGCCCCCACCAGCTTTCCTAACCCGGCTTCTTACCCTACCGATCAACCATCGCTGTATAGTCAGAATACTCACTTCCATGCGCACTCTCGGTCAGCAACCCCAAACACCGGGGATCTACCACCCAGCTCAGAGGCTGGATCTTCCAGCCAAGCGGGGACAGACCAACTTCCCTTTTGTGATTTTCTTCGGGATGTCTTATACGAACAGCAGTACGACCAATCAGCCAGGATCCCAGAAAATCAAGGTCTCGCAGTACTGAACTTTTGTAATGATAGTAACATGGAACTATCAGACATGGACTTTGGGCTGCTGGATCATTGGAATACAGATGGGATGGCCAGCTCGGCCCCAGTACAGCAAGAGACGCCCAAAAGTCCCGTCGACATGGACCATATGCGGCAGAATCTTGTTACAGCCTGGGATGTGTCTCCATGGCGATGGGACCCAGTAGCAAATGACAACGCCTTCGGCGAACAGGGAAACCTGCCAGTTTCGAAAAGAGATGTGGCTAATATACAGGCTCAGGCTTCAAAGGGGGGGTTCAGAAGGGTCGTTGACCAAAAGCTTGATTTCGCCGCTCGTGATGGCGTACTAGCACTGGTCTTGGGGGCCTGTCAACCTGATACAATGTCGAGCCGCATCTCAGGGTCCTTTCCTTCAGCAGATCTTTTGGACACCATGTTGCATGTATTTCTCAACTCGCATACCAACCAGATCTCGGATTACATACATTTCCCGACCTTCAAGCTCAATGAGCAAGAGCCAGAATGGATTGCGGGAGCGGCAGCTGCTGGTGCTGTGTTGATGCCCGTACCGACTCTGCGAAAATTCGGCTATGCTCTTCAGGAGTCCATCCGTATGTATAACCAGTTCGGAAGTTCTTGTCTCTAACCTTGAAATAGGAATTGTTATGCCCAGGCGTTTTGAAGAAAACAACGAAGAAATACTCAACCTAGGCCTCATCCAGGCTATTGTTCTGGGTCAAGACACAGGTCTTTGGAGCGGCAATCGACGGAAGATGGAAATTGCAGAGTGCCATGTCAACATCCCCGTGACGATGATGCGATATCGTGGCAAGTTCCAGAGGTCTTCGTATCCGATGCTTTCAGTAACACCGGCGGATGAGGGTGCGAATCTCGAGCAAAAGTGGCGGACATGGGTCGAGATGGAGAAGTGGAAACGGTAAGTATTTGCGACGTTCTTTTCTTTTCTTTTCTATATATTATCAATACTGACCACGCCAGTTTTGTGTTCCATCTTTTCCTTCGAGATAGCCAACAGTCCATGACAGCTCTGACGAACCCCGTAATGTCATACGCCGAACTCACCCTTCCTTTACCTGCATCTAAGGAACTGTGGTGCGCAAAGACAGCAAAGGATTGGAAGGATGCATACTTGAGACGAGAGGCTGGACACATGAAGCGAGCGCCGTCAGTTGGCGATCTATTCCGCGATCTGAACCTCCTTTCAGAGAATCGACATCGTTTGGATGTACAATTTTCGGCAGCAATCTATCTCCAGGCCTTTTGGCTCCTGATTCTAGAGTATAGAAATCTTTGCTCATCTTCCAGAACACGATCTTATACCCAAGACACTTATGAAGGCGCCAGTTCATTGCTAGCTGCACGACGCCATCAACTGCTTCAGGACCTGCAGACTTTCAAAACCACAACCACGAACTGGCCCGAGATCACAGCCCATGAACGCCTGTTGCTCAATCAGCTCATGATGGCATTGCATATATCTATGGACGACTTGCAGCTCTTCGCAGGAAAAGAGGGGGATGAACAGGCACATCGGACATTTCCTGTGCTCCAGCAATGGGTCGAAAGTGTAGACTCTCGGGCAGCTATATGGCATGCCGGCCAAGTTCTTCGATTTGCCAAGCTCTTCCCTTCAGCTCAATTGAAAAACTTCTACGCCGTCGGTGTACATCATGCGGCACTGGCCTTGTGGACGTACGGGGTGATAACAAAAGCCGGGAGCCAGCAAGATATGTCTTCTCAGCATGAAAAAGTCTACGTCGATGGCCCGGAAGCGATGAGCGTGCAGAAGTACATTACTATGGGACAAGGTGTGCCAGTCATTCGAGGACCGAACCAACGCAATGGAGCAACTGAGGCATCAGTTGAGAATCCCAAGACGACCATGGAGGCTGTTCATGATATACTCCTAGCCAATTTCGGTGGTGCGAATAGAATGGCTCCAGCGATTGTGGAAAACCTAAGCATTTTGATACGGCAACTGGGAAATGTTGCTTGGGCAGTAGGGTTAGGTTAGGGGGTCTGGGATTGTCATGATGCGATGTGTATAGTAGGATGAAAAGTTGTTGTATTTTCTTGGTCTGGGGCCAAAAAAGTTAATAATACCCGCATACCTACCTGTAGTACATTAGGCTCATAAACAAGACTGGACAGAAAATAGGTAAGTGAGGCTCCTCAGTAGCAGCAACAAAAGAAAGGATCTAAAGCGAATAGAGAATGTCAGTCATGCCCTTGGAACTGGCCAATGTACATCCTTTCAGCATTTATAGAGCTTCATTCAATCCTGCTCCATATAGTCAGCCTGAGCCATGGCCACTTACACATATTGATCATGAATACATGAATGCAAGCGACTTTATAGAGTCCATCCAGTTATCTAACAGCGATAAACCGGAGCTTAAGCACCCAAATGAAGACATGGCTTTCTACTCTGCCATAAACAAACAACCATGGATACTACATACCTTGTTCGACGAAGTCCATCTAGAGATAGTTGCCACAATTGATGAATTGTCTAGAAGCGTAGTATGTCAGAAACAGTATTCACTAATCTGAAACACTCACGCTTAACTATGGAATACAATATAAAGCAACCTTACTGAGAGAGGTGCCTAAAACTATTAGATACTTTAGCTTGTGTTAACTTTTATGAATAAAAATGCCAGGCTATATTATTATCCAATGACATAGAGATAGATTCATTACATAGTAAATATGATAATAGAGGGTAGGACAAGCTCTGGGGTGTATATCGGTACTTTAGGTGGGTATTTTTAACCTCCGGTTCAGCCGGCCGGGGGCTAGCTCTCAGCTCAGTGGAAAAGCCCGTGTGGTGACGTTACCTTATCCCTCAGACCTGCAAAGCTGGAACCCTTTTTGTACAGTATCCTTTATTATTTTATTTCTTGTCCCTGTAGATCACGGTTTTTTTTTTTTTAAAGGAAAGAAAGAAAGGAAGGGGAAAAAAAGGCGAAAGGAGCTATTACATGCTGAGCATTTCCGCTTTTATCACTGTGGCTGCATCGTTGACTCAGACGTGCTACATCTCACAAAGTGGCTGAACAAGTGTTCACCCTTTCTCTTCACCAGCCAGACCATCAGCTTCTACTCTTGCTTTCTACCTTACTCTTAGCTCTTTTCACCGTCCAGTATTCTACAAATATGTCTCCTCAAGATACGTCAACGGCCCTCGTGGTCACAACGACTGTTCTCTCAACCGTTGCCTTTCTCGCCATCGCCCGCGCACTTCTCTACCCCGTGCACCCGAAAACCATTCGCAATCCGCTCAAGGCGGGCGTTTACGACAAGGCCAATGCTGATAAGTTGAAGAATCTTGTTTATCAACCTGATCAGTTTCCTGGCCCTCGAGATGTCGAAACCCCAGTAAGCCACTATCTCACAGCCTAATACCCAGAACTATGTTGACCACGGACATAGTACGGAAGCATTCGTGTTTACGAGTTTGGCCCTGAGGACGGTGAAAAGGTCTTCTTTGTGCACGGCATCAGCACACCCTGCATCACTCTCGGGCCTATAGCTCTTGGGCTCGCCAAACGCGGCTATCGTGTGATGCTCTTTGTAAGCTTCTTGCTACCTACTCGGGCTCTCCAGCTTGACTAATATCTCTCGAGGATCTCTTTGGGCGTGGTTTCTCCGATGGTGTCGCTGATATTCCACACGATGCCCGTCTCTACGTCTCCCAAATGCTTCTCGTCTTGGCTTCTAGCCCTCTTGCATGGACCGGTACAGATGCCTTCCGCCTTGTTGGCTATTCTCTCGGCGGTGGAATCGCAGTTCACTTTGCAAATGCGTTTCCTGACCTCGTGCGCGACCTCGTGCTCCTCGCGCCGGCAGGCCTAATCCGCGCCGCCTCCTTTGGCCGCGTCTCTCGGTTCCTCTTCGTCTCTGGCCTCGTCCCGGAGCGCATTCTGGCCGTCGCTACACGCAGTCGTCTTCAAAAGCCTATCGCCGCTTCAGCCAAGCCACCTCCCAAGACGCCCATCGAGGCTGTCACTACGCCACCACTCAATGTTGCCGAGGCAGAAGTGGTTCCAGCGTCCGGTGAGGCCGTTACGCCGTTGGAGCAACGTGTCATGGAGTATGTGCGCTGGATGGTCACCCATCACAGTGGTTTCGTCCCCGCGTTCATGTCGAGCATTCGCTTTGCACCCCTGACCGATCAGCATGACGCCTGGGCCAAGTTGTCCAAGCGTGCTCCTGGCACTACAGCTATTTTACTAGCTAGATCTGACGAGATTATTGATCCCGATTCCTATCGCCGGGATGCACTATCTCTCGTTGGCGGTGAGCACCATGTCCGCTGGCGAATTCTTCCAGGGAGCCATGATTTCGTTATGACGCATGCGGGAGACATCCTTAGCGAGATTGACGACATGTTCAATACTAACAAGGTGTGATGATAGTCGTGTTTTATTGTATCACTGTTTGGTCTCTTCTACAACAGGGCTCCAGACAGTTACAAAGAGCGAGAGCAGGGAGTTGGGTTCAGGAGTTTGTTATATTCATGCCCTTTGTTTTTCCGTGATAGAATATAGAGTGGAGAGCGATTTACATGTTTTATTTTGCACTCGCTTCCATTATTAACGATCCAAGGCTTGACTTTGACACTATATTCAATTAGCACACTCCCGCCATTTCAGTCACCGAGCAAGAATACTCACCATGTTCCAGTAGACGCCCCGCCTCTTCAGTAACTCTGCATGGCATCCTTGTTCCAATAATTGGCCATCTCCCAGGACAAAGATCACATCAGCATTCTGCACTGTGGCCAGTCGATGTGCTACCACGAGCATCGTGCGTCCTTCACTAGCTCTTTCGAATGCCGACTGGACTAGCTTTTCGCTTTCCGAATCAAGGGAGCTCGTAGCTTCGTCGAGAAGCAGGACTTTTGGGTCGCGAATCAGAGCGCGAGCAATCGCCACGCGCTGCTTCTGACCACCTGAAAGTGATACACCACGTGATCCAATATTTGTATTGTAGCCCTCCGGCAATGAGACGACAAAATCGTGGATCGAGGCATCACGGCACGCTTGGTGTAGTTGCTCGTCGGTGATTGCTAAGGGGTCGACTCCGAGTAAGATATTCTCCCGGATGGTGCCCTGGAAGAGGGTGGCTTCTTGGGCCACGAGAGAAAAGTACTTTCGGTATTCGTACAAGTTGATATCGGTAGCATCCTTGCCATTCAGGAGGATCCGGCCCTTGTCCAAGTCGTAAAATCTGTTTCTTCAGCTACGATACGATGGAAAAAGCATGTCGAAGCCAGCTTACCTTTCCAGGATTGAAATGATCGATGACTTCCCTGAGCCTGAGGCGCCTACGAGGCCAGCAAACTGTCCCTTTTCAATCTTCAGGCTCAATCCTTTGAATACGGGTGTGCTCCTAGTCGGGTACTTGAAGGCGATGTTTTCTAGCTCAATCGACATCCCACCATCTGTATCTGGGATCTCCTGCGAGGTAGAGACCTTGTCTCGCGGTCTGCTCTCTCTCATGTTTAGAATACGATTCGCAGCTGCAGAAGCCATCGCACTGTTTGGTCCAAATCCAAGGGCTTGCCCGGCTGCCTCGCTTCCATTTGTAATCGCCACTGTGAGATGTAAGTGAGGGGGTCAGAAGCGTTTGGGTCTCCATCTGCACTACTCGAATACAGAACGTCATAAAGTTCACTTACTGAAACAGACGAAAAAAGCAACTAGACCAATTTCATGTCTTGACAAAAGACGACCTCCCCACCAGAAGTTCAGAGCTTGACATGCCATACTGGCACTATCAGAGAAACCAAAGAGTATGCTCACCCATCTAGCTTTTCTGTATGCTGATACAACGTGTTCGTTGAGTAAGTTCTGATATCGGAGGCAAATCGAATCTTCCAGTGTCAGCGAAGTGACCGTTCTAAATGCTCCTATTGACTCGGATGCAAACTTTGAGCTCTCTGCAAAGACATCATTGTTCATCTTCTCAAATGACAGCTCGTATTTGAAGCGCCAGTATGCCGAAACGATCATTATGGGCAACACGACACAGCATGAGACGAGAGCTAGTTTCCATGCGAAAGCGAATGCAATGGATATTGCTCCAACCACATTGAAGAGAGCGACAAAGACACTAGCCATGTTCAGTCCCATCAACTCTTCAAGTTGCTTGGGGTCCTGGCCAAGCCGGGATGTTATCGTTCCATGAGAGTGGTCTTCATGGTCAAAAAACGATGTTTTCTGAAACATTACCGCATCGAAATACTGCTTCTGGTATTTCGCGCGTATCGTGGATGACATCCGAGTGGCCACGAAGACAACTACAAAGTAGCTTATTCCGATTCCTGAGGCCAGGACGACGAACATGAGTGACCAGAAGTTGCTCCCGGACAGGTTCGAGTTAGTCCCTATGTCGTTGAAAGAAACAATAATCTTCCCAAAGATCCATGCCTGTAATGGCACTCCAGCTCCCACACAGGCACCGGCAAATAGAGTCAGAAAAAACGCTGGCCAGACATTCTTTGACTCGTAGAACAGTCGACCAAAGCTTGCAAAGAAGTTCCGCGCCTTGTCTTTAGAGGCCTCCGTCGACGTGTCAACCTCGGAAGCTGCAATACTCGTGACGTTGGTCAGGCTGGGCTTGTCCTCAGTTTCAGCCGACTCATCTCCTGCGTCTGTGGGTTCTCCAAGCGATAGAGATTGTGCATGCACAAGCCCTGAGTAGACTCCGCCCTCGATCGTCATGAGACTGTCATGTGTGCCTGATTCAGCGACTTTGCCCTTCTTCAAGACGATGATACGATCTGCTTTCTTAATGGTCGATAGTCGATGGGCTATTGTGATAGTGGTCCGGTCTTTCGCAGCTCTGTCAAGTGCCGCTTGAACAATCCTCTCACCACGGACATCGATAGCACTAGTGGCCTCATCCAGTATAAGTATGCTTGGTTTTCGCACGATAGATCGTGCAATAGCCAACCTCTGTCTCTGTCCGCCGGAGAGTTTGGCACCACTATCACCAACGAGCGTGTCCAACCCCTTTGCATGCATTATTAGCCTTGATGGGTTTTTGCCAAGGTTTGGCCACAACTTACATCTGGCAGTCGATCAATGAACTCATCGGCGAATGATTCTCGACAAGCTTCCCTAACCAGTTCTCTCTTCTTGTCCTCGGTCTCATTTTCCCATGGACTTCCGATTAGACCATAGGCAACATTCTTATAGATCGTATCGTTAAACAGAAATGGCTCCTGCGAGACGAGACCTATCTGGGACCTCCACCACTTCAAATCGATGTCGTCCAACAATTGGCCTGATGTCGAGATTCGCCCGTGGACTTCGACAGGAGGTCCTGATTCTTCGGGCTCGTTATCAACCACGTTTTCGGCGTCGACATCCACATCACTCTCATCTTTCTTGTTCTTGCGACCCCCTTTTTTCTCTTTCTCAATGACCTTGGCAAGAACGTGTTGATCCTGTAAAGTATACCATCTCTGGATGAGCCCAACAATGGTCGATTTGCCTCCTCCGGACGGCCCAACGATCGCATTGATTTTTCCAGCCTCTATACGCAAGTCCAGGCCATCTAGCACCTTGACATGAGGCCGGCTAGGGTAAGCAAAGGTAACATCCTCGAAAATGATATCCTGTGTCGAAGAGACTTCGGAATCCTTTAGAGTACCCTTGGTAGGCTGCGGAGCGTCGATAACAACAAAAAATTCGCAGGCTGCCACAGTGGCTTTTCCAACAGCTAGCAACGGCGTAGCTGTTCGTTCGAGGGAAAGCACGACAATCATAACAGAGAGCAATACGCTGGAGCTATCAGCACAGTATCGTTTGTCATATGGACGGACTTACACAAGGACATCTCCCACGTTGTCCAATCTTCCCTCAGAGTACGACTTTGCACCAAACCAAAAACAAAGGGCGAAGCCAGCATATAGCCCGAAAAACTACGCATATCAGCTTCAAGTTCAGCCACCATCCAGGTTACTCACTACCAAACCAAGTTGTCCGCCGACAAGGGGAGAGAGAAGTTTACCATGTTGGCGGGTTTCCTCGACGAACTGGCCGTATCGCCTGGAAATGCGTGATTCTGCGCCACACGCGGCCACGATTCTGATGCTCGCCAAAGCTTCGCTGGCAACCGCACCAGCTCTGCCCTCTGCCTAATTCTTGGTCAGCAGTCGAGGTTTTTGAAGGGCAAGGGCACTGCAACCTTTGTGATGAGCGCATTAACCTTGAGTATCATGGGCAGAAATGTGCCCAAGACAAGGAAAAGGTATAGGATGATTGAAGACGTGACAAGAGTCAGGGACCAGTTCTTAACGAATGCCACAATAATCGCAGCTACAATGGTTGAGTTGTATTCAACAAAGATGCCAAGTTTTTCTGATATGCCTAGCTGCAGGACATTGGCTGTAGAAGTGATGGTGCCTGTGGCGTAGCCTGGAGGCATTGAGTCGAGGACATGGATAGATTGGCCGAATAGTCTTTGTAGGTAGTGAAGTCTGATAGCGGATGATAACCTGATGCCTATCATACGGAAGACGAACTAGAGGTGGTCAGATGAGACCGAGTGCTTGGACGAACAGTTAGTTGATCGATCATACCTTGTTGATAGAGTTGAGCACGAAACGACCCAGAAACAGGGCGAACATGTACAACGCCAACTTATCGATGCTCTTGTTGAATTCACTTTGCGATGTTGTGCTACCTGGCATAAAGTATTCTGTAAAGTTGCCAACGAATTGTCCTAGTGATGGCGTCAGGAACATATTACGAGTTATGAGTTGTGAATACGTTTACCAAAAACGACATTCATTAATGGCAGCGTCTAAAAGACGCGTTAGCTACTGATCTTGTCTTGATACCGAGGTTTGGGACAACTGACAATCCCTGCTCCAATGCTTGCAAAAAAGCCTGCAGCATACGCAAAGAAATCCCATTTTGTTGCGTAGGAGAATATCCGCTACAAGTTACTAATGTTAAGAGTGTTATTGATACATTGCGTCCTTAGGGGGTTACTCACCAGGTAATCTTTGAAATTTGCTGTCCGCTCAGGTCGGGCCTTTGCCTTGGCTTGCAACTCGTCTTCTTTTGCATCATTTGGTAATGGGCCTTGAGGCTCCGAAGCAGGAGAGTTGGCAGACTTCTCGATTTTGTCATGATGATCAACAGTCATGATGGCGACGAAACTTAGATACCTTCACGTAAAGATCCTTGGATAGCAGATTCAATATTTCAAATGAGGACAATCATAGAAATTGGAGGTTCTTAAAGTCGCGCATTGGCTAAAAGAGTGATCTGAGTAAAGGAAGAAGAGGAATCGATGGTTGGTTGATATAGGCAGACATCAACTGATGCACTTCATACAAGTAGGAAGACAGTAAAGCCCAGACTTGTTTAGTTAGTATATTACCGTATTGGGAAGTCGTTGATACGCGATACGAGACCAGCAGGCATTAAAAACTGGTGATTCTTGACGTGACAAGGGCCTTAAACCGACGGCGGTCGATGAAGGGTATCTGTGGTGATCAACGACGCAGGAAAAACAAGTGTATTCTGTCAGATCTATATTTGAGACTGGACTCGATCTTTTGAACGCTTTTCACCTACCAATCCCTGTCTGTCAGCATGCTAATTAATGGCTTGGTCACCACAGACCATGTTTTGACTCAGGGCCTGTGAAGAGGGACCGAGTACGCGTACATATGGAATTGTATGATATTGGATGCAACTAATTAATTGGTAGGTACGCAAGAAATCTTCCCAAATAAGTATGGTTAACCGCTTACAATGAACTACCTCGCCTATCAACTCTAATATTCATGAGATTAGACAATAACCACGAGCCTGTACTGTACAGGTCGTCTGTCTGCCTGGATGCCCGTCATGGACTTGGTGAACTGACCCCCAGCCAATAGCGCCAGCTTGATATGATACCGGTCCCTAATTTCCATCCTCGCTTCGGGTAAGCTCTTCGGGTTCGGATCGAATCAAGATTCCGATCCAATGTGAGTTGGTGGTATGCATGCCAGATCCCGCCACAGCGTTCTTTTCACCCACTTGCGTACCAATTCTGGGGCATGGGGTCCCATGGAAGGGTGGCTTTAAATCTGACGCGTACGTCAGTGAGCGTCCCGTAATCTCAAAAGGCCTGGGATAAGACTGATGTCCCATTTCCTAATTATTGTGGGTGCTGGATTGTCGCATTGGACAAGTCTGAATGGTAGCATCACTTCTTCGAACATGATAAGTTTCAGAGAAACTGCATTTAATTAACTTCCCCAGAAATATATCCAAGTGTTAAATAGGTTAGTACCTAAGGTTCACCTTCTTGATAACAACGGGGAAATAAGATGGCTACCCTATAACGTAAGCATCTGATAAAACAACAATAGCAATATATATACTATCTAGCTCTTATGATAATTTCTTGTGTAGATATCTATTAGTCCTTACTGTAATGAGCAACTATGCTGATAATATCAGGTCCCTTTTTGGGTGAAGACTTATACGGCGTCGCTTAGTTTGAACTTCTTGTCACTTCCCATAACGATCATCCGTAAGTACACAAGCCTTGTCAATTTCTACAAGTCCTCTGATAGGTTCAAACCTCTCTCATAACCCCCCGAGTTCTGGATCGCCGTGACATTAACCTGCGGTATATTTGCTAAATTATGAAGTATGAAGATTACTCTATAGTTCTATCTTCGGCCTGAATTCAGTGCCCCACATAAGAACTTACATTAATATAGTACTTATAGCCTCTTCCCCAGATGAGTAAATATAC
This sequence comes from Fusarium dlaminii, assembly GCA_013186775.1. NCBI lineage: Eukaryota > Fungi > Ascomycota > Sordariomycetes > Hypocreales > Nectriaceae > Fusarium > Fusarium dlaminii. Next base: position 678,998 of record JAAOAL010000045.1, on the reverse strand, counting down.
AATATCCTCATAAAGGGTAACCTTATTGATTAAGTTTATTGAGACTCCAGTCTGGCCAGAGACTTTATTGTTGATACTTCTGTGGCTGCTATTGGAATACCTGGATCCCATTTATTAGGGCTATATAATACAATATCCTCATGTCCCCAAGCTTTCTTACACTTCGGAATCATATGTTTTTCTTACTAGGCACCCAATTTGCAGTACCTACCTACCTACCAACGGTAGGTATTGGATCTAAACAATGAATCAAAGCCAATTAGTGTAGTGTTGGCTCCCCAGCATTTCGGGCCACAGTCAATAAGGTATGCCCCACCAACTCTTTTAGGCCAGGCTACCTTAGTCAATCAATTGTTTCACCCACTGAAAAGGTTTTATGCGCGATTGACTTTTGCTGGGCTGTCTGTACCCAAAGTGTGACGCATAGGTATCCCCGTCCCGCCGCTCGCATGATGAGCATCGGCCTCCATTTTTGTGGTGAATTCCAAAGCTTCAATTTCCTCTGAGGCCGTCGCGTCCTCGCATCAAATGATAGGGAGATGAGGCCAAAATCAGCTCCAATCAAATCCCTTTCCCTGAGCCGCATTACGGCAAGACCACTGTCGTCCACACCTGCCTGTCGGTGTCCGCCTTCCTGCCTTGCTCTTACTCGGAGGCATCGTCATTCAAGGTTCCTCAGCCTCGACCCCTCCATCACAGTCTTTTCCCTGCCCCGCTACGCTTCTTCTTCCTCTTCCTCTTCCCCTTCAAACCCCACCACCACTCTAGAGTCTCCCACATCACTCGAAATGGCGCCCAAGAATAAATTTGAGCTCAAGACCCCCAAGGGTACAAAGGACTGTAAGTGATCGAATCAATAGTGCTACAGAGGGCATTCCTTAACACCATCCAAGGGGAGGGGAAGGATATGGTTATCCGTGACCACATCTTCAACACCATCACCCAAGTCTTCAAGCGCCACGGAGGAGTCACGATCGATACCCCCGTCTTTGAGCTCCGAGAGATCCTCGCTGGAAAATATGGAGAGGACAGCAAGCTCATCTACGACCTTGCTGATCAAGGTGGTGAGATCTGCTCTCTGCGATATGACTTGACAGTCCCCTTCGCCCGCTTCCTAGCCATGAACAAGCAGATTCAAAACATCAAGAGATATCACATCGCCAAGGTCTACCGCCGAGACCAACCTGCCATGACCAAAGGTCGCATGCGAGAATTCTACCAGTGCGATTTCGACATTGCCGGCACCTACGACCCCATGCTGCCCGACGCCGAAGTCATCCGCATTATTACAGAAGTATTTGAGGGACTTGGTTGGAACGGTGGATACACGATCAAGCTAAATCACCGAAAGATTCTCGACGGTATTTTCCAAGTCTGTGGAGTCCCTGAGGACAAGATCCGCACCATTTCCTCTGCCGTCGACAAGCTCGACAAGCTGCCTTGGGCTGATGTGCGAAAGGAGATGACCGAGGAAAAGGGGCTTGATGGTGATGTCGCTGACCGAATCGGAGAGTGGGTTGTTCTCAAGGGCAAGCAGGATCTACTGCAGAAGCTTCAGAGCACAGAGAGCTTGGCCGCAAACGAATCCATGAAGAAGGGATTGGAAGATCTTGCTCTGCTGTTCGAGTACCTAGAGGCCTTCGACTGCCTGGATCGAGTTTCTTTCGACCTCAGCTTGGCTCGAGGCCTCGACTATTACACCGGACTTATCTACGAGGTCGTCACCCAGGGCTCTGCTCCTGAGGTCACACCTGGGCAGGAAAATGCTGAGTCTAAGCCTTCCAAGAAGAAGGGCAAGAAGGGTTCTGAGGATGACGACCGTTCCGATGACCCCACAGTCGGCGTAGGAAGTGTAGCTGCCGGTGGCCGGTACGACAACCTTGTTGGCATGTTCTCTGGCAAGAGCCAAATCCCCTGCGTCGGTATCTCCTTCGGCGTTGACAGGATTTTCTCTATCACCAAGGCCAAGATGGCCGCTGAGAAGAATGCTGCTGTGCGTAACAATGATGTCGATGTTTATGTCATGGCCTTTGGTCAGGGATATCTAAAAGAACGCATGTCAGTATGCGCCAAGCTATGGGAGTCTGGAATCAAGGTTAGTTGAGAATTTTCCCACGAACCTCACTATTCCACGGAACAGAGGACTAACTGTGCTATCACAGGCAGAGTTCCTTTACAAAGTTAAGCCTAAGCTGCCCGCGCAGTTCAAGGCCGCCGAGGCCAATGGTGTACCATTTGCTATCTTCCTTGGCGAAGATGAAGTCAAGTCAGGCAAGGTCAAGATTAAGGAGATGGGACTCCAAGAAGGCCATCCCGAGAAGGAGGGTATTCTTGTCAGCATGTCCGACATGGCCAAGGAGATCAAGGTTCGACTTCAACGCAAGCGAGAGCTTGACGAGATGACCAGGCAAGCCGAGGGTCTGAGGGTTGTCCATGGTATCAAGGGCGATGAGGTAAAGGATGCGGAGAAAGAAGTTGAGGATGCCAGCCCTGAAACCACACCAGCAGGAGTCGAAGCGACTCCAGGAACGGAAAAGCCAGCTCACAGCAATCCGACAGCATGAGTTCTTTGTGACGAACCTCAATAAAACAGTTAAAACGATGGCCGTGGCGTTAAGTCTTAATAGAAAGGACGATCATCTCACGAAGTCACTGTTCACATGAATGGATGATTCCACTTATTGTCAATCATGGGTATCAAAGTTGGGGAAACACGTTGTTCCGTGAAGCCAATCGTAGTCGCCTGTTTTCCTGTTTCCCCTTTGCCTAGCGCAGCCACGTTTGTTCCTCCCTACAACAAACACTATGACAACCATGTGCTTCCGATCGACACAGCGGTGCTCTAGGGTCCTACTATCTGTTGAAAAACATCCGGCCTCCAACGCTGGGGCTGTTGAGAACGTTACCACGAACGGGCAACAATGGAGACTGCGCACATCTTGTGAGCAAAGAGGTAATCCTCCATCTATGGAATGAGCTGGAAGTCAGACCGCGACCAATCCCTCCCCGCTTATGGCTCCATCCGACGTTCTCGAGCAGAGAGGCTTGGATGGCGACCCTGAAGTTGAAACAAGACGAACACAGGACTGGAGAGACTACCATAACGGCACAAGCCTAGGGAGCCTTATTCAACCAGAGACGCAGGTACCGAGTCGCACGCACCCAGTAGGTGGCGGATCAATAGCCGCATCCGCCAGTGACCATTGCATCAGGCGAACCTGCAGTCGCAACCATCGTCAATCAAGTCGGGAGGGGGCTTTAAGTTTCTGCTGCTACCTGATGACCACCCCGGCATCAGAAGGGGAACACTGAAATTTGGTTCAAGTGCCTATTTAGACGGCCTCAGGATCCCGACCTTCTGGAACCGAGACACTGGCGTTTGTCGTTCACGCCACAAGGCCGACAAAGCCGAATCGAGTGGCTGCAAGTGCAGTTCGACTGTGTGTATTTTTGCTCTGTGTTGTGTGATAATGTTTCATTCATATCCCCCTCTCTGCATCATCTTTTCCACCTGTCCCGTCTATGGAGGAGTATGGTGCTTCCTTGAAGATAGGTTTCTTTTCTTGGCCAACCTATCAGCTCAAGTAAGACTACTAAGGAGGGAGGGAGAAAAGAGCGAAGCAAGAGTGAGCACGGCGCGACAAGAGACGGCCCGGTGGGTCCCCTGGGCCGGACAACGGAAGGGTCTGAGGCTCGAGCAGCCGGCGCGGCATCTCCATCCCCAGTTTGGCTTGATTGGTTCCCACAAGATCGTGGGACCACTCTGCTCTTCTTGCTGAGTTTTCCTCATTACTCAGTAGTAGGGATAGGAAATAAGAGTATGGAAAGACCCTTGGGGTGGTGCAATGTCAGCTGGACACGAATCATGCAGTCAGGGCATGGCCCAACACACGAGTAGCTGAACAGGGTCTCAAGAACAAGATCAATCCTTCTCTTCAAACAAGGGCGAGGGCTGATATTGAGGTTGAACCTGTCATCCCCGGATCGTGTGTGTTATGTGAGCCCATGTCGAGTTGTGCTTATATCTTGTGTTAGTGTCTGTTGGCCCGAGGACCGACGTATGACAGACACTCTTGGCTGTCACGTCTCAACTTCCAAATCAAACAATGTCCACTTTGAGCCGATTTCGCTACCCTTTGTTCTTTCATGCCATGCTGTTTGCCCTCTGCCGGGACCTTGATCTTTCGTAGTGTCTGACCAAAAACGACTCAACGGCATCATCGTTCTCAGAACTATTTCGAAACCGCCTGGCAACCAGCGAAGAGCTCGGCGCCGCTGACACAAAGGACGAGACCCAGCCCAGCAATGATCTTCATTGCCCAGAGATCGGTATTCCCGACGACAGAGTAGTATCGACGCTATAATATTTGATTTGTGCTTATCACCTGGACAACTTTGGCACTGCCTAGATAGTTCATCGATGTGGCGTTTATATGCTCAACACCAACCGCTTTCGGATATCTTGAATTCCAGTCCATCTCTTAACTACCCGCAACCACCATCATCGCACGATTTTCAGTATTTTCGACTTGTTTTCATCTTCTAACGTGGATGTACTCCTAAATCTGCTTCAGAGGCTTTGATATATGTCTTTACTATCTCGACGAGTTGTCAAGAATTCGCTGTACAGCTCTTACAACACTGGGGCTCCCACTTACACCTCGTTTCACGGAACTATTTGTTCGATACCTTCGTTGTCTTACCAATCAATTTATGGAACGACTCAGAATTGTCTCTCTTTGCCCCTACCTGCCAGGGGAGACCATCAAAGACACTTTCACGTCACAAAACCTTTAGTGCTCTGTCATACTTGGGCCCCAGTTCGCACACACTCATGAGACTGACCACGAGGAGCTGAGCTGATAAGGCACCATTTTGGTAACAGAATATTGGCATATTGGCCACACAAACCTTGGCCACGCCACGCGCGCCGCCGCTCTCAGTCCGGACTCTTATATTGTAACGCCCCCAGAACAGCCCCCATCCATTCTGCCTCTAGACCACGACCATAACCACAGACACGAGCCTTCGGGCTACCTTGACCGAAGAATATCACTTGTCACCATGGCTGCTTTGCTGCCTCAACCAATTCGTACAGCCACTTCGTCGCCTTGGCCTTCACAAATATCATCACTATCCATGTCGCCACGGATGGAGACATGCCGTGCTTCAGTCACAGAGACTAACTCGCCAGAATGGCTTCCCCAGGCTCTGTCAGAGACTCTGCACGTTCTGCCTTACACTTCCACCGAGTGGGCGAAGGTGATTTCGGATGTCAAGAGAGAATATCTTAACCGCCGTTATTGTCCCTGTGCAACCCGCTGCAGTGAAATCCTGGACAATCTCAAAGATTTCGTAAGTTATTCTTCATTAACAATGGCAAAACAATTCTAATGAGAATCAGAGCATTGTTGAGCCAGCATATCTCATATATCTTCACTTTTACGCAGCCAACTCACAAGAGATGCTTGCTCGTGCACTTCATCAAGCCGCCCCAGCACGAACCACACTCCTTAACCAGGCTCGTGACCATTATCAACGTGCCTCAACACTCATCAATGCTGCAGACTCGACCGTTGGTCCAGCCTTACTGAGAAGACCGTCTGGCACTACTACAACACTGCCAAGCCTCCACTCTGCCGATAGCTCTGTGAGCTCCTATGTATCGTCAACATGGACCTCGTCTCACAGTGTATCTCCGGCATCATCTATCTCGTCGATTCAAAGCGTGCCCACTTCTAAGCGTAAGAAGAAGCGAGTGACTTTCAGCGACGTGCCCGTGGAGCTTCTCGAACGTCCGGACTCGCCAACGCTTGGCCTAGGCAGCTTTTTAGGACCTGCTCGTTCAACATCCCCAGAAATTTCTGGGGGAGATTTATCTGCTGTACCAGCACCTCTGCGGTCATTGACTCAGGCGCCTCGGTCAATCCTCACTCCGCGCTCAGCACAAAACGAGGTCTCCCCTTCTACAGACGCAGAGCTTGATCCCTTCCGCCATGCTCGCTCTGTTCACCGGTACAGTGCCCTCCTCACGAGTCTGCAGCGCCAAGTCTTTCGACACCTCAACTTCATCGAGACAGAGCTCGGTCAACAGCACACTACCCCCCCGTACGAAGACACACCTCCGTCGCCTGACACTGTGAACACAGTCACTTCTGCGTCCGCTACGCCGAACGCTGACAAGAAGCGTTCACCGGACCTGCAGTCACGGATAGAGCGACTGCGCGCAAAAGGCTGGGAACGCAAGCGATTCGACGCGCGTCGGTATGCCGAACTTCGCGAGAATGCTTCGGCAGATATGAACGACTAAACTCTACTCATTTCAGTCGCTAATCGGTTACCTTCGTCGACCCCATGTTTATGAGAATGAAAGTGGATGGATGCTCCTTTCATCACGTATGTATGCTTATGAGATTAAATGATATCACGAGGAGAGATCATGCAGCAGGTTCCAAGGATACGCTTGATGCGTGGGTCGGGATCGAGTAATGACGGTCATTTGTATTAGCACACCAAAGACTGGATCTTTAGCTTGTTAGGACAGAAAAGTCTGGGAAGATCACACAAGATTGTTGGTCAACTGGGAAGCTACCGAATATAGAGCATTTATCCTCTGCACTATGATTTGAGTGAAAAACATGGAATTCATTTGGGTTATAACTTATCGGAGGCATTCCATCCCCACCTTTTTTTAGACCCAAAGAATATTTCCGAAGCCAAATAACAACGCTTTCAACCCAAGGAGTCGCATCACTCTTTGCGACCAATTCCGACTCGTCTTTCCATCCGTGTTATTGCCCTTCCTTCGTGCATCTTGTGAGGACTTAGGCTGCCATCCATCTCGGCGTTGTGCTAAGATCGCCCACCGTGATGCTGTCCAATATATGTGAACATGTCTGCAATTGATTGGGATCCTCAATATATTTGTTAAGCCTGGAAACTTCGACGCTTGGCATCCTTTTCGACCTCTTGAGTGACACGGAGAACTTCTTTCTCCTCCTTGTCGTCGGCGAGCTTTGCTCTGGCGACCTCGGAGAAGATAGCTGAAAGATCCGAGTTCTCCGGGTCCTCCTCCATAGCCTTGAGCTTCTCGATACGTGCTTGGAGCTTGATCTTCTCGATGATGCGCCTGAATCGGCTTCTGGCGCGGAAAGACTTGATCTCGGGCAACAAGTTGTAGTCGGTAGCATTCTTTCCGGTGAGCCAGATATGACCCAAAGCTTCCTATATCGCGAAGTTAGCTCAAGCATTTCCGCTCGTGACGACGGTGATGTTCTACCTCGCTGGTCCAACGCTGATCAGCATCTGGGTTAATCAGATGCAAGATGAAGTCTTTTGCATCATTGCTGACGTCCTTCCAGTATCGCTCGTGGAAGACAACCGAGTTCTCAGTGCACTCCCGGATAAGGTCCTGGAGGTTCTCACTGCGGAAAGGCGAGTAACCACAGAGCAAAGTGTAAGTGATGACACCCATGGACCACATATCTACAGGCTTTCCATGACCTTCCTTGCGCATCACCTCGGGGGCAGCATAACCGAAAGAGCCAGCCATAGTCTTGAGAGACTCGCCCTTTCCGTCGAGCATCTTGGCAATACCGAAGTCGGCCAAGACAAGGTCAGAATCGGGATCTTTGCTGAGGTAAAGGAGGTTCTCGGGTTTGAGATCTGAAAACCGGGTTAGTTGGTGTCCAGAGATGTGCCGTTTGAAGCACTGTACCTCTGTGAACAATGTTGTTCTTGTGAAGGAAATCGACAGCAAGTAGAATTTGCTTAATAGTCTCAGCGGCATCCTTCTCAGTGAACTTGCCCTGCTCGCAAATGCGATCAAAGAGCTCACCGCCGGTAGCAAGCTGCGTCACGATATAAAACTTGTCCTGAAGACGCGGCCAAGGTGAGCAACATGGCATGTGGGAAACAGAGAGGGAGGGCAGTGAACTGGGCCAGTATTCCAAGAACATGACCTGAGCGGGGATCGGGATGGAGATTTGGGGTTGGATGAGCTTACTCTCGACTCGAACCAGTCAACAAACTTGACAATGTGAGGATGCTTGAGTTTCTGAAGCATCTCGAGCTCGTCATAGACCATCTGTTCGTTTCCCTTCACATTTCGTTTGAGAATTATCTTGACGGCAACCTTGCCAGTTGGGCCATCAGCCTCCCGGACGACTCCATATGTTCCAGCTCCGAGTGTTCGACCAAACCTGTACTTAGCTCTACAGTAGAAAGCATTTGTTAGCATTCATCGGATTTGTGATCGAGGTCAGCGGATTTCGGGCGCACTTCTTATCGTAGCTCTCGGGTTGGCCATGAAGCCTGTTCAACATGCCGGCGACTGCACATGACGACCGTGGTCAGCGTATAATTCAGGGCGGTGCAAAGGTTTGTAGGAGGAGAATCAAGCAGCAGGACGGGCTCTTGAAAGTACAACACCAGACGCAAAGGCCAAACCGCCAGAGCGGGGAGGGGAACAAGGCTGTGAATAGTCGCAACTTACAACTCATGGCGGCAGTTTTGGCGGGGTAGAAAGCGACCCGTTTGGGTTTTGGAGATGGTAAGCTGGAGGGAAAACGAAGATAAGATCGAGTCTGTCTTTGCTGATAAGACGAGATGATCTGTACCCGCACGACAATTCGAGCTCACGCAAAGAGTGTTACAATAAGTATGAGAGGATGAAGCCTCTGGGATAACGAGAGTTATGTAAGAAGAGAAAGTAGGCGACGGCGACGGACAGGACGAGGAGGAGGTCCTTGTTAATTAGCTTGCGACACCTACCTACTAACTTTGGTAGCTACGGACCCTCCACTGACGGCTGACGGGGCAGACCTGGGGGCCCTTGGGGCTGTCAGCAGCCCAGCCCGGCCCAGCCAGAACCTGCCCGAGCAGAGAGCGCCGTATGCCACCTTTGGGGGACTTTAGCACTTAGGCACTCCACTAGCGGGGTGCCACCATGAATGGCTATGGTTGGTTGCAGGTGAAGGAGTGTGGCTCAGGCATTTACGATCCCTGGGCTGAAGGCATCTCCGGATCCATCTGATGGATGCTGACAGGGAAGAAACCGCACCTGCAATACCGGTAATTGCAGGTGAGGCTGAGTCTTTGTGGATCATGATATATCCATTCCTGGAAGCAATCGTCGAGTTTTCGCTTAGGTTCGTGGCTGAGCAGAACAAAACTACCTGCAGTAAAGGAGTATCATCGTAATCGATTGCTTCCATCCTCTCCAAGGTGGGCAGGTTGCCTCTCAATGCACCCAGCCCTATGAGGCTGCTTACGAGCGTTGTTCCATTGGTATTTCACAGGCTACTATGCCTTGCGTGCTATTAGCGTTCGCATGACCTGAAATATGGAGGCCTCGGTAAGGTAAGTTAGCGGATGGTATTCAGAACCGTCAACTTGACCGTCTCGCCTCGAAGCTGGAGATCATCAATCATGCGCAACCTGCTGGCTGGCCATCAATTCCATTTGGGCAGCGAAAGAAAGCGACTGGATAGGGTCATATCTTATCTGGGTGATCGTCCGTAAGCTAAAGGCATCAGCGATTAGCTGCTCACTGTAAGCTGAACACATAATGGATGTCTTTTGTGACTAACAAAACATGTGGTATTAACAAAAGAGGCAACATTGTTGGGACCATCCATGACACATAATACATATGGAAATCTCTCAATTGAATTTTATTTAACCGGGGCTGGAAGGTATAGTCAAAACCTGTGTAACTCCCATCGACTTGAGTGGTATAAAGGTCTACTGTACAGAGACTAGGCCAAGGTTAAACAACCGAAATCAGAGTTAATATGACAGGTAGAGGCTAACGATAGCTAAAGAATAAACCCTCGATCTGCACTCCTAATAGCTTCATGTCTTACTCAGATACTAATGAGACAAGTCGATTGAGTAAAGAAAATCATGGCATAGCCGTATAAGTTCACCCAATAGCACAACACGAATCAATTTATGGGCCTAGCTCAGCTAACTCTGGTCCAGGTCTTGACACTTGTTGTCGATCTCCAAGACTGGGACATGATTGACCCTAGGCGCTACATCAGAAAAAGAATATGATGTATTATAGCCCACAGTGATGGGGAAGGCCGACATTCCAGCCGGCAAACACCTTGGGTTCTATTATAGAAGTCTGCAAACAACAGATTCTGCAATGCCTTGCTGTAAAGGAAATGTTTCAGTATGTTTTGAACCAATCATACCCAGGTAGGCATTCCCGAGTCCGTCTGTCCTCAGATCCATTGACTGCCCAGGCCCTTCTTTCCACTACCATGGTGTTGGGGGGCGTTCTCGAATGTGGGCGCAGCATCCGCAAACGGCCCCTCATTGCCCAGTGTTTGACTGTTCCACCAAACCACGCCCAACACTTGTTCGAAACCTTTCACTTACATCTGACCCTCCGCCAACGCTTCTTTTACGTCGCACGTTAACTAATCCAAACACCAGGGGAACAAATCAACCTCATCGACGATGGCTGGAGCCACGCGGGATAGGCGTTTGGTCAAGGAGCTGGGCAAGGTTGGTTCTTCGCATCCCTTCGTCAACGCATCGTGGACTCGACTGACGCTCTTGTGCCCCGCAGATTCATAAGGACGGAATGCCCCCTGGCATCACATTGATAGAACGCAACGACAGTGTTGCTGGCGACTGGTTTGTTGATATCCAGGTTCTCGACGACAATCCGCTCTACAAGAACCAAATCTACCGCCTCAAGTTCCATTTCCCCAAGATGTATCCCATAGGTCCGTGGATGAATTCGCCATATTCCTGCACTGCTCGTACATGGTTCAAATACTAACAATACTGTATAGAGCCCCCTGAGGTCACTTTTGACAAGCAAACCGATCGGCCCATTCCTATGCATCCTCACATATACTCCAACGGCATCATCTGTCTCGATCTTTTAGGTCAACAGGGTTGGAGTCCCGTCCAGAGCGTTTCGAGCGTATGCATGAGCATCCAAAGCATGTTGACAAGCAATGACAAAAATGAGCGACCTCCCGGCGATGAGGACTTTGTGCGAGGCAATAAGCAACGGCCCCGAGACATCGAGTTCCTCTACCACGATAACACCGTCTGAAGGGACGACGCGGACTCGTCATATGCAGACAAATGCATGGGGACTCGGGATATAAATAGCATTCATTTGGCGTTCAGGACACACCATTTGGTCGTGACAGGAGATCAGCGTATGGGATATAGCATTTGCATTTACCGACGGAACACAGTTGTTGAGATGCGCATTTGCATGCCTCGGGCCGAGGCTGGGCATAAGCATATCTAGTACAGTCAACATGGCTGCTCAATGATGAATATCATGAAGGGGGCGGACGATGGTCTCCGCAGAACACAATGGCCAGGTGTATGATATTTCTAGTTGCTTATGATAATTATGAGAATCTACTAGACATTTGTTTCACTACGAAGCCATGCATCTTCCATGCTTGTTGCTAATGACTCGATCAACTGAAGTGAGAAGTTAATTAGCGTCTTCATATACATCCCGCGACAGAGGAAGACAGCCGCTTACTGTCACATATATCTGCTTGTTTACTACACTACTGTACTTCCTGTAATTATCCATCACCTTGGACTGCTGATACTTTTCAAATCAGCAAGATTGACCCGAACTAATTTAGACCTGACCTGACGGGGCTTCAATTATGCATCGGCCCCACCAATGAAGCGTTGCTGCAGTGGCTGGTGCAGCAGCTCCAGAACCCCCCACTTTACTGCCGTCATCCGCACGCAACCTTACCTATACTGTAGTCTAGAGCTCCACCATTCCGCACCCTGATCCATCCACTTGACTCGAAGCTATCTCAATCACTGAGCTCACTCACCTCGCTCCCTCTTGAGTTTCTCTCGCCAACCCTGCGCAATCGCGTTCAACCGATCCCATGGCTCCCCGGATAGAATTCAACGTCGAGCAGATTCGCAACAAGGCGAGAAAGGATCTGTTGTATCTCCTCGAAGGCGTACGTTCCCACCGCCTTGCCCCGCGAGCTTCACTCAAGCCGATAGCTATGTGATTCATGCATCCGGCGAACTCAACTCACACCTTACTTCTATGTAGGTTCGCGGGAAGAAGAATGTCGTTCTAGATCAAAGCCTCGTCGGCCCAATCGGGACTATAGTCAAGGTTGCCGTCCTTCAAGAATATGGAGTAGATAAGTTCTTCATTCTAGAGAATGACAATGCCGATACCAGCCAGCGCAATGTTGTCTTTATTTCTCGTGGCGAATGCGGCCGCCATGCTGAAGCTATAGCTGGTCAGTTGCCATTATGCGATATCGAAGTTGCACTCTGACCCTCTCTTAGCTCAAATTAAGCGTATTCAACGCGAAAGCCAAACCGGGCACGACTTTCACATATTCTGGGTCCCTCGCAGAACCCTCGTCTCCGACAAGCTTCTAGAAGAGGCTGGTGTATTAGGCGATGTCAACATTGCGGAATTGCCGCTATCATTCTTCCCTCTGGAGAAGGATGTTCTGTCACTCGAGCTTGACGACTCATTCCGCGACCTGTACCTATCCAAAGACGTTACACCCAACTTCCTTATGGCCAAAGCCCTTATGGAGATTCAAAGAAACTATGGCCTATTCCCGCGAGTGATAGGGAAGGGTGATAACGCAAAGCGCGTTGCTGACTTGCTTTCTCGCATGCGCCAGGAGCTTCTTGCTGGTGAAGATACGTCAGAAGCCAACAAGATTGGGTTGACGCCTAGCACAACCAATGAGAGCGTAATTATCATCGATCGCGAAGTTGACTTTGTTACACCCTTGCTCACTCAACTGACATACGAGGGACTCATTGATGAAGTCTTCGAGATCCACAACAATCAGACCAAAGTCGACACAACAGTTGTCGGTGCACCGGCACAGGCCTCGGCTGCAACTTCACAAAGCAGGAAACGAACGATCCAGTTGGATTCGAGCGACAAGCTTTACGAACAATTACGTGACGCCAACTTTGCGATCGTTGGAAGTCTCCTCAACAAAGTTGCGAGGCGGCTGCAGAAGGTGCAAAGTGATTACGAGAGTAAACACAAAACAAAGACTATTGCGGAACTCAAAGACTTTGTCAGTCAGTTGCCAGGATACCAACAAGAACAGCAGAGTGCGAGAATACATACAGGCCTCGCGGAGGAGATCATTAAACATACCAGGACAGACCAGTTCAAGGGTCTTTTGGAGGTTCAGCAAAATCTCGCTGCTGGGGCTGATCCGTCAAGCCAGTTCGATGGCATCGAGGAATTGATAGCGCGAGACGCTCCTATTGCGCAAACTCTAAGATTACTGTGTATCTACTCGTGCATATCTGGGGGCATAAGACCTAAGGAATTTGATCAATTCAGGCGACTGATTCTGGAAGGCTACGGCTACCAGCACCTCCTCACGCTTAGCAACCTAGAGAAACTACAACTCTTTCTGTCCAAGTCATCACCTCTGGCTGGAATGATCCCTATCCCAGGCAACAACGCCGGCCCAACGGGAAGCAAGACGAATTATACGTATCTTCGCAAGCAGCTTCGGCTCATCGTTGATGAGGTTCAAGAGGACGATCCAAACGATATTTCCTATGTGTACAGTGGTTATGCTCCTCTTTCAATTCGCCTCGTTCAATGCATTCTGCAGAAGCAATATCTGCTTTCGGTGACTAAGGGAAACGGCGCCAACGCAGCGGGAGCGCCCCCAGGCGTCGGCACGCAAGGATGGCAAGGATTCGATGAAGCTGTCAAACACGTTCGTGGGCAGACGTTTTATGAGCACCAGAAGGGTGAGGATAAGGCTGTCAAAGCGCGGGCATTGCTCTCTGGAAGTGGCAACAAGCAGACTGTCTTTGTTGTGTTCGTCGGCGGCATCACTTTCACCGAGATTGCTGCTTTAAGGTTTATTGCAAAGCAAGAAGAAGGTAAGCACTTTTACAGCCGCCACGGTTGCTCTGAAACGGAATCTGACATTGCCTCGACAGGACGGAGAAATATTGTGATTTGCACAACGTCAATCATCAATGGAAACAAAATGATGGAATCGGCGATCGAAAAAGAATCGTTTACGAAGGAGAGCGTGCCCGCTTCAACGGCCTGACATCCAATGTCAGCATACTATACTTATTTATGACAGCTAGAATATTGTAAAGTACTGATTACCTGGTTGGCGCATTTCGATGGCGTTTGAATGGTTGGAGCAAGATACAGAGTACATTAACAAGTTACGGCGTGTAAGCACAGAGCTAATTATTTGATGATTGTTCCAGACCCTAACAGCATGATGGTGAACACCTTGAAGATGAAGCTCATTAATACGGGTTAAGAACTTGCATGTCGTCTGAAAGGACTGTAGACCCACCTGTTAGAGGCGTCTGATTTGACCGTAGCGCCGCACGTGATTGAACTTGAAGGTTGCTTTCCTTATTCTGAGGGGCTGAATGGCTGACGATGGATGGCAAGTTCCTCTAAGGCAAAGAGACGGCCTTTGACAACTGAGTTGTCTTCTGAAATAACTCACGCTGAATCAATCATGGACTAGAAATTGTCCAAAGAATCGATGTCGAGAAAAAGAATGTCGCTGTAACGAGTCTATCCACTCAAATCTTCTCACTGCCTACCTTACCTACCTTAGTACCATACTCATTAATCCACGACATCGAACGAGTTTAGAAGGTTGGTTGTTTCATACATGTCCTCTAAAATCCATATACAAACAAGCTGACCATTCAGTAGGCTCCCGAGTTTTCTTTAGTTCTTTCGCATAATGCAACTTTCCTCATTTCATTCGGTTCTTAACAATACTCTTCCTTCCGCCAGACAGTAGTGGCCGCAATTTCAGAGAGACCAATACCCGAGGAAACCCTTCGAAACCAACGCCGCTATGGGGTCAGACTTTGGGCAGAGCTTCCGTAAGGGGATTGGCATTAGGAAGAGGGACTTGGACGATAAGGACGCCATTGATTCGCTGACTCCGTCCGAGACTATTGTCATGTCGAACCCTGCAGGTCGTATATCACCTCCAATCACTCCTGATGTAGTTTCGGTGCCTCAGTCGCGACAAACTTCGACAGAGATAGCCTCTGAAATTGCGCCAGAGATTGTTGTGTGGACTGAAGATATGGATATCGACAACGCTAGTCACGTTGAGTCTGAAGATGAATTGTCAAGCATCAAAAGTTATGCCGAGTGAGTGGTCTAATGCCTCGACTTTACGTGCTCGATGACTCGACAGAGTCTTTCAGACCCAATTCTAACTGTGCGCAGGGAGGGGCCTCCTCAGAACGACGATGACCCAACTGTAGAGGACGCCATAGGCTCTCTTCCCTCGAACCTCACAGAACTATCAGACCTCTCATCGATACCTTCGACGGTGTCGAGTAAGGCTACTACCCCTACACCAGTCGATACTGATGTTGCACAAGAAGAAGACCAAGGCCAAGACCTTTCAATCGACGACCACCCGCAGTCTCATCAACAATCACCTTCTCATGATGCCGAACGCTATAACTTCAATATCAGACCGAAGGCTTCGGTGCCAACTGATATGTCAGCATACCAATATGCGTCAGAATGTGTCTTGGCCGCCGAGTCAAGCCGGCTCAACCCATATGCTTTACATCCGGAGGAATATCACCTCCTCCGTCATCACATATCTCATACGCAAGTAACAACATATCTCAATATTAGAAATGGCATCATACGGTTATGGTTCAAACACCCTTGGATCGGTGTGACCCGGCTGGAAGCGGTTGGGTGTGCCAACGCTCGCTGGTTCGACGCAGCGAGTGTTTGCTATGATTGGCTTGTTCGTCGAGGCTATATCAACTACGGATGTGTGCGACTCTCCGAACCTGAGACAGACGATACTGTTGCGCCGGTTGTCAAGAGACAAAAGACAATCGCTGTCATAGGTGCCGGTATCTCCGGACTGGGTTGCGCTAGACAGCTTGAGGGATTGTTCAGGCAATTTGCTGATCGCTTCCATGAACGAGGCGAGCCTGCGCCTCGAGTGGTTGTGCTCGAAGGACGAGCCCGCGTTGGAGGAAGAGTATACTCTCGCGAGTTCCAGACCAAACCAAAAGAAGAATCACCAGCTTTCGAAGGCAAGCGACACACCGCGGAAATGGGTGGCATGATCATCACTGGGTTCGACCGGGGAAACCCTATCAACATCCTGCTTCGTGGACAATTGGGACTTCCTTATCATGCACTGACAGCCGATACTACAATCTACGACAGCAGTGGAAGAGCAGTTGACCCAGTGCGCGATCAGCTTGTTGAAAAACTTTACAATGACTGTTTAGACCGAGTCAGCGAATACAAGCATAAGAATCAACTTGCAAAACTTGTTGAAGGTAGACGGGACCTCATCGAAGAGGGGCGTGATAGTCCTGGAGACGGTAGCAAGACAATGTTTCAGGAAGAAGAGGCTGCTGCTGCACAGAAAGATGCACCACCAGCGGCACAACAGAACATCCCAGCAAAGGTCAACCTGATACCAGTATCGTCAGACAAGCTCACTGGTCGGGTTCATGTGGAGCCTGGCACTCCCGCGACTACGAAAGCCTCCGACAAAGCAAAATTGATGGGCTGGACAATACGAGACTCAGCCGACGGAGAGAACATTGATTTAACTTCGGCAGTGAATGAGGAGGGGGCAACCTTGGGATCTGTTCTTGATAACGCCATTTCCCAGTACAAACAAATCATAGGGCTGAATGCCCAGGATCACCGACTGATCAACTGGCACATTGCCAATTTGGAATACAGTAACGCTACAAGCTTGCACAACCTGAGCCTCCCATTGTGGGACATTGATGCAGGTAATGAATGGGAGGGAAGCCATACCATGGTCGTGGGCGGTTACCAAAGTGTGGCTCGTGGCCTGGTTCACTGCCCGAGCTCACTTGACCTCAAGACTAAATTCCCGGTCAAGAGCATATCCTACCATACTGGAGAGGGCATGGCGTCAGCTGCGATTGAATGCGAAGACGGCTCAGTAGTGGATGCTGATGCCGTGGTTTGCACTATTCCGCTCGGTGTTCTAAAACAGAATAATATCGTCTTCAACCCACCTCTTCCACCGTGGAAGACTGATGTCGTTGAGCGGCTTGGATTCGGCATTCTGAACAAGGTTGTTCTAGTGTACGATAAGATTTTCTGGGACCATGACAGACATATCTTTGGCGTCTTGAGGGAGTCTTCAAACCGGCTTAGTACCTCACAAAAAGACTATGCCGCGAATCGTGGTCGCTTCTTTCAATGGTTCAACGTTTCCAACACGACAGGTCTTCCATGTCTCATTGCTTTGATGGCAGGTGAGGCTGGTTTCGAGACAGAACATTCAAGTAACGACAGCCTTGTGGCTGAAGCCACGGAAGTACTACGCAGCGTCTTTGGCCAGGATGTTCCCTATCCTGTAGAGGCCATGGTCACCCGCTGGGGATCAGATCGATTCGCCCGAGGTAGTTATTCTTCTGCTGCTCCCGGGATGCAGCCGGAAGACTACGATGTCATGGCCAGACCTGTCGGAAACCTCTTCTTTGCTGGTGAACACACCATTGGTACGCACCCAGCCACGGTTCATGGGGCGTATCTGTCCGGTCTAAGGGCAGCTTCTGAAGTGTTGGAGACCTTGATCGGCCCCATTGAGGTCCCGACGCCACTGATACTGCCTCGAGACTCTGTGCTGCTGCGCAAGCGTAAGGAGCCTGCCCAAGATCAGCAACCAGCACGACTCCAGGCCTATGAAAACGAGATTCAGACCTATATACAATCGAAACTTGGGGACCGACCCTCTCGTCCGGCTAAAGTTGCGGGGAATGCGTATATACTTTATAGCAGGGATCTATTCGACGTTGCGAGGAAGAAGTGTGAGGAGAATCGGAAACCAGGCAAAGGTGGGCGTGCTGTCCCCAACGAAGTTCGGATCATGACTAGTAAGATGTGGAGGGACGCTTCGTCTGAGGAACGTAAGCCATATGAAGACCAGGCAACCGAGCAAAAGCGCGGGTACGCTGAAGCTGTTCAGGCATGGACCCGAGCCACCGAACGATGGGATCAGGAGGCCGCTGCGCTGCGAACAGCTTACGAGAAAGAGAATCCCTTTGGTACCGCCAAGATAGCAGATATTCCTCACGAGAGTTCCGGCAAACATCGCAGGACGAGACACATAAGTTATGCGGAGGACAGTGACATTGGGTTCTGAGATTTGCTTCGACGCAGTCCATACCCTCTCGATTAGGTGTTGATGGCGTTTCTGGTTTCTGTGACTCACACTTGAGAGTCTACTCCGTTTTGGTTGTTGATCATTCTCAAAATATAATGGTATCGGTGTTGGGCGTTTTCAGACGAGGGTGGTTGACTTATAACTTGTACTTAAATTTATCGAAGTTCTTTACAATGAAAATTCTTACTTCCACCAACAGCCATCGAGAGGCAGTGTTTGTTCTGTTTTTCTTTTTTGGACTGCCGTGCATTGACTGCATGGGCTACTAAGGAATTTATTGAAGGCTTTGATACAATGGGGGAAACCATACATGGATGGTAGCCCGATGACATTTGTTACAAAGGGAAGCATTACACCCCATCATGTACTCCCACTCCTTACATGTCCGCAGAGGCAGTAGCACCAGTGATAATCTCAACCAGTTCTCCGGTAATGACGGCCTGTCGAGTACGGTTGAAGAGAATCTGGTACTTGTTGATCATCTCACCAGCGTTCTTAGAGGCGTTCTGCGGGAATTGTCAGTACTAGCCATGAGAATTACAACCTAGTGATACTTACGTCCATAGCGTTTCGTCGGGCAGACTGCTCGCAGGCGTGGCCCTCAGCAAGAGCCCAGTAGAGGGAGTTGGCAAGACTGTACTCGCGAAGGTTGCCAAGAACCTCCTCGTCAACCTCGAAGGCAGAGAAGTTGGCTATGATTAAGAGTTAGACATATTAGCGATCACTTTCACATCCAGAAAAACTCACGGGACTGCTGGATAGCCTCCTCAGAAAATGCCTCAATCATGGAAGCCTCGTAGGTCTGAGCGTTAACGAAGCTGTTGTACAGAATCTTGATGTCGGTGTACTCAGTAGGAAGCTGAATAACCTGGTCGGCGATGGCCTGGGCGTCGGCAAAGGTGGGAACATCCTTGCCAATACCAGCGAAGCTCAGCTGAATAGCTGAGGCGTTGGTTCGTGAGAGCTGAGCCTTGGCCTTCTCACCAATGAGGACGAGGTCGAAGCCAGGCTGCTCGGCGTGAAGTCGGCGGACATATCGGGACAGACCAGAGTGAATACCACCGCAGAGACCCTTGTCAGAAGAGCAGACGATGATGAGGGTCTTCTTGTCCTCAGTCTCGAGGGCCTTGGTCTCAGCGGACTCGTAGACCTCGTTAGAGGTCTGACCGTACTTGCGAGAGTCGTTCATGGCGCGCTGGGCTCGGGTGAGCTTGGTGGAGGCGACAATCTTCATGGTGTTTGTGATCTTCTCGATGTTTCGGATGGACTTGAGACGGTCCTCGATCTCACGGAGAGTCGCATAGGTGGCAGCGGAGCTGGGGACGGCGGCGGCCCTGGAAGCGCAAAAAAGGACGTCATCAGCATTTTCCTTCTCTTTTGTTCTTTTTTTCTCTCTGGCGATTATTGGCGATGACAGTGTTGAGATATTCCCCTCAGAGCATTCAATTGCCTCTCATAATTTTATTACAACTCGGTCGGTATTGGGTGGGCGTATGTACTTGTGATGATGTGGCCGATGGTCGAGGGTTGAAGTGCTCAACCGGCAAACAAATCCTTGGACTTCCCGGCGGCCGAGAGAGAGCCACTGGATACTCAAGGGGAGACGGAAGTGAAGGAGGAGAGAAACTTACCGAGCATTAGCTGCGGCAGCAGCTCGGAGAGCTGGTCTAGCGGCTCGTGACAACATCGTGACTGAGGGTTAGGACGTAGAGAAGGAGCCTCTGCCAACGGTGGCCCAATTGATCGCGATATACGGATCAATTGATAGAGATGGGGTCGTGTAAGGTCGGAATATGAGGTTGTATAGGTCGCTGCGGACTAAAGCATTCAGGTTTGCTCTCGCTATTTTCCCGGGTAAATTAGGTAGCCGACCGGAACTTCTAGGCGTTGTGCTTGTCCACCCCAGACACAGCGAGCTCCAGATGATTTGGTGTAGTCACGTGAGACAGTCAGTTCAAAGCTCCACTTAAGCCGCAATCGCCGCAACCTTTTTTCTTACTGCATGCATGACTAAGGCAAAAAGCTCTTTAGGCCCCCCCCGGTTTTCATCCTCTGTGTTAACTCTCTCCTATCCAATCACATAACAGAATCCTGCATTTAGCCCCATTACTGAGTCGCTGCAACTGCTGCGCAACACTTGGCTAAACCACTAAGAGCCAGCGCTGCAGTGCCCACACTCACTCTGCCTGTCTTTTCACTCAGGTGCCTTGTAGGCCCAGTCCTTTCTCGCCTCGCCTTTCCGTCGCCGGGTCCGGGCCTGTCTTGGTCTTGGCCTTAAAGAAAGCAGGAACGCCGCCTCTCGACTTATTCTCCCCAATCCCATTGTTGCTGATTCCCTCCTCTCCAGCTTTCGTGAATATCGTCAAACGCACCCTCTTCTCCTACACAAGGCGTTGAGGGGATCATTTCCTCGCGCTTTTTCCTTCGATATTACGTTTTTCCTCCGTTTGCAGAGGCCTGTTCTTCGTTCTGTCACGCTTTCGCATCTTCAATCCCAGTCCCTGACCTCATTGTACTTTGGTAGGCGACCAGCCACGGAACGGAAACTTGCCTTGAACTTCACAACCATGAGTTACAGCTCTGACGACGACCGCCCTCTTGCGAGGGCCAACGGCCATAGACGTGAGTTGTATTTTTTTTGTCAATTATCATGCTGCTTTGCTGGGTTTTGTTCCCGCGCTCATGCGTCCTCATCACGTTGGCGTTTTCAAAACAAAGTTTACCTACAACACCTACCACGCGCATGCTTTTGCTGGTCCCTATTCTAACACATGCATTTCCTATAGTCTCCTCGTCTAAAATTTCTCGCGCCGAAGATGATGCTCTGGATCAGCCAGTGTCCAAGCAGGCTGCTAAGATGGCTGGTCTGTCCGTTCGCAATGGTCCTCTTGAAGACGCAATGGACATCGATGAACCGGCTACCAACGGAGCTAGCAAACGTAAATCGCGTACCTCTATCAGCAAGGTCAACTACAAGGACGATGAGTCGAGTGATGATGCTGCCCCTCTGGTTCGTATTCATGACACAGGAAAACCCTTCCTGTGGGGCCAGGTATGCTGACGATACTATTGCAGGCCAAGCGGCAAAAGAAGCAAGCCAACAGAGTTCCCGAATCCGACTCCGACGATGAACCCATTGCGAGAGCCCGAGGAAAGAAACTTCCCCCTTCCTACGACGAGACTGCCTTGCCCGAGACCTCGGGCGATGATGACGAGCCCCTTAGTGTGAAGCTCGCGCAAAAGAAGCGTGACATGGAGAAGGAAGCTGAGAAGCAAGCCAAAGTCATACGAGCCAAAGAAAGAACCAAGAAGCCTGCGGCAAAGAACGCTGTCAAGGATGAGTCCGACGACGATGTCCCAC
The DNA here is from genome assembly GCA_013186775.1 of Fusarium dlaminii. Taxonomy (NCBI): domain Eukaryota; kingdom Fungi; phylum Ascomycota; class Sordariomycetes; order Hypocreales; family Nectriaceae; genus Fusarium; species Fusarium dlaminii. The sequence continues at coordinate 657,416 of JAAOAL010000045.1, read as the reverse complement.
TTGCAAAATCCTCAGCGAGTAAGCGTCGATCTAACGGAACTGCTGCGAAGCGAAAGTCGAATGGTGTCAAGAAAGAGGAGTCAGATTCGGATGCGCCCATCTCCAAGAAGGCCAAGGCTAAACCGACCTCATCTGCCAAGAAGGCCGTCAAGGCAGAATCCAAGAAGGCCAGCGAGAGTGAGGACGAAGAAGAGTATGCTTGGTGGAACGCACCAAAGAAGGAAAATGATGATATCAAGTGGACAACTCTTGAGCACAATGGCGTTCTTTTCCCGCCTGATTACGAGCCTTTGCCCAAGCACGTCAAGATGCTCTACGATGGACAACCAGTTACTCTTGCTCCCGAGGTTGAGGAGGTTGCCACCTTTTGGGTTGCCATGATGACTCCTGCATCCTCCCATCACCTAGAGAACCCTGTTTTCCGCAAAAACTTCTTTGAAGATTTTAAAGAATACTGCGACAAGTACGGTGTTAAAGATGCACAGGGAAAGAAGGTCGCCGTCAAATCGCTCGAAAAATGCAACTTCGATAAGATTTACGCATATTGGAGCGAGAAGGTGGAACAGAATAAATCCAAAAACATGACCAAGGAAGAGAGGGAGGCTGCGAAGGCGAAGAAGGATGCCCTCGAAGCCCCCTTCACTCACTGTTTATGGGATGGTAGAAAGCAGAAGGTTGGCAACTTCAGAGTCGAGCCTCCCAGCTTGTTCCGTGGACGTGGTGAACATCCCAAAACCGGTAAAGTCAAGCAGCGTGTCCAACCCGAACAAATCACAATCAACATTGGCAAGGGTGCCAAGGTTCCAGAACCTCCCAAGGGACACAAGTGGAAGGCTGTGCAGCACGACCAAAAGGCAACCTGGTTAGCCATGTGGCAGGAGAATATCAACCAAAACTACAAGTACGTGATGCTTGGAGCTGATAGCGATATCAAAGGTCAGAGTGACTTCAAGAAGTTTGAGAAGGCACGGGAACTCAAAAAGCACATCGACAAGATTCGCAAGGACTACACCAAAGAGCTTAAGAGTGAAATAATGGCAGATCGTCAACGAGCCACCGCCATGTATCTGATCGACAAAATGGCACTTCGAGCCGGTAACGAGAAAGACACAGAAAACGAGGCCGACACTGTGGGTTGCTGCTCTCTCAAGTACGAGCATATCACACTTGAGCCTCCTAACAAGGTTACATTCGATTTCCTCGGAAAGGACAGTATTCCATACAGAGAGACTGCCATTGTTGAGCCTCAGGTCTTCAAGAACCTAAAGCTTTTCAAGAAGGCGCCCAAGACCACGGGGGATGATCTCTTCGACCGCCTCAACGTCAGTTCCTTTTCTTTTCTTTTTTCCTTCGTTGTATAAGAATTAGTTGCTGACAGAATTATAGACGGCTCAGCTGAACAGGCATTTGACCGGCTACATGAAGGGTCTGACCGCCAAGGTTTTCCGTACTTACAACGCTTCCTGGACAATGTCAGAACTGCTCAGGAAGCTCGCTTCGGATCCTCGCTCCCGCGGCACAGTTGCTGAAAAAGTAAAGCTGTACAATGACTGCAACCGCGAGGTTGCCGTTCTGTGCAACCATAAGCGAACCGTTGGTGCTGGGCACGAGCAGCAAATGGCCAAGCTTGGTGACAGGGTAAGTCTGACTGGTGTATAAGTCGACCACTCCAGATACTGATTCTTTTCTAGATTAAAGGCCTCCGCTACCAGCAATGGCGAACAAAGATGATGATTCTCGATATTGAATCTGGTTACAAGAAGAAGAAGGGTGCCGCCTGGTTCGAGAGGGATGAAGAATTAAATGACGAGTGGGTCAAGGAGCACCAGCAATTCTTACTTGAGGAGCAGCGTACAAAGATCACCAAGAAATTCGAGAAGGACAACGAAAAGCGCAAGGCGGACAAAGAGAAGCCTCTCCCCGAGAAGGAGCTGAAAGAACGTCTTCAGGCTGTCAAGGAGATGGAGGCCAAGTTCAAAAAGGAGAACAAGACCAAGAAGGTCGAGGCTGAAGGCAAAGGCGTTACTGTCGACAAGCTTCTAAAGGCTGTGGACAAGTTTGATGAGCGCATCAAGACACTGGAGCTTCAGGCCCAGGATCGTGATGGCAACAAGGAGGTAGCCCTCGGCACCTCCAAGATCGTGAGTACCACCGAAAACACGTTGAAATTCGTTGACTGACTTATTATTCATAGAACTACATTGATCCTCGCCTCACAGTGGTTTTCTCCAAGAAGTTCGACGTTCCTATCGAAAAGTTCTTTTCCAAGACTCTTCGTGACAAGTTCCGATGGGCCATCAAGTCTGTTGAGGATGAGGATGACTGGACCTTCTAAGTTCTCCGTGAGGGTATTGGCGTATGAAAAGAAAAGTGCAGGAGGTTCTTGGTTCTATTGCTTTTATACTAATTTGCTTGCTTTTTTTTTTTTTTTCTCGGAAGTTTTGTAAGAATACTCGGATATTGCTTTCGACATGAGCCAGGGTGAGGCTAAGGAGACAAGAGGAGAAAGCACACCGAGCGAAGCGCGAGCTCGCGATGTGCTTTTTGGGTGCAGGGTGAACGGCCGTAGAACGCAGAACGCAGACAACGAACTCGCAGGCGCTGAGATGGGTTTCTCGGAGCATATAAGGGGGTTATTGGCGGTAGAGATTTTAGTATCATAGAAATCATACCTATAGAACAAGCACTTCGCATGTTGCTGGAGTTTGGTGGCCTCTGGAAAGGGGTTGACTCCATCCACGGCTCTGCTAAGGCTCAAGCATGAACGAGACGGGCACGATTCTGATAACTATATTTACTAGTGCTATCTTTTTCAAACATTGTATGACCAGAAGAGTGAGTTTTCCATTTTGAAGTGTATGTTGGTCCTCGTAGAATATGTATGTTGGTTCTTTCATTATACACCTCCTGTCTATCTAATGTTTGCGATGCGTCTATTCTCTACAACCAAATGCATTGCGCCGTCGCTAAGAGCAATATGTCAAAACCCAAATACCAACCAATTGCAACTCAGTGCCCCAGTCCCAGAAACGCCAACCAACCGTGCCGTGTAAATAAGGCATCACATCCATACATACTTGCGGTGTTGTCTAGAAGTCATCATATGCCGGACAATATGCTGTCGAATCGTAATATATAGGTCATGTACCGTGAAGTGAAGTCAAGGTGTTTCTTCTCTAGAGGAAACGACCAGCAAATGCCATGATGCCGGCCAAGAAGGGTATAACAGCAATAACGTTGTGTAAAGGCTGAAGAACGAAGGCGCTGTTCTCGGCGGGAATGATTTTCCCCTCGGCGTTGAGCCTCCAGCCTTCGGGGATAGCTCCGCCAGAAGGTCGGGAGCCGGTCCAGGGCCATCCCGTCTGTGTAGCTGTAGCGGGACTTCCGTCCTCGGCGATACCTCCGACAGGAACGTTTCCATCTGTCGTAGCGACAGTTCCTTGGGCGGTAGCAGTGACGGTCATGGCATCGCCGTTTTCGTTGCCGTTAATCTCACCGCCAACAGATTCGATTGACTGCCAGGAGCCAGATGTGTCCTTGTATTTGTACTCGTCACCAGTTGAGTAGTCCGTGACAACGACACTTTTGACCTTCATGGTGAAGGGGCCTTTGGAGTAGTCTGTTGGTCCACGGGCCCATTTGACAGTGCCTGCGGAGTTTGTATTGGGGTCACCACCAGCCCAAGCGCCGAACTTGACTTGCATCGGAGTTTGAGGGTATTGATTATCCTCGGCGTCGCCAGCGTTAAGGGTTCGAACGACAGTGCCGCCAGCCATCCAGACGATGCGGTCCTTGGTCCAGTCGATGGTATATGTAATCCACTCGCCCTGCGTATTTGTCACGTCGTGAAACTCGCCGCGGTTGTACGAGGTCGTCTGGCCCTTTCCAAAGTAGTTTGACTGGATCTCGTCATTATCGGAGCCGAGCCATTCAATATCGATCTCGTCGAGCACGTCGGACTGGAGAACTAGCGACGATACGATACCGGCTCCGGGGGCGGCCTTCATCGTGATCTCAACACGGCCGAACATGATGTAGAAGAGGGATGCCAGCTGCGGTGCGTCATTGGCGCGGGCGACAGTGAAAGAAACGCCCTCGCTGTCGTATTTAGGCGATCCGGAGGCTGCGAAGGAGTTTACCTCGCCTTTGGAGAAGTCGATGTCGATGCTCATGCCTAGGGCATCGTCGCTGGGACAGTTGCCTATAAGTGTCTGGTTAGTGGGATGATGGGTTAACTGGTGGATAAAGTGTGCGTACTGTTCTGGAGGGGATTGCATTTGCTCCATGTCTGGGCTGAGACTGTAGTAACAAGCAGCGCTGTGGCTGCGGCCGAGACTCTGGATATCCATCTCATGTTGGGCTGTATGTGCTGTGGTGGGTGGGTGGGTAGGTATGGTATGATATGTACGGTGAGGTGAACAAGTAGTTTGGAAGTCAACGTCGTCAATGTGAGTATTACTCTCTTCTTCAACTCGTCTCGGGTATCGTTGTATCAGTACTCGGTAATGTGTAGTAGTAGTAGCACAAAGTGATCAGACTCGAGGCTTATGGTGATTGTTGGTGTAAGGGGAGAAAGAAGTGGTGAAGATGCAGATTCCCGCTCAAGACTAAAAAGCGAAATATTACGAGCAGACACGTCACGTCACACGCTTGGCATTGGCAATTCAACGCTCACCGTTTTCCGGTTTCTTCTTGGGTCTGCCTTGTAATAGCAATTGGCCCCGTACTTGGTTGTTTTGGCGCCCGAGGATGATCAATTGGGAGGTTGGGAGCGTTTCTTGTAGATACCTACCTTACCTTAGATATTGGGATCTTAGTGCTGTACCCAATTCCGTGTTGCCGGGTGGCTGGGAAATCGGGTGGCTGGGCTGGCCCGGCCCGTGTGGCGCCACCGGATCCCGGCACCGTTGTTGAAAGTATGGTTACCCTATACCGCGGCGGTGCCTGGTCATGAGCTCATATCACCCACCACCACTTGACATTCATAGATAAAGAGTCTGGATGGTATACGGACGGGCTCAGCGTTGCTGAGTTCGGGTATTGACGTCGCCAATCTTCTCGACAGCCTTGTATGGCATCGGCATGGTATACGTGTTAAGGTCCTCACTATTTCTAGGGTTATAAGACTAATAGCAAGTAGCCTTTCGTACTCACCGAGTTCTTGATATCAAACAATTAACAGAAGTTATTTAGTGACCGTCAAGTTTACGCCTAGAATCTCGCCATGATCCATTCCAGTATATGACACTCCGGTAATTCAAGGTCGTGATGTCAACGTTGTGCGCATTCTTAGTGTCCGCCCCGACCTCAACTTGTACAGCTTCAAGAAGACGAAAAGGCGTTTGTTTCAGATAAGTAGGACAATATCTCCCGCACATATCAATTACGCGAATCCTAAAATACAAGCTGCGCAACACCATCGAGGGTCATCTAGACTGGTCTCGCACTGATCTCGATCCTTGCAACGGCATGCAACGAAACATCCCTTGCTGAAGTCTAAATCGACATCACTCAATCAGGATCAATCGACAATCTACTGGCATGTTAGGGCTAGATCTCTTGTCTCACGAAACACTCTAAAATGCGCGCCCTCGCATAAAGCGTACAGCCACAACCACTCTATCCAGACCAGATCCAAGACCTACACGCGTAAGCCATGTCGCAGATCAGCCCTTGCATCATCTCTGGCACCGTTATCACTCGCATATAAGCCTCCATATCATCCCTCTGCGACGGAATTTGCTTGAATGGTACAGATCGCTCGTCCGTCGAAGTCCAGTACCCTACACCCTCCATTTAGGAAATCATCGCGATTGGGATGACAGATATAGAAGTGCACTGCACCACCTACACCGACGGCAGGCAATCAAGTCACCGACATTTTGACCACCCAGCAAGTGGGGGGGAAAATAAAAGAAGAAAGTTGACTAGGAAAAGGACCAAATCAGCAAAACCCCCGCATCGACATAAACTTTGCTTCCGTTGAAAAACTAAATATAAAGTACTTACCTACTACATGTGCTAAACTGGGCCGAGTCTGAGCTCACGGGCGAGACAAATAAGCAAAGAATTCCGAATGCAAGTGAGCCAGAAGAGATATTATTAGAGAAAAGAAAAACAATGGGCAAAGAGTAAAGGGCAGAGCCACACTCACTCTACACTAGAGCTATCCCACCTGACGACAGATACATATGTACCAGGTAGATAGTAGATGATCAATTCCAGTCCATGATAGGTATATACTATACCCTATATACCAACTCCATTATGCGTCTGCTACGGAGCATTCATGACAGCATTTCACTACACAAACGCTGCCCTCGCAGATGCAGGTCCAAAATCTGATCCACGACCTGTCAGCAAAAGGCAGCACCCAATCAGCATCCCCAAGTCCTCTGTGAAACCCTTTTTTCAAAAAGACCTTTTATGTTATCCCTCGCATATATCACAAGTGACCGCCATTCTACGTACGTCGCGTCTGGTGGGCATAAACATTCCCGACGGTACAGAATCCTCCCCCCTCCCCTCTCCTTGCACTCGTCGGATCCCGATCGATTCACCGTGATCCCTTGCTTCTCCCCGTGCCTCGCCGCCACATGAGGCCATTTGGGGATATCCCTCTCTCCTACTGCTTATCCCGCAGTGAGAGACAGTCGATTCCCCACCCTCGCATATCGGCCTCACCACTCCTCGAATCCTGCATGCCCTAATAACCCCACAGAGCACTCCGAAGCCAACTAACTGCCTGTATGTAGTTGCCTTGCCTGCAGGTTATGGAACCAAACATGTATCAAGACGAAGCTGCTTGGCTTGGTAGATTCAAGTCAGTTTGCTCATCGGCTAGTCGACAAAGCTCGACATGTCGTGCAAGCTGTGGAGGCATGCAAAAACCCAAATCTACATCATGAATACGTATGTGTTACTGAACTCGAGTATTTGACGTCAAAAACTCACTTATTCGACATGTTTCAGACATCCACTCGGATATCTCCAACGCTTTTTTTGTCCCCTCGTCATTGGCTCGATCGTTTCATCTTCAGCTGAGCAAATCTAAACCATTGTCTCGGCCTCGTGTCATGTTGCGTTGCTTGCCCCTCAGCCTATACTGTTGAGGCCAAAACTGACATTCTCCGGGCATGCGACATGCATTAGACACAGTCCGTGATCCGTGACCGCTTCATCCAGGCAAGACTTGTTGGTCGGGACATGATAGGACCCTCATGGTCCGTCAGAGGTCCAAGGTGCATAACCATGAGAATCGCAAATGGCCCTCGCATAAGTCACATGTAATGTATCACATCATATGATGACATGTTGTGAAATAGCGACAATAAAACATGATACAGACAAAAAAGAAAAGAATACTGAAAATGGTTAGATGGGGGGGGGGAGAGGCCACAGAAATGAGAGGGTAAAAAGCAAAAAGTCAAGGCAAAAGAGACAACGAACTAGGACACGACGACAGAGCAGCGCAAGCAGAACAGGACAGGATAGGACAAGACAAAGCAAATAATTAGCCGATCAGTCCTCGGTAGGCAAACATGGTGAAGCTGAAGCCATAACTGAATGAGAATCCTTCCAACCAACCTGCGGAGTGGGGGTTCAAAGTTTATGAATTGGTACTCTGTATCCGTATCTGTATCTGTGCTGTAGCTCGCTTGTAATCATTACATATAGGTAATAATGATAGACTGTTATGCCGAAATGACACACCATCTTATCTATCGGCATCATTAAACTTAGTCTGGGCATTGAGCCGTTGCCCTCAGACTTCATCAATCAGACTCAGACTCTTGCGGACCGCACCTCGTCCGTCTACCACTCCACCTCATACGGACGGGTTGGCCCGGAGCTGCCGTGCGCGCGTGCGCATCAATGGTTGGATATGTCCATCAGTGACAAACGATAACTAAAGATTTTGCCATCTTATCCCGAGACTGGTATGGTTCGTCCGTGAATATCCCCAAGTCATCATGCTATTTTGAAATATTCGGGTTTCGCCAGGTTCGATTTGAATTGCACCGTCGTATCGAGCCTCCGCTTCGTCTCAGAGAACCAGGCAAAGGCATAACAACGTTCGTAAAGACCCATTACGCACAGGCACCCTATTGACTACTAGGTCTGACTCTGACAGAGGCGAGCCATCAACGCATAGACGCATAATAAGAAAGAGAGAATCCTAGATTCGTATGCTTGCTCGCCAGGGGTGGGACGGACGGACGGACGGGCTCAGACTCAGACTCAGAAGTCTCAGAGGCAAGGCAATCAATCTTCCACCTACTCCAGGTACACCCATACCTGAGACAGACACTGCCCTACCATGCGGTGTGAGAAGCGAGAAGTGAGAGAAGAGGGAGGTATGGCATGGTATGGTATGGTATGGTATACAGATAGAGACAGAAGCAAACAGGAAAGGCTTGCAATGAGGTGACGAGCCGTTTCTCTGCTTTGCTTTTTTCCCATGCCATGCTTGCGGGCTAGGCTATGGCGGTACGGTAGCAAAGTATCAATCCTTGAGCGTGATACCACCAGACGTTGAGTTTTTTTCTTTTCTTTTTTTTTTCTTTTTTCTTTTTTCTTTTTTTTTCTTTCCGATTGTCGGTAGTTGTCATATGAAAAGAGATGCCACCGGGATCTGTTCCCGTCTTCTCACATCCTTCATTGTTGCTGATCATCGCAACACAGTACAGTACATTACATCGCAAGCTAAACCATTGCCTCTTGTACGAGGTATCGAGGTATCTATTCAGTGATTGCTGTACGCTAATGCATTAGTAGGTAGTCGAGCGTCGCGTTCGTTTGGTTTATCAACCATAATGCAGCGAAATTGCGGACCCTCTGCAGGTGCAACATCAAATTATGAGTCCAACAAAGTGAGGCTGTTTGACTTGTAGTAGCTAGGAAATCCAACCTCTCTTGATCCATACCGAGCATGCATGTATCCCAATCACATTCAATTCATCGCAGTAGATTCAAGTCACGCACGGAGCCTTGACCCCGACAGCATCTCAAGCTTGTTCCACGTGGGTTGGTAGGTTGGCAGCTTTCATCGAGGGCATGCCCAAGACCGTGCGGTGTTGGTTGATAAGGTTGGCGGAAAGGCCAGCAGACTATTCACATTGACAGGCCTTACTAGCATTGTAGACTGTTGTACCAAAGACCAAAAGGCTTGCTGGATACGGTTGAGGCAGAATCGCTGTTTCGTTTTGGCCTCTGTATCTGTGTATCACACGTATCCCGGAAGGATCCATTCCCATGAGGCGGATGTTGTGCTTGATGCTGAAGCTCAAAGTGCTCCATCAACAGCAATGCACAATGTCTTGCATCAAACAAACCACAAAAGAAACTTGCTTGACTCGAATGGACCGAGGCTCTTGACCTCCCGCTCCATACCGTAGTAGATCGTCAACATGGATTGATAGGAACTCAATCCGAACCAGTTCATCTTCTCGAGCGTCGAGGTATGATCCTGCGCGATGCTGGGGTGCGATGTGAAACCTTCGAGAAGTCCCAAGGACATGGTCGGCGGAATGGCCAGTCGTCCTGGACAAGGTAAGTATTATTAGCGTTGGTTCCGGTTACTATCCAGCCAGGGGTACCCCGGCCACCTGCTGATTTTGAAGTTTCTCCAGTCCTCCACACAGACGGTCTCATTTTGTCTCTGTGGTATCACGCTCTTGAGATGACTCGCGGTTGAGTGGACCATCCATTCATATGGACTTTTATGTACAGACGGAACAGTCAAATCGAATCGTCCATGTGCAACCATCACCAGCAGTCAAGCACGTCCGATCCTGCATCACGGGTCTAGCCAGCCATCTCTCCGATCGAAGGCCAGTCTGCGAGTTTGATTTTGAAAGAGCTGCGGGTGTGACAAGGTAACCCCACTAATTCTCATGCTGGGTGCATGAACGCATTGGATTGCCGGGTGTCATGGGCCTGGCTGGGGACGTAAGACAAACGTTGTTGATCAGTATCTGGCATTCTCTTGCTAGCCTCTGATAATTCAGGCATCGTCTCACACCGAATATCTGCCAGTCCAAGAGGTTTGCCACGGCGACACCACCTTTTAGCAAAGACTAGAGCCATGAGATGGCCTGGACGGGTCGTTCATACGTAGCCACTAGCATTAACTCATGATTCTCATCAAGCTGAGCTATAGATTTGACTCCGGTCAATCGACAAGGGACGACGACACTATTTGGGACTGGCTAGCACCAAACTAAGTCAGGCACTGTCTGTATGTGAACAATCTGAGTCTGAGAGGCGATCTTCCAGAATCATGCCAGTGGGAAGGGTCCGGGCTGAACAACCAGCATATTGATTCGTTCGAGACTGTATTTGGCCGGGCTGAAATCCGGGGAGCGTCCCAAAGGCCGGAGGACAGGGATTATTACAGCCTAAGTTTCCGGGGACCTTTATCAACCGGACTGGCTGGCCACACGGCTACGTATCCGGGCCGTTGCCAAATCTCCAACGAGTCCCGCCAGTCCATCTCGAAACAGGGGACCCCCTGACTGAGTGGAACCACCGGGGACACCCCTTGTTCGACCGCCCATCAGGGTCCCATCCACTCCTAGACGGTACGGTTGACCCAGGCCCAGGTGAAGCCAAGCAACTCGCCTCCCAGAGACGCTGTGCCGGGACGTCATGATGGTACCGACAGATGAGTCGAGAGGTTTCATTGTGAGAATGGACTGCACATCTTGAAATGTCCGATTCTCTAGACGAATATCGGTGGTTAGTTTTGTCAATTGAAGAAATACATATTCAAGAATATTGTGCCACGGCGGAAAGGCATTTGGGATTCCCAATGCGAGAACTTCTCTGGCAAGCCCTGGCACCCGCGGACACGGATTCAGATTGCCCACACTCTGGGGTGGTTAGGCGTAGTTGGTGGCTCGCGGAACAAAACGAATCCAACACGCCGGATCCTCTCTTTTGCCTCGCTCTCAAAAGTGGTTAGCTCCCACTGATATCCAACTCGGTCAAGCTTGCTGCTGCACCAGGATGTCGACACCCGGCTCCGCGAGACCAGAGCCTGCCACTAGCAAGACGATGGAGCTGTCGATGTCCTCAATATTCAGGGCCTGTGCCATCTTATGGTCTCTGCACGACGGCGGTGTCGATAGCTTCAGAGCACGTTCTTACAGCGACCTGTGAGGTGAAGAGAGTCTGCAAAAGGCCCACAAAGAGGATCAGTGGAGCTGATAACTCGAGCGAGCATACATACATAGGTAGTAGACTGACGGGCGGCCCAATAGCCCAAAACTCTTTCAACGTAGTCAACGTAGTCAACACAATCGAGTAGGTAGTCGCTTGCCACCGATATCATGTTTGCAAGTGGCCTATGGTGATTACTGTTTGCATTTCTGGGGTCATCGCTTAAGATAGGCCACAATGATGCGCTGGGAAATCTTTTAGGCTGGGCCAGAAACCATGAAAGCGACGTTGAAATAGACCCTGTCAATTTCGCTGTCTTGTACATAGCTGGTTGACGCAGTTGGTGATCTCTTTCTGGTGAGCTATAATTCAATGTGATCTAGGAATAGGAATACACGCGATGTGCCGCCCGCCTTAGGCAAAGGCAGGGCCTTGTTCTTTTGCAATCTGAGAGGTTTGAATATGTTCGTTCGCGGCACAAAACCATACACTCTATCAAAACGGCTTGCAAGGAAACTGTTTGTATGACAGCCACAATTGGCTTTTCTTGTTCTTGTTCCTGCATAACGGTGGCGGTCGCTTGGAAAAAAGCCCTGCCTGTTATGTTTCTGCATCAGATTGGAACGTTGTCATGCAAGGTACCAAGAGTTGCCACCAAAAAGTTGACATGGGCCAACGAGGGGGTCGTCCTACTAACGACACGAACTCACCCACAAGAGCTGACCCGAGCTGTCAACGGATCCTTACTTAGCAGGCACCCCAGAATCGTTAGCTGCCCGGCTGTTGGAGGCCATTTTGATGCATGACTACTGCCTGAGAGGAAAGATGAGATGCTCGGTTTATCAAGAACATTGGGGAATGATGTGAACATCAAGTACTGTGGGAGGCACCTGGAGGAATTGTTCAAACGAAACAAATGTATACAGATCATAGCCTAAAGTCTGTGGCGGCTCCGAATCGATAGAAAGATAATGACGGGTTTAGTGGTGAAGATCTTCAGGAATGGCATGGGTAAGCGTCTTTGCTGAGAATAGTTCATTGAGACGTGTGAGAAGGTTTGTACTATGTACGTACATCGAGCGGGCGCTCGTATGCATAAGCATGCACAAGTACTGACCTAGGGACACAAGACCGAGTCCATCTTTGGGTTAAAACATCAGGAATATGTATGGATCGAGTAAGTATGGATCCTCCTGTGCATGTGCGAGCTCAAGTGCTTGTGCATATGTGGCTTGCATCAGGAAATGAGAAGTCGATTTGTGCCTTGATTGTGCGTTGGGACGCGACCAATGTGCTGATCTGAGCAAGTGACCCATGCACTATTCCACATAATAGTATCCTCGTATGAACTGTTCCTGGCTAATGCAACCCCAAAGCATAGCACCACAGTCAGGCACAGCGACTTTGTGCATCAGCTAGGGTTTCAGGTTTGAGGGATACCCTTATGCTGGCCAATGGGACACAACCCGAAGCTCTAGCCTGGCATCGGCGGACGGTCACAATTCGGTCATGCCGTTCATAATAGGCAAGGTTAGAAATTATTAGTTATCCACTACGCTGGTCCGTAACGTCGCGTCCTCGAGGAGAGGAGATGATCGAGCATAGTGGGTCAAACCACGGTTGAGTTTTTGATAGTGAGGCGGAAACACGGGTAGAAACATTCGTATCAGAGACATCCAACGGAAGTCGTAAGAAGGCGAGACAAGCTTGGAGGACATCTCACGAGCTATTGTCAATGCTAAGAACGAGTGTGTGCTGGATTTTACTCATGAATCGCGTGCAGTATTGATCGCCGAAGTGTTTCACCTGTCCAAGATAAGTTTGACGATTGAAGGGTTTTGCACCGAAGGTTTGGGTCCTTCTGGAACGTCGAGCTTCCGACCGAGGCTAAATAGAACCGTTTGGAGCCTGTAACAATTCGGGGACATTTCCGTCCGGGTCCAGGTGTCCCAGGGTATTGGAAACCATGTACGTATGTACGGATACTAACAGCATGCTTTTTGCCATAGCGGTCGCTTGGTGCTTGGTTTGCTGGAGAGCTCAAATTACTGCCCTTTTCACATTCTAGTTGAAGTAAGACATTAGGCGAGATATCTCTCATTCAATTTGGATACCGACGAGGAAAGGGACCCTGGTCCCGGCTTCCCGTTGAAGATTCATATGATCTAAATGGAGCTTTTGCTGCTGTGCAGATGCTCGTCTTGCGGGAAGAGGCGACCATTCATCGTTTCATGTAGATGCCATGAACATTGAGGGCGAACCCTTAAGATGAGGTTAAAGTTGGGATGACAGACGCTTTGGCACGAGAGAGACTGTCGGAAGCAGCAGGGAATCGAAACCATAATGTTCCCGAACACCATATCAGAAGCCCGTGTTAGTGCAGATCTCGATCTGAGCGGTTTTCACCATGTGGCCTGCCTGATCTGATACCGTACCTATTCTGACTCGCTGTTGGTGCAATGAGACGAACGATATCCAGCAAGCTGGAACAGGAAGGCACCGTGCTAGGCGAGTCAATTCTGGCTCTTTGACCATCACAGTTACAACAAGCATGAGTGTGGTGCCATTGTGACTGTTGTTACTGATATGAAGTTGCTTGACTCGATGTCGTTGCCAACAGCCTATTGCAGTATGGCACAGATGACCGAGCTGCACTACCCAGCGTGCACTGGCTTGTTCGTGCGCCCATGGCGGTTGGGAGAGCTGGGGAGCTGAATCTGTGGCGTATTTAGAGGACCATGGTGCTCTTGGACCGTAGATGATTGGGGCGTTGAGGTGGACCGTACATATACATACATACATACCGATAGAGGTTGAAGAGACAACTAACTGGAGTAATGGAGGGAGCCTGGGCAAGGTCCAGACAGCGAACAGGCGCATTTGAACGCCCAGGCCAGGCGGGACGAAGCAAGAAGCCAAGACTCGATCGCATAGAACTTTCCCAAGAAGGGATGGGAAGTCGTTGACAATTGGTCGGGTTGGGGGCCGGATGTCAGTCTTCAGGGTCATGGATTGTATGTACGCAGTGACGATATGGACATTCAGAACTTTGGGTTTGCTGGGTAGGATTCTGACAGTCTGGGTACCGACCAGCCCTCAGCCCGGGACGTGGAAGCTGGGATGCTTCTCTGACGTTACATCTAGAAGCCGTCGCTGCTTCCTTTGGACCCTTTGGCCAAATGACAGCCCATCACTACAAAGGACGGTTGGCTGGGTCCTGCTTATCCTGGTTTGAACATGTCAAATTACTTTATCCTCCGGGAAGACAGATACCAATTATTACTTACCTTAGGTAAGAGTAGGTTCCCACCTAGTTGACGATCGCTTGACTGAAGCAACGATATTGAGACCTTCCATAGTAGATAGCCCCGACAGCATAATGGAGAGAAGCTTCGTAGAACAGTGGCCAACGATACCTTCGACTACGGTAAGCATGGATAAATACCCCCACCCTCGAAAAAGATGCAGCTATGGCCCGCACAACGTAACGTATGTAATTCGAAGGGACAGAAAGCTGTGCCAACAGTGCAGCAGGCGACGTTCCTGGTACCTGAACGGCATAGCACTTACGCAATGCAGCTTCAGTTCAGGTAGCTTTCGCCCATCGTCATACGCTATACGCAATAGATCGCCCACTAGGTCTTCTCATCCACAACTCAACTGGTGCGCGCAGAGCCAACATGCTGGGTCATATGTATGCTGGTATTGCAGATAATAATGTAAGTTCAGCTCAGTTCAGGTACGAGATGCTAAGTTGCATTAGTGAGTCGTATGTACCTACCTGCTAGGTAATGCTTGGGCACCTTGGTAACAGCTTGACCTAACTGGGTAGGTAAGTGCCGCTGGCGCTCCGTCCCGTCTAGATTTTATGCAGAAAGACATTGGGTGATGAGACGTCTAAGAGCGCAACCGGGCTTGCCGCATAAAATTAATTATCACCTCAACGGGGCTGTGTGGCCTTCCCAAGCCAGGTAATTGACTATTCTGGGCACCGATAACACTTTTTGGGTACAGCGCGGGCCAGTTTAGTGACTCCACACGACGATTGCTGGTCTCTTCAACCCCAACTTGTCGAATTTAGTGGCATCACTTCTATATTGAGCTGGTAACTTGACTCGTCCTCAAGCACTTGACTCGAGGATGGACTTTGTCCGAGATGGGTATCTTTACATGCTGACAACAAGCTGTTACAGCATCGCGGTGCATGATGCGAGTCAAGCAAGACATGCGAAGTGATAGGCAAGACGAGGTTGTCACTGTAGAGAGATGAACCAACCAGGAACTCAAAGATGCCTAGCAATAAGCAATCATATCAGACAGAGACTCGGATCTCGGACAAAAACTGCAAAACGGTAAAGGATCAGTTTGGCCAAAAACCAATCAGGCGTCCGTTTCTCTCAAGGTCTACCTACCTATTGTGTCATCAAAGGTTTGGCTTTTGCTCATTGTTTCAAACTTCCAGCTATATTCAACCATGATTGACGAAGCTGTCCACCAACGAGGCATGCCGCTCCATATCGTCATCTATGCTCACGAGCTCGTGTCCAACCAGAGACCAAAGCGGCCAGTCGTCACCACAGGCTCCTTCTAACCTTGGACTACCTACCAGTACGAAACAGCGACGGCTGCTTTGACGGGATGGGTGACGTCGAACGCTCCACAGAGTCGAGTAGTCTGCCAGAGCCCGCGTCGAGGTGATCAGCCAACCTAACAGGTCTGGAAATGAAGCAAACGTCGTCTGTACCTTGCATAGCACATCCAGAGATGCATCGGGTGGAGGTGATACAACATAGCCCGGCGAATGGAAGCGTGCATATCGGCGCCGTCGACTGTGCAATGGCAAAAATGGACATGAGGAGGTGCACAACGTTGTTCCGAGTGGCCAGTTTTGGAGTTGTGCACGGCCTGGACCCATTATGGACGTGCCCAATCCTCATTATGAACTTAGCATACAAGTTATTTATTATTCTGTTACAACGAGGCGCGGCGAGTCTAATGCACCTTAATGCATGGCGACTCGCCAAGGAGCTATCCTATCAGTGAACGGTATTATGCAGTTTCTGTGACGCGGTTTGCGGTTTGCGTGCCACCTGGGGGTAGGGAGGCCGCTCAAGGCGAGTGGTATTGCACCATGGCGCGCACTTTGTCTAGGGTCATCGCATAACTCGCGGCGCGTCTGCCATCCTCGAGACCCCACTGGTTGATGGGAGCCCAAACAAATGGAAGGGATAAGACGAGGGATGGGAGAAATGTGCATTGCGATGTGCTCATCATTAATGGCGGCTGTGGTATTCATTCCGTTCGTCGGAGGGCTGGATTATGCTGTGTTGGACTCGGGTTTGTGGGTGATGAACAGACACATCACACAACAAGCGCGTACGCAAGCCAACCAACAAATAGTGAAAAAGGGAAAAATATGACATACTACAGAAGAACGAGACACCAGACACAAGACATGGGACTTGTGCACACTCGCACAGGTCTTGCACAAGCGACCGAGGACCCTCCATTGCAAGCTTTTGGCTTTTCGTGCCATCCCATCCTTCCATATCTACAAGCATCCACATGAATATCCATACCTTATCCACTACTTTATGGCCGAGCTCGTTATTCAGTCGGCGCATGGGTTGTTGCATTGGTGTACAAAGTTGGGACTGGATAGGCTTCGGGGGGCTACTCTCATACCGCGGCGGGCCATCCGGCGACGGATAGGCTCGAGGTTCCCAGCCGATACCGTCCAGAATTAGAAAAGCCAGTGGCTGCGCCATAGTGGTGTGGATGGGGAGCCGTGGCCCCATGGCCCGTACTGGCAAGACTGGCGGACGACTGCCATGCTTAGTATGCCCATGGGCTTAAGTTGAAGAAGACCAGGGATGCCCAGGCCCGCACCTCATGTTTCCCTTGCCCCAGACATGACTTGGGTGCTTTGACAGGGGCCTGGGGGCACTCTGCCGTCTGGTCCGCCGCTGGGCCCTTGAGGGTGTGTGGGCGTGGGACAGATTACGAGTGACAGGCCTGTGAACCAAAGAGTGAGGGTGGTGGATCCAGAGAATGGGATGTGGTGTTGGTGGATCGTGATCCACAGCTCTCTGACCCTGGCTTGGTGATTGAGACACGACATGGAGGGTTTTCTAAGTGACTGCCTATCGAGCACATCTGGTGTGAATACGCCAGGTCTCGTCGTCAGTACTTATCACTCCACGTCCCCGTGCTTGTCCATCCTTCGTTTCCCTCTTCATCGAAAGGTATGATCGACAACCGCGTCGGATCTCTGTAATACTCTCTTCTCTTTTATACCAGGTTCTTCCTTCTTTTGTGAATCGTTCTTATTTGCTGGATATCCTCGTTCCTCGAGAGTCCCTCACATTCATTATAACCACCTCTTGCGGCACTCTCGATATACTTGATAAATCTCTTGTTCTTGCTTCAACTTCCTTGGACTAGACTTGAGACCTTACATGTACAACAAGAACGTCCCCAATCCACGCACCTAATACCGAGTCTCAACTCGTCGTCCACTCTTTGGAACACCACAAAAGAACTGAACACCACACCTTCATTAGGCCGATTGCCAGTCAAGCAAACTATACATACACCAATACCAACTTAATATCTAAACTGTCCAACCCGCTGACACCACAGCCAACTCTAAAGGTTTGTGGAATCCTGCAAATACCAGACAATGGATATGTGGCTAACACGATAGTCTTGTATAGAAATGGATTCCACAATGATGCCCCAGGCCGTCGGCCAAGCTCCCTTCTATTTCTACAACCCTGAGTCCAAGCATGATATGCGACAACACTTTGCCCAGCAACAAATGCATATGTATCCCATGGTTCCTACACTGCCTTCGACTCCAGTTTACTCGCGGCCCAGCTCAGCCAGCAACTCTCAGCCCCCCACTCTGTACAGCAATGGCCCAGCAGTCATGACTCCTACTGCCTCGCCACAGCCCATGTCGCATAAGCCCGCCATTTTGTTGGAGAATGAGGTTTACGAGAACTCGTACTTCCCTTCGACACCGCCTCTGTCGACCTCTGGCAGTACCATTGGCAGCCCCAGCGCCTACGAGGTGCTCCAGACCCCGATGAACCCCATGTTTTCTGGGCTGGATGGCATCGATGGCTTCAAGGAGGCCCTCGAGCCTGTTGAGACTGCAGTGCTCGACTGGTCCAACTGCGGATCTCCCCCAATGACACCTGGTAAGTTTACTTTTATCTCAACCTTCCAATTACCGGATCGCACAATGGTATTGTGCCGCAAGCTCGGGCTTGAGCCTATTTTTGGGCCTGGTAGCGGGAAAGATGGTGGTGCTGACGTTGGCTGTCGCTATCTCGGCCCAATCACCTTCTGAGGCGCAGACCTGCAGTGCGCTGTCCTAGTACCTGAACAGTGGAGCAAACACGGGAATGACCTGATGGAGACTAACTGTGCATGATAGTGTACCTTCAATCACAACTCGGCAAGGTTCCCTCTCTTAGCAACACCGCCAGCGACCTCGTGTCCACCCCGTCTCTGTCTCCCTCACCCGCGCCTTATGCCCGCTCCGTCTCTACACCGGATTTGGATGTCGACTTCTGCGACCCAAGGAATCTGACTGTCGGGACTGGTGCCATCAACAGCACCCTCGCCCCTGAATTCGCTCTCGACGAGATCAAGGTTGAGCCCAAGATTGCTGCTCAGTCTTTTGACTTTAACCCTGCTGTTCCCCACGGCCTCCCTACCTTTGAAGACTTTTCTGATTTCGAGTCTGAGGACGATTTCGTCAACAGCCTCGTCAATCTTTCTGAGCAGCCTGCTACTGCTTCTGCTGATATCACCCGACCTCGGGCTTGCACTGGCTCCTCAGTTGTTTCCCTCGGACACGGCAGCTTCATCGGTGACGAGGACCTTTCATTTGACGACAACGAGGCCTTCCAGTTTCCCTCTCATCCCAGCCCTCCAGTCTCCTGTGCGTCCGAGGACTGCCACAAGGACAAGCGTACCAAGAAGACTCACGTCAAGGAGAGCACCGCTGGCCCTGTCATGAACATGGCTGCCTCTGCCTCCGCCACCGAATCTGGTAACACTCAGGAGTCTTCCAACCAGGCTGCTGAAGCTAGCGACTCTGCTGCCTCGTCTGGCTCAGAGGGTTCCCCTGCTCCTCTCCCTGCTCCCGCCAACCGCCGCGGTCGTAAGCAGTCCCTCACCGAGGACCCTTCAAAGACCTTTGTCTGTGATCTGTGCAACCGCCGCTTCCGCCGCCAGGAACACCTCAAACGCCACTATCGTTCTCTGCACACCCAAGAGAAGCCTTTCGAGTGCAACGAGTGCGGCAAGAAGTTCTCCAGAAGCGACAACCTGGCTCAGCATGCTCGAACCCATGGTAGCGGTGCCATCGTCATGAACCTCATTGATGACGACTCACACGCATATGATAGCTCCATGATCCCTCCCACGGCCGAAGATTACAGCAACTACGGCAAGGTCCTGTTCCAGATTGCCTCTGAGATTCCTGGCAGTGCAAGTGAAATGTCCTCTGATGAGGGCAGTGACCAGGGCAAGAAGAAGCGCAAGCGCTCTGACTAAATGGTCCATCAATCATACATCATTCGAAATGCTCAAGAAAGCTAGTCGATTATCTTGACATACGCCCGATACGACGCTGACGACCTTCTTCTTCTTCGGCCATCCGCTCAATTTTGACGGTGGCATTTGGGTCACGGAACATTTTTCCATTTAGGTTACAACCTTGGGTAAAAGGGAGTCTTCACACAAGAGTGCAAGCGATAATGAATGCATTTACACATCGTCACTATACCTGTATCAACAATATCCACAGCCTCGCTACGCATCACGACACTAGGGAGGACATTTGATTTCATCGGTTTCTTGTTTTTGTTGAAGAATTGCAATGCATCGCCAAGGTCAGCCGTGCGGCACAGCTGGTTAAACTTGGGTTTCTGGTGACTTTATTCAATGGACACAACTGGCGCGAGAGGGGAAAAATTATTTGGTTTTGAGAACATTTGGGAGCGGCTCCTCACTTCACATCAGAATGGTGATGGATGAGTTTGCCAACGACAACGACCACCATAAAAACTTGGCGGCTTGCCGTTCTTTACACTCGTTGTAATCATCCTGTGCGGCTGGAAGCTGGAACTGAAAGCTCGCCGGGACGACGGTATCACTTGAGAGCAGTGGGAGATGAAGGTGAAGGCGTCTGTCTTTTTTCTTCTTCCATATTCTTGTGTTTACTCTGATTCTTTGTCTGTCGTTTGCCTGTTGCTGGATTTTTAAGAGATGTCGAGTACAGGAGTGTGCCGGTCACAGTCATTGACAGACGCTCGTCCTCACAACAATTCATGTACAATTTAGAAGTTTGGTCTATTGATCAACAATTTACACAATGCAGCCGCATATCTGGTTCATTTTGCCTGTGATTCCATTGAGCAGCAGCTTGACAGTACACAATGACTTGTTTAACTTGACATAACTCCTCATTACTGCTACTTGATTGTACCTTGATCCTCCGAACCCTCAACTGAGAACTATGTCAACCTTCTAAAGACTGATGGTATGACCCACGGGACCTTGTATGAAACCTGGCTGAGCCACCGACGCGTCAACAGCTTGGCCACGATTCCCTCCCGCAGGAGTTCTTGGTGTAACTACTATATCTCTGGCTGGCTGGCGACCTACCTGCCTCTCTGTAGTCTGTCCCCCATTTGTCGACGGATCTTTCAGTCGAGGCTAGGTCGGAATAGAAAAGTCCAGTTCGGATCGGCGATCTCGTGTGGCGCCTTGGGCGCTCAGGGACGAAGACCCTGTCCGTGCTGTCCGTGTTGGCGCCGGTGTTGGTGTTGAAAATCTCAGGATAGCGCAGTCTGTAGGTGGGACTGATTGATTACCTTACTCGCGACGAGACGTGGGTAGGTGATGTACATGGGATCCGTATCGTTTACCTAAAACTTGATGCTGAACCAGAGACCCTGGATTGTCATCTCGTCCCGTCTTCGGGTGATCTTCATTGCCGGGTCGACTCCCCGTCACTAGGTCCAATACAAAGAGGACCCTAAGCCTGAGGCGGAGATGAGATAGAGACGAGGAGACGAGGAACTAACTGTGCACATGGGATGGGACTTTGGCGGTTGAATGTCACTAATTGCCATTTTCCCTGCTGATATTGACAATTTGACGCCTTTCCTTTCCAAACATTGGCATTGGATCCGGCTGGTCAAGTCGAGGTCTCGGGGAAAAGATAAGCTCTTGGCTTGGTAGACTAAAAGCGTTGTTGGTTCATCCGAGAGGGCTTGCTAGATCACAGCCGGGCACTTGTTTATTTCGTTTTAGTTCAGCCAAATCCAAGATGAAACATGGTGAACTGACTTTCTCATGCCTTTCATGGAGTAGTAGCTCACAGGCTAACAAAAGCTTTAGTATCGCAAAATTCGCAAGGTACCTAAGGTAGTCAAGCTTGATGGTTGGAAGCCCAGGGAGGCCCACAGAGAAACCAGCCTAAAACATCTACCACCAAATGAATTAACTTGGCGCTATCAATATCTCCTCTTACACCACACACCTCATCCCAATTCACCACCAAACTCCGCTACACTACTCCATACACCACATCAAATGTCCGCTCCTAATTAAAAGTACGCCAGAGGCTTTCTTCAAGCCTTCCACCCCGTCTTTAGAATAATTGCTAAATTACAGCTAGAATTATCCTTCAGGTCTCATTTCCCAGCCTCTAAGTTAGCTGCCTGCCTGACTGGGTACAACTTCCGTAGAGCAGTGCCTGGTCAACGGACACTGTTCTATTAACCATGTCTTCTGAAAAGCTCAATGTCATTGCTCTTATATCGGGAGGCAAAGATAGCTTCTTCAGCCTGATCCACTGTATCGAGCACGGCCATCAGATCGTAGCTCTTGCAAACCTGTTCCCAGGACCAGCACCAGACTCAAGTTCTGCTATTTCAGGCGGGCAATCACCGTCCCGCCGGGAAGACGCAACCAAGGCTGGACCAGAGACCAGTCTCCAGACACCTTCGGATCTCTCACCTCCCGTGGGCTTCCAGCGCATCGATCCGGGTACCTGGACACCCCAGCCGCCTGATCCTGCCACAGGGGATCATGACAGCCTTCGGGAAGCCCAGGGCTCCGGGGAATCTTCCGACACGGACCTCAATAGTTTCATGTACCAAACAGTCGGGCACGAAGTCCTCCCCCTGTATGCCGATGCAACTGGCCTACCGTTATATCGGCTACCCATCACTGGACGTGCGGTTCGCCATGAGAGGGACTACGATGTCACGGCTAATGCCCAGGACAAGGTCCAGGACAGCGACGAGACGGAGTCCATGCTTCCCTTGTTACAGTCCATCATCGCCCGCCATCCAGAGGCTAATGCTGTATGCGCCGGTGCCATCCTCTCCACTTACCAGCGCACCCGTGTTGAGTCAATAGCACTGCGCCTAGGTCTTGTGCCCCTAGCCTACTTATGGCAGTATCCAGTCTTACCACCCCCATCCGCAGCCATCTCAGCCGATACCCAGTTGTTGGTTGATATGGCCAATGTTGGACTAGAGGCACGGATCATCAAAGTTGCCAGTGCTGGACTAGACGAGAACCATCTTTGGGAACGTGTGTCAAGCGAAGCAGGCTCGAGTCGTGTCAAGATTGCATTACGCAAGTTTGGCTCAGCTCAAGGTGCGGCAGCCCTAGGAGAAGGTGGTGAATTCGAGACACTCGTCCTGGATGGCCCATCTTTCGTGTTCAAGAAGAGAATTGTTGTCCCGGAACAAGGGCGTAGGATAGTGCGTGAAGGAGGTGGTTGCTCATGGCTTATGTTGGGTGGTGCACGGTTAGAAGACAAGCATGATGCTGCAGCCAAACCAGCAGCTCGGATCCCCAATCTCCTCGATCCTCACTTCAAGACTGTATTTGACGACCTGCCGCAACCCATGAACGAGTTGAAAGCCGCAAAGGCTTCTGTTATTTCAAGGAGTTTTACGTCACTACCCCAAGATGCAGGAACCTTCACTACTGATAGCGAGGTTCTGCGTTGGTCCGTACTTCCAGACCTGGGGTTGGGTGAAATGCCGATACAAGATGAAACCATCCAGGTCGTAGAGAAGATCAGAGATTTGGCGTCAGGGGCCGGTGTTCAACTTTCTCAGATCACAAGTACCATCGTCATCTTAAGGCGCATGTCAGACTTTCCTAAGGTTAATGGTGAGTACGGCAAGATATTTACCAAGCCAAACCCACCGTCGCGAGTGACCATTTCGTGTGGTGACCTCCTGCCGGCTGGTGTGAACATTGCCATCTCCTTAGCTGCTCCTACACCTAGAGCGACACAGGACCGCAATGGTCTCCATGTCCAGTCCAGGTCATACTGGGCACCTGCAAACATTGGCCCCTACAGTCAGGCGATAGACGTGCCCGTGACAGCTCAAGACCAGCTTACAGGTCTTCGGTGCATCTCCATTGCCGGTCAAATACCCTTGATTCCAGCAACAATGGTCCTCCCTTCCACGCCTGAGAAGTCACATGAGCTTCAAATTGTCCTATCTCTGCAACATTTGTGGCGAGTTGGTCAGGAGATGAAAATACAGTGGTGGACAAGCTCAGTTGCTTACTTCCCCCGTGCCAACTCGTCCGAAATCCAGCGCAGCGCCCAGCTGGCAGGGTATGCTTGGAAACAAGCACACGGATCCCCGGATGAGGAGGTGGACGGTGATAGCGGTCCTGATCTTTGGGACTTGAAATACAACCCTGCTTACATGTCGCTTGGTAACGATGACAAGACAGCCCGAAAGACCCTTCCGGACTGGGAGGCACTGACTCTACGTCAACAGAATGAGCCTGAGACTTGTATCCCGCCTATGTTTGCTGCTGAAGTGGAAGAGCTGCCACGGCAGGCTGCTGTGGAGTGGCAGGCTCACAACGGTCTTTCAAAAATTGAAGAGGCGAGTTTTTCGATGTGTTCCTTGCCTGAGCTCACGCTTCCAGGCTGGAAAACATGGCATTCAGTCGTCACAACCACAAGTGCTACTGTAATCTACAGTACAGCGGCATATTATCATGCTGATAGGCCTCATTCTGCTTCCCTGGACATCTTGAAGATTGATATGTGCAAAATCATGCAGGAATCACTTCATCAACTCCACCCTCATAGGCCAGAAACGGTACAAACCAAATTGACTTTGGTGTATGCAGATGCGTCTCAAATTGTTTCCATATGGAACAACCTTGGAGATAAATGCGAAGTAGCACTTATCCCGTGCCGGTCAATCTGGTCGTCTGATGGACAAAGTGTTGCTATTGTGGGCTTGTTTGAAACGATCTTCATACGAGGACCATGACTCCATGACTGATTGTATGAATGCATTTGCAAAAATTTACAATTTCAAACGTCTTCTATGTCCAATACCCTCTTATCCACACCCAAATTTGTACAATAGGCAAATATGTTGGGCCAAGCCAAGTCTCGGAGGCAGCTCCTTGCCTAGCAAGCTGAAACGATGGTGTTTAACTGGTTTACAAAGTATACAGCCAATACTACCCGATGTGTCGCTTCCAATTTGCACCATATTCCTATTCCGCAATATTTGTTCCTAAGCACTGACGTATTTCATGTGTTGAGGCGGATATCTGTCACCGGCAGGCGTAAAAGATGCAAGTAGCCTATCGATATCGCGCAAGTCCTCCTCTGTAAGATCGATGATTGTCGCGTTCTCACGGATACGGTCGGGCTTGGTAGAGCCAGGAATGGGCACGATCGTAGGCATCCCCGGGCGACGAGAGAGTGATAAGAGCCAGTTGATGGCGATCTGGCTCACTGTGCATCCCTTCTTCTTTGCAAGGGCTTCGATATCATCAACCAGCTGGATATTCTTGCGGAAGTTGTCGCCTTGCCAGCGTGGGTGGATCTTGGCACGCATGTCATTCTCTGGAAGATCCTCGACAGACTTGATCTGGCCTCCGAGGAAACCTCGTCCGAGGGGTGCTAGAATTCTGTGTCAGTGATCATGTCACTTCCTGGGATGTTGGAGTAGAGTACTTACAATAAGCAAGAACTGGGATGTCGAGTTCGCCACAAACCTCGAGGAGGCCGTTGGTCAGGGGGTCCGTGGTGAATAGAGAAAGCTCAATCTCGAGTGCAGTAATCTTGAACTTCTTTGCAGCACTTCGGAGTGTGTTGGCGTTGAGCTCGCTACACGAGATGCCGTCTATTTTGCCATCCTTGACATACTCGCTGATTGCTGCCAGAGTGTCTTCCTCGTAGTCAACATTGGGGTCCTTGCGGCCGATTTCGAAGGAAGCTATCCGACCAACAGGACCCAGGGTTTCGAGGCAATCATCGATACTGCGGCGAATATTCTCCTTGGTCCCGTGAGGAACGTAGTTAGGGCCTAGGCCTCCCTTGATGGTGAGAACAATCCGATCAGCATCTTCTGGATACTTTTCAAGGTATCGGCGCATGAGAGCTAGTGAGTTTGCATCAGGGGGTCCATAGAACTCTCCACCGTTGAGCCAGTTACAACCCGAGTCGATGGCGGTGCGAATGGCGGCGAAAGCGTCCTCGTCAGGTAGAGGACGCGCAGTCAGGCCTTGGGAGTGGTTAGCATAGTAACAATAAGAAGTTGTGGTTGATCAAGGGGGATGAGTACCCATGAGACCAAAGCCGATAGGGCCAACTTGTTTGCCTAGGATTTGGTGAACCATGATGAGTTTGGTGGAAGTGGAAGTAATGTATATAGGGAAGATGAAGATAGATATCTGTTGGAGAGGAAGTTGTTTAGAACAGTGTGATGCGAATTGATATGATGAGGAAACGATGTCTCTCGAGTTACCTAATCTCTGTATTTAAATATTTTACTCCTCTTAAAATCCACCCCCTTTTTCAACTCTATTGCTTCTCCATGATGCCATCGTGGTTCTCTTACACGGTTGTAAGAGCAGATTCCGGAATTAAACCGGCGAGGTAGCAGAGTCAGCCAGTGGAGCATTGGATTGGTTTCCTAAATAGGAAAACGATTCGGATGCGAAATGCCGGCAGTTAAGAGTCAGACCCGGTGTTTAGTAGGGAATCCGGAGTTTGCGATTTCATAGACCCGAAGAAGGGAAAATGTATAGAACGGGACTCGGAGATATAAGAGCCACTAGGAGTTGGCTTGCTATGTGAGTATATATACTGTGTCAGGTAGTGAGTTGTGAGTGTTCCAGGCATGAAGCACGAAACCTTCTTAATTAACTGACCAAGATATCGAATGAGGGAGGCCATGAGGCATTTTCATTTCAAAGACTCTACGGGATCGTTAGTGACACAGGCAACACCATGTTTAATATCAGGAGGTAGAATAGAGCATCCAGAAGAATAACCTTTTGATACACTGCCCCCGTTTATCTTTATACATAGGTAAGACAAGGAAGACGATAGACCGTAATAGTCAGTAACAGCGGGTATAAGATGAACCAGTCTTGGGAGTCTTGTAACTCGTCACAATGCGCCCGCCATAGAATGATCATATGACGGTGCAGCCTAATCGAGTGTTGTGTCTTCTGACCAACAGATTCTGTTGGAGAATTCGCAAAAGACTCCGATCCATGATAATTTCACAGCTATAAAAAGATCCTAGGCTATCAAGGATTGGCCCAAACATGTCAAAGTGAAGGTATTCAGACCTCGATAGCATAGCTTTGGTCTCACCGTCGTCATTCTGCTTCCCTAGCACCATGACGTGCTTCTGCTTAATTTGGTGTCATCCAATGGAGATACAGATACTTCAGCCGCTGAAGAGTGCGGAGCGCCTGTCACAGGCGACAACCCCACTGTAGGAGGCTACGGTAGTTGGGTACTAGGACCTCAGACTAAGCTTGTCTTGACCTCAAATGTTCTTTGACTTTACAATAACTTTGTCAACGTCGGAAAACACGCACGCACGCGCGCTCACAACGCTCGCCATATCGTACTAGAACTGTTCCGTCTGTTCCTAAGGCTATATCGCAGTACAGTATAGCCGCGTTCTATTCTCACCAGGCCCCTTGACTCTCGCCAATCAATCAATCGTGCTGATCTAGTGATGGCCGAGAATGCTCTAGATGCAGGTGCCAATGCAGATTCAATTGCGAATGGCCCCGCCCCACGAGCTTCTAGTGTCGGGTTTCAACTAGGACGGCATTCATCTCCAAATGCGCGCATAAATGAGATACTTGAGGTGTGTATCCTCCCGTTCTTGTAAAGTGAGTGAGTGAGTGAGACACGGCACGGGTGATTCATGAGACATTGTGCGGTACAGCCATGTTCTTATGATGTTCTGTTCTTTGCATGTCATGCGGGCTGGCAGCTATTCCTTGCAAGCCCGATAGCACTTCAGGCTGGTACCGGTCCTGGTAGATATCAGCATGCATGTGGTCGACTATCTATCTCGCCGTCCGCACGGAGATAGTCTTTGTGGCGTCTGGGAAACTGCCGGCCCCCTGTTCGACATCCAGACCTTAGCCTCCGAAAGATCATCCGAATCTCGCGTGCTCTTTTGGTTCTACTCCTCCTCGTTGACCTTCTCTCTCGCTTCCTTTCGGTATCCCTCGCCTGAGTACATTACCTCAATGTTGAGTGGGCGCTAATAAGAACGACATTTACTCGTGACAGAACGCTCGTGAACGCGCCGACTCAATGGCTGGTCCCTCTCCTACCCATCTCTCACCCCGGGCCGCCGGCAGTCCCATCCTCCCGCCCAACTCGTCGCTCAAGCCGAGCCCTGTCAACGAGGACAGCAGCGTCGACGAGGCTACTGGGTTCATATCTCATACGCCGCCTCTCAATTACAACTCGCTCAATGTTACAAGTACCGCGACCTCGGCCCCACAGATCCGTAAACCATCCTTACGCCAGCGACCATCTTCCCAACAAAACAATGGCGCTGCCCAGAACCCGGAGACGACTCGGCAAGCTAATTCGGCGAGTGGGAATACGTCGTGGTGGCAAACTCAGGCAGAGAAGTTTCAGTCGATAGAGCTGGAGAACAAAGGCAGCGTTGCTCGA
Organism: Fusarium dlaminii; assembly: GCA_013186775.1. Classification (NCBI taxonomy): domain Eukaryota; kingdom Fungi; phylum Ascomycota; class Sordariomycetes; order Hypocreales; family Nectriaceae; genus Fusarium; species Fusarium dlaminii. The sequence goes on along the minus strand of JAAOAL010000045.1, from coordinate 629,221 downwards.
GATCACCTCGCCATCGGTAAGCTTCACCCTTGGTACTTCGGGTTACCGATCTAACAACCTCCAAGAACGAACATTTCTGGCATGGCTACGCACATCTCTCAGTTTTGCATCCATAGGGATAGCAGTGACACAGCTCTTTCGCCTCAATACGTCTCTCGAAAGCGAGCATGGCAATAATTCTCGGAGCAACACCCAGACACTACGACATATGGGCAAGCCGCTTGGCACCACGTTCCTCGGTATCAGTATACTGATTCTCTTCCTTGGCTACAAACGCTATTTTCAATCTCAGCACTGGGTCATGCAGGGAAAGTTTCCCGCTAGTCGTGGTACAATCATGATTGTTGCGTTTGTCGCTTTGGCTATCATGGTTGTTTCTCTTGTGGTCGTCATTGCTATCCACCCGTCTGAGCATGAGCTATGATTTTTCGACTCGACTTGTAGTATACTCTGGCATGACTTAAGGTCACTTCTAGTATTGCATTGTTCGCGCTGGAGCGATAATGTTTCTGCTTATCGCAAGTGGTTTGCTTTTGATGGGGCGCATTTATGGGGGTTTACATCATGACTTGATACCATAGGAGTATTTGAATGTTGAGCTCTGTTCGTATTAATTTCTAGGCTGGCGTATATACAAATATCTGAAGTGAGAGACACCAATTACTGTCAGTTTTATTTTATAGGTAATTGGGTACGTCTGAGCTCTCATGATGGGAAGCATCATGACTTCGCCCGAAGTAGCTGCTAAAGGTAGTATACTGTAGTCAGACAACTAACGTCAGAGCGGGTTATGGCGGGGTCTAACCATGGAAGCTCCCCACCAAACATCCAATCCCACCTCGTATTCTGCTCTGACACTTACATCTGCAACAATGGCTATCAAAAGAGAGCCAGTCGATATTCCTGCCTTTGCAACCACACAACTCGCTCTTCTTGAACAAGAACTTCAGACAGAGATCAACGAGACAAGCACACTCATCTCCAATCACAGCCCGACAGCCCTTCAACGAGCTGGTCTTGCTCTTACAAACCTCGTTGTCTCGGGCCAGCGTACGGGTCTTGGGGGCCGAACAGTTCTTGAGCTCTCTCCAGATGCCGCCACGGGCTCACCTGACGAACTGCCTGAGCATGGCTTGCGCACTGGAGACATTGTTCTTGTCGCTGAGCAGCCGGCGGGAAGCGCCAAAAAGCGTGAAGTAAAGGATTTGGAGAAGAAGGGAGCGAGAGGTGTTGTTACCAGAGTGAGCAGAGGATGGATTGCTGTTGCGATCGATGAGGGGAAGGAAGAAGTTGGCTTCTCGGGCAGAGTATGGGCTGTCAAATTGGCAGACGAAGTGACATACAAGAGGTATGTTGAGCCATCACCTTCATAACGGACAGCGATCACACAATTAACCATCCCCGTTGAAGAATGAACTGGGCGATGGAGAAGCTAAACAAGATGCAAGAGTCGGAATATTCTAGTTTCATCAGAGTTCTCTTCGGCTTATCCAGTCCATCGCCAGTTACCGAAGACTTATCTAAAGATGAAACCGTGGGCAATCTTGAGTGGTTTGATCCAACGCTCAACGACTCACAAAAGAATGCAATTCGGTTCGCTTTGCTGTCTCGAGAAGTCGCATTGATTCACGGGCCTCCGGGAGTGAGTGACTTACTTATACTGGAGTGGAAAACACTTGCTCACGTGTTTATGCGTAGACTGGCAAAACTCATACTCTAATCGAGCTGATTCTCCAGATGATCAAACTGGGTCAAAGAATTCTTGTCTGCGGGCCTTCCAACATTTCTGTTGACAACATCGTCGAGCGACTAGCTCCTCACAAGATCCCGATCCTTCGTCTGGGCGATCCCGCTCGTTTGCTGCCTTCCGTGGTTGACCATTCGCTCGACGTACTCACGCAAACATCAGAAGCGGGTGCTATTGTGAAAGATATCAGGACAGAAATGGATACCAAGCAGGCCTCGATCAAGAAGACGAAAAGCGGCAAGGAGCGCAAAGCAATCTACACTGACCTCAAAGAACTGAGAAAAGAGTTTCGTGAACGAGAACGTCGCTGTGTCAGTACACTGATTGGCGGCAGCAAGGTCATTCTTGCAACACTGCATGGGGCAGGAGGCTATCAGTTGCGGAACGATGAGTTTGATGTTGTTATCATCGATGAGGCCAGCCAAGCCCTTGAAGCCCAGTGTTGGGTCCCTCTCGTATCTGCCAAGAAGGTTGTCTGTGCCGGTGACCATCTGCAGCTCCCGCCAACCATCAAATCAAGCAATGCAAAGGTTAAGGCGCCAGTCAAAGATGGTGCAACAGTCACAAAGGGCACCACGCTTGAGATCACCTTGTTTGACAGACTGCTGGCATTGCACGGGCCCTCCATCAAACGCATGCTAACCACACAGTATCGAATGCACGAGAGTATTATGCGGTTCCCTTCTGATGAATTATACGACTCTAAGTTGATCGCTGCTGATGCAGTGAAACATCGCCTCCTGAAAGACCTTGAATATGAGGTCCAGGACAACGAGGACACCAATGAACCCGTCATCTTCATAGATACACAGGGAGGTGACTTTCCCGAAAAGAACGAGGAAGACGACAAGGAGACACCTAGAAAGGGCAGAGCAGCTTTGCATGGTGACAGCAAGAGCAACGAGATGGAGGCTGCTCTTGTTCAACAGCACGTGAGACAACTCGTGGGTGCCGGGGTCCGCCCAGAAGATATAGCTGTTGTGACACCTTACAATGCCCAGGTACGTTCCAAAATGTAGAGTGAGACGTATGCTGACTGTGAGCGGACTATAAGCTCGCCATACTAGCTCCGCTGAAAGACAAATTCCCGGGCATCGAGCTCGGTAGTGTTGACGGCTTTCAAGGTCGCGAAAAAGAGGCCGTAATCGTGAGCCTCGTTCGGAGCAACTCTGAGGGCGAGGTTGGATTCCTCGGCGAGAAGCGCCGTCTCAACGGTGAGGTGACATCCCGATGCTTGCCGTCATGATACGGGCCATCCGGACATCAAAAAGATTAGTTTGACTAATACACGTGTATTTAGTCGCAATGACACGCCCGAAGCGTTCTTTGACGGTTATCGGAGACTCGGAGACAGTTCAGAGGTAAGCGATGATGCAGTGCACTTGGGATGTGGACTTGGGCCTCGAAGCTGCAGCCCGCTGGTTTGACAAGTGCTGCGCAGATTGTTCCAACCATTCACCTGAGACGAGACATTATTAACGTGCCTGTTTCACAGGGGAAGCAGCTTCTTGAAGAAATGGATGCAGTATCTCGAAGACAACGCCGACCTGCGATACCCAGATGCATCTAGCTTAACGCACGACTAACCGGAACTGAAAGCTTTCACCGTCTCGCTTCCAGTCGACATGCTTGTCGTCGATATATTCAAGTAGGTAGGGCAATAGGGTCTGGAATTCGTCCTAAAACTTTCGGCCGAAATGGTCGAGTGCGTAGCAGCTGTCAGATCAAGACTGCCACGCTGCTTGACACGATGAACGGGGGGTCGGCCAGAACGATTGACCTCAGCTTGTCCTGAAACAGCACCTGCAGTAGCTTGCAGCTCCAACGATTGATGGCTCGAGTGACAAAGATAGAGAACATATCCGTACATACATACATAGAAGAGCTAGCAACTAGTCCTTTCCTAGTCGGGCCAGGACTTATTCGATTCTTGCAAGCCCATGTGTTGTTCGAGATGGTCGGGAATAGGTGAGAAAGGTGCTGGGATAGTTACTCAAGAAACGGGGTTGCGATGGTGGTCATTGTCGACATCCCAGCGATGTTTCAGGTCGCTCACTCGTTGTGGGACTGTACCGAACCGTGGGGGACTATTATTCCTTGTCCGTTTCCTTCCCACTCGCGTAGAGCAACCAGGAAGCAAATCTTGTTAAATTTGCCGAAAACACTAGAAGGCATTGTTTCTAAAACCACCTAGTCCAGTCCAATCCAGTCCATCCCGATCACATCTACTGAATTGCTGGCTTAGCCATGAGGAGTCACTCTGCGTGCCCCCTGAGTCTGCAAGGGCGGCAAGAAACCCCCTCAAGCTAAACCCGACATTCCAATGGGTTTCTTGGAATTGAGGAAAGGTCTCTTTAGTTGAAGGCAGTGGCAGACATTATACTCTCCGGTTTTGCAGCGTATAGTTAGCAATGAAAAAACGCCGTCGTGTCAGTTTCAGGGAACCCTGGCTCAACAGCATACATACGACGTCAGTTGTCAGGAAGTGTCTCTACATATTACCTTAGATTTGACAGACTCTAAGATTAATAAGAGGGTATCGATTGTTACACAGCAGATATGATCAGACTCCACCGCGATACCGCTACTATGATGCAGAGAAGACAGTATGATATACTCCGTACGTAAGGATGAAATTTGTAGATGGAAACGGACATGCACCTGAGGAATAAGATGTCAAAGCAATGCCTTGATTGGTCAATGATTTGATTGGCTCCCTGCCTCTCAGACATCACCTATTTTTAAAACGGCTGACATGAGATAAATAGACCCGTCTGATCAGGGTCGATCTTGTGGAGGATGATCACCGTTGTATGTGAGTTCCTAGTTAGCCCACACCTGAACAGGCTGCCGCTGAGCACTGAGGAAGTGATATTATTTGTTGAAGCTCACGTAGAGAATGCCCAAAGGAGGAATGTAGGTCTAATGCAGAAGGACACTTCAGGAAGGCGAGCATGCCCCTCAAGAGGTTTAACCATCCATCCCTAGGTAGGTATCTGTGGGTATTAACTAGGTATAATGTCGCATACGTCGCCGATGTCTTATTGTAGGGAGGTTTGGTATGTGCGCCAACTGGTGACAGGGAATGAATAGCTGGTGATGAAGTTCGAGCTATGAGAAACTGTATTCGAGTGGTTGTTGTCTGTCTCGCTTGTACTCTGTATATACGGAGTAGTGCCAGTATGCACTGTAATGACCTACCAAATCACGACCTCCTCCTACCTTGCATAGATCTCCAACAGCTGGGCTTTGACTTGGGGGGATGTGGCGCTGCGCGGTTGGAGTTCAGAGTAAGAGACTAATGGTTGCTTTTTGCGGTGGCCCTAACGCTATGCAAACAAGCCCAGTTGAGCTGGGCCTCGGACGCTAAGTGGTTAAGTTAGAGGCTCTGTCGTGCTTCGTTAGATCGCATGGGGCCGCAGATAGCGGGAGTCTAGTGCTTGTCCAGGCGGAGACATGAGACTGTCGATATTATCAACAGCTGAGGACGAGATGGTGCATACAGACTGGATTGTAATATTCTTGGTCTAGAAAGATGATTAAGATAATCGACCAAGGTTTCAAGACAAATCTGAGGCATCTTGCATGAATGATGGGCAGTATCAGCTGTGAGGGTGTCTACCATTTATATTCCCACGTCAGTGGATGGTCGGTTGTCCATGAGTGGTCCATCTGTAACGCTATGAGCTCGATTTTCATCTCATACTTGATGCACTGTCATCGTTAGTTGGTATCGACAGCGTGTATCGTATTGGCATTCATTTCCACCTTTTGCCGCTCAGGGCACCCGTCTCTTATTATTTAACTACCTAGTTAGGAGGCGGCTCGTGCCGTTCAAATTGCAACGCAACCCAAGCAGTGGCACGATGGTCTCGCAAACCAATAACTACCAACGTTAGTTGAGTACTCAATTTGTCGTCTTGTTCGAGGTAACATTGTAAACCTGCTCAATTCTGCTGTGCCTTTCTTGTATGTATATGGATGGATGCAGACACGTTCCGCAACTAAAGGTACCTAGGTCTAGTAGAGTACCTAGGCGAGAGAAACATACAGGGAGCCCCTGTCTCAACAATGCCCCGGAATGCCCTGTACCCGGCCTCGAGCCACGAGGCAAGATACCCAGATCCCAGACCGTTGAAGCCTCTACAGTACTCTATCGAGGCCATCGCATTGTCGTGTTACGTCCCCAGTCAATGGAATTCAGCACCCATTCTTGGCAACGACAGTCTTGTCATCTTGATGGGCTCGTGCGTCTCGATCTTGAGGCATCACCCTTGTCTTGTCCCTTCAACTGAAATGTCATGTCCAGGGTTCTCAGCGGAGCGGTGCATCAACCCGAGTCCTAGGTAGGTATGTATGGTATGGTATGTCCGTTGTTCTCAATTCTGCTTCGTCCGTCTGCTCGACAAGGGTCTGCAAGAGAGATGGGTGCAACGACAGGTGCAGGTGAACAAACCCCTGTCTAGTTCTAATACCAAAGAGCTCTTGAGATCGGTTCTGCTGGCTCTCAGGCTGCCTTATTATTATACGCGACACACATGGCAAATGGCTCCCTCTACGCAACGCTTGAGAGCATTGGGAATCCAAACGGCTTGCCCATTCATCACCCTCACCCTACCCTGATCCAATTCACCGCTCGTCTACCAGACAGAAACCACTGAACCAGTGGACTGTAGGTGCTGTCCCTCCCCCGTCAGGGCCCTTGTAAGGCATGTCAAGCTGACAAGGGTTCCCCTTTCGTCCCTCCTTGTCATCCAGCGTGGCATTGAACGTCTCGTCACGCTTCAAGAACCCGCAAATGGTCCCTGTCCCGCACCATCAAGCGCGGTTTCGTATGGCGTGCGTCTCATGTCTATGTATGTCTATCCTGCTGAGCCGACATTAATAGGTGCCAGTCGCCCACCCACTGGGACCGCTCCAAGCCCATTTGTACTGTACTGTATGGTACGGTACTGTGTGTACGTATTTGTTTCAAACCCTCTCGTCCTCCCATTCTTCCTCTTCTCCAGTCTCTGGACTCCTGCTCGCCCTTTTCGGACGGCAAGGGCGACTTTTTTTCTATAGTAGTCCCGCGATGCCATAAGCTGTCAACTAACTCCCTCCTTTCTTCTCACACTCGTTTGGCTGTTTCACGCCGTGTCTTAATGCGCCCTTGAACGCAAAGAAACCAAGCTCGTCAAACGGATGATAGGCCAGGCTGCCCTTGTATAGATGAGCGCACGGATTGTGAGCCTGTTTTACGAGCACTCCTTCATGAATATGCCCCAGGGCATGTCATCCATCTATCTATCTCTGACCGCTTTTACTCCGACATTCCATTCTGTTACCTTCGCTTAAGACCCTTTTGTCATATTTTTACTTCTCTATTCGATCCGCAGCTTGCTGTCCTCTTTCACGTTTCCAACATGAAGAAGCCGTGGAGATCAGCGGCTAGCACTGCTCCCACTGCTCAGCCTGTTGATATACAGCAGTCCAATATCCGCGGCAGGATATCTGGGCCTGTCCCTATTTCGACTTCTTTGGATGACGAGTTCCCAATTCGCAACCCAGGTACCAACATGGCTACGCCTGTCCAGGGTGAATTCAAAGAATCCCAGACCACTGAGCCCACCCCGTCGCGCAACGATTTCAGATCTCCCACGTTCCCAGAGCCTCGTCGGAATGGACCGCACGCTTTCAGAGAAGAGCCAAGGTCCTCGTTGCATGCTCGACAGCCCGGCACAATAAGTCGCTTGCAAAAGGCTGAACCATCTAACAATGTGCGGCATTCCCTCGTCAGCGCGGACACAAGAGACAAGGAGCGCCCTCAACGCAAGCAGTCAACTCTCCGGGGTGCTTTGGGGAAGCTTTTCAATCGAAAAAAGAAATCAAGCGGCAATGACAGTTCCAACAATACTGATTCAGAAACCGGTTCCACGCCAATGCGCCCCGGGCCATACCGTCGATCAACGGGTGAAGATGGCCAAGACTCGGTGCCTAGTTTAAGTCATAGAGACAGGTCAGCTCCCAGGTCACGGACTCGACCTTTCCCAGGAGCGGAATCCAAGCGATCAGCTTCCCTGCCCATCACTGAATTTGATCGGGCGTTAAGATCCCACTCTATTCGCCCAGAAGATGTTCGCGCCATCGAGAGCGCGCGCAACTCATTGAGCGCTGACTTTGGTCTATCGCACGCCCGGATAAGTGCAACCAGATTGCGCGAGTACAACTTGGCGGGCCTTTCACCGCGACCTGCGAGCAGCCATGGCCGGGAGAGTCGGCAAGATCAGAGCGACGACAACGCTCACGAGATTGGCCGTGCAATCACCAGCGACCTCCCTGGTGTACGCCGAAGATCACGGAGCTTATCGGGGCTACCAGATGAAAGCCATGGCAATACTCGTCGACGCAGTGATGAGATCAAATATTGGAGGGAGAGTTACGACCCGACCTTCATGTCTCCAGTGTCTTCAAACCCCGCTGAATTAGAAGGCATCGCCATAGAAGAAATCGAACAGGCCCAGCAAGTAGAAGAAGCTCCAAAACAAACACAGGCAGAGCCTTTCAATTTTGGATCCTTTGCAGACATGAAGCAGGTGGGAGGCATGAAAATCACACATGCAGCAAACCTAGAAACCCGGATAAACAATCTCGAATCTCGAGTTTATCGGTTGGAGCAGGCTCTCGACCGAATGTGTGATGCTGCTCCAGGCTGGCAGTCACACCAGGGACCACCAGATCGACCCGCGCCCCCAATTCCGATTGAGGGTCAAACCAACACGGATTTGCCAGATCATCAGGCTGATCGAGGCAGATGGGACCATAGAAAGAGCTTCGGCCGTTCCAGCGGCTACCCAAATTATTCAAAAGCAGGCCAGAGGGGAAGCGTGTTGCTTGATCCGCATTCTTCGGCTATTCTGAGCGAGAGCAACAAAGACCGTCCCACCTCGACAGCAACAATTCGTGGTGCGGCTAGTCTCCCGAGCCTTCTTAAGAACACCCCCGAGATCTTCACCATGGACCACTATACAACACTCCTTGCCCTGATTCATACCGAACGCTCAGCACGAGAAGCTCTAGAGACTCAGGTCAAGACGCTTGGCCACCAACTCAGCATCTTGTCTCATTCGGTTAACAAGAATAGCGGATTCGATCCGCCTCCGACGGCCAAATCCTTCGGTGACAGGTCTGCGTTTGACCACGACGATGACGACGATAATCTCGCATCCTTGGCGATCATGACAAGATCGCAAAATCGACATATCGACCCCGAGGACTCGGGTATTGGAACCGGCCATGGAGACGAGAGCGAATACTCTGACACTTTTGAAACCCCTCGTGAAGAGGGACATAGCTTCGGAGCGTTCGGTGAAGATCTGGGCAAGGAAAATCTAGCGCAAACCAAGGCCGCACGAACCCTTTCCCTGTCACAACTCACCATGGGTCGGGGCACCCAGAAGTCTTCACAGCAGGTTCATCGGGTGATATAACCAGTTACGTCTCTTCACAGAGCACGTTGCACCATCGAGGCGCTCCAAAAACTAACATAGCCGATCACACATGTCTCTCTTATCCAAGAATACTTAGGTACCTTAGTTGCACGATATTTGGTGGCATATGACTTATGACCTCTCTACGACGACCGCCTTCTTCCTCATCACGTCACACTCATTTACCTTAACCATATTTACTTGTCATATCTACTCTTTTACAACCGGCGTCTCGATAGACATAGCGCAGCGCTCTGGAACGTGTGGCATGCTATTGTTTCTGTTTCTGTTTATGTATTCTATTTTTTAAATTTTCTTTTATTCTGCATTGGATACCTACCCAGTTCTGGGTGTCACAGGTTGGCGTACTAGGAACTTTTGGGCGAAAACAGCGGCACATCACGTCACTTTGAATTAGCGACTGAAGTTCATCTTCGAGAATAATAAACCAAGAACCATGACTACCTATTGCCGTTGCCATTTCTATTGCCATTCTGGCACGAATTCATGTCTCTACTTGTCTTGTACTACGTGTGAAGGCCTCTTTGCATCTGCATGCTTTGATCTACTTGATTACTTTTGATGATTCGTATATGGTTTCTATGTTCCTATGGGTGGTGGTCATCCTTTATTCCCCAGCTCCCAACCAAGGCCATGGATTTCTCGTCACCGGGTGCGAGTCTATCATCCTGAAGCGTGTCGGCGAGACAAGTCCAAGGGTCCCTGCCGCCTCCCCATTTTAGCAGGTTCTCCTTCAACCGCTCTCCGTTTTCGCGATTGATGGCACCTCCATTCTCGCCAGCCTTGAACACAACACGCCAAACACGCTCGGCGAGTACACGGTCAAAGAGATAACTATAGTAGGTACTTCCGTAACTATGCAGGTGGCCAAAGAATCCCTGCCAGCAAGTATTTGGCGGATCTCGAGGACCATGGGCAAAGCGAGCCTTGATATCATGAAAAACAGCGGTTGAGTCAAACTCTGCATCCCGCATTGTTGAGGCATGGTAGGCCTGGTCTACCATTGCAAGAACGATCTGGTTCTCTGTTTCCAAGCCTTCGAATCGCTTAGTCAACCGGATTCTCTCAGCAACAAGTTCGTAAGGTAAAGGCCGGTCCGACTTCCAGTGACGTGCAAAGAGAGATAGGACAGTAGGATCAGCAGCGAAGTGCTCCATAAGTGTCGATGGTAGCTCAGCAAAGTCGGTCGCACAACGAGTCCCAGAGACATTCTGGAAGCTAGTTCGTGCAAGAATAGAGTGAATAGCATGGCCCATTTCGTGGAACAGGGTCTCGACGGATTGGTAGGATAGCAAAGAGGGCTCCTTAGAGTTCTCACTTGGTTGAAAATCACAGACAAGTGCAATAGTAGGCAGCTGCTTCAGTACACCGTCCGCGGAGGAAGTCTCCATACCATCGTTGGCTGCCATCTCGGGTGATTCGAAACTTGGCCCAGTGCTGTCATAATCAGCAGCGACATCTGCTACTTCCTCAGGGAGGATCTCCCGGGAACATCTGACTGTAAAATGTGCGGGATTGCCGGACTTTTGTGGACGATGAAACAAATCGCAGTAGAGAACAGCAACTAATTCCCCCTTATCAGTGACAACATCAAGTCGTTTCACTTCAGGGTGCCATGTCTCACCAGGGAGAGTCTCCCGCAACACAAGACGGATACCATAAAGCCGATCAAAGAGTCTTGATAGGCCTTGTATGACAGTCCCAACAGAAAAAAATGCGTTGAGCTGATCTTCTTGTCGCTGTCTAGACCTAAGGTCAACTCTGATTTTCTCCATATAAAAATCTTTGTCCCAGGCTTGGAGTGGGACATCTGGAAGGTTGAGTCTGTCTCGTTTCTTCAAAACCAGTTCTTGCAGTTCGGCCTGGACTACCGGTGTGTTGTTATTTCTTAGAGCAAGGAGAAACTCCATTACAGACGCAGGAGTCTTGGCCATCATGCGGTCCTTCAGGGCCATGTGACCATAACTTTCGAAACCTGCAAGCTCTGCGAGCTCACCTCTCAACTTCAACATTGCCTCGAGGTATATAACAGTCTGCCGAGACGCGGTTCGTTGGGCCAGATAGATTTCTTTGCGAGTCTCCTCGTCATGCACACTTTGAAGTGCTCCAATTGCATCTGAGCTCAGAGTGGGTAGCGTGATGTTCTGTCGTACTTTGAGCGTGGCTGCGATGCCTGGGTAAAGGCCATAGAACTTATAAGCCGGTAGAGTAATTTGTTTTCTTGCTGGCTGCATTCCCTGTGCAAAAGCCGATCCTATTTCGCTGATACGCGAGGACAAATCCACGAATCTATCTCGTGAAGCCTTTGGCAAATTTACAGCAGATTTCATGAAGTCCAACTTGAGCTGTAAAGCCACAGTTCTCTCTTCTTCCGACCACACCTTTGTAACTTCGGAGATAGATAGCGCCTGACTTAACTGATCACTGAGGCCAGTCATGGTATTGAGCTGGTTCATGTACTGATATACCATACCCCATGCGTTGGCAGCCGCTTCCTGGAACCGGCTATCTGGATGCGTCATACGAACGAAATCTGCGAGGTCCAGTACACGGCATAATAGATCGCTAAGCCGATCAAGGTCGCGGACCACCGCACGGTACTCATGTACGGAGGATGCACTGAGGACTTTATTAACGATATTTTTTGCCCGTTCGAGGTTCTTCTGAGCGAACTGGTGGAAGCCATCAGGGTTGGTGAGGTATCGGTTCTTGAAGAGACCTTGGCTCTTCTTCAAGCTGAACTTGGGGAAAGTTCTGCCTGTGGGTGCGTCGAATAAGTTGCGTAAAACAGTATCATCGTGATTCGTGCTCGCGGTATGATCGACCGGTGTGCTTGGGGAGATAACCTGGGCTACTGCGGAGGCAATAGAGTTCCATCGCCGTTGTGGAGGTTTGGTCGTGTGTCGAACACATCTATTACAGATCCAGAGGCGGTTGCCCCTCGAACTCAGCATTATAAATATGCAGATAAGAAGATCGAACCCATGAATAATCCAACAGCAATCGAAGTGATAATCCCGTATTCTCTCCCAATGGCGGAGAAGAGTAGCAGAAATTGGAGTGAGTACACGGCTGGGATAAGGTAGGTAGGTAGATACCTTAGGTATGCTTAATATTCTTTACTTTAGATCGAGGATCAAAGATATCGGAGGAAGACTCTCAGAAACGACTTTCCTGCCTTGTCGGGCTTTCCGGCTTCGGATCCGTCCCTTGTCACCTTCCTTGTTTTAGCAGGGCATTTCCGGGTCACTAGCAGCCTACCTAGGCACCTAGGTAAGGTAAGATACCTTAGTAAGTAGGTTGAGTTGCGCCTTCCTGCACTAAATAGCTACTGGGATTGAAAATCTTTGTCATCCCGTCAACGTCCCCAAGCTGAACTCTGAGTGGTCCAATAGAGCCTCCGTCCTAGATTTTCCGACAGTGGTGATTGTGCTCACGAGCATCCGACGTCCATCTTGAATTCGCGTGACGTCTTTCTCACCCACTCGTCAATTGAGCGCACAATGGCTTCACGAGTGGTGTTCTCGCGGGTCAGTAGTACTTCCTAGCTCTAGATAAGCTCCTTCGTGCTAATTGATCTGTATAGCGCTCCCTGGCACCGCTGGCGGCCATGGCCCTCGGCGGCATGGCACTGGCTCCGGCTACTGTTTTCGCCGAAGGTCCCAGCGACTTCAAGGTTTGTCATGAGCATCAATGGACTTGAATAATTTTCCTAATAGCCCTATAGCGAAAACCCATCTACGACGATTACGATATCCCGACAGCAAATCCCGCACCTATAACACCGCCACCCGTTGCTGCGACACCCGTTGAGCCGGTCGACGACGAGGAGAGGCATCACTCGCCTACTCCTACTGAGCGGCTGGCCGTCCATATCGGTAGAGGTCGCCTGGCTCTGTACAAGTATGCAGTAGCTGCTGAGAACAAGGTCAACGAGACCATGGATTCAGCCTTCAATATCGAGCAATCCTTCACCAGTACCATCGCTTCACTGGCTCCCTCCCGTGAAAGCGGCGAGCAACTTATGCCCGGTGCCATTTACGTTCTAGTCGCTGCTATGGCCGGCAGTATCATTACTCGCAATCGCAGCATTATCCTCCGCGCTTCGCTCCCCCTCGCCTTGGGTATCGGCGCTGGCTGGACCGTTCTCCCGGTCACCATGCGCAACATCTCCGACCTGACCTGGAAGTACGAGCAGAGGTTCCCTGTTATTGCCGAGTCTCACATCCGCCTGCGCGAGAGTATCGTCAACAGCGTCAGCTTTGCCAAGGCGCATAGCCAGGTTGGTGTCCGTTATGTCGACGAAAAAGTGACAGATGCACGAGAGGCTGTTGAGGGCTGGGTCCAGAAGGGCAAATAAAGGTTTTCAAAAAGCGAGATGAAATGAGATGTACTATTAAATAGAGTTCCCAAAAACTGTTCATTTGTATCAATGGCCGGTCCTAGCGCCAGCTACCAATATCTGTATGTATTTTGAATAGGCTGGGCTTCCTTTCCTTTTTTGTTCATGAAAAAGAAAACATTCCTCGCCGCCATTTCTCTGCCTATTATTCCTTCATGACCTAATGATGCGGCAGCTTTCTATGTGCTCTGTTCCCAAGCTCTTATCCTCTGAGCCTGTATCCTTAACTCCATGTAATGCGAACCCGAGGTTTCTAACTCAACCGTACGCCCCTTATCATTCCCTCACCTTTGTACCGTCCAACTGACCCTGTTCCTAAACAGCCGTTGCAACTGGTGCGGGTTCACATGTCTTCACCTGCTTCACGGGTCTGTTATCAGACATTCTCCGTTTGCGCTTCTGTTCATTTTCTTCTGACTTCACCGGCAGTGAATTAGCCTGTGCGTTGGCCCTCTTTGCAGCCTTCTTTGCGGCCTTCTCTGCAGCTTTCCCCTGCAGGGGCTGATCTAGTCCTCGCTTGTTATCTATAATACGAGCGGACTCGAGGTGTTTTTCAAGGGATAGCGCCTCGCAGATGCTCTTATAATTCTTGGACTGGTTCATTGGCTGGTAAGATTTTGACTTTCCAGGGACCATGTTTGAGAGCAGGAACTTGGTGTTACCGAACCGGTTGTCAACATCGATCGCAGTCTTCACATAATGATCGACAACTTCTTCCCAGGATGCCAGTCCGCCATCTGCTTCACTCCTGAAGCAGCTTGGGTTCTTCTCAGCCGCGACTGCAATCATCGCACCGTCCGCACCGAACTCTTTGGCGAGCTGGAGACCTTGGTCCCTATTCTCAACGTCGCCGTTCATCAAGCAGGCAACACCATACTCATGGCAGACTTCTGCGATCATACGGAGTTGCCCTCTAATAGCCCGCTCTCTGGGCCTCATAGGTGTCGTCCGGCAATGGATGGTTAGTCCTGTAATGCCTGTCGCACAAAGACGGCGCACGAGCGCCTCTGTTTCCGCTGCAGTGTCGAGGAGTCTGATCTTAACGCTTATTCCAATCTCAAATTCAGGGGTAATGTTCTTAACAAGAGCTTCAAGAATAGCGCACAGTTTATCTGGAGTCTTGAGAAGAGCGGCACCCATTCCTCCGCTAGTGCTGAAGGGCTTTGGGCAACCAGCGTTGACATCGATTCCGGCAACATCTGCGGCCACCAGCCTAGCGGCTGCTACTGCACGATCGGGATCTGATGTACCGATTTGGAAGATAAGCTTGTCTTTTTCAGCCTCTGGCAGCATTCTGTAAATAATGCTCTCCTTGGCATCCGGAGGAGGGTCCTTCTGGCCATGGGATGAGAGACGATACCACTCTATCGTTTTTGAGTCTTCATCAAATCGACGAGAAGTTCCAATCATAGAGTAATCCACAGTTTCAGGACCTGTCGATTAAAGTTAGAAAATGATATCTTGACAGGTTATTGCTATGCATCTCACCCCAGACAAGATCTGCGCCATACTTGAGAGCCAAAAGTCTTGATGGAAGCTCTCCTGAGCGAACCATAGGTGCAAGAACAACCTTGCCACGGTAATCTACACCCCGTCGGGGAATGGGTACTCGCTTGACTTCTGCAGCCATGGTTCGTCGAATTATCTGCGTGAGCATACCTGGTTGGCAACCGTTTACATCCTTCTGCCACTTGGGACAGTGACTAGCCTGTATAAATTCTTCGCAGAATGCGAATGGAGGCGACTTTTGTTAGTCATCAATATGCTTTCTTATCGATAAGATCACTTAGCCTAGTGGGGACATACCTACCTAGATAAATCTTAACCTAAACCTAGGGCTGATGAGAACGATAATCCAAATAATAAGAGGCTTGGGCAGACTGAAATATATGATGCCCATGTTATTGATACATGTAGATGTTAGATATTGCCATATTCAACCATGAATTGGGGGGCAAAGATGTAACAGCACAGGGAATTTGATATGTTTGACTCTCAAATCTATCTCGACGGTGGACCATCGCATGTAAGGTCACACATTCAGATTTATCTCTCTACGCGTTTCATGAGAGTTTAGTATGAAGAAAGCTTAACTTTGACCAACGTATTTATTTCACACACATACATACACACACCTGGACACAAACCTCACGGCCAACTCTGATAGATTAAGAGTTCCACAGAGAAACAAATTCATTTTATTTGTCGTTTGCTAGGTCTTAGATCAGACTCCACCGAGTTGGAATTGCATATCTGCATTCATACCAACCATTGCTTGATTATACTATATTATCGCGGGTTCTTCGTTGAGAAATGTATTGGCAATGCAAGATCACTTCAGGCGCCATGCCATCGATGCACATTGTGACAGGGAGCATGGAGCACACTCCTGCTGGACATAAGCTGTGTGGACACATACTGCAATACGAGGTCAAAAAAGAACCCCCTCGGCTCGGAGTGACGTTTGGAGAGCTGCTATTTATTGTCGCGGAGAATTTGGGAAGCTAGCGATATACGAGAACTGCATGCGAACAAGCTAGTATGGAGAGGAAACAAGTGAGCGACTGGGACACGAAATGAATCAATACGATATTGCCATGGCTCCTATTCACTTCACGATCTCATCATGTCTTGAATCGCGAGTCGATTTTACTTGAAACACAACCATAAATTTCCTACCTATTAGATCAACTCACATAGTACGCCAGTGCATACAATACGTGTCCCTCAGCCGGTTACCTAATGTACCTACGAAACATATAGTACCACAAAGTCTTGAGAAGCGATCAGAACTCGAGAAGAAACGGATATGTATCGTACACAGCAGAGGGGCCTCCAAGAACACAGCCCCACGTTCCATTTAAGCATCCGCCTGAGATGCTAACGTTAGTACAGCACTAGCCTCTACGTAGTAGTCTCCAAGTATGTACTTGCTGCAAGGATTTGATTCAGAGCCCGCAAGACCTTACCTGAGCTAAGCTAGTACAGATAGGATCCGATTTGAGAGACTTGATGAGGAGAAACATCGAGGGGCAGATAAGAATGTTCCCCAAGACGAAATAAGTGAGATTTTGATAAGTGAAAGGACACATCGTAAGAGTTGCGACATGTCCAATCAAGCTTTAGTGGGTAAATGCAACTCCATTACTGTATACCAGACATTGGACGTTCCGATGTTCTGGACGGTGGAATAACGGGCGACGGCCGTAGCCGATAGTTTGAGGGGACGTGTGTGTTTCAGCCCGGCACTCACAAGCCACCATTGCGCACTTATCCCTAGAGGTTTAGGGGTTTCGATCCTCGAACTTTCGGACCACGGGCGGACAAAGCCCTATTCGTCCTTCAGACACGAGGGAGGCTACCGAATCGGGAAGCGCTGCGAGGGCAGATCTGCTACGCATTGGAATCTTCACAAGGGAAACGGTCTCGTCATCACTCTCGGCACAACAATGGACAGCTTGCGCAACCACAGGTCGATCTGCCACTAACACGGTCGACACCAAGAGCCTAATGAGTGTGAGTGGAGGCTGATGAGTCTGGAGTGGATGGGGAAATCGAATTAAGGGTCTCGTTCTGCACCTTCACAATCTCCAGCATCCAGGATGATAGCATGATGGCTCTGAAGGGGGAGTCAGGTGGTCTGGCAAGGTAATTTATGGCGAGAGCCATTATTCGTATATTACTAGTAATTATATCGATGTGCCCAAGCTTCGTCATTGTAAGATCTCGTTCATTATGCGGTACGGAGTACACGGCAAAGATTGACTGGAGCTGACACTATCGAAGTATCTTGTCCTACGGCATTGGAGAGAGAATACCTCGACAGTCTATATATATACCTTAGTACCTGCCTAGTATCTAGAGTACCTATTAGTCCAACGTTGGCAATCTCCAGACTTTACGTTTGCGAAGCGCGTTAAATAACTCGTATACCGCAATTGTCGTGTTGATTTGATGTATGTTCGCTATGGATCTTGATTTGGCTGTTGCTAGGTAACTTGGTCTTGACTTGGCCGGGCACAACTAGGGACCACTCACTTGCTGCCCTTTGATGTTGATCCCTGTGATTCTGAAACTCCCCTGGATCATCGTTCATGGGGACTTCAGTAAGCCAGGCACACATACCCGGTCTGTCACAAATTCACTCCCCTCTCTTTTCTGACCTCATCTTTCAATTTCCCATCTGATCTGTTCCATCCTCTACAGTACTTTGTCTTTAGTATTTGGTGTTGAGTCGGCATTGTTAGAGCCTACTCCCTTTACTGTCTTCCCTATCGACTATCTGTATTCGAGTGATCCAATCAGCCACATCGCTTTCTCATCCACTTCGTTATATGCAATTCGTCCTATACGACAGAGGAGCCGCTCGCCAGACCAAGTACGAGAAAATAAGGTAGGAAGGGAAGAAAAGACCCTTTCTTGGCACATTCTCCCTCTACCATTCATCCTTGCTCAGCCCATCCCTGCTGGTGCTCTCCCCTGCCCGCAACTGGAGCCTGAGTTGGTGCCCTGGCGATAAAGGAGAATTGCCTGTGCACTTGACTTGAGCCGTAGCGTAGCGTAGAATAGCGCAGCGCAAACGCAGTAGGTACACACGGTCTCATCCTGGGCTGAGGGTGTTCTCCCATCTGCCCAACGTTCTGCTGTATGTAACATTCGAGCCCAGAGGGTGGTTGTACACACACACACGTACAAAGATTGGATTGGCCATCGCGTGTCTGATCTCTACGAATCTGATGCACTTCCTTTTTCCTTCTTTTCCACCTAAGATTCTCGGTTCTTGTTCGATCTGGAGGCCTGCATCGAAGCAGCACACGACGCCTCACCTCCATCTTCCCCGCCATACACCACCACCCGCCATTGCCAACAGCTAGGTACCTTACCTTAGCTCACTTGCACCTCAACTCCGCCCACGATTGCTTATCGCAGATATCCCCTAACTCTCGACGACCCCTTTGTCAGACTCGCCACAAAGAACTCATCAACGATACCGCCTATCCTGCTTTGACCTTTGGCCGACCGTCAAGCGCCACATAGAACCGCCCGCCTATATCCCCACATGTCCGACAGTTGATCCTCGTGTCGCCAGAAACAAGCCTGCCTCATTGGACGACTCCACTATCTCTACTGCTCCGGTACCGTCCTGTAATCGTTCCAGCAGAGGTGACAGCGACTAGGAACCACGTCTCTCCATTCCTGCAAAGACATAGGCGTTCTGTGCTTACTATCCTCAACTCTCAGTTTCTCCTCTTTGGGTCAATGTCGGTGTGCTGAACCTTTCGCTTCCCTTCCGCATTATATCCCCCATGGAGAACGACATACCTACCATCCAGGTCCCTGATGGGCGATCTTCGAGGAGAGACCGCCTTATGGGCAAGCTGTTTGGTGCCAAAGACCGCAAAGGTGAAGAAGCGCGGTCCGCTGCCAATGTCGAATCATTCCTCCACAGCTCCTCAGACAATCTAACAATCACAAACCCTCCCCCGCCTCCCCCGCCGTCGTCGCTTCCAAAGCTGGCCAAGCTCGATACCACATCAATCTCTCGTTATCCTCAAGCTTTAGGACTTAATCATGCAGCCCAGCAAAACCGTCCTCTCGTCGCAGGTCGACCTGATACTACAAAGTCACCGAGACGAAGCCCACGGCCCAACAAGAAAGGTCTAACGGTGAGCTTTGATGATACTGCTCCCGAAATAATTGGCGAAGGAGGTGATGAGTCCGAGATACCTACTCAAGAGATCTCGAAGCGCAAAGTAGCCCGTCCCAAGCAACAACCGCAAGTATCACAACCACCACAACCTCCTGCTCATCGTAGAGCCCCAATGCCACCAGGACGACCCCCTCCTCCTGATTCAGCTGCTTCAGGCTCACCCGTAGACGATTTCCGACCAAAGCCTTTGTCTCGAACCCAAACAGGCTTCTCGTCAATTTACACACCCGATTCCGACGAAGAGTCTGAGGCTGGACTTGACCGTAATTCTAAATCAGACGAGCTGGTCTCACCTGTATCTGCGCAGCAGCACTCACTTAGCCCAGGAAGAGCAATAGGCCCGAGGTTTTTGGGTCCAGCAGCAAGACAAGATGAGAATAGGAGGTCATATATCGAGATTCATTCTGCGCAGCAGCGAGAGGCAGAAGGCAGGGCCTTTGCTGAAGCTGCTCGGGTAGCCAGTGCCACCTCTGCATCCTCACACAATTGGGACGATCCCCATTCCGCCACACCTCTTTCGTCTTCTCCAGTCGAATCACGAAGACGAGGGCCTCCATCTCCCGAAGCTCAAGTCTCGAAACCGAGCCTCGAGTACAGCCCTGCAGCTTCTCTCCATTCCAACTCATCCTCGTATTCTCCTCCCGCGCCCCCAGCTGCAGTTCCAGCCTCTGCTCCTAGCTTATCTGGGTCACCATCTGGGGCTCAGGCTCCAGCTCCCACTGCGGTTTCTGCAACCTCTACTCCAACCTCAGAAGTCAACCAATTGTCAAGGCAACCGAGCATCGCACCGCAGCGTGCTCCTCCCATGATGGCTTCTAGAGCATTGTCTGTAAGAGTCGCTGATGGTACTTCTGCGGCTGCTGAGCAAGCCCTTGAGACATTCACCTCCAGGACAAGCCATCTTTTTGAGCTCTTTCGCCTCCATGCGGAATCCGTGAAGCCTCTGTCGACCTGTTCATTGATTGAATTCGGCCGTGGCGCACTATGGTGGTTTCTCAAAGGTCGCATGGGTTTGGAGGTCGCAATCAGGGAAAGGCCCAATTCTCCTCAGGGCCAGATGCAAAACGACAGGGATCGCCAGCAGGCATATGCTAATTTGGCCAAAGCATTCTGGCTTTGCGAGCTTGTAATTCCAGAAATTGCACAAGCGCAGGGGATTGAAATTGATCCCGAAGTCGACGACGTGAGCACGAGTCTGGTCTCAGCGCTTAAGAAGCTGGCCATGTCTATGAAACGTAACGGCTTCTTGCCCCCTGAAGATGCATTTTTACCACAGAGCATAGACAAGTCGATATGGGTTGAGTACCCACCTCTGAGCCAAGATATGATTGCTCTTCTTTCTGGCAACTGGGCTTCGGGTCTCACAGCGATGACAAGCCCGATGTCTAAGTTGAGGCTTCTTGATTCTCTCCCCGTGGGTGATACTGCCGATAACTTCAACTATGGCAGAGTGCCAGCTGATGCCTATCTTATGGAACAAGGCCATGAAGACCAAAAACTTTACTTTCCGTGTTTGCTCTCCATGGTTCGTCCGCAGAAGTCTACCGGGCTTGTTTTCATCCTCGCCAGTCAGAACGGCCACGTACAGCTTGTCATTCAAGAGAACAAGAACGTTGGTCCAATCTGGGACGATGTGCGATGGCGAAAGGAAACATGCACCGTCGACATTCGATTACGACGTGGCTTCATGTTGACCATTCAACTCGTTCAGCAAGATTTCAGAACACTGTGGAACATGTACGATTTTGGAAGCAAGGTCAACAACTCCCTTTATCCACGAAGTGATGAGAGTATGGTATTCAGGTCAACATTGCGGTCGTTCCAGGTCATGGATGCAGACCCCAACTATCGTCAATTCCCCAAAGAGCCAACACCATATTGTGAGATCTCGCTTTTTGAGAAGCTTTACAAGGAGAACGGCCCCGCAGCTACTCGTACATGGCATCTTGGTTTCCGAATCGCGGTGGTGACTGGACCAAAGACAAGGACACTGAGTGGTGTTCAACATGTGTATTCCCCAGCTCAGCCTGTCCAATTCGGATTCTTTCGCGGTGATGGCGATGCTCCATCTTTGGCTATCAAGTATGAGAATGGCAAATCCAAGGGTCGCATGGTGATGGTGTTTAGTGATGACAAGGCAAGAATCAAGTTTCACTCGATTCTTACCGGAACCGCTCTGGATCATGACGAGAAGATTTACTCAGACGTACCGCTCAAGAACTTCTCTGTGGCCCAAAGTCTCCGTGAGCCCCTGGGTATGGCTCCATTCAGTCGCATGCCTTGGAAGGCCGTGAGAGTGGTCAATGATGAGTATGGCGGAGAGATGCCCCCAACAGTATTGGCCGATCACCTCAAAGTTGTAATAGACTACCAGAATGGTAATGTTGCTGATCGCATCAATGTGGCACCTGGGGAGTTACGTGTTAGGCTGGAAGTGAGCAACGCTAAAGTCTTTCGAGTTCTTCGGCAACCACAAAAAGACATGACTATCTCGGTCTCTGAGGCGCAGGTGCCGAAAGAGCTTCCCAGGAACATGTCTGATGCATTGCAGCTGCTGCGGCACAACCAAACGATCCGAACGTTCGAGTTCAATAACTTGAAGGACCTGCACGATTTCCAATATGCAATGACAGGGTTCGAGGTGATCTTCGATGCCCTTGCAGTCACATTTGCCATCCAGCGACGTCGTATGGTTGTACCCATTCACAAAAAATGGGAAGCAGGATACACCCGAATCCAGGTTATACGACAGGAAGATAAACAGTTACAGCTGCTGGCCTTCTTTGAGGACTTCCATCACGGCCACTGCATGAACTTCCTCTTGAAGGGGACCGACGTTTATGAAAGTGTACAGCGAAGTAGCAAATGTGGTATCAAGTTTGTTGACGCCAAGTTCCCTCTACCACGACTACCAGCAGACAAAGACGGTGACTACGACGACATGGCATTTGTCTGCCTCGACCTCCCAGATTTACCAGGCGAGCATGATGATATTTCGATTTTGTTTGAGAACGAGTCAGGTCAGTGAATATAGTGAACAATAACTTGGACAATGCTGACAATGAACAGACCGAGACGCGCTGGCACAGTGCTTACCGGCACCAATTAAAGGTTCAAAAAAGAAATGAACCGTCATTGAAGAGCATGGCAGTGAGACGCATGGGTCTCTGAAACCGAACAAAAGGCCGAGATGAGATTCTTTATACCCAGAACGGAACTGCCAATGAGTAAGGGATATCGCGGCAGCTCGACTGCCGTCAGGAAGACAAATCGGAGGTCCGGGATACCGCAAGAGTCCGAAACCCGTACCTGATGGAACAGCTAGAGCAGCAGGTCGAATTAGATCGGTACTCCCGGACGACGGAGACATTGAGAAGCCGCAATCGCAAGAACGAAAGGAGTTGGACTTGTATATGGGCTATATTTAAAAGAAAGCCCCAGGCAAATCTGGAATGATTGATGGGTCGACTCGAACACGATAATACCTCAGTTTGATCTGGTCGGAAGTGCCGGCCTCGGCGAATCATCACCTGAAGCAAGCCGCATTGCTTTTGTTCTATTTTTTTATGTGGGAATGTTCTATCATATCATTGAATACCAAGAGGAGAGGGAGTGAGAACCAGAGGTAGATAGACCACTCTACGAGTAGATGTATCGTCCATTATGGCTTGGATGGTATCAAGAAATAGAGCAACCAAGAGCAGGTCATAGGTACCCTTATGGACTGGGTAGGTATGCAAGCAGTCAGGCGCTAGAGACAACAATATTAAAATACTGTCGACGAATTATGTTGCACCGTTAGGAGGCTTTTAGTTACTGCATCCGCCCAAGCCCGGAGGAGCCTCAGCCTTAAGAAGAAAGGGTCTAGAGGGACCCGGGCCGAGTGGGGCCGAAGCTTGATAGCTACCGTCGTGATTGGGCCAGGCGTTTCGTATCGTTACAATACGAGGATACCTACGTAGCTTGGAGTATGCTGTTAACTGGATTCGTTTATACATACCTAAGTACGTAGTCTTGACATGTGAGATGGCAGCCATTTGGCTATTTAATCGCTCACCCACTTGTACGGTGAGTGTGTTGATTATCTATAATCTACGAGTAAATCTTTATGAACGGACGTTCTGAAAACAACCACTCATTCTTTGGGTCCGTAGGTACTTGTTAGTGCAGTGTGGATGATATCATTCACTGTGGTACAGTCAGCACTGATTCGATTGCGTGAAGTTCCCGCTGGGCTGGAATGGTCGGTGTGTGTGAGCTCATGGCTCTGACGTAGTTCAAGCTAAGCTCCCTGTTAGCTCCAGTGAGGTTCAGCTTGTGGCACCAGAATATTCATCAACTCCTATGCTACAATCTTTTACGACAGGCACTAGTTAAGAGGGAAATACCCATATTGACTCTACCTACACGGGCAGGGAATTATACAAACACAATGACCTCATGACAGATTCCATTTGGGACATGCTCACTTCTTCAGCGTTATTCCTTGGCAGTCAGGGCAGACATCAGCCCCCACTTCCTGGTCAAGACAATCCTTCTCCATCGCGGGGCAGATCTGACGGATTGGTTCATGGAAATGATTGGAGCTTTCTTACATAGGCACCTACGGTAGTCTTATTCTCGATGCCTGCTCAGATGGTTGATGCCGCCACTTGCCATCACTACCTCCACTACCTACCTTAGTACCTACCTGATGCTAATCTGCCTTGGAAGGTGTTCAGAAACGTGATCCTTTCAGTGCCCATCCTCCCCTGGTGTCACTCTGGTCATTTCAAGACCGTTTTTGTCAATACCGGGCCATCCGTTCCGTCATTGCCATAGCTATTGCCCTCTTCTCTCCCTACCTACCCAGATATCTAATCTTTGGTGACTGACTGCCTCGTCGTTTCTTAATATCTTTTTCTCTCTCCAGTCCAATCCAACCCAATTCAATATCACCCCGCTCAACTCGGCTTTATACTCCATAGCAATTATTCTCACTTCGTCACCTCCGTTGAAACACCGCACACAAACGATATCGCTATTTCTCAAGCTCCACTTGAGCTCGAGCTCTCTGACCGTTGTGACTGCCTGTCTACCTACATCATATAAAGGCCCCCGCACCCAGCCCAACAAAGCTCGAACTGCGCCTCTAATAAAGGACTGTGGTCCCCTACGTTCATCTGGTTGTATCCCATACCGACATTCTTTGAGAGCCTCAGCAAACGAAATCGTTCGCAAACCAACGTCCCTAGGCAGCAGCCTCTAGCAGCAAGAAACAATGGTCATGGGTCTTGTCTCTCATGGACGCCGCAGGACCGGCAGCACCGCCAGTGAGTTTGCCTATCCTCTTTCTCGTCCTATAAAGAATCGGAACCTCTTGTGACGGCTTCAATGCGCAATTGATCCCGTGGAATCTTCCGCCCGCTACACTGAATTTGCGTTGGTGTCTCCCTTGTTCAAGACATCACCTAGAGGCTGCAGTACCGGCATAGGTCTTGGTAGCTTGGAGCTCTAGTGAAAGGCGGCCCCCCTCTGTTCTGTTCTCTATTCGGTTCAAGCGCTCGCTCATCCACATCCTTTCACATTGGATCCCCACTCAGCAAATCCGAATCCTCCGTCCCTGTCCCTATCCCTGACCTTATAGTTATTGATCGAGCTCTGTTCTTGCCCCTCCCAAATCTGCACCCCTCCAAAATCCCTTATATTTTTCTTTTTTTTAAATAAAAGATCCTTTTTCTTTTCTTCTTGGCCGCTGAAGAGTCGCTATGTTGACAAACTGGTTCTCGCAACCTACAGGCACTCGCTCCTCTACCGATGACCCTCGTGGTCCCGACGCTGAGGATGACACCCTAGTGATGGAGCCCGATCAGGGCAATGGTGAGCCCCTCCTTCGTTGCAGGTTGCGTCGACTTTCGCAGTAACGGTGCGATTGCGACTCAAAGTGACCGCCTCAGCCTTTCGACCTTAGACTGACTATCGTGATGCATTCAAGTCCTCTCCCATATTATCTCCCAACTGCGACCCGGGGCCGATCTGAGTCGTGTCGTTCTTCCCACCTTCATTCTCGAACCCCGCAGTATGCTCGAGCGCATCACGAAGTGAATTCCCCTGTCTAAGTCATGAAAACCAGAGGTTAACTTGTTGGTTGCAGCTTCATGTGCCACCCCGAAATGCTCCTTCAGATTCCATCCATAGACGACCCCGTCGAGCGCTTTGTATCCGTAGTCAAGTTCTACCTTAGTGGTTGGCATATTCGCCCTCCGTGAGTTTGTGCTTGTTGTTGATGTCGATGCGCCGGTTACTGACAATCTTTAGAGGCGTCAAGAAACCCCTGAACCCTATCCTGGGTGAGATCTTCACCTGTTACTGGGACTTCGAGGATGGAAAGCGCGCATATTACATCTCTGAACAGACTTCCCACCACCCACCCAAGTCGAGTTACTTCTACATGGCCCCAGACCACCACATTCGTATTGACGGAACTCTCAAGCCTCGGAGTCGTTTCCTGGGAAATTCTGCCGCCAGTCTGATGGAAGGTATTGCATTTCTGAGTTTACTGAACCGGGGAAAGGACGCTGCAAAGGGGGAGCAATAGTATGTTGGCCCAACGCACTCAACTCTTGCATGGCTATGTGGCTCTGCAATGCATATTTCCTCGTATATACTCTAACAGGATGCAGTATTCTCACCCAACCCAACATGTATGCCCGAGGCATTCTGTTCGGCAAAATGAAGTACGAGCTTGGCGATCATAGCTTCGTCCGATGCCCTGAACTCGACCTGGTTGCTGATGTCGACTTCAAAACAAAAGGCTGGGTCGGTGGTACTTATAATGCCATTGGCGGAGTGATCAAGCGGGAGAGCACTGGCGAGGTCTTGTTTGAGCTCTCTGGCCTCTGGAGTGAGGAGATGTACATCAAAGACATGACGGTTGGTACACCTATTTACAACACAAGCTCATTTTTAGCTGATATGATTAGACTGGTCACCGAGAGATGTTCTTCAACGCTCTGAGATCAAAGCCCTCACCACCAACTGTTCGACCAATCGAGGAGCAAGAGGAACGAGAGTCTCAGCGACTGTGGGACAAGACGGCTAGAGCTGTCAAGGACCGCAACCATGAACTTGCCACAGACGAGAAGACCAAGATCGAAGACCGACAACGTGAAGAAGCTGCCCAACGAGCACAGGAAAACATCGAGTGGCACCCACGACTATTCAGGAGAGTCCAAGGTGGTCCCGGTGGACTGGAAGAAGGCGAAGAAGATCTGGAATGGGTCATTAACGCCAATATGTAAGTGCTGGCAAACTTACGTAGTTGGCATTTCACTAATTCGTATCAAGTGATCATGCTGCGACACCCGAGAAGCAAGCTGAGCAAATTATGGCGATCTATCCCATCGTCAAAGGACAAAAGTCGAACCAACGAAACGTCATCCCCCCGCACAGCCCTTCTGCCAAGCCTGCGCAAACAGCATTAGCTCAACCGGTAGAGAATCATATCGACGATAGCCTCATCAACTTTGACGAGATATCTCCGCCTGCTAAGCCGGATCAGATACCCGCTGCTGAACAAGCAACAAAGCAATCTGAGATCCAAGGCTTGCTCAGCTCCACAGGAAAGAAGGCCGACGGACCGCTGATTGACTTCACAAACGACCTGAAAAAGGACCTGCCGTCTGCCACACAACAATAAAACGCGACGAAGAAATGAATACCAGTTATCTCTTAGATATGGAACGAAGCAGTGAGGACTGACTTTGCCTTGGAACAGTTGGACTAAGACGGAAGCAGGGGACAGGCAGGCTACATCACCATCGGCGCGCATCGGGATTAGTTATACACGGGTTTTTGCATTCTCCGTGGGTTTACAAAGAGTCAGAAGGGTTTCAACACCGGCCTCCGCCAGGTGACTACTGCAATATTCTTTTTCAGATATATTTGATGAAGGGAGGGGTATCCGTAATGGTTGAATCGCCCAAGAATCCTTACATAAAAACTATTAGAACAAATCCCCAGCCCCTATAACGCCGTGACCGTGCCATCCATATTGCATTTCTTCCCATCGAAGGCCCTTCACCACTCAGTACCAGTATACAAGCCGCTAGTAGCGACGTCTTGTGGGTTCAGGTGTAGGTGAGCGAGACGCGCTCTTCTCATCACGACCACGCTCCTTTAGCCACTTCTTTGTGCTCAAAGTCAGATCGCGATCGAGTTCTTCGCTAGGGTTCTTTCGGTGGATGAAGTTGCAGAAGCCTCCTCGAACACAACCTTCTCCAGAGTTAAGTCGGCAACAAGCCTCGCGGAAGTCGGTGACAGGGCTTAATTCGCAGTATATCGGGCGCGCAGCATACCATCGACTGTTCAGCTCATCGCAAGCCTTCTGGGCTGACTCTTCGTACTTGAAGCGGGCGTAGACGTTGCCGATCAAGTCTATTCGAAGTTAGCATTGGAAAACCACGGAAAGTTTGGGAAAGAGGACGACTTACGATCATTGTTGTTGTCACAAACAACAAGCTCCTCCAGTTCGCCGTATTTGCAAAGCTCACACCATATATCCTCGTAGAAGGCGTCGAAGTGGTTCTGTAGTTGAGAAGGATTCATTCGATTTTTGGGATCGTAAGCCGGATTCTGGTAGAGGTTGGGCATCAAAATCGTCTGACTGTAGGAGGGCTTGACGTGTTTTCGCGAGCAGCGATCGCCATGACGACAAGCACCGATTTTCTACGTAGGCGCGGACAGAGTCAGTGATCTTGGACTTGCGACTGAGACGCGTTTCAGGGACTTACGAAGTAGAAAGAGCAGTTGACCTTGTCAAGTTCTGTACCGAAGATTGAGGCAAGAAAATTGGCCATTGTTGCGGTTCTGGTCGACAGTAGACAAATGAGGCGACAGCAAGTTGACGAAGGCTTGGAAAGGATTTGAGATTGAATATGGAAATCAATTGCAGGCGTCGAAGATGGTTGTCGAGGTACGTACCTTATCACGTGCAATGGAAGACTCCAGCCTTCCGTTCTGTGGCTTGATAAGCCTCGTCGCCACAGATCCAACACCTGACTAAAAGCTAGCGCCATTCGTCTGACAGGGGTTGATTCAATACCCTTCTCATCAGCCTGAGACGCAAGCCTCTCCTGAAGAGCTCCGAGAGGCTAAAGTCCAAGTTAGTGTGGAGAGCTTCCCCAAACAGTTTCTGGCAATTGGTTTAATTTCGACAGGGTCTTTGTTTAGGACCTTTGTTAAGGTTAAGGGGACGAAACGCAACACAATCGCAGCCAAGGTGATATCCTGCTCCTATACTCTCAACCATACGACATAACTACAGTCTGATCGCCGAACTCACATATGAAACATATACAATTGTTTTCTTGATATGCATCGCCGGGCAATGATAGCAACATCATAAGGTCTTTGTTGTCCCCTCTCTCTGTTTGTTTACCTAAAGGACCAATACGTCGACCATGGATCAAGCAGACATCCCCGCGCTGCTGGCGCGAATGGCGAGTGATGAAGATGCTTCGCGCAAGATGGCAGTATTTAAACTGCAAAACTCGATTAATGATCCAGCATTTGCCGATGTTTTCATATCCTCAGGCGGTCTAGTCGTCCTCCGTCGACTCATCATGACATCTGCTGGCAACACGCTCGCATACTCTCTTCAAAGTCTTACCCGATTGCTGGAAGTTGATATGGGATGGGATATCTTTGAGGGTCCAACCGCAAGCGATCTCGTCGAGCGTGTCGTCGAATTGATCGTTACAAACCCTCTTGTCAACATCCTCAGAGGAGCCATGTCTATCTTGGTCGCACTTGTCGGCCATTCCCAGTCTACCAACCAAAGTGATGCCGCGAACCGAACACCAGGAACCTTTGGCTTCCGCGCCCTGAAACCCGCCGTGGCTGTGCACCCGAACTTCTTCGAGCTGGTTATACAGCAGCTGCAGAGCGCAGATCATGCCCTGTGTGCCAATGCACTGATGTTGATCAACGCCCTGATCCGAGACGCCGTATCGGGCGAGAGCACAACAAATGGTGGAAAGGCTAACGCAGGTTCAGGAGAGGATTGGGCCAAGTTCATCAAGCGGCTACAAGACTTGGGGCTTATCAAGGCAGTTCACAGGCTCATGCAGAGTTCTGCGCTTCAGGACCTGGCACATCCCATGCTGGAGTTTCAAACGCTGACCAAAATTCTATTGAGGAAGTGGCGCGAAGTCGATGTTGATCTCGAGCGACCGGAGCACCGAAGGGCTCTCAAGGGACTTCATCTGGCGAGTGCACCGGAGCGAGCTCACGTAAACGGACATTCCCCGGGACAAGAGTCGTACGAGGCTCCAGGGAAGAAGGGCAGCAGGCGTCACAATCCCGAAAAATGGAGGAGACTGGGATTCGAGACGGAGAGTCCTGCACAGGAGTTCGATATGACTGGCTTCTTGGGTATGATGGACCTGACCGACTACGTCCGCAGGAATGAGGATGGATTTCAGAAGCTGCTGCTCGAACAGGCAGGGAAGCCTACACCTGAGCGCTGCCCCGTGGCCAGGGCCAGTTTCGCTGTGACGATGATACTGTACGACCACTTCGACGTGGACAAGACGGATCTGGATGATGTCAGGGGCTACCAGTTATTGGAGGCCAAAGACCACGACAGATTATTCAGACCCCTACTGCTCCAGTGGTCTCGGCTACACACTGCCGGCTTGTATGCCTTTTTCCGTGTCTGGAAACTCACTGGCGCTGAACAGGGTGACTTTGAAAAGGTGGTCGAGCTGGTTAGAATTCTGATCGACTGCGTTGTTGGAGGAGCTACAAGGACCAAGGATGTGGCCGAGGTGGAAGAAGAGATGCAGGAGTACGACGTACCGCGACTACGGGAGCAGCAAATGGGCCTGTTGGAAATGTCGTTTGAGAGCACATGGGGTCAGCACCTACAACAAGTGAGAGAAGAGCTGAAACAAGAGGCTCTGCAATTCGTCAAGGAGCAGCGAATTCGATGCCTTCTACAAGGATCTTGGTTCTCAAAGCCAACGCCTAAGCGAGACAATGGCGCAGTGAAGCACAGACTATTCACACCTACCCCTTGGCGATATGCAAAACTCTCTCATAACCGACGGTATCTACACTATGCCGACTTCGAGGAAAAGACAGTAACGGCGCCCAGCTTGGATTCATTGGGTGAAAAGGTCGATCTCAGTACTATCAGCTCTGTTGTATCCAATGTTTCGGCGCCCAACGAAGACACCCGGAGCACCATGAGTGATTTGATGGGCAAGGATGCAACTCCCAAGACAACAACCAAGATCACCGTCTACAGTTTCGTAAACGCAACGGAGGCGGCAAGGGGAACGGATAGCAAGGAGCAGCCCATCTTTACTTTGTGGCCACTTAGCCACAGCCTGGCCTCGGAATGGCTGGACGGACTCTTGATGCTACTGAACCAAGCACCCATAACCGCGGAGACCAACAAGCTTGTGAATCTGGTGAGCGAGTACGGGCTCAAGATCCGACTATTGAACGTCCGAATGGACACAGCATTTGACGGCCCGGAGCCTGGAGCTGGAGTGATACCGAGCCGGGATGGTCTTGATGAGGACTACTTTTTTGAGGTGTGAGCACGAAAGGTGGTTGACCATATTGTTTTCTCTTTTGTCATGTTCGATTGTGTTTGGCGATTCATAAATATACCCCATATGGTTGCGCAGCAAGGCCAATAGAGACAGGCATAGCGAACGTTGTTTGGACAAGCTCAATATAGCTGGAAGAAGAACATATCAGATATAAGTGAGGCATTAACTTTGGGCATGTTGCTGAATATTTCATGCCTTATCATGATGATAGCATAGCATCCGCATTGCTCATTACTTTGTTTACATATATCCTAAAATATGATATTTTGATATATGACCTATGTAAAAATACGAATTCGACATATTATTTTATGACATGAGAAAAGTTCATGATGGCATATGTTGATTCGAAGCTCAGACTTCTCTTTGATCTTGTTGTAAACTTTGCCTACTCTAAGGCCTCGAGTTCCGAGGAAAAGGATCTCATCTTCATTCTCAGATGGCGGTCACTCATGCAACGGTGATCAGTTCTAGTGGAGGGGAGGGATTGAATGGCTTAGAACGGTTCGGCTTCAGGCCGATTCGGAGACAAGCCAAGGAAGCGGTCCGGGGGTACGGGGGTCGGCAATGGATTAATGGCGTAGCTAGGAGCAAGTCAAGATGAAGGAAGGATCTGACAAGGTCTGGGAGACTAGGTATCAGTACATAGGGCTCTGGGTTGTAACTTGCAGGAATTATTAGTCCCACGGGATTGGTTTTTTCTTTCTTACTTTGTGAGATATCGACTTAAAAGCATGCCAAAACCTCAAAGTCAGTCTCAATCTTTCGATCAACATTGGAGAACTAGGACGGTAGAACATGGAAAGGTACCTTAAGGTAGAGCTGGCTTGGGCAGCTCGGAACGGTTTTCAATGGAGCTTCGAGGTTGGAGTGGCCTGCATTGGGTGGATCTACAGATAGATCGTGGGTCATGATGGTTGGATCGTGTAACGACACAATGGAGAGAGATCCAATTCTGCAGAAGTGGGCTGGTCTGATATGGCCTGAGTTGTATTGCATATTGTGTCTGTAAAACCTAGGTACCTACTAACCTACCAACTGTGAGTGTCCCCTCTCGCAGGCTGATAGAATGATGAATACCTTGAGTTACTTTACTCATAGCACAGTTAGACAAGTATTCCAATCCTTTGTGTGTAAAAAGTAATCTAGACCAACTTGCCAGAAACCT
Source organism: Fusarium dlaminii (assembly GCA_013186775.1). NCBI lineage: Eukaryota > Fungi > Ascomycota > Sordariomycetes > Hypocreales > Nectriaceae > Fusarium > Fusarium dlaminii. Next base: position 597,101 of record JAAOAL010000045.1, on the reverse strand, counting down.
AGGTATTAGGTAGTCTAGGTACTAGTTCTTCCGTCCGGAGGAAGAACAACGAGAAAGATGGATGCTGAGGCACACATCAGTAGCGGTGACGCCTCGTCTTCCACTTGGCTTGCTGCAACTGGTGTCGCGTGCATAATAAGCGTGAGGCCCCTCTCTGCTCTGCTCTGCTCTGCATTTGCGGTGTTGGGAGAGGAGCAGGAAAAAAAAGTTACAACCCGGTTTTTAGCTGTACGAGCTACAAGCAAGCTCCCGGAATGGCCAAGTCCCCCATCGGATCCCAGCGGAAGAGGAAAGAAGAGAGGATTGCGGTGTGCAATTCGATCCAATGCTGATCGTGTCGTGCGTGATTGGGCTCTTTTGTTTATTTATTTTTGTTCTTGGGGTATTTTAAGGTAAGGTATCAAGAGTGAAGCAAGAAAAATGCGGAGCTAGCCTTTATATTTAGTTTCCATCTTCCCTCGTCTTTCCTCTCCCTCTCCCTTCTTCTTCTCTTCTTGGTCAGTCATTGATATGGCCCTCCTCCAATAAAACTTCATTTGTTTGGGTTGGAGAGGAGAAGACGACAAGAATTGAGCTCAAATATACTCGTCGAGCCTCTCTCTTTCGGAGGGGAGAGGCATTATTGCGGGCTGCCAGCCCAGTTTGAAATTGGCTGGAGATCAGCAACCTTTGCTGGTTCATCTCCCTGGACGCATATTCGTACATATCGAATTCCTTCCATCACCGCCTCATCCTTCATCTTCACCTCTGGGGCAGATCCCATTCCGAGGTACGTACCTTTTTGAGATATCCCTTCAGCTGTGGAGATCAGTCAGTCTTGGCCCTGCCGGGCTGGAGAGACTGACCACCCCCTGAAGCGAGGAAGCCAAAGCTGACAGGAGACGCGTCCCTCTAGCAAATCACGTCTCGAAGAAAAAAAAGTTGTCCCCTAAAAAAGACGGCCAATCTTATCGGTAATCTGGACAGTACCAGTATATCACTGGATATTGCAGTCTCCGTACAGAACAACAAATTACCTAAACTACCCCTTCTCCCAACATCGCAGTGCAATTAATCTTGCAACATTCCGTTCATTCTTGGACTCAAAGCCTTTTCGAAATTGCTGATAAAACTGCGTCTCGGTATGTTTGCCCCTTTTTTACACAGATACCAAAGTTATCCTTTCGTTAGCTTGTGGCTTCCCCTTTGATTAGCCTGCGCCTCGTATCCCATCCCCTTACCATGTGTTATTTCTTCCTGCCAGCTTGTCCTCAATTTTTCTCTGCTGCCTGAATCCGCATTCATTATCACTTTCTTTGCGCTAACTTCTGATTTCTTCACTCAGCTCATCACCAGAGTATCCATTCTTTCACATTGAACACGCAATTGGCTTTCGTCACTCGTCCGGATCGATAATTCTGTTGCCTACACTCCGAGGCCATAAAAGCATCCACTCGATTCACTAGGTAGTCTATACTCTTTCCACGCCAACAACATCAACCCTTTTCTACGAGAGTTCATCGTACGGATCAGCCATCATGTCTCGCATTCAGATTCCTCTCGACGTTATCACGTCCCGCCTCAACTTCGGCGATCGCTTCCAGGGCCTTCGATCTGGTCCCCTCAGCGGCCGCTTCTCCAACTTGCGACCCGTTGGCGAGTTTCTCGACTTCAAGCGTCTCTCTAAGCCTGCCAACTTTGTTGAGATGCAGTCGCGCGTCAACTACAACTTGAGCCACTACTCCAGCAACTATGCTGTTATCTTTGTTATGCTGAGCATTTACGCCCTGCTTACAAACTGGTTGCTGCTCTTCGACATCATCCTCGTAGTTGTCGGCATGTGGTTCATTGGCAAGCTCGATGGCCATGATCTCGAGATTGGCACTTTCCGTGCTTCCTGTTCGCAGCTTTATACTGCACTCGTTTGCGTCGCCGTTCCTCTGGGTCTGATTGCTTCACCTTTCACTACCCTGCTCTGGCTCATTGGCGCATCTGGCGTGACCATCCTTGGTCACGCTGCATTTTTGGACAAGCCCATCGATGAGGCTTTTTCCGGGGAGGCGGTCTAGGTGGTCGGCCGCAATCTCCCGAATTCGCGCCCCAATGGGGAAGACCATCGAGGCGCAGTCGGAGGAGAACAGACGGGGACTCTGCGTCTCGCGGACGTCAAGGAAGAGACGTTCGTGTGGAGGAGTTGGATTCAGATGAGGATGCACGAGGTGTTGGTGCCAGCTCAGGTACCCGCTTTGCTAGCGATTCTCTTCGTTTTACGGGCATAGATTTGGGTAATCGAGAACGGGGCTTGGTACGAAGGGGTGATTATCAGGATTCGGAGGACTCAGAGGATGACAGTGAGAGCAGTGAGGATGAGGAATTTGAACAGTATCTTGCCGAACTGGCTGTTCGTGATCGGGAGGAAGCCCTGGTCCAGTCGGCAATGCACAGAATCGAGCGTGCAAAGGCCAAAGGAAGAACAGATGTTGATCTCAATGAGGAAGAAATGGGTGCTCTGGAGCGACGACGAAAGAGAGACGAGGCAGCGAAGAAGAAGAAGAGCGGCAAGAAGCGTAAAGACCAGCGAGTCGCTGTGCCTCTTACCCAGCTCGAGCCGTCATCGCGCAAAAAGAAAGCACCCCCAGTCTCTAGTCAACCACGCACACAGTCGCGAGCCCGGCAATCTTCTAACAGCAACCTTACCGAGGATCAAGACCGTTTGTCACGACCTTCCATGGGCTATTTCCCACCACCAGCCACAGCCGGCCGACCACGCTCAGGGACCTCGTCACAAAGACCTCAAAGCCGAGTGAGGGCCCCTTCTAATAGTCGTCAGCCTTCAGATAGCTCAGTGATTGTTCGTCGGGGTAGGAACTCGAGTCAAGCTCCCCTCGATCCCTTCCAGTTCCAGGTTCCAGGCGCCCAGGCCTCTAGTCCAGCTGGATCATGGAGACAATTCTCAGGGGCTCAGCGTTCATCACGGGGATCCCGTCAAATCAACGGGTCAAGCGAGGAAGAGAGCGAGAGCGAGGATGAGTCTGATGAGGAAAGAGAAGCATCAGTAGAGACGACATCTAGCGACGATGTTGGCAGTGGAGCTCAGATTGTCGTTGAGGAATCATCTCCTGAGCCTTCTAGGCCCGAGCCAGTCAGGAGGAATCCACCTCGTACTTCTGCTTCATCATCCACGTCCAAGCGAAAGCCTGCGGCGAATGGTGGGCGAAGGAAAAAGTAAAGAGTTATGATGCTAGACTAAAGGAGAAAATTATCCCCCTGTTCCAAAAAATTCACGTTTCTATTCAGTATTTGTAGACTATCAATTAGTCTTGCCAGACTATGTCCATCTCTTAATCTTTGTTGTTAGATATGGCCAGGTTCACGACACTGCGTAAAAAAGCATTTTCACATGAAATGGGTTGTTAGAAACGAAGGTTGAGCCACGCTGCCACAGCCACTGGCCGTTGAGCTGGCAGTTATAGACTTATAGTACGGAGCCAGGGGCCTAGGTACCTTACTAGTAGTCCTTACGTGGGGCTAGCCTCCCAAGTACCTAAGGTTGGACAGGTCAGACAAGTAAGTACCCACAGGCTACTTGCGAGCATCCCTCGGCTCTGGCCGAAATTACCCCTGTAATAAGTCGCCAGCTGGGCATGCCGAGGGGAGCTCAACAGCTCAAACGTGACGAAATAAGTCACGACCCCAGACCAGCTGTAACTTCGTCCCATCCCCAACTCCGACTCCAACTCCAACTTCAAGGGTATCGCCCAAACCCTTTGAACTCATAACGTTTATAAATTCCTCGCCGCATCATCACTCTGCCTGGCCCTGATATCGCATTCAGCCAAAGCAATGCCACCATCGTCATCAAACTCAGCCGCTGCGTCGCGAAGCGCAAGTCGACGACTGATAAAGGAGTTGGATACATGGAGCACAGAGCAAAAGGAAGAGAAGGGCATCGAACGTCTTGGACCAGTCAACGAGGGCGACTTGATGGAGTGGGAAGCCGTCATCAATGGACGAGACATAGGCCACGGCTACGATGGTCAGCTCAGCTCTTGATTTTGCCGTCTTAACCTACTAACATCTTGCAGAGGGGCGCTGGCTCATCAATATTTCCATCCCATCGACCTACCCCCTCGCACCACCAAAGATGACATTCGTCACGCCCATTGTTCACCCGAATATTGCCCTTCAAACTGGCGAGATCTGCCTCGACCTGCTCAAGGACGCATGGACACCTGCGTATAGTGTCTTGGAGTGTGTTCGAGCCGTGCGCATGTTGCTGGGATGCCCTGAGACTGATAGCCCTCTTAACGTGGACGTTGCGGCCTTGTTGCGCTCCGGCGATGTGCTTGGTACGAGGAAGCTAGTCGAGTTTTGGTGTCGGGATTCTGATGGGCGGTATGAGGGGCCTTGAAATGTTGGCTATGGAGTTTGCGCCGGTTGAAGATGGGGGATACGCTTGAATTCAGGGGGTACAATATGGAGTTTTGGTTCGTATGGAAGGTTTATTGATATACCTACCTAGGTAGGTAGTAAGTTGGATGTCACATTGGGCTTACAGATGTTCATGAGTTTATTGTTCGAGTGGTATCGCATGGTTCTCAGTAATAATATTGCAATACGAACTCGATTTGAGCAACAAAATTCACGAGAGGACAACTTATTTGAGAATGACCTCAAAACTTGTATTTGAACAGCTTAACATGCGCACTCGCAGATGCCGATCTAAGGTATTCCATGATTCCTCCTCCACTTTCGCATTGCATGCCCGAATGCTCTTACAGAAATTTGTAAACCAATACAATATGCATATCTTTAACAAGGCGCGATAGCTTCCCTGAAGCTATTGCGCTGCTTTTCTTTTTTTCTGGCAACGAGGCTTCCATTCCCCTCTGTTTTTGAATAAATGTTCAGAGGATGCACTACTAAACGCCATGACCTGTACCCACCCAAATTGAATCGTGATTTGCCCAACAATAGCTATCAAGCAACTATTTAAGGTCCTAATCCCAGAGCAGCATGTTTGTCTTCTTGGCATAAGAACTAGAAAACAGGGGCCGCCAAAGGAGATGGATCATGTTGCTCTCGTCAAGGTGTGGCAACGTTATTCGTTATAGTGATAGACCTGTCGTAGAAAGTCATTAGTGCCAGATGTTGGTTGCAACAGAGAAATGACTGACCTTGTAATTGGGCAGGCCATATGGTTGCCAGCCTAATCGCTTAGCCATTTTGGCGAATCCCTCAGTCTCAATAAGATGGTAGAAGGGGAAGGGAGGGAACATGGCACCATCGCGATGCACATCTGCCTTGACTAGAAGGGCTGTACCTCCAACTCCATCAAGTGGAATGACCAGATTACGGTCACCGCCCTCAACAGCCAGGTATGCCATAAGCATTCGATATGTTGGCATTTCAGCGTAGCCCTCGAGAAGAATTTCGTCGGGTCCCATCTTGGCAGCGAGTGCCAGTGCTGTTTCGCTGTCTTGCCAGCTGTTAAAATCGTATGGCCGCTCGGCCATTTGCTTATGTTCCTCGTCGTAATATCGCTGGAAGCAGTTTGGGACAATGAGCGGCTTATCGAACGAGGCGAGGTCCTGGATCAGGGTTGTAGGTGTCTCAATGATGTCGGCATCTAGCCACAGGACCCAGGAGGTATCGGGTCCGAGAGTCGTGAACAGTAGTGAATTCCGGGCCTTCGACATAACCTCGCGACGGGCCTTCTGGTTTTTAAGCTTGTGGCGCTCGGCTTCATCCTGCGAAACAATAGCAGGATCAAAATCTTGACGAAGGATGATGATGCTCTTGAATCTGTCGCCCTCACGGCCATGCTTCTGCGTCTTGTGGATGTGTTCTTGGAGTTCGGTGGTGGCTTGGTTGCCCTCCTTGGTCTTGGGTAGGATGAAACCCAATGTGATAAGTTCATGAGGATAAGTCAAGCGCAAAAGATTATCCCAGTAGCCAGGATAGAATCGAGACATGGGGGTCAGGATGAGGACATTTTCTCGGTTCGCGATGGGCGAAGTCGTAATGGTGACATTGTTAAGGTTGTAGTGCACAACGGGTGGTGGCTTGAGCGGTACGCCAGATCGGGATTTTGACTTTCGGTACGGTGAAGTCGGCGGCGAGAGATGATGTTCTGCAGTTATTGACTCGAATCGGCGAGCGGTTGCGGATTTGCCCGACGGGGAGACGAGGAAGACGATGATGAAGATGCACAGGATCGCTCCGAGCGCGAGGGTCAAGGGATTCGTCTTCTTGAGACGAACCGCCCCCATGGGTCGGGCCATGAGAGTTGTATTAATGCGCCTGAGAGGCGGCGAGGTCTTCGGGTATGCCAGGGAGTGCGACAGCACCAGCTATCGCGAGGAAGTCGAGGGCATCAAATTAAATGTTGAAGCTGTTTCAAGATGCGCCGCGAGGGACAGCTCAGGAATAAGTGATAGGGGGTTTAGATAGATTCGTATAAACGGCTGGATTCTCAATTATAGCCTTTGAAGAGGCAAAAGACAGGCAAGAGAAAAAAGAAGAAACGGTCGTAGCAGACGAGACTGAGCGAAGGGGTAATATGACAGGAATACGAAGTGGTTCTCTGGCCTCCAAAGGGATAATTAACTGAAGACACAGCGACTGAAGGGTTCAGTTGGCTGAGTCCCCAGAACAGGTCTAGCGCTGAGACCCGTCCCATCTGTGAATCCCAGTACATAGCACCTAGGAACCTGAGGCGGGTATCCATGCAGATACAAGATACTTGTGATTTGGAGGCTCGGAGAGTCCTTGACTCTGGAAAGTATCATCGTATCTGAGGGCTGAGGCCGTAATTCGTTTATACCTTTGGGGCCATTTCAAGGTAAGTGAGAATTCGAGGTTTTACATATTTCATCCACGGCCTTCTCGTAGACCTCTCCAGTGAAGTGAAGTTTAAAAAGACCCCGGCTTGGTCGAGGCCCTTCGGCAATGGTCTTGTTCTGATCAACCTGACGGTATGATGCTTGATAAATAACTAATATCAGTGATATTTGCGTCTCCTTAACTGCTTCAACTGTAAATTGGTCCTGTTCGATTGTCTGAAACCCAACAATATCATTATCAAGCCGAGCATGCTTCCTCGTGTTGTCGCACTAATAATAGAGGCTCCACCACGATTCAACGCCCAGACTGTGGCTTGAAGCCTTGATTTGTGGCACCCACCCATGACATCCAATCCATCCTTCGCATGTGCGTAGACAACCTTGGCCCAACTTTGTCAAGCAACACGGCCTCTCCCCTTCAATTTCAACCTCAACTTGCCGAATTCGTCGCCGATTCTGCCAAGCTTCGCAGCAAATTTACGCAAACATGGCTGATAAGATGGATCGCGGTCTCGATGAGATTATCGCTGATACTGTACGTCTTTCTCATCTCCCTCCTATCCTTTCATACCGTCTCCCGCAGTACATGACATGAACGCGCCCCCGTCTCGCATCAACCAACCCAGGCTGACTTTTCTTTTTCGCAGCGCGCCAATCGACCTCGCAACCACCGTGGCCAAGGTCGCCGACGTGAACCCCGTAATGACTACCCTCGCGATGGTGTTAGAAAGGTTGGTTTCTCCTCAGACGGCAACTCGGCCTTCTTCATGAGTCTTCGTTGACGTCGGCGGTGCAGGTTGACTTCCCTCGCCCTCCAATGATGCCAACTCGACCTGTACAACCCTCCTCGCAACTCGTCCTTTCGGTGCTCGGGGCTTTTGTCGATTGAACGGCTTTCCACTCTGAAAATCCATTGCTGACCAGAGCGTCCCTCCCACTTGCAGTCCGTTCGCGACGATTCACGAAACCTTGATAGGTCAGTCAAAGTCTTGCCTTCCTACTCCTCTCGCTTGCTAACCGTACACAGCGAATGGGTCCATGACCGATTCGAAGAGAACAGTAATACTTGAAAACCCTTCCTGCCCAGGACGCCCTTTTGACACCTATCCAGACAATCGCCGAGCTCCTGCTCCTCGCCGCCGCCGCGAATCCCCAGACCAGTGAGTCGCACCTATCAACAATCACGAACTCCCTAACTTTGTGCACAATAGGGAGTCCAAGGGCGCCAAGCTCAGAGTTGACAACATTCACTATGATCTCACTGAGGAAGACCTGGATGTAGGTGGATCACATGGCTGAAATTACAACTCAGCAGCTCACAGGCATATAGGAGCTATTTCGAAGAATTGGCCCAGTTGTTCGCCTTCAGCTACGGTATGACCGCGCTGGGCGATCCGAGGGTACTGCTTACGTGACGTACGAACTCAAGGAGGACGCTCAGGAGGCGGTCAAGCAGTTTGATGGTGCCAATGCCAATGGTGAATGACAAGCCGGCTTGCCGAGTTGTGCAACCTGACTAACAGAAACCAGGTCAACCCATTCGATTGACTCTGCTACCCTCGCGGAACCCATTCGATACCGCCGTTATGCCCGGTCGTCCACTGGCAGAGCGAATCTCGAGCCCGGGGGAACGAAGATCCCATTCCCCCCATCGCCGGTATGACGACGACGATGCTGCCCGCAGAGGAATCGATAGATATGTTCCCGGTCATGGTCCTCGCCGCAGCCCAATGCCTAGACAGGGTGGTCGGGGCCGAGGTCAGGGTGGTCGTCGCCCTGGAGCTCGACGCGATGGCAGAGATGGGGGCAGAGATCAGGAGGGCGGACGCGGCGGACGAGGCAACCCTCGTGGAAAGAAGACACAGGAGGAGCTGGATGCAGAGATGGCGGACTACTTTGGCGGCGGTGACAACACGCAGGCCGCAGAACCTGCTGACCAGCAAAATGCACCCACTGCTCAAACACAGGCACCTGCGCAGACTCAAGCTCAAGCTGCGACCGACGATATTGACATGATCGAGTAGCTTTGTTGTCACGATACTTGACTTTGTTATCTGTCATGTTCACAATTATGTACACCACCAGAATGTTTAGCGCCTTACACCTAAAATCCCACCTTCGAAGTTGTCAATAATAATTTGGTCGCCTGTAGTCAAATAGTCCACATGAAAAGAGAGGACATCAACCCCCTTGTGTGTTACGCCGGCTCCATGCATATGATAGTGATCCCTGTCATTGTTAGTAACGTTTCGATCCAGATCAAAAAAGGAAAAGAAACTCATGGCAGGTTGCCTACCCCTGTGAAGCCCAGGTTTCGGCCTGTGACGAGGCCGTTGAAGGACATGTCAACATTGACGCTCATGTTGAAGCTGATACTGTTCCCATTGCTCGGTCTTCGCTGTGGTCCATTGACGTTGTTTCCACGCAATGTTGTCTGCTGGTTGACAGTCCTGGCCCCTCGCATCATGCCTCCATGGTTCTGTGTTGATACCCAGCGAGTAGTTTCGCTTCTGGTCTGGGTGATTGTGAATGGCGACCCAGGAGTCGTTTTTACACCTCGATCTGTCGCTCTCCTCGATAGTTGCCGAGGAGGCAGCTCTTCCACGCTACCTTGTGAGTCTGAGTCATAATCTGAGGAGTCTTCTTCATCTGATGTATCTTCTTCGTCGGATGATAGATATACACTCTCGGCATCGTCGGTATCTTTGTCAGATGACGATTCGACTCTTTTCTGCTTCTGCTTTGGTTGATACGTCTTTACTGGTACTGTCGTATCAGCTTCTTCGATTTCGTCTGGCTGTCGAGGGGTTGAAGTTGGAATGGTCTCTGTTTTCTTGTCGTTGCGTTTGTCTTGTGGTGATCTGGTAGTTCTGGATGAGGATGCTGATGTAGTATCATGTTGATGTTGAGGAGAAGAGAACATAATGGGCTGTCAGTTGATGTTATCGACGTTTTGGAAACGATCGATAAACTCGTTGGGTTTTGGTCGACAATGAAATAGTTTGAATTACGAGTTTCGATTCTACCTAGGTATGTATCATGTATCTTCAGTGGCAGTCTAATCTAGACTATAGCCTCGACTGCCTGTCAAAGGTTCGTCATCATGTGCATTTATGTCTTCAGAGGCGAATCGAATCGGGCCATGAATGGTTCCCCGCGACACCAGAAACAGGGTGGGATCCTTGAAGAGTGACGTCGACCTTAACCACAAGAAACGACTTATCGCTGCACAGTCTTCGGTTCATTTTGATCATATCATTCGAAACCATTCCATTTCCACGTAACGTAGCCAGGTTGATGCTTTTGAAAACTGTCGTGAGTTTATTTTGTACATTCGCTAATCTAATAACCTACTACACAAGTGCCTACCTTATATCGGTACAGATGGTATGAACGCCCATAGAGTGGACTGCGTACTAGTTAAAGTTATAGTGGCCCGTTGGAGATGACGGTGGGAATATCACTATCACTTTCAACTACAATTCATCCTCAGTTGATCGATCGATGGATGCCTTATGAAATGGATAACAAAGGCACTGTATCGTTCATTGAAAGCCCCGCACCCACCTCGCTCTCCCAACTTCGACACTTTTCTACATCCACGTAATAACCAGACGATCTCGAGTCTTGCTCGATTCAGTGTAAGCTAATCTCGTAGCATTTTGTTGACTCGCCTACATAGGCAAGTACCTACAATATGCCCTGTAGTATTCAAGTGAAGTTGGCAATACGCCTAGTCTGTCACCGATTTGACGGGATTGGTAATCATTTGATTCGGGGTTCTATCACTCGAATTTTCCTCGCCCTCTAGAGCATGATGGATGAGAAGCTAGGATGTCGAGATCTGGTATATTTATGGTATCTCGTACACCTTTGGGCCATGTCGTGTGCATTTATCGTGGTTATTGAGTCTTGAGCGTCGGATTCTCCTCCTTCGAGACGAAATGCATCAACTGAGATAAGATATTTTCTAGAGACGAAACCCAAGATGTTGTTTGTCAACCTATCCACTACCTAGATTAATATCTGCTCCTGCTAAATAGCAGCAGTATATTTCATTGATAACTACCTATGCATAAAGCAAATAGCTTTCGCCCTTCATCATTGGAACGTTATTGAAAATTTCCAATATCTCAATTCAATAAGGATTAGTAAATTCACTTACCCTAGTTCCCCGCGTCAACCTATCTCCTACACGTATTTACCTCAAGTCAACGCATAACGCCCAACTTGAATTGATTATCAATCAGAAGATGTCAGCTACCGTCGAATCTCTACCCAAAATCGGACTATTGTCCATTGGCGATATGGGAGTCGGTATTGCAAAACTACTAGTTGCCAACGGTTTCACTGCTGCAACCAATATCTCTGGCAGAAGGTAACTGATAAATCAAGCAAGGAGGACGAAATGTCTGCTAAAGGTTCCTCCAGCAAAGATACCATCGAACGAGCTCGGGACGCAGAAGTTGAGCTCCTCGAGTCTGATGTTGACCTGGTCAGACAGAGTTCCGTCATACTCTCCATTGTGCCGCCTAAAGACGCAGAGGCAACAGCCACTCGTATCACAGATGCGTTAGCAGGCTTAGACACTACGAGGGAGATTTACTTTGTCGATCTCAATGCTGTTGCACCTTCGACGGTCAAGGCCATTGCGGCATCTGTTAAGAGATCAAATCTACCTATACGATTCGTTGACGGAAGCATTATTGGGCATCCTCCCAAGAAGACGTCTACCGATGCCGCCACAGAATCATCAAGCAGTAACGATTCTTTTGACTGGTACCGTCCTAGCATTCCTATATCAGGCTCGGATGGTTTTAGCTCGCTCCCTTTTGGAAAGAAACTGATGTCTGTTCTCAACATGAAGCAAATCTCTCCTGATATCGGCGCTGCAAGTGGTCTCAAAATGTGCTTTGCTTCCCTTTCAAAGGGATTCACCGCCATAGCCACTCAATCGTTCACGACGGCACATAATCTTGGCATCTTAGACGCTCTCAAAGATGAGATTGGTACATTTTATCCAGCCACGCTTGCCAACGCTGAAAAGAGCGTTCCCAGCATGCCACCTAAGGCGTATCGCTGGGTGCGAGAGATGGAGGAGATTGCCCTCACTTTCAATGAGGAAGCGGGCTGGGATAAAAAGATGTTCATGGGTGCCGCGAGTGTCTATAAGGATATTGCGGAGAATGAAGTACTTGGAAACGAGAAGATAGGCAAGAGGAAGAGGGGAACAACGCTGGATGATGTCGCCAAGGCGGCAGCGGAAGGATTGCACAAGAAGCAAAGACCACAATAAACAAACGCGGGTAGAATACTACTCACATACAGATACAGCCATAGTTAGTCGTTGGGAGGGGTACTTGTACATTCTTATTATACGTACGGCAACCACTAGTGAAGACCATCAACTCTGTGCTGACCTATACGACATATATTCGAGAGTTAGGCACGTTGAGTTTCCAGTCGTTGTTGAACCCAGGTTTCGAAAACATGGAAGCATCGGATGAGGTTACAAAGATACCTACGTTGGAGAGAGCGCCGAAATGATTCTCCAACAATCGTGCCTCAGGCTGAGATGGATTCACATCAGTTTCGACCTCGACCTTGCTGGATGTTCCAAACACCACACCGGTTTGTTTTCCCCCAACCGGCTCGCCAGCAGAAGCATCTGTTGATGCAAAGAACTGGATTTTGGAACTCACAGGGACAAAGTTGCCCCCTTCCATAGCCTGGATGAACCTTTGCATCTCTTCTTCTTCAGATACAACAAAGTGAGTTTGCTCGGGGTCAAGCGACAGCAAACCCTTCTTTGCCCCCCAACCACCGCCACCACTCACTGCAAACTGTTAAAAGATGAAATTGGGCACAGAGACTGGCAGGTTTGCTTACAAACTTGATACAATCTACCCCCTTGCCTATACAGGATACCCAATTGATCGGAGGTTACAGCCGTTAGCTTCGTGATGCTTTGGCCATCAGCAAATGTTGCCTCTGGATCCGGATTGACATAGGGCGAGCTGCCCCCTGACTGAACAAAAGTCGGAGGTGTGATCATTGCCCAAATACCCATAGGAGACTGAACCAAGTCCGATTTGCTGGCATGGAGCTCATCCACTGCTGGCTCGAGCTCATTTGATGCTGGAACTGATTCGTCTTCAATGTCGACTCGCCGTACGATATTACCAAAGCTCTCAGTCACCACACGGGGTTGAGTCAAAGGCACGAGGGGAGCCCAGATACCAAGGTCGTTGATTGACGAGAGCCTTTTCTGAACAGGAATGGTTACTTTCTGCAAATGCTTTTTGTCAGTTTGCTCAATAAGTTTCGGAGAGCCGGGTGACAAGTCGTAACGGCTAATGATAAGTGTCGAGATCCTGTGGTTCTGAAAAGTGGTGTTGGTAAGAGGGATAGTGATATGCGGGCTGCCAAGATCCATCGTTAGAGCTGACACCTTCCCACCGTCCGACCATTCCTTTGGGGGCGCCTCTGTCCATAATCCTGGTAGGATACCGTCGAGGTTACCACGGAGGATAGATATGCCCTGGATGGGTTTATTGTTGGGCACTGGCGGGGCGATGTGGTCAACAACAGCGCCCAGAGTATGGAACTCGCCAGTCCCATCAGAACCTGACAGCATATCTACAAACTCAGACATGAATTCATTTTTGCCTAGCCATTGCGCATACTGTGGAGTTGCCAGTATAACTGCTGCATCGTGGCGGCTAGGATTGGTGATGTTTATCTGAGATTTGACGGTTTGTAATAGCCTTGAGGGATCCTTTGGAGGGTCAGCAAAGTCGACAATTCTTATTATTACGGAACTGACTTTGATCTTCGGACTCAGCTCAACGGTAAAGTAATCCGATTGTTTACTTGTTGAGTATACTCTCCTGGTTGTAGTCGAAATGCCATTGTAGAGACGGCTCCTAGGAGCTCTTAGTGCTAGCCGCAAGGCCATTGGGACAGAATTCAAGGACTGGCTACACCAAATACGTCAGGTTGGAGTAGATGTTTTAATATTGGCCTCTGGAGTAATTTCGTCTCAACTTATTGCATAGGGAGACACCTAGTCTAAGACGACATCAAGCTCAGGCACTTCACTTGGCTGAGTTGAGCCTTTGTGGCTAGTGAACTGCTGCGCCACATTTTACAAGCTCAACTGAAACATGCTTGGTCCGATATCGTTGGTGTGAGAAGAGTCATCAGAATAACGATGAGTATACTAAGTGATGATCAACACTTATAAATCAATTAATGAGGCACATGAGATGAGCCGCGTTGGCATTATTTCTAATGATTTGATGTGATTTGACATGGTAAACTACCTACTTAACGCTACTACGCCACACTTTCTGTACCCCTCCATGAACTAAAAGTTATCCCCCACCATCAGAAGCGGGTGACTCAATCCTCGAAATTGCAGTGCTGTAGCTGAGCTGGTAAGAGTCACACAACATCTACCTATATCAATTCGAGGTGCAGGTCATTGCTTGAAGCCCTCAGGTTACGGGCTTCATTAAGTCATCTCCGGCACGACGTTTAGACTCGCGGTTCGAGCACTGAGGGTGCGATCTGTTTCCCCAAGAGCAAGCCGACCCTTAACAACCACGCGAGTAAATATGGCGACCAACAGTGGACGAGGAAACCCAAGTTAGTTGCAGCCCTCTGGATATAACAATTCTGATACTAATCATAACATCATAGTCGCCGCCGGCGAGGGCATCCAGGACGCTACCAGCACCCCTCCAGCCGTTCCCGCCGCGGAGAAGAAGGAGATTGTCGAGTCTGCCACCGGAGCACACACTACAGGTCAGGATGCCGGCGCAGCAGCCGCCGCCGGTGCGCCCAAGGTGAAGACCGAGAAGGAGTGTATGTAATACGCAATCCATTGACACTTTTGGATGCATCCCCTGACATGGTTTCGCAGTGGAAAAAGAACGAAAGAAGGCCGAGAAACAGGCCAAGTTCGAAGCAAAGAAGCAAAAGGCCGCTGCCACCGCCCCCAAAGCCGCCAAAGAAAAGAAGCCTAAGGAAAAGAAGGTCGAGGAGGAGCCTCTCCCCGAGTACGTCGAAGACACCCCCGAAGGCGAGAAGAAGCGAATTCGGTCATTTGAAGACCCCCATTTCAAGGCCTACAACCCCGTTGCGGTCGAGTCTGCATGGTATAGCTGGTGGGAGAAGGAGGGTTTCTTCAAGCCCGAGTTCAAGCCCGATGGAAGCGTCAAGGACGAGGGCAAGTTCGTCATTGTTCACCCTCCCCCCAATGTCACTGGTGCTCTGCACATGGGTCACGCTCTTGGTGACTCCCTTCAGGATCTCATGATTAGATGGAACCGTATGCAAGGCAAGACTACCCTCTGGTTGCCCGGATGCGATCATGCTGGTATCTCTACGCAGAGCGTTGTTGAGAACATGCTTTGGAGAAAGGAGGGCAAGACAAGACATGACCTTGGCCGTGAGGAATTCGTGAACACCGTCTGGAAGTGGAAGGATGAATACCACAAACGCATCAACAAGGCCCTGACCAGTCTGGGAGGATCTTTTGACTGGAGCAGAGAGGGTACGTCAGCCCCAAACTCATCCGAGGAGAAAAAACTGCTAACAGAAACCAGCTTTCACCATGGATAAAAACTTGTCTGCTGCTGTTACTGAGACCTGGGTCAAGCTTCATGAGGAGGGCACTATTTACCGAGCAAACCGACTTGTTAATTGGTGCACCAAGCTTAACACTGCACTTTCCAACCTCGAAGTCGTCAACAAGGAGTTGACTGGCCGTACCCTGCTCGAAGTCCCTGGATACGACAAGAAGGTCGAGTTCGGCGTCATTGTCCACTTCAAATACCCCATTGAAGGTTCCGATGAGCTTGTCGAGGTTGCCACCACCCGTATTGAGACTATGCTTGGTGATACCGGTATTGCTGTTCACCCCAAGGATGAGAGGTACAAGCACCTCATCGGAAAGACTGCCATCCACCCCTTTATCGACGGCCGCAAGCTACCCATCATCGCCGACGAGTATGTCGACATGGAATTCGGTACCGGTGCTGTCAAGCTTACTCCAGCTCACGATCCTAACGATTTCACTCTCGGCCAGAAGCACGGTCTTGAGTTTATCAACATCTTGACCGACGATGGTCTTATGAATGAGAATACCGGCGCTTACAAGGGCCAGAAGCGATTCGACGTCCGTTACACTATCCAAGATGATCTCAAGGCCAAGGGTCTATATGTTGACAAGAAGGACAATGCCATGAAGGTCCCCCTGTGCGAAAAGTCCAAGGATATCATTGAGCCTCTTCTGAAACCCCAATGGTGGGTCCGCATGAAGGAACTCGCTGAGCCTGCCTTGGCTGCTGTTCGAGACGGACGCATTAAGATCCGACCAGAGACTGCTGAGAAGAGCTACTTCCGATGGCTTGAGGACATCAACGACTGGTGCATCAGCCGGCAGCTCTGGTGGGGTCACCGATGTCCCGTCTACTACGCTAAGATCGAGGGCGGCGCTGGAGATATCCCTGAGGAGAAGCTCTGGTTTGCCGGCCGAACACGAGAGGAGGCTGAGGAGAAAGCTAAGGCTGCACTCCCTGGCAAGACATATACACTTGAGCAAGATGAGGATGTTCTCGACACATGGTTCTCTTCTGGACTCTGGCCCTTCAGCACCCTCGGCTGGCCCAAGAACACCCACGACCTCCAAACTCTCTACCCCACAGAGGTCCTCGAGACAGGTTGGGATATTCTCTTCTTCTGGATTGCCAGAATGATCATGCTCGGTCTCAAGATGACGGGCGATATCCCATTCAAAGAGGTCTATTGCCACAGTCTTGTTCGAGATTCAGATGGTCGTAAGATGAGTAAGAGTTTGGGTAACGTCGTTGATCCCCTGGATGTCATCTCAGGTATCCAGTTGCAGTCTCTCCACGACAAGCTTCTGCAAGGTAACCTACACCCCAGCGAGGTCACAAAGGCCACCAAGTACCAGAAGACTGCCTTCCCTGACGGTATCCCCCAGTGTGGTGCTGATGCCCTGCGTTTCACCATGATTAACGCCACAACCGGTGGTGGCGATATCAACCTGGATGTCAAGATTATCCACGGATACCGCAAGTTCTGTAACAAGATCTTCCAGGCTACCAAGTATGTTCTGGGAAGTCTCCCCGAGGGCTTCACTCCCTCGACGTCAGGGGTTGTCCGTGGCGAAACTCTTGCAGAGCGGTGGATTCTTCACAAGATGAACACCGCGGCCAAAGAGATCAACCGTGCTCTTGAGGATCGCGAGTTTTCCAAGTCAACATTGATCGTCTACCGCTACTGGTACCACGAGCTTTGCGATGTCTACATCGAGAACTCAAAGGCCATTATCCGTGACGGTACTCCAAAGGAGCGTGAGTCTGCTATCCAGACTCTCTATACTGCTCTTGAGGCCGCTCTCACCATGATTCACCCTTTCATGCCCTTCATTACTGAGGAGATGTGGCAACGAATGCCCCGACGACCTGAGGATCAGACCAAGTCTATCATGGTCGCGAAGTACCCCGTCTACCACGAGAAGCTTGATGACCCCGAGTCTGAGCGCGCTTACGAGCTTGTTCTAGGCTGCTCCAAGGCTGCTCGCTCACTGATGGCTGAGTACGCCCTCAAGGATGAGGCTGAGGGTAAGTGCTATAACCCTGTGATCCTGTAAACAATTTTTACTGACTCGTTCATAGTTATCATCCAGGCTTACAACGATACTGCTCTCACTACCGTTAAGGAGCAGTCGTCTTCTATTAAGACCTTGAGCGGTAAGGGTATCAAGGGAGTCGAGATCCTCAACCCCGATGCTACTAGACCCGCTGGGTGCGTCGCCTATCCTGTCTCAACCGAGGCCTCCGTTTTCCTTCACGTCAAGGGCCGCGTTGACCTCGATGCTGAGATCGCCAAGGCACAGAAGAAGCTCGACAAGGCAAAGAGCAGCATCCAAAAACAGGAAAAGATTCTCAATGACCCTGGCTACCTTGAGAAGGTCTCAGACGCCGTCCGCGAGACGGACGAGAAGAGATTGGCAGATGCCAAGCAAGAGCTTAACAGCTTCGAGGAGACTATCAAGCAGTTTGAGCAGCTAAAGCTGGAGTAGATAAGATAAGATAAAAGGAAGACATGTAAAAGAGTGTGTGCTTTGCAATGAGTGTGCTTCAGATATAGGAAATAATTCATGGGAGACGTGGAAGTGATATTTATAAATGGGTTCACTCTGCGGGTTCTTTCTTCTAGTTAACAAGACTAATGAATTTTTCCATTTCAATGATTTTATGTCGCCTAAATTATTCTCCAGGATCAGTGTCTACCAGCCTCCTTTCCCTAGCCCTTCTTCCTTGTCTTTCCTTGCTCCTCCGCCGTCACCACGTACTGGTTTTGACTGTGCAGCCTCATGTCTCTTCAGCTCTTCTGGCACCTTGGAGATGGAGCTCTTGCTGAGGATTTGCTTGAGATCATACATGGTATCAGCGTCCTCAGGACCCAGAAAAGTAATGGCAACACCACTCTTGCCAGCACGACCTGTTCGACCGATACGATGAGTGTAGCTGTCGATTTTAGGGGCCATATTGAAGTTGACGACGAGGGAGACATCGGGAACATCGATACCACGACCAGCAAGATCAGTTGCAACGAGAACTTGTGTCGCGCCGTTGCGCACTGACTGGAGAGAAGCTTCTCGCTGTTCCTGAGTCTTGGAACCATGGAGTGTGGCAACTGTCCAACCCATCTGCTTGATATCGCGGGCGACAGCATCACAGTTGCGCTTGATGTTGACAAAGACAATAATGGGTGGCGCAAAGTCGTTCGAGGCAAGTATCTCTTGCAGACGCTTCTTGCGACGGTCCTCGCCGGGAATGAACTCGACACGCTGCTCGACAGTGTCAACGGCTTCGCCTGCGTTACCAATGGTGACGACGGCTGGGCGGCGGAGGTACTTCTTCGCAATCTTTTCCACCTGAGGCGGCATAGTTGCTGTATACATCATGGTCTGTCTGTAACGATCGTTTCCACCTAAATAACGCTTCATTTTTGTTGCATCCTCGGCATCTTCCGTATCCGGCTTCTCGTTGTTAACTGGTAGTGCTTCGAGGATCCTGTTGACAGGTTCCTCAAAACCCATGTCGATCATACGATCTGCTTCATCCATAATGACATAGCAACATTGTGCTAGGACGAGCACTCGTCGATCGAGACAGTCGATAAGACGACCCGGTGTAGCAACGATAATCTCAGCACCATCGCGCATGTTGTATATTTGTTCCTCGATAGAGTGGCCACCGACAATGCTCACAACGCGAAAGCCGAGAGGACCAGCAAACTTCCTGGCTTCAGACTCGATCTGCTGCACCAGTTCTCGAGTCGGGGCCATGATGAGAGCGTAGGGGCCGTCGTTCTTATTGAGCTCGTCAAGGGGCGGTAGATCAGAGATGTAGACTAACAGTGGTAGTAGGAAGGCGGCTGTCTTTCCGGAACCAGTGACAGCTACACCGATGAGATCGCGGGCTTGCAGCGCGATAGGGATTGCAGCTCGCTGAATGGGCGTCGGCTCCTTGTAACCCACGTCCTCCACAATGTTGAGCAAGCGCTTAGGGAGATTCGATTCTTGCCAGCTGCGCATGGGGTTCGGAATCATACCGCCCTTTGTAGCGATTCCGAAATCTTCTTTGAAAATTCGCCAATCTCGCTCGCGCATATCTTCCAAAGACTTTTCAGACCATCGCTTGCCCAGTCCTGTTCGATCAGCTCGCTGTCTCGCTTTGTCGCGTGCTCGGAAGAAGTCTTCCATGATGCCCTTTGCTCTCTCTTTTCCATTCTCTGGATCTCTCTGCTCTATCATTCGAGCTCTTTTGCGAGCGCGCTCCTCGGCTTCATCGTCGAATTCTCCACCAACACCGGCGAATGATCCATTGTGGTTGACAGCCTGTCGGGTGTACAAGGGATCGTTGTCGCGTGACGTGTCTTCATCAGCGTCCCACTCGAAATTGAACTTTTTCTCTGTTGTTCGCATTCGTTTCTTCTTCGCCGAAAAGTTGGACTGTTGGTTAACTTGGGGCCCCAGGTATCGTGATCGGAGGAGAGTGGCTTCGATATCCTCTGCAGACTGCTTATCCGCAGCCTGTTTATCTCCCTTCCGACCTTCTCTCCCCCTGCCCCTTCCTCGTCCTTGATCTCGATATCCGTCTCGATCACGGCCATTCTCCTTCTCTTGATTCATAGCCTTAGGCCCCGTCGGTACGCGCGATGATGCATTCGTGGAATCGTTGTTCCTTGAAGAGCCATTTGATCTGGCGGCCCATTTTTGTTCTTCCTCTCGCCGTTTCTGCGCGTCTTCGGAAGCCTTGCGCTTCTGCTCGTCTTCCTCCTTCTTTGCCTTTTCAGCTGCTAGTCGCTCTCGTTCGGCCTTGGGGATGAACCTAGGCTTTGCGGCTGCGGCATCCGCAGCCTTCTTTTGCCGCAAGATTTCTTCAATATCGAGGGGCATTTTTGTGTGATGGAAGAATAGAAACAAGAGAGCGATACGTTATTACAAGATTTCTATTAGGCAGTCGCCCACCACAAATAGAAGCGATGACTGATGATTTGCTGTTGAATGACAAGAGTTGACAAGGCTGAGGCAGTGTGTAGCTCTGGGTGCTTTTAACGAATCATTGGCTGATGAACAACAATGGGGGTCCACCTGCATCGGCGGGCCGGGGGTCTGTCTAGGTTCAGTAGTTATCTGAAAACTTGGGGACCGTAGCCTTTAAGGTTACGAGAGCTCCAAATTCGTGACCATTCTTTCAATTCCGGGGCATGCAACCTATTGGCCTTCAGCACGACAAATCATAGCAAATTGCCATGGCGTCAACATCACAGTTCATCGGGCTTGCAAAGTCACTGCCCGCACCACTGCAGCGCTTCTTCGCCCGCTATCCTCCCGCCGCCATCCTCCCCGAAAACACTCCAAAGACCCGGTACCAGGAGGAGAGGCCGAACCCTTTCCGCTTCTACAAGCACCCAGTGACTGGCAAATGGCAGGATCCTGTCTACTCGCAGCGTCGCCAGGCTGAGCTGGTCAAGATGGCCCGTGAGAACGGCGTCGAGGATCTGCTGCCAGAAACACGAAAGGGCACTGAGTACAAGCTGGCTCACCGGGTTGAGCATGGTCTGAGAGTCAAGGGTACTGGTGTGGGACAGAAGGTCAAGGGTCATATCCACGAACGACATATGATTGCAAAGTACGTGAACGGTCCCATCACGGCGATCACAGACTGGCTGGCTATGTGTTGCCATGAGCCTAGAACAACAATGACTAACTATACTGCAGGATGGAGACAAGAAGAAAAGCCATGCTGGATATGCCCAGCCTTATCAAGCGCTGGAAGAGGGTAAGATCAAAGATTGACTGCCTTAATCGTCCAAGGGAGCATGTGTTGCTAACTACACCAACAGGTGGGCAAATACGGTTGGACCAAGTTCCCCAAATAAACAACAAGAAGAGAGATGGAATGACTGCTTTGGCGCGCCCTGTACATTCACCATGTATTTTTATGTACAACAATATCAGCGACCGTCTTGTCGAGAACGATTGTGCACTCAAGGTCCAGCCTCCCTTTCGTAAATTACAGACCACCCAACTACCACTGCGTCTAGAGGTTCTAGGACATGAAATTCCTATCTTGTACGCCAGCTAACATTAATATGGCTCTCATTTCTCCACGTAGCCCAAGGTAGGTAGATATCTACGATTTCACAATAGCTCCATCCATACCCGTTGAATGCGTATCACGTGATATCAAACGCTGAAGCCTTCAAGCTTTTAGTTGTCCATATTTCACTTGACAAACGCGCATTTGTATAACTCGACCCCATAGCATGGCCTCTTCACAGGCTGCAGTCACCTCACCAGAAGTGGCAACACATTACCAAGTCCTCAACCTCACACCTACGCTACTCGACACACAGCATGATTCTACACCCCTCATAAAGCGCGCCTATCACCGGGCCCTCCTCCGTAACCACCCAGACAAAGTCACAAATTCAGATCCATCCTCTGTTTGCTTCACAGTCGACCAAATCACAACTGCACTCAACACTCTTTCCGACCCTTCTTGTCGGGCAGCTTACGACGCCGCTCTGCGGGTGTCTCGCCCGAGCGAAAAGAGAGATGGCTCTTTTCAGACCGGCGTGGAAAATGTTGACCTAGATGATCTGGCATTTGATGAGGATCAGGAATGCTGGTACCGCCCTTGTCGCTGTGGAAATGAGCACAGCTATGAGTTTTGCGAAGCAGACTTGGAAGAAGTGAGTGATGAGGGGGAGCTTGTGGTTGGCTGTCTCGACTGTAGTTTGTGGCTTCGAGTTCACTTTGCCGTTATTGAGGATGAACAACAATCACATCCTTCAAATAAAACCCCGAAAGATAAGACTTGACTTTGCGGCCTCCTCATAATCAGATTACGGTTGAACCAACCATGACAGAGAGTACTCTTGTTCGCATATATCTTGCTGGCAAGGGCATGAACTAACTATGCCAGGATCAATGATCCAAGAACCCCGCCAGCAATCAAGCAAGATCTCTAGCACCGCAACCTGGTGTTATTGCTTGCATATCAGACAAAAAAAACCAATTCAGTTTCTTCAACTGCATCATCACTAGTCATATATTTCGTGTATTGAAAGTAATTTTAGTATTTTTATTGTCCAGACGGCCAACGCATTAACAGTCTAGGAGCAGAACGTAAAAGTGCTCTGTTGTAGACTCTCCTTGCCAGCCCGTTGGTGAAAAAGTCAGCCCTTTCCATGGCCATTGTCTGTAATGAAACGATGCCGAAGCTCTTGATCAAAAACGAGGTCTTCCGTCCACACTCCGTAGACACCAGTCCACCTGACACCTGCATAGACAAATCACTAGTCGACTCCTTACTCGGCCTTAGGTTCCTCGGCCGGGGCAGCTGGCTCCTCGGTGGCGGCCGCAGGTGCGTCCTCCTTGGGAGCCTCGGCCTGACCAGCAGCGGAGGTCTCGGCCTCAGAGGAGGTCCAGAGGGTCTGTCATTATGTTAGCTGTCGTTGAATAGGTGAAACGGAGCAATCAGGAAACTCACAAGGTTGTCACGGAGCAGTTGCATAATCAGTGTGGAGTCCTTGTAGCTCTCCTCGCTCAGAGTATCGAGCTCTGCGAATTCCGTGTCAGTATAACGTTGGCCAATTGAAAACAGTCATGGGTCGTACCAGCAATAGCGTCGTCAAATGCCTGCTTGGCCAAGTGGCAAGCCTGGTCAGGGGCGTTGAGGATTTCGTAGTAGAAAACTGAAAAGTTAAGGGCAAGACCCAGGCGGATAGGGTGGGTGGGAGGAAGCTCAGTCTGGGCAACCTCAGTAGCAGCCTTGTAGGCCTCGAGGGACTTGTCGGCAGAGTCCTTGCGGCGGTCACCGATGGCGAACTCAGCAAGGTAACGGTGGTAGTCACCCTTCCTACAAGACTGGTCAATAAAAGTATGCGACTGGATGTTATGAGTTGGCGCCTACATCTTGTGGTAGAAAACCTTGGACTCGCCAGACTTGGCAGAGGGAATAAGGTGCTGGTCGAGAACCTCGAGAATATCGTCGCAGATTTTGGCAAGCTCGGCCTCGATCTTCTGTCGGTACTCCTTGATAAGGGTAACCTGAGAAGAGTTTCCCTTTGACTCCTCCTTCTGCTCGATAGAGGTGACTATGCGCCAGGAGGCACGGCGGGCGCCAATGACATTCTTGTAGGCAACGGAGAGAAGGTTTCGCTCCTCGACAGTGAGATCTCGATCCTCACCGGCGACAATCTTCATGTTCTCAACCATCTCTGCAATGGGCGCGCGCCCCATACGTTAGCGCGCGGTTGACATATTGTGTTGAGTCCTAGAACATACCCTCATATCGCTCAGCCTGCTCGGCGAGCTTGGCAAGGTAGACGGCGTCTTCGTGACCCATTTTGTTGATGTTTGGCGACTGTTTAAGGACAGTTAGTAAAGGGGGGTGGTCAAGCTTGTCAGACGAAGCAAATAAAGCGATATGTGCAGAGACAGGCAGACAGGCACAGAGAGAGTGGTAGAGTCGAACGGCGCAAGCTCGTGTATGCGTTGGTGAAAGCGACGATAATGGAATGATGGAAGAAGCTTCGAGGTGGGCGAGGGGCGATAAGTCGATGGTTTTAGGTGATACAGGGAGAGGCAGTTGCGCGCCTAGTGCGTGGCTAGAGCGGCGGCGACGACTCGGTGAGGCTCCCCGCTCTTAGGCTGTCAGTGGCGGAGGGGTTTCTGAGACGACGGCCTCCTGAGATGGGCGACTAGCGACAACGAGCACCACACAGTAACTAAACGACGAGTAGCCTCGAAATAAAGTGTTTTTGTCGTTGGCAGTACAGATAGGGCGGCTATCGCTTAATCGTGGTGGTGAAGGCGCCCGGAGATCCCAAGGGGGATAATGGGTGCGTGTTCGTTTCGGTTTGAGGAGGGGGGGCAATGACGACAGAGGGGGTGGTGGAAGGGCACAACAAACACAAACAACAACAAGAAGATGAGATAGCCGCAACAGGATATGGCGAGGGTTCTTGTTCACAAGTAGAAGGGTTGATCAGGGCAGAAGTGTAGATACGTACCTTGAGTCGTGGAAATTTACAGTAGCTGGAGGGATTGTTTAAGGGAAAGAATAAACAAAATTCGGCTGAGAGGAGCTTCAGTTGAAGGAGTTGGCAGATGGCGAATGGGGCCAAGAGAAAGAGAAGAGAGATGAAAAAAAGAAGTGGTTTTGTTTTGCGGGACGAGTTGAGTTGAGAGAGTTAGACGGGGGAGTTATTGTCAAGTTATTGGTTGGGGGTGACGAAAGCACGAGAGATATCGAGGAAGGGGTACCTCTGGGCAGTGACTGCCAGTGCCAGCAGCCAGCAGCCGGGCAGTCAGCCCCATATACGTACCCTGATTAGCCCCCCTAGGGTCCCCCCACCCAATAGGTTGTCGCTCACCTGCCATGGTGATCCATTGAAGCTGGCTGGGCCTTGGAACTTCAGTGGACACCCAACAATGGACAATCGCTCTTCTCATTCATGCTTAATCTCATTAGGTTGTCTTGTCACGATTACAAGTTGCCAAACAAAATAGGCCTCTATTGAGGCCTCGCATTGATGGGTGATGGGGCTTGGATCTTGGCATCCTTACTACATTGTCTCCCTATGTAATTCGCCTACCGAACAGTCACGCCTTACTTTTCAGCTTAGGTGGTCCCATAGAACTATCCATGTTTCTTTTGAGTACTCCGAGGTATCTCGACATTGAGAACTATGTTCATCTTGACCTTGAATCTCTGGCCGACAAAAGCCGTTAATAATGGCGGAAAGACACGTCAACGGCTAAGAAACGGGCACGTTAAACAAGGCGACTTGACAAAAAGAAGAAGAAGAAGAAGAAGAAGAAGAAGAAGAAGGAAAAAGAAAAAAGAAAATGAGGGGTCCATAGTGTCAAGTGTCATCATCGTCATCATGCGACCCAACCTGATTGCTTCTTTTGCCTTGTTAGTCAGGCTGTTGTTGGTGTGCTCGGAACAGCCACATAAGTGCCTACACGAGACTTTGGTTGTGGGACAGGAACGGCAATCTCAATGCTGCTGGTCAGATTCATCATTCTCATATTGGATCACGAGTGAGATCTCGCTCTTAAGTTGGTTGACTGCTCTGCAGTGAATGCACATTCGCCTCGGACGCCTGCATCGCCTCGGACGCCTGCATCGCCTCAGTCTTGTAAATCCGTCAGACAGCTAGTATTGCACTTTATTACTCCAGTAAAGTCGAGGCATCCTATTTCATTGATGAGTAGTCTAAGGTACTAAGTCTTTAGAACTGTACTAATGACTGGACTGTATATTGGTGGAGCACATCTGCCCGGTTTATACTTGGATTGAGTATATTGTGTTGCTTTGACAGTTTAACTACCTGATTCACTGACGTCGTTATCCAAAAATGCCAAGATATAACTTCCTCCGCCTGCCAGAGAAGTTATCCCGAATCTCGTGAGGTCTACATATGCTAATAAATCAGTTAGCCTGGAACACCACATGGTACCTACTTTAGTACCTATTATGGTATTGTGTATGTGAGTAGCATGTAGAATAAACCCCGATAAAACCCCCTACCTGACGAGAGCTCTGATGTCATGCAATGGCTCTGGGACCAAGCTGTGTGTGGTACATGTGACGCGCCATCCATAAGGTAAGTATAGTACTTAGCTTGAGAAGGTCGAGTATCGAATGCAAGGAAACCCCGAGCTTCATAAGAAAACTCATAAAATACCGATAACCCAAAAGTGCTACTTTGTACATTCTAGGGTAGTTATGCCTGACCAGGCACCCTAGAGCTATATCCTGGTCCCTGGCTGGCTCAATTCCGTTGTCTCGTAGGCTGAAAGATCATGACCCAGATCCGAGCTTGCAGGCGGAGCTGGCCGGGATTTACCGCTAGGCTGGCCATGATTGTTAGCCCAGTACCTGGTTTTACCAGCCTGTCGTGTGCCAATATCAAGTAACGGCCTAAGGCGAACATGACATTCTACCCTTGGCCTGAGCTTGTCGTCAGATCATGGCCGACTCTTTCACCAGCAACCCTCCAACGTCATCGGCTACAAAACAAAGGACATCTCCAATCCTTCCTTGTCACCAGCAAGCCAAGACAAAAAACCGAAACTTCAACGCCAGCATGCTTCGCACAACCTTCCGCCAGACAGCCGCCTTCCGGCCTGTTCGATGCTTCTCTACCACTCCTCGCGTCATGACTGAGGGAGCTACTGGTTCAGTCCGTCCCACTGGTGGTTCTGGGTGAGTTTTTCGTCTACGGTCCAATTGACATGGCGATTGAAGCATTCTGACATTTGTAATTCTCTAGTGATGCCTTCCAGCGACGGGAGAAGGCCAGCGAGGATTATGCTATCCGCCAGCGCGAGAAGGAGAAGCTCATCGAGCTCAAGAAGAAGCTCCAGGAGCAGCAGCAGCATCTTGACCGTCTCTCCAAGCACATGTAAGCTACCCATGTACCATCCGTGCAGTTGACGGGCCCGAGTTGAGCATACCTCTAACTTCAATTCCCCTTCAGTGACGAGATCACCCGTGAGCAGGGCGGCGAGAAGAACTAAACAACTCATACCTCGGATTACCGGATACCCCCGGCAAGGACTGCGGGGAGAAACCATCAGCTCTGAGTGAGGTTCAATCCCGCTCGCCAAGATCGATGGATGTACATTTATCAATTGGGGAAACTCGACCTGACTTGAAATTGCACTTCTTCCAGAGCTTGTCTTTTTCCATAGTCTAAGGTAAACTAGTGTACAAGAACAATCACGCATTTGCACTCCTCAACATTGGATTTCTAGATGTCGCCCGTATCCTTGTTACTCTGAACTGAGCTCTACTGCACGTCTTCTCACCGTGTTCATGTCTGATACAGAATTACCCGAATTCCTTGCCTAAAACTCCAAGCCAATGATTATTACTCCCCCTCATCGTCGACCCATGTAAGAGCGATAAAAGCTCTCTGCCGCATCGTTATCAGAACCAGCATAATGGCTTCCTAGGTTGCTGCTCGATTTCTGAGCAGCCGCGACCTTGGCCTGCAGCGACGAGGCATTAGCATCAATCCACTGCAATTGTGTAAGGTGACCATTCAGGACCCGAACAATCTGGCTCAGCTGTGTACTGGGTTAGCAAACCTTATCCAGGGTAATAAAATGGAATGTAACTTACAGGGTCCTCAGGCTTAGCACCCTTGTTCAATGTTCCTGAGATGTCATTGATTTCCTTGACCATCTTGGAGAGATCGCGCGACTTTTCATCCAATTGTTGCGTCAGCTTCTCCGCAAGCTTGTACGTACGCTCTCGTTCCTGGTCAGGGCCAGCTAACTGCTCGCCAGGACCAAGCTGTTTCGCAAACATATCCTGAACCTCAGACTCATATCGGTCCAACCAAGCCTCGAGCTCATCTTGCTGGCTTTCTACAGCAGCAAGTTGTCGCTCGATTTCATGGCTGGCTCGTTCAGCCTCGAATGTATCCAAGTACAACTTCTGGATCTTCTCGCCGTTATCCACGAGGCTTCTGTCCCATGTCGACACAGTGGTGGCTTGCTCCTTGAATTCCTTTTGGTACTTGGAGAGATCGGATGCCCAACGTGTAACAATGTCCTCCATGGTTTTGTTCTTGAGTCGCGCCATCTGGGATGTTGGACCAGTCGTGGAAGCGCCTAGAGCCCCAGGGGTGGCACTGGAAGCCGCAGACTTAGCTGCATCCTTGCTGGCGTCTGTGGTAGGCTTCGCACCAAACAGGCTGCTGGCAGCAGCAGGAGTTGAGCCAGCCACAGGGGCAGTAGTAGTTGTTGCACCCGTTGTTGCAGTTGTGGTAGCTGCAGAAACGGCGGGCTGGCTGGATGCAGGTGCTCCGAACAGACCACCGGCTGGCGTTGAAGCAGATGATTCGGTAGATGGCTTGGGAGCGCCGCCAAAAAGGCTGCCAGCGCTTGCTGAAGTTGTGGCCGGAGCCGCTGTAGAAGTTGTACTCGTTGCAGGTTTGTTTCCAAACAGACCTCCAGCTGTTGTTGTAGCAGAAGCGCCTGAGGCAGCAGAAGTTGTTGCGCCGCCGCCGAAGAGGCCACTTGCCGGTGTCGAGCCTGGAGTTGTAGTCGCTGGGGCTGCAGGTTTGGCACCGAATAGGGAGGCCGTAGAGTTGGCAGGGGCCGTGCTTCCGGCTTGCGAAGCCGTAGCAGGCGGAGCCCCTTCAGCCTTTGCACCAAACAGGCCTCCGGCCGCAGGAGTAGGGGCTGAAGCCGGCTTCGCTCCAAAAAGACCCCCGGTAGGAGCAGCGCTTCCGGACTGCGCACCCCCGAAGAGACCGCTGGATGATGCAGCTGCTGTAGTGCTGGGTTGGGCAGAAGGAGCAGACGTGCTTGCAGGTTTCGCTCCGCCGAATAAACTAGAATTTCCACTGGATGCTTGCGCGCCTGTATTGCCGAATAATCCACCAGCAGGCTTAGAAGAGTCGGCGGGTGGTGCCCCTGCTGGAGTCGTAGATGGTAAAGCGAAAGTTGGTTTAGCAGGAGTTGCGGCCCCAGAGGCAGCGTTTCCGAAAAGGTTTGTCGGCGCAGAAGAAGGGGTAGCTGTCGCTGCCTGGTTGGCATTATTCTGGCCGAACAGACCAGCGCTACTACTAGCAGTGGTAGAAGAGCTACCACCGCCGAAGAGGCCAGTGGCTGGCTTGCTTGCATTGTTCCCATTGTTCCCAAAAAGTCCTGAAGACGCAGGGGCCGTTGAATTGCTGGCACCACCACCAAACAATCCACCGCTAGAAGGTGCTGAAGTAGCTGCTGGCGTGGTAGACGAGGCACCCCCAAAAAGACCACCCGTCGCAGGAGTTGTAGAGCCACCAGCGCCGAAGATACCGCCAGAAGAGGGAGTAGTAGAAGTGTTGGCCGTGTTTGCACCGCCGCCGAAGAGATTGCTGGCGGGCTTCGGCGCCGAGGCACCGCTTTGTTGACCAAACATATTGGTTGCGCTGCTGGTTGGTGTTGTGGTGTTACTGGCAGAGCCACCAATCGAGCCGAATGAGAAGCTAGGAGTTCCTGTAGCTGCTCCAAAAAGGCTGCCCGAAGCTGGCGCAGTCGATGTCGTGTTGTTGGGCGCGCTGGAAGAGCTTGCGTTTCCGAAGCTGAACGACATCTTGGGGGCTGAAGGCCGAAATCAGCTTGCTCGAATCGGGGGATTTATCGGTCGCGAGTACCTGGTCCAGTTTAGAGAAGTATCGAGACGTCGAAGAAGAAGTTTCCCATTAGTCGAAAGCAGGACCTGGGATGATGACTACGTAAGTCGAAATGGGAAGATTGTGGTCGTTGATGGCAACGGATGTGTTGAAGGCGGCTGGTCCGCATAGCATTTGGGAGCTTTTTTTTGTGGAGACGCGTCCTGAGATGAGCATTTACCGCTAACTGCACCGTGTCCGTGCTAGGCTATTTTGGCAACCGTTTCCCTTTGTAGGTACGTTAGGTATAAACGGTGTTTATTAGGTACCTTTTCAGTTTGGCTGTAACTTCGGATCTCGATAAAGACAAAATATTAACAATCATAACAGGTGAGTTACAACCCAGAGCTTCGGGGTACGAAACCCACGAATGAAAGTTCTATACGGTGTTTCATCATGATAATACAACAGAAGTCATCAGCTACGCTGCCTTCGTTTAGCCTTCTGGTCGTAAACATTCAGAATGTAGTGAGACATTTTGAATTGAAGATGCAGTATAATGATAGGAAGTGGAATGTAAGATGCGGCACTGTCTAAATGGGACGATAGGTATTATGTTTTATGTATGTTGAACATGGTAAGCATTGTGCTTCAGCTGCAGATGAAGGATAGATAGATCTGGTGCCAAAGTTTGACAATGAAATGCTAATAGGTAGTAGTCATCATCTCGATTTTCCCCAACCCTGCTAATGCGCCCAAACAGTAGGTACCTAAGGTTAGTAGGCAGGCCGGTAGCAAAGAAGGTTACGAGCATCGAAAATTACTGATTGCATCGTTCCTTTCAAGTTTCATGCAGTCTCACTATCATACTAATGGACCAATATGCCAAGTATCGTGGCGTCAATCGAACCGTCCGACCCAAATACGATGACCATGCCGTGTTCTAGACTAAGGTGATGCAGGGATAACTCAAAGCCAAGGATCGCGAATGGATGGATTGGATGGGATGGACAAGAGCCGCCCAACTGAGTTAAGGAAATGGAAAGAGGCCAGTGTTGGTAGCCCCACGTGATACTTGTCCACTTGAGCTCTAACCATAGTACCTACTAACCTTAGGTGAGGTAGCTTCTCACGAACTGATGGACGCAAACGACCTCTTTTCTTGATCTATTCGTACCGATCATATTCTACCTAATAAATTTCGCTGCTGTAACTAGCATTGAGTCGTTCTGTGCGCCAGCCCTCCTTTAACGGCAGTCGTATTACACTTTACCGCCCTCACCTCAGCACCTCAGGCTCCCCCAATACCGCGTTAAAGCCATTAAGCCTGCTCAGCTGTTAGCCCTGTGTTCCTTGAATCCCACGCCGACCATCAATACCGCATGTTCTAGATCTCGAGACATCATTTCCATCCAACTCTCGTCATCATGACAGACGCCGAGAAGCTTGAGCTTCCCAAGGGTGCTCCCGTTGAGGACCCTGGAGCCCACGAACTTGGTATGATGGCACCGATTTTCGGACAATCGACCACCCTTGCTGACATGTTGAAGCTGAGGAGTCCGAATCCGACGACCAGTTTACCGATGCGACATCTGGCGCGGGAAGTCCCAAGATTAGTTCGCCAATTCCAAAGACCCGGGTCGAGAAGGTCGACGATCAGCCATCACACGGCGAGGTTCCGGGAACTGAAGCATACGAGATGCGGGGGCAAGATGCTCAGCCTGACGAGATTGCGATTGCTCCAGAGACGGGCGCATCTCAAAATGCTTCCTCTACCCCCGAAATCAAAGCGCCCACGACCATTGTAGAGGAGGCTCCTGGGGCTAGAAGCCGATCGCACTCAATTCAATATGAGGAGAGGCGCAAAGCAGATGCTTCTCCGGACATTCTCGTGGATTCTGATGGTCAGGTCAAGGAGATTCAAGGCGAGAGCGCACATGTTGACAGCAATTCTGGTACGGGAGTAGCAAAGTCCTAAAATCCAAAAGAATGATCATTGACCACTGAGACTCGCCCGCGTAGATAATTCAAGACCGTCGCCCGATACTGCAGAATCGAAATTACAAGAAGATGGACCTTCTGAAAGCCCCCGTGCTATAGCTACTTCTTTACGAGATGCTGACGATGATGATGGCGATGACGAACCACAACAAGAAAATGATGGCGGCGACGATTTCGGCGACGACTTTGACGATTTCGAGGAGGGTAATGAGGACGATGACTTCGATGACTTTGAAGATGGCTTCCAGGAAGCAGAGACACTAGCGCCAGCTGCCACACAGCCTTCGCAGCAATCGACATTACCATTCGTAAGATATACCTACGTTATACCCCTTGTACTTCGCTAACCATTATGTAGTCCATACCCGATTTTGATGGACTCGATCCAGAAGCAGTCGTATCTGCCTTGGAGCCTTTCCTCGCTACTCTATACCCCCCAGAAGAACTCGATCTTCCTACATTCCCTCCCCTCTCCAAGGACTCGGTGTTTTTCACAGCAAGGTCCGCATCTCTCTGGTCACAACTGGTAGCGCCACCTCCTCTCGCACCCCCTGATTGGATCCGCTCTCGCACACGCCGCCTCTTTCTCGTGTCACTCGGTGTTCCCGTCGATCTCGACGAGATCCTCCCAGCCTCTAAGCAGAAGAAACTCGTTCTTCCCTCTCTTAACGTCCCCTCATTGTCGCCTAGAACGTCCACAGATTCCCGGTCCGTATCTAGGTTACGGCAAGGCGAAGGTAACAATTCATCTACATCAGTTGATACGCAAGGGAAGCCATCAGCCTCGACAAGAAAGCGGCGTGGGCCTCCACCACAACCCGAACTAGACCTCGTGGCTGCTCGTCATTTGTGCCAAACAACAGATGAAGCGCTTGATGGTATGACTGATGAGGAATTGAAAGCGCACGTAGCCAAACTGGAAGGTTTGCAGGAAGCGGCCAAGGAAGCATTGGAATATTGGAAGAAGAGAACCGACGAAAAGATTGGCGATCGAGAAGCATTCGAAGGCGTCATAGAAAACTTGGTCAAGCACGCGCGCAAAACGCGCAAATAGATGTTACATATACTTGGGAGTTTAGTCATGAAATCTCTTCATTTCGTGCTATGAGCGTTTGGCTAAAACTTTTGGGTCTCCCTGTGAGGTTGGTGTAACCTCCACGCATTCACAGCATAACTACATTTCTCATCCACTAGTCACAGCCACAGCCACATGTTTTTTAGAGCTCGTGGCATGGACTCATCTAGCTCCCCTTATTCTTTCGTCCCCATGCTCTCTTGTAAAAGACCACCAAACACCAGGCCCCCCTCCAGCGCCAACCGTCTACTCAAAATGCCTTCTGGGGCTTTGCCTCTGCAATTGGGCGTTCTTGAGCTCTTCATGTCATGTAGCCGGGAAATCATGCGAAAAAGCTGCTTAAGTCGTTCGTTGGTCTAGGTGGAAAGTCTAAGCAGTACTGGGCTCCAGGGTCACACCACTATGAAGGAGGTCAGTTAAATTATTCTGTATCGGGGGGGACTCATGTATGTGGAAACTTACGCAGCAATGGTAGCCCAACCAATGAGGCGCCAATGCTTCTCAATACGTCTGCTCAAAGCAACCTTTTCGCCGATGTTGGTACAGGCGGGGCTGGTCAGGACAAGCTTAGCAGCGTCGTTCTTGATGGCAGCAACCTTGGCGCCAGTGGAGGTAGAACCAATGTTGACCATAATAACCTCGTTCTTAGCGAGCTTAGCAACCTTGGCTTGTTTACCATCGGCGGTCCTCACACCGAGCAGGCGGCGGAGAAGGTAGAAGTTGACCTCGATCTCACTGTAGATCTCGGGAAGGCGGCCCTTGAGACCCAAGACGAAACCGACCAGACGATCGGCTCGGCACAGAGTAGGATCGATTCGGGTGCCGACACCGATGAGACCACCGGGTACGGCGTACTTGAGGTCGTTGGCTTCGGAGTTAAGCGAGACGACTCGGCTGAAAATGGGTGTGCACTTGAGGGCACCGCTATCGTCTCGGGAGACAATACCAGGTCGGATCTCGATCTCATCACCAAGCTTGACAACACCGTGGAGAATAGAACCACCGGCAACACCACCTTTGAGGTCATCGATCTCGGAACCAGGCTTGTTGACGTCGAATGATCGAATGACGATCATATGAGGATCTATACTGAAGTCTCTGGGAGGAACGGGAATGGTGTTGACAATGGCCTCGTTGACGGCATCGATATTGAACTTGAGCTGGGCAGAGATGGGAATGACTGGGGACTTGCCGGCGACAGTTCCTCGGATGAACTTGAGGATGGATTGGTAGTGCTGCTGCGCAGCCTCTTCTCGCATAAGATCAACCTTGTTCTGGAGAATGATGATCTTGTCGAGCTTCATAATCTCAATAGCAGCCAAGTGCTCGGAGGTCTGGGGCTGAGGGCAAGATTCGTTACCAGCGATGAGAAGGAGAGCGGCGTCCATGACGGCGGCGCCTGACAACATGGTGCTCATGAGAATATCGTGACCAGGGCAATCGACGAATCTGTAAACATCAGCCATTATTCCGTACACGAGTTTGAATTAAGGATCGACTTACGAGACGTGTCGCAATAGCCTGTAAGTACCGCCACAGCCATCTCTCTCACAAGGAGGGTCAACTTCCTTCTCACTCTTGTAACTGCGGTAGCATCCAGGTCGAGGGCATGCTTGGTTGTCGCATTTGTAGATCTTGGCGTTGGCATAACCCAACTTGATGGTAATATTTCGAATCAACTCGTTTTTAAAGCGCACGGTCTGGACACCAGAGATAGCCTTGACGACGGTGGACTTTCCGTGAGCTACATGGCCAATGGTACCAATGTTGATAGTAGCTTGACGGGCAATAATCTCGGGCGTCAAGGGGGTCAGGCTGGCAACATCGAGATCTTTGGGATCGGTTTGTGGGGGCAGAGGAGGTTTTTGAGTCGCGGGCTCTGCGATAGCTGGGTTGGATTTCTTGAGAGCCGACTTGAGGGGCTTCTCGTCGCCAGCCTCGTTGTGGCCGACAGACTCGCCGGAGTCAGACTCGGACTCGATGTCGTCGTATTTGGGGTCGCCGTTGGCAGACATGATGAAGGCGGGGCAATTCGGACGGTATTTCAGAAGTGGTTTTTCGATCGTAGAGTAGCGGGAGAGCGGTTTTGAGCAAGGAAATCGGTCGGCTGGATCGGTAGAAAATTACAGTCCAATATTCGAAGGTCTCACGAGTGGTTCTCCAGGTTGCGCGTCGTAGAGAGCCGAGATTTTGCGTATTTCGCCTTGATGATGGCAAAATTCCTCGTGTGCAGTCTCTAGAAATGGCTATGACTCTTACGCTAGGCCTGATGGGGCACGATAGAGCGATAAGGATTTGATGCCCCTCCTCGGGTGAGCTTCGGCCAAAGTATCCAACGTGTCCCACCTCCATGATACCAGTCAAGGTTCCAGGTTATGAGAAGAATCCATACTATAAAATACCTAACCTAGGGACCTTTGAGCAGTATGTTTCATCTTGGATTGGCGTTGATGGGTGTAGTATGGCTATTTTCCTTCTTAAGCGATCATATAATTCTAATAAGAGGCGGGCATTATCAATCATGTCAATTATTTCGTGCCCATCATAGGTCTTGAGGCAAAGGGGACTACAGAGTATCGTCAAGGCAATAGTACAGGACAAGCCAGCAGCCTTTAAGGCGCCTCATGGCTTCGGAATGAATTATTGCCTGTCAAGACTTAATTCGTCTCAAATCCTTCTCTTTTCTTTCCCGTCGGATCAATCGGCCTATACATACAGGCTCTTGCTTTGTGAGAGGACCTCCCGAAGCTCAAGGAACGAATCAGGAACCAAACAATCATTATTGTCAGCCGCTTTCAGCTAATAGCAGCTTATGGATATAAATATGTTAACAACTATATGATTAACGATGCGTCTGGGTTTAGGAGCAGATTAGCAATGATATATTGTAGACTGTTTCTAGGTGATCACGTGCCAGGAATTTAACCTTCCACTAGACGCCAAGATGCGGGGGAGCAGGTAATGATATGGAATGCATCAGCCAGCCTCCTTGGATTATCAAACATTCAAGTCAAGAACGCTCGATTTCTTAAAACGGTGAGAGACTTCTATGAGAATTGCTGCATAATTGGCAAAAACTTCTCAAGTCATGCTTGCATATGACATGGGGCTTGATGCTATCTTTATCAACTTGTATCCCGAATCATCACTGACCTTCCTAGAAAGCCTTGACATGTAACCTTGGATGGGGATATAGCTTGTTGTGTTCATGGTGTCTCACTGTTGCAGCACAGCCATGAGCGACCATGACTGCATTCTGCATCTTGGACAATTTTCCGGATACCGTGTGCAACCAACTACCAACTCGACCAATGCCTTGGAGCTGAAAAGTCACTCATTCGGCTGCCAAGATGGATAAAGACTCTGGCCACCTGAGGTGCACAGGAAAATGCATGCATTTGCTTGAAATAAAGCTTCGGTAAGCTTGGATGGACCGAGTCACCCTGACAGATGCTTAATGCAACATCCTTGGTGGGCCACCCCCCAAACTCAAGCATGGATCTCAGCATATCGAAACAAAACTCGTTTGTTGCCGCCGAAGCCTGCAGGTGGCTGGATGGCCATCTGGCTCATCACGGCTCTCACAGTGCTGATTGGTCATAGCGAGGTGAAGATGTGAAGCGCCTGCAGGTAGCAGCCTATCAGACCGGCAGATCAACGTCCAGGGTCCAAAGAGCGGCTGCCTGGCACAGCCAATAGGACAACAAGGATGCCCTCTATCAAAGATCCACGCTTCAACACCATGTCCTTTAACCGCCGGGCAACTTCTGCCATCCAGTGATATTGCTCAGCATGGGCAATCGACATGAGGGACCTACCCAGGTACCATGTAAAAGATGTCCCGGACAATTCCAGCCGAATATGGTTGTTTCAATGGGACAATTGCCTTGTTGGTGTCTCGAGGGTCATGGGAGGACTGGGCACCCTGTCCGCACAATACAGTACCGCTTCACATAACACCGCAGCTTTCCCAAATCTCTCTTGTGATCCCCTCTCTATTTCCATTTGACTCGCCCGCCCGTGACCCTAAGTTATCCAAGACTACTCAGAGTTCATACCTATATTGGCGTTACGAACCTCAGCAACACAAAGTTCTCAAACGCTGACTCGCCGGTGACAAAAACAGGCCAGCGGAGTTTGACCTAACATCTTCACAATCACTTGGGCGTCTAAATCCAAACCGAGTCACTCAACGGGCGGTTGGCATCTGCCTATCACAAGTCTTGCTGCTATCCGCCCTTCTTTCTGGTAAGGCCATCCTCTGTTACTATTCTCGGCATCCCCCCCTCTCTCATGTCCCGTCCCGTTGCTGGCGTTTTAATGGTGTCGAATGAGAGTGCTGGTTTCCTATGTTGCCGCCAACCTCAAAACTCGCCATTTCCCACTCGAGTCCGCCAGGCTGGACCTCTCTCCCAATCCTTTGATAGCTGGTCTCTCTGTTCTTTTGCAATTTGCTCTGTTCTATTGCGGTTGTGAGCTTGGACTGCGTCGAAGCTCTTATACATCCACTTGCACATCTTTCTGTTGATATATTTCTCCTCTCACACATTCACCTGTTATAAACATGGCTGGCCCAGGTTCGTCTCTGATCCGAGGGAGAGAGCTGACGACGATCAACGATCCATGATGTTGACTGACGATTCTCTAGAAGATAGGAGGCGGCCTGCCGCACTCAACCTCGCTTCAGCACGACCTGGTACCTCAGGATCCTCATCCTCGGACGGCTCTCTGAAACCCCGAACTCCTCGATTTGCTGAGGCAACTTCGGTTCATTCACCCGTCGAGGCTCGATCCCCCTTTGCCGACCCCGAGAAGTCGCACGTTGCTCAACCTCAACCCGCAGACGTTGGTTTTGGCTACATCGGCCAGCGAGAATCCATTCCCGTCCCAATGACTCCCAAGACGCCACTCAAGAGTGCCATGAAGGTGCCAGGGACGCCTGCTCATCTCAAGAATCCCTTGAGTCCAACATTTCGGGAGGAAGATATCCTGGAGAAGCGCGAAGCGTCAACTGACAAGGAGCAAGCGCGCGATGTGGTATGTAACTCCGTCATATCAACTGACTCTGCGAACATCCCACTTACACTTTGACAGAAAATCAAGGCCCGAGTCCGCTTGGCCAAGTTCGCTCTCCGTGGTGTTAACTTTAGCTGCTCTCTTATTATCCTTGCCATGCTTTCTGCTTCATTTACAATCTTTAACGCTACCAAAGCTTTGCCTGATCAAAGCAAGATGCCTTCATGGGCCCAGAACACCAGCGCCTGGCCCCAGAAAGTTGTCCTTGCCATGGCATGCGTGTCTCTTGTCGCTTGTATTGTTGTTTTTATCTCCTACTGCCGAGGTGGTCATCGACGTGCCGAGAAAGTCGGGACCTACTATACCATGTTCGCCATTGGCTGGGTAAGTCACGCATCTTGTGGGCTTGGCTTGAGCCAGCACTGACTTCATATAGTTCATTCTTGCCTTGATTCTATGGGTTGTCACAGCTGTTATTTTTCAGAACTCAAAAAACAACAGCGGAAACCAGGACATGTGGGGTTGGTCTTGTGTTAACAACCATCGATCTGAAGTCTTCAGTGAGAAAGTCGACTATGCTCTTGTCTGCCGTCTTCAGAACTGGGCCATGATCTGCATCATCATCGAGGTGGTCATCGAGGTTCTCTGTATCCTCCTCTACAGCGTCGTCTTCTATCGTTACTACACAAAGCGACGCCTTTTCAAGTCTATGGACATGCGAGACCGTGCTCGATCCGACCTCTACCTTGCCCAGCTCCGCAGCCAGTCTGCTCCAAACACTCCCGGCTTCGGCCCCAAATCCCCCGCCCTCAGCGCCTATGCTATGTCTCCCCGTCACCCTCCCGCTGCCTATCGAAACCTGTCCGACATCAGCGAGAACCCCACCACCTTCACGCCTGGTACTCAATTTGCTGAGCCCAAGTCTCAGTTTGCTGCCCAGGAGACTGGTTTCAAGCTCCAGGCTCCTCCTATGAAGGCCCCTTCTGCTACTCCCAAGCTAAATCAATCTGCCTTTACACCCACCGAGGCATCACCTCCTGCCATCCCCACTGTCCAAGTCTCGCAACACGGGCCTGTGAGCACTGATGAACCCACTTATGAGGCTGTCCCTATCCCTGGGGCCTATGCCGGCCAGGCTGTCAGGAGTCCACCTCCTACGCAGACTCATTTTGGTCAGGGGTACTAGATGGTGTTGATTTTTTTTCCCGAAAAGACAAAAACGCAGGGTTGATTGATTTGTTAGTTCTGGCTCAGCGAGCTTCAGCCGCGTTCTTTAGGCGACGGCTTGTTTGAGTTTATATATCATGGGGCGGCGATACCACACACGGCGTTACGATGGGCAGATCCAAGATTTGACTCCGGTGAAATTTATCTTTGGCTTTTCCTTTGTTTCACTCTCCTCAAAGATAGCAGGAGTCGTATATAGTGTACTGTAATTTGGGTATGAATGTACATTCGAACATGTGCAGAGGATGAAGACGATGGAATGACGATCTATACACAATACTTTCGTTTACGAGGGCTTTGTAGGCCATTGGATTAGGTACTTTATTTAATCATCAAATTGGTATCTAATTTGTCGACGGCACAGTGACCTTTAAAGGGTAGAACATTCAAGTCGGTTAACGCCGTAGAGACGCCCATTACTTAAAGAGTGGATGAATGAATAGTAATTATGGATGTCGACATGTTATCATTAGATCACAACTCAGATACCTCATATCAAGTCACTCGACATTTGTATTCACACGAAATTTGGTCAACATCTTGAAATAGAAAAAGAAAAAGAAAAGCATTCATCATGATAACGACACCCTAAATAACAGAGACAAAAAGCAGGTTAAAAAACCGTTGCATTACTTTTGGTAGCCCCCAATGCACCCCCCAAAGGTATTAAGGGCGCAAAGGACTGCCCCCGAAGCCTTTTGCCATGCGGCCAAGTCGAAGTTCTGACCTCCTCCCCGGCGGTCACCTTCCGGACCGGCGGCAGCTCGTATGGGAAGGTCTGCCGCCCTTCCAGCGCGGTACTCTAGAAACGAGATCTATCAACAACTGCCACAAGAGATTCCTCCGTAAGCCCCTCCCAAAGATGTCAGGCTGCCCTGTATCGTCCGCTCGTAAATAGCTGATGAGGCAGCCTGGTAACGGATATTGGAAGACCCGTGTTGCTTTTTTCAAATTTTTTTTAGATTGAACTTAGATGAGGTCGGCAACGTTCATTGGCATCTCCTCAATCTGGGTGCTGTAGAACTGCTCAATCTCACGCATCATGCGGACGTCCTCAGCGGTGACGAAGTTAATGGCGACACCCTTTCGGCCGAAACGACCACCACGACCAATTCGGTGAATGTAGTT
Organism: Fusarium dlaminii; assembly: GCA_013186775.1. NCBI lineage: Eukaryota > Fungi > Ascomycota > Sordariomycetes > Hypocreales > Nectriaceae > Fusarium > Fusarium dlaminii. The sequence continues at coordinate 557,096 of JAAOAL010000045.1, read as the reverse complement.
CTCACGGTTGGCAGGGAGATCATAGTTGATGACCAGGGAAACCTGTTGAACATCGATACCACGGGCCAAGAGATCAGTGGCGATCAGGACACGAGAAGAGCCAGATCGGAACTCCTTCATGATCAGGTCACGCTGAGCCTGGTCCATGTCACCATGCATGGCGGAGACGGTGAAATCACGAGCGGTGAGCTTGTCGGTGAGCCAGTCAACCTTTCTGCGGGTGTTGCAGAAGATAACAGCCTGGGTAATGGTGACAGTCTCGTACAAATCGGAGAGGGTGTCCAACTTCCACTCCTCCTTCTCAACGGCAATATAGAACTGCTTGATACCCTCCAGGGTAAGCTCGTCCTTCTTGACCAAGATGCGGACGGGGTCACGCATGAACTTGGTGGTGACCTCAAGAACGTCCTGGGGCATGGTAGCAGAGAGAAGGACAACTTGGGTGGACTGGGGGAGAAGCTGGAAGATATCGTAGATCTGCTCGGTGAAACCGCGCTGAGATGATGTTAGCATTTGGATCTCAATGGTAAGAAGTTGTTTTCCTTACAGAAAGCATTTCATCGGCCTCGTCGAGAACGAACATCTTCATGCTATCGGTCTTGAGGAAGCGGCGCTGGATCATGTCCTGAACACGACCAGGAGTGCCGACAACAACCTGGGGGCCGTCCTGAAGGGCCTTCATATCCTCACGGACACTGGTACCACCGATACAAGCGTGGCACTCGATTTGCATGAAATCTCCGATGGCAACAACGACCTTCTGGATCTGCTGAGCAAGCTCACGGGTAGGAGCAAGGATCAGAGCCTGGCACTGCTTAACGTTGGTGTCGATCTTCTGGAGAACAGAGATCGAGAAGGTGGCGGTCTTTCCAGTACCGGACTGGGCCTGAGCAATGACATCGTGACCCTTGATAACGGGCATGATAGCACGTTGCTGGATAGCAGAGGGACGCTCGAAACCGTAGGCATAGACTAAGGTTTATCGTGAGCGGCATGCGAGGGATTTGTTGAGGTGCAGGAGACACTTACCACCTCGGAGGAGCTCAGACTTGAGGTTCATGTCATCGAAGGAGTCGACGGTCTCATCGTAGTTGGACTCGATCTGTCCTGCAAGGCATGTGTGGTCAGCAAGTCTGTTGGTGATACGAGTAGCTTGCTCTCATTGCATGAGCCGCTCAGGAACCCATGCGCATTGTGAAGCCTATGGCAGCGTGAAGGACGCAATAACTCACCCTCGGGGACATCCTCAAGACCCTTGTCAGCCATATTTGCGGTTGAAGCTTTGGGAAATCTAGATCAAGCACAGCTCGATCTAGAGTTGATAAATCGCGGGGTGACGGAAGCGAAAAAAGAGGGCAGAACTTCTACTCGAGAAGACTGCGCCGTTGTGTCGTTTGGTTAAAAAAAGAACTGGTATCGACTAGGATCAGAAGTCTCGTGAGAATGACGAGAATCGACAAGAACCTAGGATGGGGATGGTTATTGTGTTGTTTCCTTTGGATGGAGTATGAAGGAGAAGAGGAAAAAAAAGTCGAATGAGGGGCGGTCGTGGAGGCAGTATATTTTTTTCATTGCTGCCCACCCGCTTACCTCAAGAGAGGCACTGGCCAATGATAGAAGACCTTAGCGGGGCATCGGGATTAGGGTATATTTGGTTCGGTGTCTCTGCCTTGCATTGGCAGGGCACTCACCAGTCACAGGGCAGCCACCAGTCTAAGGTCTTTACAGCACGGTACAGTACGGCGAGTAATTTTTTTCCTAAATTTTTTTTTAACTTTGATTTTTCTAGTATCGTAAGAAGTTTTTTTTCCTTGCCTCACGTTCACCACCTATGATAACACAGGCTGCAGCCATCCCACTATGCCCCGCCCCTCGCTAGAACCTTGAAAGAAAAAAATATGCCCCTCCACCCACGGATCATCGTCCGCCACCTACAACGCTGCTTTTTGGTGTTTCCAGTGATTGATTGTAGCCTGTGTGTGGCATGTGCCATGTCATTGTTCTCAACTTCAATGAGAAGCTTGTCATACCTGGGTTGACCCATCCATACCTAAGGTATACACATGATAACCGCCTAGTGCCTTTAAGGTGCAGGGGACGGAAAAAAGGATGTGGTTGACTCCCACTTCTGTTATGAAACCATTGTTCACAAAAGAGTGCATTTCCTGTTGCAAATGCACTATAACAATTATATTCCAAAACCGTAAAGAGTGGTTTGTCAATCTTCGGGGTTGTCATCTTTTACCACATATTCAAGATATTCCCTCGGTCGCTGAGAGGAATGATAAACCATATCACTCAGCTTGTTATAAGGTAAGGGGAGTCAGTCGGTTGTTTAACAAACTACCAACCTACCTTACCTATGCAATGAACAACCATCAAATACCTATAATCAGGCACCTGAAGTTAGGTAAGAGTACCTTATGGAAAGTCAGCGTAGCCTCACTTTTGAGCAAGAGTCAAGCTGCAGTGTAACTCTAGTCTCATCTTTCCCCATAAGGCTGTTACCGGAAAACCATTCCTCAGTCGAATTTTTCTTCCGCCCACACTAAATTAGGTAGAACTCGCCATATCTGGGTGATTTCAACGTAGAGGTACCTGACGTATCGTATCACACACTTCAGTCTCGTTTTTTTCATGAGTTTTGATTTTTAGCGGATTCTTCCAATTTTCTCTCTACGAGTTACTTCTTTCATATTTTTTATAGCAGGCAACCGCGGGCTCGGCACCACTCCAATGCCTTCAGCCATCGTCAGCAATGGCACTGGCCATCATGATTCACTCTGTGATAGGAGAGACGACACATATGAGTCAACTTCCCAAAGTGACTCAATTCCTCCTCATCCACTAGGACTCAAGCCATTAGGCAACCAGTATTTCTTCACGGGTCGCAATGCGAGGCGCTCAATTGGGAGCTGGAGAATTCTGCCAGACGAGGTTATCTCGCTTGTACTAGAGCAGTTTGATGCTGCGGCTCTCTTGAAGCTTGGCCACACCTGCAAATTCTTATACGCCTTTTGCCACTCCGACGAATTTTGGAAGCCTATCTTTCTCCGGTAAGTCACTGGAGACACGGGGGCACTCTGAAGTAGCTGTTGAACTAAGCTTTGTGAAGGTCACCACCACCACCAGATAGCAAGGATATCCGATGGCAAGGATCATGGAGATCAACTGTTTTAGGTTTGCCCAGCGACCAAGGGACCAAAATCGACTGCAGCAATGTCTTCTCAGATGTCCTTCACCGGCCATTTGCCTGCAGTCATGTCATCCTTACCCGGTTCACCTCGCATATTCCCAGGGCAAACCAGATCCGTCGCTTCGAGAACCTGACTTACGATCAGTATGCTGAGAAATGGACTGAGCAGCCATTCGTGCTTACCAATTGCATTCGGGAATGGCCAGTATATGAGGAGTGGACTATCGATAGCATGCTTCAGATGTTTGCTAAGGTCGAGTTTCGTGCTGAGGCTGTCGACTGGCCATTCGCAACCTATCACACATACATGAAGAACAACAGCGACGAAAGCCCTCTGTATCTCTTTGACCGGAGATTTGCAGAAAAGATGGGGATCAGAGTCGGTAAGAAGCCAGGCACTGCATACTGGAGACCAGACTGCTTTGGCCCTGATCTGTTCGAGGTTCTTGGAAACGAACGCCCTGCCCATCGATGGCTGATTGTCGGTCCTGAGCGAAGTGGCTCAACCTTCCACAAAGACCCTAACGCAACGAGTGCTTGGAACGCTGTAATTCAAGGATCCAAATATTGGATAATGTTCCCACCAGCTACACAGGTGCCCGGTGTTTATGTTTCCGATGACAGCAGCGAAGTCACCAGTCCCCTTAGCATTGCGGAGTGGCTTCTCACTTTTCATGAAGAAGCACGGCAACTTCCTGACTGCGTTGAGGGCATTTGCGAAGCGGGAGAGATTCTTCATGTTCCCAGCGGATGGTGGCATCTGGTGGTCAATCTCGAGAGCGGCATTGCACTTACGCAGAACTTCGTGCCACAGAGCTTAAGTCTTGTATCAGAAGTTGTTTCCTTCTTGCGGGACAAGGCTGACCAGGTCAGTGGATTCGATGATAAAGTCGCGGATCCTTTTCAACTCTTCGTGGAAAGAATGAAGAGCAGCTATCCAGAAGTTCTGGACAAAGCCCTGGATCTGGCCGATACGAAGAGCGGCAAAAAACGTAAATGGGATGCTGCTGTTGGTGGAATAGACTATGAACAAGAGCAAGAAGGAGGTGATGGTTTCAGTTTTGGTTTCGGCGGCGATGGTGATGATGTTGAAATACCCTAGAAAGACTCACCCTTTCTACCCTTGCAATTAAATCCAAGTTAGCGACTTATGACTCCTTTCTTAGGTAGTAGCGAAATATGGGGGAGTTAGTAGAAGCAAAGCCCCTGCAAGATAGAACATCAGGAGCTGTGACACGCACGCTCGACAACCATCGAGTAGTCACCAGAGACGCCACTATGAGCCTAATGTAATTGGGCAAATGGCAGTTAAATAATGAACGACGGTCTGTACAATGATTAATTCTAGGTATATTCCATGAATGTGGCGCCTGAGAGACAGGGAAGAGTGAGCAAACGGAATAGTCAAGTGTGTACAGGCAGAATGTGTTATTCATTTTAGAACTGAAACATCTATACTTGTTGTTCCGATTAGACTCTTCCTCAGCCGCAAAATCGCTCAATCAGGGCATGTGATAGTTTCCTTTGTCTTTAAAAAATACTACTAAGATCTAGGTAGTGACATGGCCTTGCCAAAACGGAGGAAAGGAGAGGTTCTCTGTCCCTGAAATTTGTGCTCTACTACCTATAGTTGTGTATCCCTTCTCGCACTAGGAGTCGAACTTATCGTGTCTGTCGTGGCCAGAAAAAGAAAAGAAAGAAGAGAAATGCCGCATGATCTAACATAGCAACTAAGATGGCCTTTATTTGATCACCAGCGGTAAACGTGAGAGTAGACAGTCATCGTCGAATACGTGATGCCTTGTAGGACTGGGCTGGCTTGGCTGGCTTGGCTGGCTTGGCTGAATGATGCCCAGCTAGAAGCGAGGCGACTGAAAATTGAAACATTAACTAAAGCTAAGACAATGGTGATTGTATTATACTGAAAGTGCCAAAATTGTCTTCAGCTTCTATTCAACCTTTATTGGCCTTATACAAGTAATCAGAGGGCAATACCTCAAGGGATCTAACTTGATAACAGGCCAACCATACCTCACGTTTGCTTTATTCTGTCCGGGCTGCCAGGTATTAACTTACGGATACATACCTACTACCTAAGGTATAGTAGGCACCAATCAGCCAATGTATGCATACACATACATGGACCTATCTATGCATGCTGGATGTCTCTGCTAACAGAGCCGACGTCTTGCAATTCCGAAACACGATCTGAATCACTTTCCCCCTAACTTATTAATCAATAAATAACACTTGTGATGAAGATGGGGTGTACCTCCACTCCATCCCCATCCATCCATACATACATACTACCTTACTGTACTACCTATATAGTAACTTTCCTCAACCTGCCACCCTAGCCTAGCCACTGTACATAGTTGATTCACGAACCCTCTACAGCTTAGCATCTCGTCTCCCTGAAGGCTTCCCGGGGGCCGTGTACTCCCCACTCGGCTTCCCGTCCGCCCTCCACCTTTCTATTACCTTAGTGATTGGACTAGTCTAAAGCAGTCCCTAACACTGCATCATCTCCCATCATCTCCTCCTCCTTTTCACCGTTGTACCTAATTAATCTTTTGCTTGAATGCGCTTGCGCTTCTCTTTGTTTTCGCCTTCACTGTCAATTTCAGTTCACTTTCCCTTTCCCTTTTATTTCATCTCCTCTGCGTTCTTATTCTTGATTCCTATTCTCCTCGTTCTGCTTTCTTGCCATACCTTTTAATCTGTAAGTTCCGTTTGCTAACCCCCGTCGCCATCTGGCCTAGAGCTGGACTCTTATGTCCAACTCTCCACTATCTGTCCATTCTTCAGCTTCTCCGCCTTACCTCTTATATCATCTACACGTAGCAAAGCTAATCGGAGACTATGTAGCCTCTGCATCTTCTTGTTCTTCTCGCAGAACACCACTGTACAAGCTCGAAACACGGTTCCAGATACCGCTGCGCTTCGCATCAGCTCCACATCAGCTTAGAGACCCCTGTTCCGCTATTGTGAGCCTCGATTTGCTCTTAGCAAACTGTCCATAGCTTCGACCCCTTTCCGTTCGAACCACATTGAATAAAACAAGTCGGCATCATGGTTTCCGACGAGCACTTCGAGATGTGCTTGCCGATCTTGCAGGATGCAACACTGGAAGACGAGGATAAGACAGATAGGCTCGAGGAGCTCTTCCGCAAAGAAACGAGCCTCACCGGCACTTCCCTCGACAACGCAATACTAGATGCTCTTTGGCGGTTTCGTGACGGCGGCGGCACATCAGCGTCACCCCCTCCCATCAGACAGACGATCTTACGACGCCCTTCACCCGCCTCCTGGCGCGGTTCGCCAACTCCCATGTCGGGCTCTCCAAGACTGGCCGTGAGCCCCCTTGCTCCTCCGGGCTTTGTTCCCTCGACCTTTGGCAGGACAATCTCCTCCACGGTTTCTCCCTTTTCTTCGCCTCGAGCATCGCCACGTCTGGCTCTTGCGACACCCGTCATTCCTCATAGTCCAAACTTGAATGCATACGAATTTGCTAGCGACCCGACCCCAGCCACAGAGATTCTAGGTGAATACCAGACGGAAAATGTTGAGTGGCTCGTCAGTGATGATGCCGCTAGCGTGACTTCATCTGTCGGTACTCCGAGTGCTCTCAACGCAGCAGCCCCCGAGTTCTCGTCCATGTCAGCACAGTCAGCTGATATGTCGCCATATGATATGCTGCGTTCCATCCTTGGGCAGACAAAATCGGACGATGAGATTGAAGCCGCTCTCGCGCAGAATGGTTATGATCTCAGCGCAACTATTGTCTCCTTTATGGAGAGCCAAGCAGGTGACAATCAGCCCGGCGGTGTTTCATTGGAAGAACCCAAAAACGTCCTGATTGGGAAATCCGTGGATCGCCCTACTACTCCTCTAGGTCAATCGAAGTCGGGGGTTATTTGCAAGTTCTATATGTCGACTGGTTCGTGCTTGCGCGCCGATTGCCGATTCAGCCATGATCTCAGCAACCACCTTTGCAAGTATGTTTTCGTGCGAGTCCCTCCGTATTGTAAGCTAACATTTCTCTTGCAGATATTGGGTCATGGGGAATTGCTTGGCAGGAGAGACATGCATTTTCTCGCATGATCCTACCAAACTTATGAATAAGCTCGCCCTCGATGGAGCCAGTACGCCACCATCAAAGCACGGCGGTTTACAGTTGGGAGATCTTAACTCTTTCCCTTCTCTAAGACCTGGAACCCCCGATCATCTAAGTGGTTTCGCTGGCAGCAACAATTTCCCTGCTGTGGGCATTACGCCACCACCAGGCTTGAAACATTTCCAGGGAACTTCCAGTCCCCGTGCTCGATCTCGCCCTAGCAGTCGACATCAGACCAGAGAGCCAGATATCTCCGCCCCTGCTCTAGATGACAACGATGCCTTCCCTTCACTTGGTTCTGCATCTATCAAGCAAGGCAAGAAGCATCATGGCAAGCGAGGTGGCCATGGGCATTCGCACAAGGAGAATAACGCGCCTAATTCTCTGGCTGATATTGTCAAGATGTCTCCCTCGCCCACCCCTGTGCGTCCCGAACTCAAGAGAGGGCTGGGGCGCAATGGAAGCTCGACAGTTGCACGAAATGGGGAAAACAGCGCTGCAGCTCAGGCCATCCCCAGTCCTAAACATATCCCGTGGCTGGAGACCGGTGAGCGTGCTAACAAGGCATATTTAAAGGCTCGCCAGGAGGCCATTAAGCACGGCGGCCTTCGTAATAAGTTTCTTCAAAGGTGTGTGTTCTCGCAGTAAGAATTGGGGGTTTTCCGTGTGCTGACTGGCTGTCACAGTGCTGCGCAAGCATGGAATCGCAATGACGCTAGGGCGGCTAAAGCTCTCAGCCTGCGAGGACAAAGCGAAAACGATCTTATGCGCAAAGCTCATCGCGAGGCTGCAAAAGAACTATACGAGGAACGTAACAAGGGCAACTCCAATGATTTGGAATTGTACGTCGATCTTCACGGTCTTCACCCTGAAGAAGCTGTCGAGTACCTTGAAAAGGTTTTGATGGAAAACGGTAGGGAGTCGCAACCCATTTATGCCATCACCGGCTCTGGACACCACAGTAAGAACGGAAAGGACAAGGTTGGCAGGGCGATCCGGAACTTTCTCAACGAGTGGAGGTATGCGTACCGGGAGTTCTCTGTTCCTGGAGACCGCAATAATATGGGGGGTATCCTGGGAATCGATGCTCGTAGCTGGGACAAGTCTCTCGCCAAGGAGAGTGACTCAGATGGTAAAGAAGAGGTGGACATACTAAGCCAAGGCGTCGAGATTGGCGACGGCAAAGTCAGACTCCTGGTGCGTGATCCGCCCAAGGGGCCCAGCGGCCGTCGATGACAACGCGAGACGTGAATAGAAGAAAGCAGTAAAATCAGACTCCGTTCTATAAGCCAATGTGTTGAAAGTTTCATGTGATACCTGTCGATTTAGTCACTAATAGTACCTTAGATTTGACTTTGATATATACAAGCCCATGTATTTGACAGGACAGGATTAGCTCCATGCTTTGCGGGGCAGTTCCGCTCCAGATTCGCTTAGACTAGCAACGTCATGTAACCTTGGTGCAGCCCCAATGAAACGATGACGACAGTTCCAGCTCTACAACATCGCCATTAGATCTTCTTCGAGCGATATCGAATGCGACAATACGGTTGTTGACTGGTAAAGTCGGGGCCCTGATCTTCTATACCACCGGAAAGCCATCCTGACCCTATCCTCAAGGTCCTCAATCTCACACTATAACCTCATTTCCATCCGCGCGTTCCGAATCTCACCTATATCGAAACACAATACACAGACATGGCCACATAGCCCCCGTCAGAATTCAATTCCAACTCCAACTCCAACTCAGTCAATCGAAACTCAAGATCTTTTCATTAAAGATGCCTGCGGATTACAACTCAACCGCTCAGGCTCTCGCCCTGTCTCCAGACCGTGGCTCATCTCCCTCGCCAAGCCGTCCTCCCTGGTCTGCCACGTCCTCGAGCCGCCGTTTATCGAACCCGCTCATGCATCGTCGCCGCGCGAGTAGTAGCTATGCTGGCGGTGGTAAGACGAGCTTCGTACGCCGCATTTGGGGTACGATCAATCTGCTTGGTGAGCAGGTTCTGAAGGTGTATCTGCGCCTGTCACCTTTCCAGCGGATTCTTGCCCTCGTAGGCGTTGTCGCAGCGGGTGTGCTTGGCATTTTGGCTATTATTTACTCGCATGTCTTCTTCAAATGGCTTGAGCCAAAAGCCGAGCAGTGGCGCGCTCTTCCAGGAGGTTGGACTCTGGCCTTTCTGCTGGTCTTCGTCACTTCGTTCCCTCCGATTGTTGGATACTCGACCGCGAGCACAATCGCGGGTTTTGTGTATGGGTTTCCCTTAGGCTGGCCCATTGTTGCATCCGGATGTACGGCTGGTGCCCTTTGTGCGTTCCTCGCGAGCAGAACTGTTTTAAGCGGCTATGTTGATCGCATGGTTGGTCGGGATCATCGCTTTGTCGCTCTGGGTCAAGTGTTGCGCCAGGAAGGAATTTGGTATCTTACGGCTATCCGATTCTGTCCACTTCCATTCAGTCTGAGCAATGGCTTCCTCGCCACTATTCCCAGCATTACACCTCTGGCGTTTACCATTTCCACAGCATTGTCAAGGTATGATCACTAACGAATAGTATTTGCCCGGTCCTAATCGCTAATGCCAATATGATTTTAGCCCCAAACTGCTCGTCCACGTTTTCATCGGCAGTCGTCTTGCTCTGCTAGCTGAGAAGGGCGATAAGATGTCCGCCGGTAGCAAAGCCATCAATTATTTAAGCATGATTTTGGGTGCTGCCGTCGGTCTTATTGTTGGCCTTATCATTTACCGTCGTACTATGGCTCGCGCCGAAGAGCTCGCGCGTCAAGAAGCCCTTGAGCCTACAAGTCTATCAGCTGAGGAGGGCGAGGCCGGCTATGCAGACTCTGAAAACTCGATACTCATGGATCCTGAAGATGCGGCTGTGTTAATGTCGGACGATGATATTTCACTGTGGGGAAGAGATGGTACAGAGGGCAGATATCACGATGATGATGAAGAGGATGAGGGAGACACCAATAAGAGGGGGGACCGAAGGGTATGAAGTCACATTTAACGGGAAGCTCGACTCAAGTTGGGGATAGTAATGACAAGACCATTCAATACTAAAGGTACGGATATTGGGCACGGCTCGGTTGTATTGATTATACATTTTTAAATGGACTAGACGGCGTTTTGGACATCATTATATTGGAGGATCCCTGGGTGCTAGTATTCGGTTGTAGTTGGGATAATAGAGGACGATGATGTGTTTGAATCAACTGCTTTTTTAAAACCATCAGAGCCAATGTTGAATATCGTTAACGCCACAACCAAAGCATGTAATCAATTGCAACTTGCGGCTGCTACATCCGCTCGATCAGTATGTGTTGAAATAAAATTTACAAAGACTTTCGTAATACCATCGCTTGCATCCCATAAAATCGAATTCGCCAACGCCGTCGCTGATGCATTCTCATCCCAATGCTATAACTGAAAAGTGAAACACTACCATTATGGGAATTACTGGTTCCCCCTATATTGGTTCATAAATTGTATAGCCTGATCCATTGGATACCCAATGAAAACAGGCCCAGTGAAGATCATTTGAGGTCCGTTGTTTGTCCCTTTGGTCATATCAGGGTTGATGAAGGCAGGTTGAGGAGGTGCCGTATGTTGATGTTGATGTTGATGTTGGTGTTGGTGTTGGTATTGATGTTGATGTGGAGGGGGTGGAGGGGGGCCGCCCTCCTTATGAGGTGAAGATGAAACCGTGTGTTCTGGTACCTGAAGGGGGGTGTCATGTTTGAATGGTGAGGGCATACCCATGGCAGCCAATTTTGTATGATCAAATGGACATTTGCCTGGCGTCTTCTTTATTGATTCTTGGGCACTGGCTGCTTGAGCGGAAATCGGCATGCAGACAGGCGCTGGTGGTGGTGAGAGAGGTTGGTCGTCGTCTTGGCCTGAGAGGTCGTAGACTGGAATAGATATTCCCCAAGGCCGACTAGGCGATTCTCCAACACGTACTTCCTTGAGGGGCCGATCGAAATGACTCTGCCGGTCTCCATCCTCCAGAGTCGGCACCTGTGTATTATCCGGGTCCGAGTTTACACTAACAGCCTGTGCCCAGTTCTCAACTCTTTCATTAGATGGCTGGGCCACATCATTTGGTCGATTCGGATCCTGTTCAGCCTCGGGTAGCATGGGTTGGTGAAGCTGACCCAGCCCTTCAATCATGCTCACTATATCGCCATATTTGGAATCTATCTTCTTGATTTGATCTTCGTCACGTTGGTACCGGCGGAGGCAAACTTCATGGCTTCGGGGGAGTTCATGTTTGTGCGTCTCAACATAGTGGGCGATCTCCTCAGCAGAGTGTTTGTCCATGTAACGAATGGGACACTTGACGGCTGATGAGCCGTTTGTGTTTGTGCGGGCTTGCTGAGAAGTAGATTCTTCGTACATGGCTGCGCAGATAGGGTCCGTCGAATGATGTGGAGTTGTGTCCTGTGCATCTTCGTCGCGGACCCCAGAGCCGCTAGCCGTGGCAGGCTTGGAGAACGGGCATTGAAGATGGCCCTTCTTTCCTTGGACCGTGAAGTCTTGTTCTAGCGCTGTCGACATGGAAGTGGCTACGTGGGAAGGTTGCGACTCGGTCTCTCTGCTGGAGCCAGTGCCAGTGGTTTTACTCGTCTCGCCCAGCGAGGCAAGCTGATTAGCTACTCGGCGTCCGTCACGGATGACGAGGGCAAGCTGGTGTTGGGAACCGGAGCTGTACGCGCGTGGAAGAGGAACAGGCAATGAATTATCAACAGATGTATACGGAGGTATCTGGAGCTTAGCCAGGGTATCAGCTATTTCTGGCGCGGCTGGAGCATATTTGTCAGCCAGATACTGGAACTGTTTTTGGTTTCAAGTCAGCGATGAGTCCATTGCAGACGATGGAGGAAAAGGATGTTGATAGGTCAGATATCAGAAAAATAGGTTATCAATCTCGGCAACAGGGTCATTCATCCTGATGCTCTTGATCTAGAGCTAATGATATTCATCATGCTGACTTGGTAGGGGGAGGAAGCCGACAGCTCCGGTATCGCCGAAACAATCCCAGGGCGTTGCGCAGCCAGGATATGTAGAGAGGTATTGGGAAAAGCCGGGTTCTAGGCTTGAAACTACTGCGTGGGGTAGAAAATATTTCTTACCTGTTCATGAGCAAAGCGAAGCTTGTGCTCCAAGACGGTCTTTCGATCAGTCAAGGTCTGGACTTCATCAGCAAGGGCGTTGAAAGCATCTGCCAACGTGTGGGCAAGATGAAGATATGCCATGCCCTTGGCCGTGAGTGAGTGCGATAGAGAAAGAGAAGAAGAAGGAGAAAGTTGAAAATAAGAAGAGGAGATGAAATATTTATTAGATGGGGAAGAAAGAGGAAGAGATTTGCTAGATCCCGACAGGAGTGCTGTTGCCAGAGCAAGGCGGCAGCAAAGTGGAGAGATAATGACACTGATTGGCCTGTTTATATGCAACAGCGGGTACGGTAGGCTGGGAGCTAAAAATTAGGGTCCTTCCAGCGGGTGACAGTGTTGTTGCTTCTGGAGGACAGGACGAATTCAGTAATTTAGAGCCGAGCCAATTCGGAGCGGAAAGTTCGTGATTCGCAAGAGGGTCGGGACATGACGATGCGGCTCTATTGGCTCCACGTTAGAGGTCCTTAGGCTATGCTTCTACCTACCTACCTACCTTAGATACCTATAATGTGGTCTGACGCACCATGTGCTGGCAGTAGGTATTTCCTTGTCTACCTAGGTACCTAGCGCGAAGCACGGTCCCTCCAGAGAGGGTTATGGAGCGGAGGTGAAGCACAGGCAGAGACAATGCTACCTTAATATAAGGTAGAAGCCAAAGCTACCCTGTAGATGTATTTCCACACTTTGATAAATTCCTCAAGTAAGGTGACAATAGATGAAACCGTTTGTCTGGGCGACCAGGTCTTATTGTCTCTGTTGTTATCCTAACAATCTTATTAGATAATTAACTACAATACCTCAGGGGTTGCATGTTTTTGATTTGAGCATAATTACCCCACGGGAAAAGTCCACAAAGTGAAGAATGTATCAATATAAACACACCTCGATAACATGTTGACCCAGTAAACTAAATTTAAACTCATTTACAGAATATAATAGTAAGGCTAGGTCAATATAAGCCAGTGCCATTTGTAGAAAGAGTCTAAGCGATGCTTTATTTAAGACTGCCTATCGATTCACCTACCAGAGTAGGTAAGAGGTAGGTAGGTGGTTTGGCATTCAACATCTTACCCACCGACCCCGCCATCACTAAAACACCATCACTATCACCCCCTGCTATTGTAACACGAGTCACCATGTCTACGCCTGATAACTTGTCCATCCCCCAAGCCGAACTGGTCAGCAGGAAATCTCACGTGCTGCCTGGACAATTATGTGTCACGGAGCTCTTCTTCAAAGTACCTCTCGACTACACGGACATCCAGGGCCCTTCCCTCACACTATTTGCACGTGCTGTCAAGAAACACGATGTTCCCATATTCCCACCCGATGATGAAGAGTCAGAGAACAGCCCAAAAGACGAATTTGGCGAGCCCCCAAAACCATATATGGTCTATCTTGAGGGAGGACCGGGCTTTGGCAACCGTGAACCGCAGGACCATCCCCTCACCCGCCACGCTCTTGCAAAGGGATACCAGCTTCTCTTACTTGACCATCGCGGCGTTGGCCTGAGTACACCAGTTGGTGCTGATATGCTAAGCCTTGTATCTGAAGACGTTGAGGGGCGCACTCGGTACCTCGGCCTCATGCGCCAGGACAACACAGTCCGGGACTGCGAAGCTGTAAGGAAGTATCTTACCGCCTCATGGCCCGCTGCCAAACAACCATGGTCCATCTTTGGCCAGTCGTACGGAGGTTTCATCGCACTATCCTATTTGTCCATGCATCCAGAAGGTCTTCGGGAAGTCTTTCTCACTGGCGGTCTAGCCCCTGTGGGTAAGAAGCCTGACCAAGTATATGAAGCAACATTCCAACGGGTCATAGAGCGCAACGAGCAATACTACGAAAAATTTCCAGAGGACGTCGAAAACGTCCGTCAAGTGGCTAAATTCATAGAGAGTAAAGGTGGCAGTATTCCGTTGCCATCTGGCGGTGTCCTCACCATTCGTCGTCTCCTAACCATAGGCATTTCCTTTGGAAGCCATGGTGGCTTCGACCAGGTTCACTCTACGATCCTGACACTGAAAGCATCCCTCGATCAGTTCGGATTTTTCAACAGAGCATCCCTAGTACCACTTGAAGGCTGGAACCCATTTGATACCAACATCATATACGCCATCCTTCACGAGGCCATATATTGCGACGGCCCTGGTTTAGCCTCCGCCTGGTCAGCGAATCGCATTGGAAAAGAACTTAAGCCATTCTCTTGGCTGAATGACAACTACTCAACGGAATCTACCAGCGGATGCCTCTACTTCTCTGGAGAAATGATATTCCCATTTCACTTCGAAACTTACCCAGAGCTCCAGAGACTTCGCCAAGAGGCTGAGTTATTGGCCAGCCGTGACAACTGGCCCGCTCTTTACGACCAGGAGAAGCTCCACAAGAATAAAGTTCCTGTATATGCTGCTTCGTTCGTTGAGGATATGTACGTCGACTATAACTTTGCAAGAGACACGGCCAAGCTTGTCAAGGGTACAAAGACTTTTGAGACGAACGTCATGTACCACTCGGCATTGAGAGCGAAATCGGACGAGGTGCTGCAGCAATTGTTTAGCCTGAGAGACGATGTTATTGACTAGATTTGGATGTCTTGCAAAACTGGCATACCTGCAGAAGTTAAATCCACCAAGAAGAATAACTTTACGTAAAGATGAAATAGGTATGAGAGCTGGTACCTACTTTATTCAAGTCAAAAAATAAAACATCCAGTGGCTATATTCATAGTGTACCGAACCGGCCTCCAGTGTGTAGACACAACAGCAAAGAACAACGACCACAAACCGCATCGAGTTTTATAACTATTGACTAGTGATAGGCTCGTGTTCGCGTAGGTGCACGACCCAAGTTCTGCCACTCGTCTTCATAAGCCGTAGTATGAACATGCTCCATCGATGGCAAATCCGCCGTCGGCTGCGAATGCCTCATGACTGTCTCTCGTAGAATGGTAGCAGCGAGCTCTGGGTTGCTCACCAAGAACTCACTTGTCTCTACAGGCGCGCGCTTCCAGAGAAGCGGCTGAAGGAACCCAACGCGCGCCATGACCATCTTGAGCAAGTCATCAACTTCTGGCACGCTGCGATAGAGTTTTCTGCAAAGATGCATCATCTTTGGTTGAGCAGCATCCCAGCCTGCTGTCTCGAGCATATCAACACACGAACGCATCACTGCCTTTCGAAAGTCGTCCATAAGATAACGTGTCGCGCAAATATAAACGTCGAGGTTGAGCTCATACGCCAGGAACCACGTCCGAAGATCCTCTCCTGTGATACGCTCCGGTTGGCTCTGCTGAGGAGGCATCGGAATGCTGACAGGAGGAGGGAAAACACCCGGAGGATGGATCCCTCTTCTGGGAGCCCCTCGACCATAAGGCACGGGCGCAGGAGGATTGCCTTCGCGGGATCGCTGAGCCCCGCATTGCCAGCATCTCGAAAAGTCACGCCGAGCGAGGCATCGAGGACACGAGCAACCCGGTCGATGATGTCCCGGATGCTTCTCCTGGGTTTCTTCCGCCTCAGCATGTCTCGTTTGTCGAGCCCGACGCTGGCGTCTCCATGAGGTACCCGAGCTCCCAGAACTGCTACTGCTACTTGACGAGCTTGAGTCCGAAGCCTCTGCTGGCTCTGGGTCAACTTCAATACCCTTTCCCTTATCGACTTCTGGTTCTACTGTCATATCAGCACTCGTGGGTCAGGATCAGGCTGAAGCCGGTTGATTCACCTAAAACGCTCGCTGCTGGCCTGATAGGCTCATAGCAACCCTCGTATAGAAATGCAACAAGAAAATGAAAAATAGCCGGATCCTCCTCTGGCAGATCAATGAATTGCTCACTTGCTTCCCTGAAGTTTCCACATAGGGCTTTTTGGAACCACTCTGCCTGAACAAGTATATCTTTGTGAACCTGGAACCCTGTTAGTTCAACTGGCCTCCATCTCAATAGATCGATACCTTCACATACGTAGAAAGTTTGCATGTTGTTCAAAGGACCAACTCGTATTGGTACAGGCGCAGAGCAATATCGGCCGTCTGCTGAACTGACCCAGAGGTCTTCTGTTGTGCTAGGGAGATGTTCTTCTTTCTCCTCCTCGTAGACTCTGTTTATCACGATAACCTGGGGCTGAGGAACGCCCATAGCATCGCCCAAGGTGTGCACTGTGACGGTTGAGCCTGCAAGTTCTGCATTTCCCGCATCATCCGCCATAACAAAGCTATCAAGTACTGATCCAATTCAGACCAGTATTTCTCTAGTCAAGGGATGGCGTGAGGGCGCGTGAAAAGCGTAGAATGAGGCTTTCAGAACGTTCTATCTCCCGAAACACCGTAGAAAATAGGACTAGAAATAGACATAGGTAGGCATCTACCACACACACACACACATACACACCATCTTGGCGTCCGGTCTAAGCCTAGAAACAGCCAACAACTTGTTCAAGCATGTGGATGGTAGATGGCTACCAATTGAGCGCCACAGCCGCCCAACCATCTGGCTGTATTCTGGCGCAGAATAAGCAAGGCGCAGACGACGTGCAGCGGTACAAGCGCTTGGTTGGCATAAGACAATGCTTGGTCACCAAAAGACCAATCGCTGATAGGTAAGGTCTTCATCGAGTTTCTGAACATTCTCAGCAAACAGGCCACCGGAAAATGATCAGTCACGCCTCCTGCACGAACAAGGGACATCTCCCCATTCATTTCATCTAACGCAACATTTTCTCAATTCTTTGCTCAATTCTCTGTGAGAGTCGGCGGCAAGCCGGCTGGACTAAAACAGGGGTAAATTCGTCCAATTCCTAACCTGGGATCGATGCCTCCGCTCCGACGCATATTATCGACGCGCGTCTGCGAACGACAAATGCATCATGAATCAATCTCAATCCGGAGGGCGTTTCAACTCACCATCCTTACAGTTGGTGTTCGTGATCAATGTTTTGCCAGTACTCACGCCGACTCGTGAGGCACATGTCTCCCTCAGGCGTGGAATCCTAGGCCACCCGATACGCTGGATGTAGCCATCTAGCACACGCCTCCATTCACATCTAAAGTCTGATTTTTTTCTTTTTGCCGCCCTAGGCCTGTACTCAACATAATGTAAGCCGTGGTAAGATTCTTCAATGCTCGCCAGCCCTGTTATTGCCCCCTGATGCAGTTTCTGGACAAGGCTACTCCTCCTCCATCTCTGCCTGCATTTGGAGTTCTTTGGGAATCATATTAGGCTTGTCAGGTGAAACAGAGGTCAAGACAACTCACTCCAAATCTTGCTTGCAGCATCTGATATGACTTTGGCTTTGACAAGAAGTTTCTCTTCGTATTTCTCATTGTCTTTACCTTTTAAACGGATCTTGTTTGGTTGAGCCTGCGCATGAAAATCAGCATTACCCATGTGGGCATTTTCAATAACAGACTGAAACACCAACCTGCATCAATATAGGAAGTAGCTCTGTAGGATCTGCATTCGCGATCGTTGCCACGGTACGAAAGCCATTCTCCCAAAATACCCGCCTGTGATATTTAAGCAACACTACTTTCTGCTTAGAGCAATGCACTCACGCTGTTCGGCTCTTGATGAAGGGAATCTTTGCCAAGGCCAATAGGTCAGCTCTTGCACCAGCCACGAGCCTGTCTGAAAAGTGTTCAAGAGCTGCGGCCATTACTCTGGATACCGGTTAGCTATGTGATAAAAAAGTTGACATGAACATACCCCCAGCTCATCTGTTCACAGAACTTGATCATTCCTGCAGCGAAGCCTTGACAAGTCTGCGAAAGATTCTGAACCATTCCACGAGGCACGTCGTATTTGCGTGCCACTATGTGTATAGGAATCTCGTTACACAGATCCCGCAGTTGGAGAGCGAGATAAAAGCGTCGATGTACTCGAGCAACCTGCTTCTCCTCCGGTAAAGTCTCACGGAGCGTGGCACCTTGAGCACTATTTGGCTGTCAGTGAGTACCCCGTGACCGTGAACACAACCTACAGCTTGAGTATTGTGGTAGGTTTGATGCCCAGAAGCCTTAGTACCCGTAAGCCACTCTCGTCCAGACCCTCCATTTCATTCCGAAAGACCTGCCAGTTCACCATAACCCCGAATTCTTGGACAGGCGTGAACGTGTATAAGACGTGCATCTCACCATCCATGACAAAAGCTTGGAGCGCCCGACTGAGTTCGCTATGGACAAATACACCATCGTCGGGATCGATAGCTGATGCCACGATTGCCCTACCTAGTTGTGTCGCCGTGAACATGGACAAGGAATCGGAGGTCACAAAACCCATTGATTCTATCTCTTCCAAGCTTGAGGTGATACAATCATTGACAAACTTGGCGCTATGAGTATGACTCAACAGAGACTTCGAGAAGTAGTCCAAAATGGACTCGTGACTCGTAGCTAAGCGTATGGATATGACTTCTAGCAGTGCACTGTAATCTATTAGCTGGCGATCATTCATGCTTTTATAGGAAAGACGCACCGTTGGATACGTCGATTCTCAGTGTTAAGACAGCTGGCGACGGGTGGCAGCTCCGCATTCATGAGGTCTACAACTTGCTCGAGGTCATTTTCGCGGCAGCAGAGATATGTTTCACCGATAGATGCTTTCCCCTGTCTTCCAGCTCGCCCTCGCATTTGCCTCAGCATCGATGGTCCAACAAATTCGCGCCCCATTCGACAGTTGTGTAAAATCACCCGTCTTGCTGGCCTGCAAAAGTTAATGAAGTGTTTAACAATCGAAACAGCGACTCTTACAGGTTGATACCAGCAGCCAGACTGCAGGTCGCGACGCACACTAATAGTGTTCCAGAATCGTAAGCTGCCGCTATGAGATCTCTCTCTTCAGTTGTCAAGCCAGCCTATATAGTCAGAAATGTTCGTGAGCCTCAGTCGGCCAAAGCGACTTACATCTAAATCAATTAGGAACACATGCTCGATTTTGCAAAACGGACGTCTCACTTACGATGAAATGCAACGCCATAAAGGACCGTCTCTTCCAATACCGGATCAACCCCAGTGTTAAGACTGCGAAGCTCTCCCAGCAAGTCCATCCTTCTGTCAACCACGTCAGCCTTGAGCTCATGTGGTTGGGGCATAGCCCGACTAATCCATCGTGCGTCGGACTCGCACATGCCACGACTCCCGGCAAAGACGAGGGCACCGAAACCAGCAACAGCGGTCTCGTGAGCAAGTGTGACCACTGCATTTAATACTGGGTCGCGAAGCTCCTTGTGGGTGGATGGTTCGATTCGCCGGATGGGTCTCATCTGTGCCTGTGTCTGTGTAGACCGACTGTTCAGCTGTGCAGCTGTTTTGATGAGACTACTTGTAGAACCTGCAGGATAAATGTTGCCGTCATACACGAGATGTTCCTCGATAGGAACCGGTCGATACCGAGTTTCGTAACAATGCCCTTCGAGCCATCGAGCCATCATGTCCATGTTCTACTACCAAATTAGACGATTCAAAATGCACCACGAAATCGACCGACTAACATACCGGGAGAGTGGCACTCATGCCCACGATTTGTACACGCTGCTCCAGGCTGAGCAGTTTGGTCGCCACGAGTTCTAACAAATAGCCTCGATGATCATCATCAACCATGTGTAACTCATCAAGCACAACCGCGCGGAGCTTGGAGATCGAACAGTCATCAATAGCCGTATTCACAAGTGCGTTTGCCTTGGAGTGTCAATAATTTACTAGCTTAGCAGAGTGGGATCGCGGTACTAGAAACCGACCTTCTCCAATGTGCACACGCCAATATCAAAATCAGCCCAAGTTGCTCTAACTTTTCCACCCCCAAAGAAACCAATGACACGGACTGTGTTTTCATCAGCTCGTCTACGCCAGATGCGTTTGTCGTCATCGACCGTTGTTTCAGAGGCGAAGCGTAAGCCTTGTACCACACTACGAAGCCAACGGACTTTCTCTTGAACCAAAGCAACATATGGTAACACAAGGAGGGCCTTTGTTCCCTTTTCTTCCAGAATTCTTTTCAGCATGAGCACTACAAGTGTTAGCTAAGATCCACGCACTACCGTCATTCATCTCACCGTCAGCTACAAGAGATTTTCCACCGCCAGTTGGTGCACAATATACAAGGTTCTTTTCTCCTGTCAGAAGCCCAGGGCCTTTGAGGCAAGCTTTTTGCCATGGGTATATTTGTTTTATGCCAAGTGAAGCAAAATTATCAACAAGCTGTTGAGGAAGACCATATGTAGAATGGCTTAATTCGAGTTCAGGATCACAAGACGATGTCGGAGTCGCAGCAATAGCCCTCCGTTGGGAATACTCAGACGGCCCGACTCGCTCATCCAGACGAACAATGCGACTCGCAGAAATTCGAGGAGGGGCAGAGGGGAGACTGACGGCTCGCTGAAACTGAACAGTCGCTCGAGAGGTAGAAGCCCTGAAGTGGTGTTCTTCTCCAGCTGTTGATAGACTTCTTTTGTGTCCAGCAACAGAAGTGGTAGCGAATGTAGTCTTTTGTTCATTTGTAGTTTCGACACTGGTTGTGTGCAGTAACCCTCGCATGCTCTTCATGATGGGTTTCAAAAAGACAAAGGAAACAAGACGAAACAAGACGAGAGCGAAACTTAAATGAGCCACCAAGTCCAACAATCCTTTTTGACAGGTCCTCAGGAAATGTGACGTGACACGCGTTGAGACAACGCGTCCGAAAAGACCTTAAAACGCCAAGTCACGTGGCCAAACAGCAGACCAGACGCGGGGTGTCAGGCACGGCGGGCAGCAGCCGATGCAGGGCTTTTGGTGGTGCCCCGCGGCACGATGGAGGGCTTTCATTGGGTGGATGTGATCGATTGACGCTAAGAAGTTGATGAACCCTGCACTGTTCTTCAGGGCAGTGACCGCCAACGGCAGGTGGCATAAGCATGCCCTGTCGTGTCTGCCTCTCGCCTCCTCCCCTCCTCCCACCCATCATCCACCAACTGACCTATCCCGTACGACCAACCAATCTTCCTACTATGGAACCTACTACCTAAGGTAGCTAGTGCCCCCGTTTGCTAGGAGTTTGGCCTTTAAATTATTTCCACCCAATAACTCCCTCTCTCAGCGTCAGATCTTGAGTCTTTCATCCCTTGTTCTTCATTATTGAGATATTTCTGCCTCAACTCTGTAGCACTATATGGAAATAGACTCAGGCTGCTTGCACATGCTGCACACAGATACAAATAATCTATCCATTGCCTGCCTAGGTACCTTCCATCCATGGCGCCACTCCCTTCTTGGGCCGACCGCATGTGTACCCTGACAGCCAACGAGATCTTATATTAGATCGATGTACTTCCAAAGAAAAAGATTTCCCATGTACGGAGATGGATGGTTGGTCTCAAATTCCTTCTTATGATTTTTGGTTAGCGTTCCTCCGTGGTTAATCACGATATTGCAATGCGTCGTGTGGATTGAGTCTCAAGTGTGGTTGTGAGTTTTCCCCTGCGGCCGGGTTGTATTGCCCCACGACCCTTTAACAAGGTAGTTCAACTGGTTGGTACATACGTTTTTTTCCCCTTTGAGGGGCAGTCTCTTTTGGGGGTGTGCCTTTTCGATCCATCCAAGGAATCTTGATTCGACGACCATTTGACAACACCGTGCAGCATTACCCTCTGCAGCCAGGATCTTGGCTGCCTACACTAAATCAATCGTCATCTCTACCTTTTCTTGTGCTGAATCTGCACCAGAGACGGGTCTCAACGTACAGAAATGTACTTCGCCTCTTGACGTCTTCTTTAATCCTCAGGTCGGCTGTCTACTGCAGGATGTGATTCAGACCAACCCTTCAACGAGACATGGTTGCCGTTTCAAATTGCCATCACTGTGATTTATAGATAACAACAAATTGTGCGAAACGCGACTGAACTTGGACCACATAGAAGCATGATTGTACTGATGCAAATCGCCATTTCCCAAATGGATTCTCCACCGACTTGCGAGAGCCTCATTTAGCTATATACACAGTAGTATATCTTATTTGTGGCAATTCGGTGAAACAAGGAGCCACCTGTCAGGAGGATCAAGCAGTCGCTGGCATGTGCAATCAAGGCCAACTCGACATAAAGTCTAGAGTAGCAGGGCCTACTTGGCATTTCCGCTAATGCTGCTAGCACCTGGTAAATTATAGTAATGAAGGAGTTGAGACAAGCATACCTTGAGCCTAGGTATGCCTGTACCGGCACTATAACAAGTCGAAGAAAGGCTCCTGGTCAGGATTGGAAGATGCCCGTACCATACCTAGACCGAGGGAATACCACCTGCCATCCGATCATCAAATCGTCAACCTAATCCGAAGAAGACAGACCGAGCAAGGCCTCGCTTGCTCAAAGGGGGACGACAGAACACCGCCTACTGACCTATCTACTTACCTACGGTACTACCTAAGGTAGAAGACATGCAGTACGTACCGCTGCAGGGCATAATCTCTAAGGTAAGCCTGGGTAACCTCCAATCCATCCAACCAGAGCCCTGGCCACGTTGGTGGAGCTGGCTTCACTACGCCAGCTCAATCTTAGCCCTATTACCGACTCCCTTCCGTCAGCTCCCACGAGGATCTCAACATCATCACCACGCACTCGATTTTTTCCCTCACACGTAACGGTTAAGGCTACGTCTAGCCAGGTTTTTTGGGCTCTTTACTTAAGAACCAGTTGGCATAGCTTCTGCATAGCTGAAGCTATGCTAGCCATCATTGGCTACCTAATAAGATGGGCAATTATGTTGGTGCGTCAGACTGGACATCATTGTCGAGATACTATGGTGGCGGAGAGGAAGGAGATATTAGTTGGTTCACCCTCATCTGGTATGGTTAGCGGTTGTTCAAGCCAAGGTATCCATAGCTATGCTGAGATGAGTACCCGTGGTCGATTGTCTGTTGAAACCCTGTTCTGTTTTCAAAAGCATCAGAAGAGATGCGGGATGGGGCCTATTAGAATGTCCGACGATAGAAATTTCAGCGGAGGGAGGTAAATGAACATGCATGTCACTCTATACTGGTGATAGTCCATACGTACGCTAGACGCATGCCATCTGGGGGAGTCCATACTCAGAGAGCGACACAAAAGCCACAGTTTAGATACGACCCAACTGAATTAACTTAAGGACCTCATCGTAATATTTGGGGGTTTTCTCGGGCAGAAGCCCGGAGCGTTAACAACTGAAAACAATTCTTTGTCAACTACTGCGTATTTGTTCGATTGAGTCGAGGGAGGGCGTGCAAGGGTGTGGGAGATGCAACGGAAAATGTGGATGACTTGGCGCCCCATGCTCCATGCTCCATGCTCCATGCTCCATGCTCTGAGTTCAAGTTCACTCAGAACCACATTCTAAAACATCGTCTCAAATGGTCCCGTTGTCAGCAGAACGTAATTCTAGTTCAAGGCCCGTGGCGGGACTTTCGGCGATAGTCTCCAGGGCAGTTTGGCTTTTCAATATGAACGTCGAACCATGACGAACTGGGCTGGGCAAATTTGATATGGTGTTAATGGCAGAGGAGGACTAAAAAGGTTGCCGAGTCTAATTGAGGAAGAGACGGCCAGACAGAGAGATACCGCTGGCCAGATAGGAACCGGAAAAGGACATCTTTTTGTCTTTGACAACAGGTGGAATTGAATTACATGGATGTATGGCGGAAACTAAGGACTGGTGATATCAAGGCTACTTAGATAAGTAGGTAGACTCCATCATTCGAGAAAGTTATGTATCATGTTGACGGGCGCACGCCTCTATCTTTTCTCTATGCTGCTTACATTACCTGTAAGTATTTTGGATAGTGACAACGCAGGCCGTGGCATTGTATATCTGATCGACTTGGTATGAACATTCGTATTTCCTCAAAATGATCGGTTCAGCCTGGCCAACGCCAACCCCAGTTTCCTTGGTCTTGTTCGCAGGCAGTTAGGCCCTAGGATTTTCCCACCGAAAGCCGGTCTGATACCTCGACCGCAACAGTCACAATCAAGGCCAATCTGTAGTGACCGGCTTTGTAGTGGTTCTCCCCCCGGCATGGCCTGCTCTCTGTTGTGGGAGGACCCGTGGACCCATGGGCACGCCTCAGAGTTGGGTTGAGATCCGTCGGCTCGTCAGTGCTGCGAGACCTAGATGGGCCCCGTGGAGACTAGAGAGTAACACTGATGACCAGGGTGCGGCATGTAGAAGTATTGTTTATCTTTATCGTACCGGGGGCAGAACCTGAGTTTCATTGTCTGCGAATCAGCCGCCACCTGATTAGTGGCTACTTATCCGCTACAAGCTTGGCCTATCATCGCCCCCAGTGTACTCTTAGCAGAGTGGGTGCATCGACCAGGCCAGGGCCGCCGCCTCGGGGTGCCAGTGCAGTGTGCAGTGCCAATGCTAGGACGTTTCTTCTCCCGGCGCCTGGGAATCATGCCTCTTTCTTCTTCTTCAACTTACACACTCCAACTTGCAGGGCAGACGATATCTATTTCGAGTCTCAAGTTATACCCTCCAAAGCAGTGAAGCACTTAAGCGGCCTCGATCTATTCTTATTCCACATCAGACAACTATACGAACCTCTCCTGTCGTCTTCATCATTCACAACTTCCGCCATCAAGCCATCACCTCTGGGCATGCCTTCATACGCGATTCACCACATCTCGTTGTTGCGCAAGTGATTCTCTCTTGAATGTCATGGCACAACACAATGTGAGTAGATATGGAAATCTAACGTACCTTGATTACCGTCCACTTTTTTCACACGATCCTTTTAATATTTGTACTTTTACTCTCATGCCTCTCACTTTCACTCACTCACTCACCTCACAAAGCTGTGAGGTCGCGATCGCGATTGGGCCCATCCTCTAACTCGACACTCAGGATTCCAACACCTCTGACCCTGGTGCTCAATCTGTGTCAGGCCCGATGACCAATCAATCGAGTTTGGACAGCGCAGCTAAGGAAGCTGGGGCAGATTCAGCCTTTCCATACGGCACACGTTCCCGTAACAGAACTGGTACCTCGCGTATTAACTACGCCGAGGACAGGGACATTGATGGCGATGTTTATGACTACTATCACGACAAAAAGGACAGTGATTCCAAAAAGACTTCACGTCAGTCCAGCGCTGCCGTGAATGGCGATGCGCCTCGTGGCGGTCCAAGCTCGCGCAAGGCTGGCACAGATGAGCCAAAGGCAGCGCAGGCAGCCAATGCTCCCAAGGAGCAACGGTCGGGCAGTTCAAATAATGTGCCCACGACAACGCAGCAGCCGCCTGCTTCACAGCCCGCACGGAAGCGCAAGGTCGCGGGCAATCCAGCCGGTTCCACTAACCCAGCGACATCCGTCAATAATTCGACCAAAAAAGCAGCAGCATCCGGAACGACTCCGTCTATCGTATGGCCAGAAACTAATATGCTGACTTTTGACAACTGCAAAAGTCGCCCTGTCAATGGTAAAATGGTGGCCGATGATGGTACATCGCTGGAGCCAAATGGTAACATGCTTCCTTCAAAGTGGTACACCAGAAATTCAGATCAAACGTGGCTAACCTGGCGACGCAGATCATGTGTACCTTGTCTGTGAGCCACCTGGAGAACCCTATTACCTGGGCCGCATCATGGAGTTCCTTCATGTGCAGAATGACAGCAGCAAACCCGTGGAAGCTGTTCGCATCAACTGGTACTACAGACCCAAGGACATTGGCCGAAAGTCTACAGACCTACGAATGGTTTTTGCGACGATGCACTCCGACATCAGCCCGTTAACGGCGCTACGCGGAAAATGTCAGATTCACCACAAAGCTGAGATTGAGGATATGGAATTATATCGAAAGGCTCATGATAGCTTTTGGTACGATAAGCTGTACGATCGCTATATCCAGAAGAACTACGACTTGATTCCGACGCGTTCTATTGTCAACGTCCCAGCCAATGTGAAAAAGGTTCTCGACGAGCGCTGGAAATACGTGCTAGTCGAGCAGGGGCGTGGCAAGGAGCTCACTAGCGCCGTTAAGCTCTGCAAGAGATGCGCCGGCTATTGCGCAAGGTACGTACCTACTGACTTACACTGCCTGCCCCACGTCCCACATCCACATCATCACAAACCCATGCTTCAGTGGCTGACATGATTGGCTGTCTTCAGCAACGACTCGGTCGACTGTGCAGTATGTCAGAACACATACCATATGAATTGCGTGAACCCACCTCTATTGAAGAAGCCATCCAGAGGTTTTGCCTGGTCATGTGCAGCATGCAGTCGAGCCCAGGAAAGGAAGCTGGAGGCTCGTAATACACCTAATGTTAATGATCCAAGCTTCGATGCCGAAGATGACGATCCTATGGATGAAGAGGACGAGGAGATGCACGGGCTTGAGACTAATCGAACCAGTCCCGAAGAAGGAGACCATACTCACCATGAAGGCACTGCCGAGCAAATCTACCAGGCCTCTCTTTGGCCGTACCGGTACCTGGGAATGCATTGCAAACCCGAGGACGCACTCGACTACGACGACAGAATTTATCCCCGCGCAAGTACGAGAATTGGACCCAGAAATCAAGCAAATGTTTCCCCGTGGCCTGGAAAACCGGTCGAGTACGTCAAGCCACTTGAGATCAAGAAAAACGGCAAGAAAGACACCAAATCCAAAGAAGCATTGGCTGCTATTGAAGCCGATAAGATCTCACGTGGGAAGCGACCGAAGTGGGTTCAAGACATGCCACCCGGCTACACAGCTCGGGGAGAAGATTTTGACGACGATGACCCTAAGTGTACCGCAACTCGCATGTGGATACCTCCCCCAGAGAACGTGATTAAAGAGAAAGACATTAACGAGTACATGGAAAAGGCCAAGGGGATGACAAGAGATCTCGGATTGCCAGAACGTTCGACCAATCTGCAAGACGTGGCTGCCAACAAATTGTTTCTTGCAGAATTCGACACGGAACATGCTCTCAAGGATCTTTCTGAGACCAAGAAGGAGGCATTCAAAGAACCAGAACTGACACCAGCAGAGCAAAAGAAATTTGAGGAAGCCGTGATAAAATTCGGCTCTGAACTTTATCTTGTAAGAAAGCACGTCAAAACTATGCACTATGGCATGGTAACTCGTTACTACTACGCCTGGAAGAAATCGGCACGCGGGAAGCAGGTCTTGGAGAACCAGGCCGGTCGTAAAGGAAAGAAGGAGGCCAAGCGAGCAGAAGCCGCTGCCAGTAAGCTGGCAGATGATGTTGCGGATAACGACGATGATTCTGCGTTTGATATTGAGAAAGCAAATCAGAAAAAGCAAGGATTTATGTGTCAATTTTGCTCTACGACTTTCTCGCGACAATGGAGGCGCGCTCCGAACCCCGTTCCCGGGATCGTCAACGATGGGGGCTCGAAGAGCTCGAATAAGGAAAAGGGCCATGAGCGTGTGGTAGCTTTGTGCCGTCGCTGCGCTGAGCTATGGCGCAGATATGCTATTCGATATGAAGATGTGGATGAGGTTTCCAAGAAGGTCAACCAAGGCAGCGGTCGAAGCTGGAAACGGAAGCAAGACGAGGACCTTCTCAGGGAGTTGCAAGTCGCGAAGGAAATGGGCATGATGACGCCGGAACGGGCACCGACTCCTTCAGCGACCCCAGCCGTTGCCACCGTACAAGAACCGCCACGGAAGAAGCTCAAAGGCGCAGCTGCTGACAAGGATGTGGATAATGGTCACTCGGATGCTGCCAGTGCAGCCGGCTCTACCGCTTCCAAGAAGAAGGACAAGAGTGTGGAAAACCTTACAGTCCCCGATATCCCCAAACCTCTTGTGCTGCCTTGTGCAGTCTGTGGCCAACTGGAACCTCAAGGGGACCAGCACTTGTCGTGCCGCGAATGCCGCCTGACGGTACACCGCAATTGCTATGGTATCATGGATAATCGAAACTCCGGGAAATGGACTTGTGATATGTGTGCAAACGATAAAAACCCACAAGTCTCGATCGTATGTTGTCTCAAACCCATCTATACACCTGCGCTAACGTCGACCTAGCATTATAAGTGTGTTCTTTGTCCCGTTGAATACACAGAACATGATTTCGTGGAACAGCCGAAAATAACACATCACAAAAAGAAGATGTCGGAGAAGGATCGTGAGCGAGAACGCCTGGAGGTTCAGCAAGCTCGGAAAGCTGCGGACTTTTACCGCAAGAAGCAGGAAGAGATGAATCGCCCCGTCAACCCCCGGGAACCACTCAAGAGGACCGCGGACAACAATTGGGTCCATGTTACCTGTGCTGTTTGGACTCCGGAAGTCAAGTTTGGTAACGCCAAAGCACTGGAACCTTCGGAAGGTATTCCTTCAATTCCCAGGAGCAGATATGATGAGACTTGTCAAGTGTGCAACAAACAGGGCGGAGCCTGTGTGTCGTGCCATCAGTGCCGCATTCCATGTGAGTCCCAATGAGAGAAAGAAAAAGATTGGCCATACTAACCAGAATACAGTCCACGCGGAATGCGCTCGGCAACACGGACACGTTCTCGGATTTGAAGTGACATCTGTGAAGAGTTCGCGAAGAGACCAGTTTAGCATCGTGGCCATCAATGGGGAGAGTGGCATCATGTCGGCAACTGTGTGGTGTAAGGATCACGCCCCCACGAAGACGACGATTCATCAGATGCAAGATATTGCGGATGAATCGGGACTTAATGCTTTACAGCTCTATGTACAGAACTACAAGCAGGCCGACCTGGCACTGACAGGCACGGTCCGCAAGGCCAATCTCATGACAAACGCCGCCAAGTTGTCAGGTACAACGACTCAGCCTGGTCTACGCAGGTCCTCGACAACAAATATTCCCAATGGCGGGTGGGGCCAGCAGCAAAATGGGGACACGGGAGACGTGGCATCGGACTCAAAACAACCAGGAGAAAAGGTCTGCATCACCTGTGGTATTGACACCAGCCCGAAGTGGTGGCCGATCGATAATTCGCAGGAACGCGAGCTCACCAACGGGCATTACGGCACACTCGGGAGCGAGGCACAGAAATTCGTAGAACAGAGACGATTCCAATGCCACAAATGTCGAAAGGCCCAGCGTACAGCAAAGCCGCACCCGCGGCGGTCTCCTCTCATGGCGGACGCTCCATTACCGTCGGCTCACGGCGCAGGCATACAAGGCACGACAACACATGCTTTGCGCAGTCCGCCACAGATGGTGCCTACCCCTCGTGAATCCAATCCTTCTGCCACTTATGCTTGGCCACCACCAGTTCATGCTCCGACAGTTCCTCCACCAATGCAGGCACCTGCACTCGTCGCAGACCATGCCCTGGGCGCTCGGCCTCCTCCCCCTGCCCCATACGCGCCCCTCCCACCTCAACGACCATCATATAGTGACTGGGGACGACCTGCGAGCCAGCAAGGTTCGCCTCCTCGACACATCAATGGGGGACCCCCAATTCACAATGCACCGCCGATGTCCACACTGTCTTCGTTGCGACCACCTCCAGTTGTAGGGCCAGGGCCTCCGCTTGGATCTTCACCACCTGCACCACCGCCAGCAAACCATCATGGTGGCCCCGCGTCGCAGCCTTATACCAACGGACTCCCTCCATCACCTCGACGACTGAATGGACCAGCGCCACCACCTCGTTATACTCATCCGTATCAAACCCACGGACACAACGCTCCTCCGCCCCCTCCTCCTGCGTCGCACTTACCACCACCAACCCTGACGAATGGGGCACCACCACCTCCGCCGCGGCACGATGGTTTCTCTCATGAACTTCACCCGCAGAGGCCGACTTATCCTGCTCCACACGGAAGCCCAACGGACCCTCGAAATGGACCACAGCCCCCCTCAAGTCGCCCGGCGAGTGGAGCAAGTGCCAGCCCCTCGCTACGAAATCTCCTTTCTTGATCAGAAGAATACAGGAGAGTAATTGCCCGTTGAAAATGGACCACGTTTGAGCGCACAGGGGGGACACTAATGAAAGTCTAAGAGAGCGAGCAACGGAGTTTTTGCTCGTATAGATGAGTTGGATGGGGATAGCATCCTTCCTTCTATGTAGTATATATACAAACGGGCCACGAGGATTGTGAGCTTCTGGAGTTGGTTTTGAGTGGGTAGGACTGATTGACTCATCAAAGGCTTTGTTGCAACCCACCATCTGGAACGGGGTTCGCAATTGGGTATGTATGTATGTATGTATGAATGGGAAGTTAGCGGGGTACAAGCGAAAGCTGTCTTGTTCGAGTACTTTAGGTATTGTTGCAAAATCACACTAGAAGTATCCGGCGAACTTCGTCGTTTAGTTTATTATAGACGAAATCAGGAAATGTCAATTGTCAAAAGACGATACCTTATGTAACTGCATCTTGAGAAGATTGATCCTAGCTAATAAGGATCATTTTAGGGTATTTACTACCTATAGATAGATCCCCCTGACTTTTGTTGTAACTGCATGCCTCAGAATGGGGAGCATTATGTTTCGACGCATATCCGTAACAGCCGAGGAACGCAACACCAGTTCAAGCAATTCAATTCATATCTAATCGATCAAACCTGGCTCGTGCCACGAAGTGAGCGACCTGAGTGGCGAAAGAAATTCCGGGGGAAAAGAAAATCAATATAGAGAAGGACTCTTATATCTATCAAGAATCCACCTTTGAGAACTTCAAGTATCCAGCTTATGTAAGGTATCCGGGGACTCAAGTGAGCCCACAGATGAGGTTGAACTTATCTAGATCGGGTTAGCATCTTTTCGTAATGTTCCAATTTAAGGTACCTAGTACTACCTAAAGTACCAGCTAACGGAACCTGCCTTATGCTCAAGGCTGATTGATGGCTGATGTGGCTCAGACTCTAACTAGAGCCTCTCAGCTCAGCTTCCAACATCAGTCAAAGACAACATCTTGACATTCAACTTTCCCTCTCCCCTTTTCGGCACTGTGTCGCTCTCTCTACTTGGCATCAACCCTCGCTATAATTTTATGGAAACAAGAGGACAAACGAACCAAACTGTGATTAACAATTCTCCCTTTTGTTCAATTACGACACATCACCAGCCACCACAACCACACCTGTCTCTGACGATCAGCATCTTGCTGAGCAGCACGCAGCTCTCTCCTCGTCCTTCGGACTGTATAGCGAATCTCTAATTGCTGGCGTCTGCTGTGACGAAGCTGAGAGACGATTGATTTCACACTGAGGAGGTTTCTAAGTCAGTGTATCACCATACCCACGATAGATCATGGCGCAAGTACTTCTGGATCTCTTCTACTCGTTCGGGAACTGTCTTAACTGCTTTCCCGGAAACCCCAACCTCAAGATCAACAACCGGAGCTTCAAGATCTTACGACTACTTGGAGAGGTAGGCTAACAAACACCGCTCTTTTGCACTCCACGTTGCTGACATTTGCTAGGGCGGCTTCTCTTACGTATACCTCGTCGAAGATACCTCGAGCCACGAACTTTTCGCACTTAAAAAGATCCGATGTCCTTTTGGCGCTGAATCGGTACAGC
Organism: Fusarium dlaminii; assembly: GCA_013186775.1. Lineage (NCBI taxonomy): Eukaryota > Fungi > Ascomycota > Sordariomycetes > Hypocreales > Nectriaceae > Fusarium > Fusarium dlaminii. Next base: position 525,153 of record JAAOAL010000045.1, on the reverse strand, counting down.
AGGCCATGCGTGAAGTTGATGCCTATCGGCTCTTTTCTCACGTTCCAACCATCATATCTGCTGTCGACCATTCCGTCGCAACCGAGCGCGGCGCTGACGAGGCGACAAAAACCGTTTATGTCCTTCTGCCATACTATAAGCGCGGTAATTTGCAGGACATGATCAACGCAAACTTGGTCAACCATGATCGGTTCCCTGAGCGTCGTCTCATGTTGCTCTTCCTCGGAGTGTGCAAAGCTCTGCGTGCCATGCACGACTATAAGCCTGCCGTGGAGCGCATGCACATGGGTCGGGAAGAGGATGAGCTGAACCACGGCGAGAGAAACAACACGCGAGGAAAGCGAACCGAGGAAGAAGAGGAGGGTGAGCAAGAAAGGGGTCTGCTGGAGGAGGAGAACCAAGTCAGTGGAGGCAGGTCAATTCAGCACTACGCCCACAGAGATATCAAGCCAGGTAAGGCCGCCCTTCAGGGGTATTATTCTCATTCATACTCCATGCTCATCTCTATTTTCAGGCAACATAATGATCGATGACTCCGGCTCAACCCCGATCCTCATGGATTTAGGATCCGTCGCTCCGTCGCCAATTCCTGTTACATCACAATCTCTGGCCCTCCAGATTCAAGACACGGCCGCTGAACATTCAACCATGCCCTATCGTGCCCCCGAGCTTTTTGATGTCCAGACTGGCATGGTAATTGATACAAAAGTTGATATTTGGTCCATGGGCTGCACTCTCTACGCCTGCCTTGTCGGCAAGTCCCCCTTTGAGATGCGCTCAGACGAGACCGGTGGTACTCTGTCTCTGTGTGTTCTCGGTGGCGATTGGCGCTTCCCTGATGAAGGACCTGCTGGCGTCAAGCGTTCTAATAGCATGCGCCCGCAGCAAGGACAACAGCAACAACAAGCACCTGCGGTTGAGATCAGCGAGCCGATTCGCGATGTCGTCAGGAAGTGTCTGTGTGTTGAACCCGCTGAGCGACCGGACATTCACGAGTTAATCAAAATGGTTGAAGAAGTTATCGAGGAGCTTCCTGATGACTCCCATTAGGTGCCGGTACGACGCATCCTTTGAACGGTGCAGCAGAGCGACGAATTGAATTTGAATACCAATAAAGATACCTACCTCCTTTGTTGCTCTCATATAGCTGGTTGGGTGACCTCCCGGGTCCGACGGTTGATTATGTTACATTTCTTTTTTGTCACTTGAAGGAGACGGCGTTTAGGGTTTGGAATGATAGGGCCATTTGCTGGTAATTAACTAAGTTCTTGTCTGGTAGCCGTCCCCGCCAGCCACTCCCTATTTACGTGCCGTCTTGAGAGCTGCTGCTTATCTGCATGTCCTGCTCACAAAATCAAGCGTTGCAATCTTAGTAGTAACCCACGCATGCGGGGAAGAGCCGTTGGGTCAGACTTTTACGTCAAATCACATACACGCGCACCTCTGAACCTGAGCAGACACAATTTTCCCACTCCGAATCGTCCTACAGCTCGAGCTTGAAAGTTGCTACCTCAAACGGTCGCAGTGCGATCGGGATCTTTCCGTCCTCGTTCTGGATCTCTTCCAGTTCATCCTCTAGGATGTTGGTCTTGGTAACACGCTTGACATCGAAACTAGTTTCAATAACTCCACGACTGCGGCCTCCCAAAGACTCATACACACGAAGAATAATGCTCTGGCCCTTGTTGATGCGCAGGCCATCATCTCGGCTGACGTCTTCATCATCCTGGCCTCGCTTGATCGTGTCCAGTACAAGAGAGTCAGACTCATCAATATTGACAAGCTTGATCGGCGCACTGGACACACTTTCCAAGACGGCCTTTGAGGCAGTGACGGGCTTCAGGGGATTGTTGAAAGCATAAGCAGCTTTAACAGTGGTAGACGATAGACTACCCTTGTGAGGTAGGATGGCCCATCGGATGGAATGACGTCCCATATCGGCGTTGGCATCAGGCGCCTTGGGTGCCCGTAGGAGCGACAGTCGCATCGTCTTGCCTGCAGTCGCAAAGCCATACTTGCTGTCGTTGAGAATAGAAACGCCATAGTTGTTCTCCGAGAGATCAGCAAACTTGTGGCAGCACACCTCAAACTTGGCCATGTCCCAACTTGTGTTGTAATGAGTTGGCCGCTTGGTGATACTGAAAGCGGTCTCATAGGAGGCCTCGGTATTGACTACATTGACAGGGAACTCGACCTTGAGGAACTTGGAGTCCTCATGCCAGTTGACGTCTGCTCTGACATCAACCCGAGAAGGTTGCCCTTTCAGGGCTGCAGAGAGGGTGGTGTATGACTTGATGTAACTGTTCTCGCTGATCTTGACATCAGTGACCAGGGTGACTCGATGAGGCTTTTGTTCAAAAATCTTTGTCTTTCCATATTCGACCTTTCTGCGTGCGTCGAGATGGTAAACCTCTACATCCCATGCTTGCCAGTAAAGAGGAATGTCATCGAATATGACAAATTTGTTTGCCTCTCCACCCTTTTCAATAACCTCACGATCGTTGACCACATCGTAAAGGGATGTAATGACACCGCTTTCGACGACAACGCGGAGTTGCTCGTTTTGCAGGACATAAACATCAGTAGACTGCTCCATGACGGTAACCGCAGGCTTTTCTTCCTGTGTTTTAAACGTGCGGAGATTGAGCAGCTGGCCATCGCCACAAGCAACACCGACTTCAGTTTCAGAAAGTTCAACAAGCTCCTTACGATGCCATGGCAGGGTGTTGATGGCAACAGACTCGTTGAGGCAGGTTGAGAATTCGCTAGAGACGTTGAGCGATTCATACAAATCCTTCAGGAGTCGTTTACCAGTTTCAAAGACTTCAGCATAGACCTATGTCAAATTAGCAAAGCTCCCACAGTTATGGGACTAAATACCTTATCCGAGTCATCGTAGCACATTTCAATGCTACTTCCTGGCAAACAGTCGTGGAACTGGCACAGGAGAACAGCCTCCCACATGTCGTCCAAATCCTTGGTCGGGTACTTGTACGACTTGTTTTTGATTGATGCGAACGTTGCCAATTGTTCAATATCTCGCAGCATCACCTCGGCTTTTCGATTGTAATACTTGTTGTTGGCTTGTGTGGTATACGTTCCTCTGTGTAGTTCAAAATACAGCTCCCCATACCATGTAGGGAATTCGCTGGCCTTGCGGTTGAGACGGTCGAAGTAGTCATCAACTGTCAGCCCCATCTTGATCTTTGGGATACCGCCGATAGTGTTGCTGATTCCGGCACATCGTCTGAGCTTTTCGAAGTGTTGCCAAGTTGGGCCACCGCCGCCATCACCCTTTCCAAAGACAAGTAGAGACGAACTGTCAACACGCATTGTTTTGTGGTTTGCAATGCTCCTCTTGAGATCACCAAAATCAGCGTTTGCTGTATATGTCTCGGAGGGAGGCATGTGGCAGATGACCTGACTTCCATCAGGGCTTACCCACATGAAAGTAGTGTGAGGGAAGTTGTTGATGTTATTCCAGCTCAATTTCTGGGTCAGAAATCGGTCCATACCAGCTAATCGGCAAAGCTGTGGAAGCTGGCTTGAGTATCCGAATGTGTCTGGCAGCCAAAAAGTTCGACATCGAGAACCAAACTCGGCCTCGAAAAACCTCTGGCCATAAAAGAACTGGCGGACAAGTGATTCGCCGCTGGGCAAGTTTGTGTCGTGCTCGACCCAGCTGCCACCAATAGGATGAAATTGACCCTCCTTTACCTTTTGCTTGACACGTTTGTATGCAGCAGGATAGTACGTCTTCAGCCATTTGTATTGCTGGGCTTGGGAGCAGGCAAAGTTGGACTCTGGGTAGCGATCCATGAGGTCGCATTGGTTCATCCATGATCGAACAACCTTGCGCTTTGTTTCAGCCCAGGGCCATAGCCAACAGCTGTCGATGTGGCAATGACCGATTCCAAAGACAACAGGTTCCTTTCCTCCTTCGTACACCTTATGAGAGTCTACATCAGGGCCAAGAATTTCACGAGCAATCTCGCGGCATTTAAGGATCGATTCCTGATTGTTGACCTCAAAAGTGTTGATGATCTTCATGGCAACAGATAAAGCATGGTTCTGTTCAGCTGAGTTCTCGGGCAGTTCTCGAGCAGCATCGCCAATCTCCCACATATCTAAGTGGAGTTTGCGAGCTGGCACATTGATGGCGACTATGTCGGCCTTGCTGAGGTTGAAACGCCTGTTGGGATCTGGCGGTGCAATGGTTGTCGTGCCGTTAGGGGCGTTTCCGAACATGCCGTTACAGGCCATTTCGATATAAATTGTGTGCTCCTCTCCGTCACGGAATGAGTCGGGAATGACCCATTCGATGCGCTCTCCGCTACCAGTGAGGCCTTGGATGGGAACACCATTTTCGGTCCAAATGGTGCCCTCGTTGTTGGCATCCCAGTGAAGCTCAATGAGCTCTTCGTCCTTTGTTTCATCCGGTATACGCAGGACGACCTTAAACCAATGAGTGGACCACGAGGGCCCAAAAGAGGTACCGGTATGGGTCTCCTTGAACTCGTGGCTTGTAGCCTCTTCAAAAGTTGGCCTGGAGAGATCTGGTGCATCCCACACTGATAGTTGAACATGAGGTTTGCCCGAGTACCTGCCGTTGTACATGTTCCTATGAGGCATGTTAGTTCTTAAAATTTCCGAGTGAGTGAGTTGATAATGCCATACGCTTGCAGGTTCACCTTATAGTACTGTCCTGACTTGTAGAACGGTTCAATGCGGCCTTTCAGAATGCTTGTTTTTGGAACGCCGACAGGCCGTTCGGCGAAGAGAGGGTAGGAGGAGCCATCTCCCTTGTTTTCGCTGCCACCACCCATAGTGTAAATGTCGGGATGCCCAGGAGCAGGAGGAGCAGATCGATTTGAAAGGCGCCGAAGCTTTCCGGAAGATGAGTGTAGCGGCTGGTCTTCTGGTGAAGGGGAATGACGATGGCAGGCTGCCGACGTCGAGAGAAGGCGGTCGAATGTGTTGTTGATACTGTAAAGTAATCGTGAGCGGGTGCTTGACACTTTAGCGGTATCGTCAAGCAAAGAAGGATGAAGAATGAAGAATGAAAGAAGGAGCAGAATCTCGAGTTAGGGCACAGCACGAAGGGAGGAGGAGAGTTAAATTGGTACTGTATAAAGTAAGATAACTAATCCGCGTATGTTCAGAGAGGAGTGTTGTACGTATGTCAGTGAAACGTGGGAAGCTTTGTGTTAAGCTCTGTGTTAGGTCAAGTGAGCTCCAGCTGCCGAGCGATGTATTGACAAAAAGGTCTCTGCATACCGCCGCCTATCGATCAGCAGAGTAATGTTGATGTATTTTTTCGATATTCCACGAACGCCAAGCCGAAATGGAAGCGGGGGATGCCCACTACAAGGTGCCCATCCATTCCCGTCGAGTACCTTGACAGGGGTTGAAGCGCTTGCGGCACAGCAACCCGGGGGAGAGGACACACTAGACTCGGAACGAACAACACTCTAAGCCAAGCAGAGTTTGGGAATGGGTCCAGGTGATTCACTAATCGGAATTTGGGGAACTGGTGGTGCGGGGAGATGGATCCGATGCTTCAACTTGATGCAGCATAAATCACGTACCTCATCGCGTTGGTATATGATTCTTGATCAATGAATGATACTCGGATAGAAACCAGTCGCAATATTATAGAAGTCGGCACATCCAAGGAATTTTGGACAGGGCAGTTGCCGTGGGACGGCGAAGAGTAATAATAGGAGAACGATTTAGTGTTGAGGATAAGTACTAAGTTAGGGAGAATGCGAAAAGCGTCACGGGTTGATAGATCAGAGTTGCAATAAGTCTTGGGCCACGAAACACAATATTTATTTGCACTCTCTAGGAGGTACCTTATTTCATCTGTGATTTGACCTTCGGCAGCCACGATCTAGGTTGAAATTGAAGTGCAACAGGTCAGTATCACAGCAAGTCACATTCACAAGCACGAAGCGACCTTCTGTTTCAGTCAGATCTTCCAAATATTACCTACCTATGAACGGAAGCATCAAGTCACCAAAGCGCAGCAGATCTCACCCATACCAAGGCAAAGAAAAAGTGAGAGTATTAAGCCGGGAATGCTTAGCTTCGGTAGGTAGTGCTAAGGCAGTTCGTTGAATACGTAGGAAAAGTGAGAATATAAAAGGTAGCAGATGGTGGTTTGTGAAAGTTTTATTATAGAGTTACCATAATCTCTCGCAATATTCATCACAGCCAGCATAAGCCAGCTACCTATTGTTGGTGAGGTGACTTATTAGCGGACTGATTCGGATCTAGCAAATGACCTGTACTAGATCCGCAATGCCTTTATCCCTCTACGAAAATCAAAGCTTGATATAGTATAACTTTCCTATAAGATGGTATAAGGCAAATAGTAGAATAAAGCTAGGTAGCCGTAATGAATATTGCGAGAGATTATGGTAAGATTTAAGACTCTACCTAACCTGACTAAGGCTGGGGATTCATACCTTGGGCTGCGTACAAACGAATTTGGGAGTCTCTCACTTCACACTCACTCACTCACTCACTCAATCTCAGAAAACAAGACCAGATATCATCGATTTACGAGGTGCTAGGTAGGGTGCCTAACTACCTTAAGTAGGTACCTTAGTTGGCTGCCTGACGTTGTCACCTCCTCCCTCACCGGTTTACTCAGCACCTTGAAGCCCAGACCAGCCTGCAAAATATGTCGCCCTAAAACGAGGAAATATCGAACGATTCCTCACCCTTCATGAGCTGTTTTACTGCCGGGTGCTCCGTACAGTACGCACTGCCCAACCCAGCCTGCCAGCCCAAGCGATTCAATGCTACGATAATCGATTCTTACCGTACCATTTCCCGCTCTTTTTGGCGTTCCCCCTCGTCTCGTCGCTGATCAATGAAATGCAGTGCTACGTAGTAGAATGCGGCAGTTCGACCACTCTCACGGTTTTACGAGGTGTCAGTGCTCGGTTTCTTTCCAAATTAGTAACACTCCCAAACTATGTTTTGTCTCCGCAGCCACAGAGTTGGGAATCGGATGTCCAGATGGAAATATCTTCATTTATGTCGATTGTATATATACGCTCAGCTCGCGTACGACTGCCTACCGGGCCCACTACCAGGTAGACCTACATTGATGTCCTAGTAAAAACCAACAATGAACCCAAATATGTCATGCTAGAAAAAGGTATCATCGATGTATGTATGCCATGAGAAACAGATATAAAAATGGAGATGCTCTTGACTCCAGTGTGTAAGTTCGTTGTGGACCATCACCCGCCGTGTTATTGCGCCTTTCCCTGAGAAAAAAAAAAACCAATGTACAAATGTACCCATAATTGTTGGAGTTGTGTTATGTCGCCGGGATGTAGATGCTTCCTTATCGTCATTAGAGGTTCCTCGCCCCGCCCCTCGGAAGAGGGTTGATTGTTGAGATGTTGAGTGGGGGAATAATTCTTATGAGGTTTCACTCAAGTTATTGTTCCGGCTGCCTGAGCCAGTACCCGTGCCATGGTGAACAACCTCTGAAGCACCATCTCCTGTGTATTCGATTTCGTCCTCATCGTCGTACAGCTCATCATCTTCCACTTCATAGTATTCGTCGTCTTCAGCCAAGTCCTCGGCTTCGTCCATCTCGTCGTACTGCTCTGGCTCTGGCTCATCCAGATCACTCTCGCTGTCGTTGTCGCTTTCGTCAAAGTTGAGTACACCCATTATAGGAACTTCAATCTTCTTGTACTGGCTCTTTATAAGGTTGTCGGCCATCTCGAACAGCTTGGTGTCCTTGTCCGGCTGTGTCTCACGATCCATGGAGAACTCGGCCTCTTCACGGTCGGCAAGCTGAACGTTGAGGGGCTCGTTGGGTGACTCGGGTCCCTCGGGGATCTGCTTAACCCAGCGACGAATGACCTCAGTCCGTGCGATTTTATTCTGGTCTGTCCTGCGTCTCAAGCCGGATCTGAAATGGCGCTTCTCCCTTCTTCGCCTGCGCTGGATGCGATCTCTCACGTACCAAGCCACAACCAACATAGACGCCTGCATCATATCTTGACACTTTTGTCTGTGCATGTTGGCCCAAGCCTGGCATCGTTGCTGTTGGTAGTTGGCAACAGCCTGACACCTCTGCTGATAATAAGCAGCGATACGAGAAACCATGGCGAGGTACTTTGGATCGAGATTGGCACCGGCGATACTGGGAAGTTCGGAGGTTGTTGACTCGCTGGACTGAGGAGTGCTGCTGGAGCTAGGCCCAGAACTGCGGTTTGGCGACGAGGACATTCTAGGTTGTGAAGTCGGAGGGGGAGGAGGAGCCATCATCGTGGGAGTGTTGAGGCCTGCCAGGCCGCTGAAGGGTTCTTGCATCGAGGCCTTTCGTTTTAGGTTGTTCTGTAAAGGTCTTTGGGCAGGAAGTTTAGGAAAGGAGTGGCTCTCCGGCGGGGGGGTCACCGGTGTAAAGGGGTTGACAGACGACATCATAGCCGCCATAAGGCGTTCTTCGCTGAGTGAGGTTTGGAGAGTATATATATATGCTGAATGGTGATCCGGGTTGTCCAGGCGCACTGTTCCAGGTAAGGGACTGTGTGCTGGGATTAAATGGCGCTGGGGAGTGGGATATTCGACTATACAGGGGCTGTGTTCCTCTTTATCTTTCGAGCTGATTTGTATGTTTATATCGCGTTATTTGAAGAGTTTTATCGTGCGGTTGCTGTCAGGGTTGATGTTGAGGATTAAGGGCGTGTAAGTGGTAATGTGGGGAATTGTATCAGATCAGTTGAGCAAGACACAGGGTCGATAGCTGAGTTCTATCTCTGTATATAAGTGAATGAACACAATAACGATGCGTAAGCGTAGGGCGTTGTGTTTGGCCAGCGAACGCGCACAAAGGGGATATATAGCTAGGTCACAATCGACAGATGTGGTCGAGGGTTTGGCGCTTTCGGACAGGGGGGTGCGGCGACGTCGTGTGGCAGCGGACCCAAAATGGGCTGAGGCTCTCTCGAGAATCGGCCCACGCCGACCCCGCAGAAAGATATGCTTATGCCATTGAATTTCCAGCAGCACATCTATCGCCCAAAAGTCGAAGCTGTCGCTGTGGATGGTTGGGTGACAGCTCCGTCAGTGTTGATTCTGGTCATATCAAACCTGGAACTGTCTTTGTATGGGTGGCATGAGAAGTACAGTGCATCCATCCAGCGAGCTGTGTCTGAATTCCAGTGTCTGTTTCTTCGAGCCTGGTACGGCACAGTTCAATGCCATGACCCAGATGACCGCTTGGAGGCTATCAAGGGGGTTCCCTGGCTCTCATGGAGACGGCCGCTCAATCTGATGCTGACTCTGGGCCTCTCATGTGTTGTCTTGGAGATATAGCATGTTGTTACTATGTGCTATTCAGAGCTATGCTGTGATGTCTCTCGCAGCGATGGTGTTGTTTTCATCTCTCGTCGTTTCTTTCCTGCTCAACCCCATGCCATACAATTTCATAGACCCCCATCTGATATGATTGCTTAAACAGGAAGTGGTGCTGTCCTGTTGTGATAAGGCTGGTTTTCGGACTTCGTTCCTTGGTTCGCTGAGATGCTTGCCTTACCTGTTCAGTACAGCAGTTCATTCGGAGATGGATGGATCCCCATAGGCATGCGAGCATGCCGACTGCTACGTTGGAGAGATTCCGTCATCTACTTTCCCCCTTCCCTTGTCCAAAAGAGGAGGACAGTCGCTTTACCGCCCAGCAGCATGCCGTATGCGCATTGGTTAGATTGAGACACATACATCGTGAGTCGGGGCTTGGGTTGGAGGGGTTGAGCTCCAGCTCCAGCAGCTTGGGCAGATTTGCAGGGCCATCTGGTGTTGAGGGATGATGATGACGCTAACATGGGACCACGATTTTACGACCCATGGAGTAGTTGATAAGTCCCCAAGTCCCACCGGTCTGTCACATACCTTACCTACCTACCTACCTCGTGCCCGAAACCACTCCGCACTGTATAATTTCTGCCTGCCGAGGATTTAGCTCTTTCGATGGAAGTTCTAGGTACTATAGGTACCTGATTCATCAATCTCGAGATATCACCCAGGAATGGGGTAACGAAATCTCTTGATGTAGCATTGATTTATGGCACCACATGTCCTTCCACTTCCCACATCAAACTCCAGACGGGAACTCTATTTCCTGCATCCGTACCGGCAGGTCTGTTTCCAGGCATGATCGATTGCTTTTAGAGGGAACCAGGCCCTGTAGATCTCGGAAAAGCCGCGAATCGCCATGCATTAGCTACCGTCGTTCGAGGGCGATAGACTCTCGACTGTTTACTCACACGTTGTTCGCGAAGACCCGGGTCGCTCTCGTTGGTCAACGCCTCCATGGTCAGATTCCTTCCGTTTCATGGCTACATGTGCTGTTCGCTTGTGGGCTCTGGCGCTGTCCATCTCCGTAAAATCTCTGGAGTACCTTGTCATAAAGTCCCTGGATCATCCATCAGGATCGGAATTACAAGCCAAGGGGGTCCTACTATTACCGAACGTTCCTTTCCTCATCCGTTACTTGAAGATGAGGAGATTTTGTGGTTGCCGACCCTGGTAATATAAATTGTTGACAAACTGTGTTCTAATACACAAGGTCATAGGTAGCTATGACAGTCCGCTGTGGTGTTTCTATGCTCGTCGATGCAGATTTGGTCTCTCAGATGAAGCTGTTACATTGACTCATACTCCTGGGCTCGGTGCGATTGATTTTGATTTACTTACCCAAGTAGGTAGGTAATTATCTTGTTTTCCTTTTTCTTCTTCACCGATATATTCCATAACGCTCATATCCGCTGTTCCCCACATGCAAACAACCAGAAACTATAGAGGATTTGAAGCTGCTGTCTACCCAGCGCAAGCTGTAACTCACCGATTGTGTTCTATTATTGTGCCCTAGTTATTAGCGAATCGCGTTGGTTCTATGATAAACTGATTTACAATACTCGGAGCCACTTTTTGATGACCCATGCTGCTGTTTTCCTTGCTATTACTCCCTACACCTTACCTTACTAGCTTACCTACGTTAAGGTAGTTTCGAGCATCTCGCACCAGGGGGGTTGTATGGGACTGCTTCCTCTGTTTCTTGTCATCATTTGAGCCCTGCATGATCCATCCGTTGATCACCATACCATTCCTTGTTCAGTGCCACCATTTTGCACGCCAGATCTTGCTTCTATTGTCGACAGGCTCAAGCCCCGCAGCAAGCATTAATCAATCATACCTAGGCAGCTGGAGTGTTGATTGACGAACGACACCTCTTGAGCTGTTCTCAAATCAGGAATTGACCTGCCCTTGCTTGCTTGCTTGCTCGCTGGATATTTCAAACGGATATCCACTCGTTGCATAAACACCATCGCCACTGTAACAGCCCATCCCATTTCCATGTTCTAGCCGCATGGTGCTCCCAGTGTTCGGCATCCGCCATCTGCGGCCCTTGGCATCACCATCAGCTTCAACTTCCAGGTCTATCTCTGTGCCTGCCTCAGCTTCTAGCTCTGTGCTCAAGGCAGCTGCATTTGTTGTTTCTGACGCTGCAGCGACAGTAGTAGCTCCTCCACCTAAAGCTTCTGCCATTCCTCATGGGCACTATCATATTGAACACTCACTATACCATGGCTTCTCTATCCGCTCATTCCAACATCCACCATCTCCCCACCGTCCTCTCCAAACCAGGGGTAAAAAGACCACCACCACCATAAAGCTCTCCGATTTGCCTCAGGGGCTTATTCAACCGAAGCCAGCATCTCCTCTACCAACGTCATCGTCAGTTTCATCTCCCCACGATGAGTCGACAGAGGCTTTGCCGCTCCCGCTGCCGCCATTACCCCAAGATCCTCCCGCGTATCCCACCGTGCTGCTTCAAGCCCGTCAGAATATGCTCAAGTTCGATAACTGTGTGTTGCTGACGCGAGTGGGCGGTTTCTATGAGCTCTACTTTGAGCACGCTGAGGAGTACGGGCCCCTGTTAAACATCAAGGTGGCTAATAAAAGGACAAATGCTGGTCTTGTCCCCATGGTATGTTTATTAATGTCCTCTACCTTGACGTTATCTTTTCATCTTCTGGTTCAATATCTCACCATCATCATCCGTCTTATAGGCAGGTTTCCCCTTCTTCCAGCTCGATCGTTTCCTCAAAATTCTCGTTCAGGATCTCGGTCGCCATGTCGCGATCGCGGAGGAGTATCCAAACTCTCCCACAGCAAAGGTCAGGTCAGGCGGGTTGATGCATGACCGTCGAGTTGCTCGTATCATTACTCCCGGAACTCTAATAGATGAGAATTTTATGGATCCATATGCCAACAACTACGTGATGGCGATTCATATTGACCCAGGCATCGAAGCCACAAATACCGTCACTGATGTAAAGACCGTTATCGGCCGAGTGGCAGGCTCAGAAGGAGGACTAGTGGGCCATGGACCCGAATCAGCCCACCCATCACCATCAGCTGTTGGCGTTGGCGTTGGCCGAGGTGCTGGACAATCTCAGGGGTTCCAAGACGCCGTGTCACTCGGCCTAGCATGGCTTGATCTCTCAACCGGCTACTTCTGCACCCAAGAAGCCAATCTTGCATCTTTACCGACGATCTTGTCCCGACTATGCCCGCGCGAGCTTCTCCTAGACCAGGCACTGCAGTCTTGCCCTGACAATGGCCTAACTGACCTCCTCGCTGAGGATCGTCACATCATCTCATACGCACCCCGCCCGCATGATTCTTCGCTGTTTCATCCGGAAAACTGGACGCCCATGCTGGAGTGTGCCCTAGCTAAACATGAAGCATCCGCCTTCTCACCAGCTGAGGTACACGCTGCCGGCTTCCTTCTTGGTTATGTCAAGGATCGGCTGCAAGGCATGAGTATGAAGTTGCAACCTCCGCTAAGGAACAAAGACATGCAGGTCATGGCTGTCGATAAAAATAGCATGCGTGCTCTTGAGATCAAGCAAACCATTCGTGATGGTGTGTTCCGGGGTAGTTTGCTGCATGCCATTCGTCGCACTGTTACTAAAAGTGGTGCTCGACTTCTCAACGAGTGGCTGAGTGCACCGTCCACGTCTCTTGAGCTCATCACTAGTAGACAGGACCTCGTCACCCGCTTCATCGACGATGTAAACCTGAGTGACTCCGTAATCCTCTTGTTGCGTAGGAGTTACGACTCTCAGCGACTTGTTCAGAAATTCACACTTGGCCGTGGCGATGCTGATGACCTCCTCGATTTGGCCAGTACTATCGATGCGACCAGGGATGTCGTGAATCTCTTGAAAAAGGCCAACGTTGCATCTCGCAAGTCAGAGCACCACTGCCTAACTTCATTGATATCTCGAATCAGTCTCACGCAGCCCCTGGAACTTTCCCAGCGCATCAGAGATGCAATTGATGAAGAAGGTATTGTGTTACAGCATGACGCCCAAGACTCCGAGGCCAGCCAGATGTTAGCCCTTGCTGAAATTGTCGTTAGCAACGAAGGTTCACAGGACGATGCGGCATCTCTTCCTAAGGGCAAGCGAAAACGGCCCGTCAGTATTCGGGATTATTACGCCGAAGAGAATGGAGCGTGGGTCATGAGACCTGCTGCGAGCCCAAACTTGACAAAGCTTCACGCTGATCTCGCGACTTTGACAGAAGAGAAAGCGACACTCAACGAGACCCTCCGCCAAAGCTTCAATGCTCCAAGTCTATCCCTCAAGTGGACACCTGGCCTTGGCCACATTGCCCATATCAAAGGCAAAGACGCTCGAAATCTTGCTGATGTACAAGCTCTGTCCTCGAGTCGTTCTACGCGATCTTTTCACATATCCGAATGGACACTTCTCGGGCAGCGTATGGACCAAGTTCGCGCCCAGATTCGTGCTGAAGAACAAGCCGTGTTCTACTCCCTTCGAGAACTTGTCGTCAAAAATCTTGTCAAGCTGCGCCGTAATGCCGCCGTCCTCGATGAACTTGACATCACGACCTCCTTCGCTAAGTTGGCTCGCGAGCAGAACCTCGTCCGGCCTGTTCTGAACAATACGACTAGTCACACCATCATAGGCGGCAGACATCCCACTGTCGAGGGAGGCCTATATGAACAGGGTCGAAGTTTTGTGAGGAACGACTGCCTGGTTGGATCGCCAACTGACGGCCGGATCTGGCTGATCACAGGTCCCAACATGGCCGGCAAAAGTACGTTTCTACGCCAGAATGCTCTCATCACGATCTTAGCCCAGATCGGTTGCTACGTGCCTGCATCATACGCAGAATTGGGGATTGTGGATGCTATTTTTAGCCGAGTGGGCTCAGCTGACAACCTCTACCGCGATCAAAGCACATTCATGGTTGAGATGCTGGAAACAGCAGCGATCCTTAAGCAGGCAACACCGCGGTCTTTCGTCATAATGGATGAGATCGGTCGAGGAACCACGCCAGAGGACGGCACAGCTGTCGCCTTTGCATGCCTGCATCACCTCGCGACCGTCAACCAATGCCGCACCCTTTTTGCGACACACTTCCACTCTGTGGCCGACTTGGCTCAAGAAGAGGGGTTGTGTTCAGCCGAGGCAGGTGTTGTTCAGACATATTGCACCAATATAGTCGAGGATGGTGAGGGAGGTTTCTTCTACAACCACAAACTTCAGAGAGGTATTAACCGACAAAGTCACGCACTGAAAGTTGCCAGGCTCGCTGGGCTACCGGATCGAGCTATTGAGGTAGCGAAACGTGCCTTGAAGCAAGATAACTTCATATAGGTGACTTTTGGTAGGTATTGACGGCAAATAAAGTCGCGCCTCTCACAGTGAGGGGCGGCAGGCAGGGCCAATAACAAAGATTTAAAGACTTGATGATGTCTTCTTGCAAGCTCATGAGATAATGGAAACTAAGACAAACTACAAGGCGTGAGAATGCAATGGATGGGATTAATCATACACTGGTCTATCTTCAAACTCTAATCCGTGCCTGGACAACGTAGCAGAAGTTCTAAACTTCCAATTATAATATAATATTAGGATTGCAGGAACATTAACGAGAAGTCCCAGCTTTTTCCTAGTACATATGGTTAGGTATTACCATTCTTCTCATATCCTACAGTTTAGCTGAGCTATTAGATTCGTTTAGGAAGCATGCACGGACATC
This sequence comes from Fusarium dlaminii, assembly GCA_013186775.1. NCBI lineage: Eukaryota > Fungi > Ascomycota > Sordariomycetes > Hypocreales > Nectriaceae > Fusarium > Fusarium dlaminii. The sequence goes on along the minus strand of JAAOAL010000045.1, from coordinate 510,039 downwards.
ACACTGTGGAAGCTTGAGAACAATCGAGGGCGTGGAGACCTGTATGATTCGACCATTAGCTTTGAGACTCTCAAAAGACGTCTTGTCAAAATAACATGATTGTAATGGGTGTCCGTCATAGGGTGGTGATGTATGTGTCATCAGGAGATTCAGGGTTAAAAAGCTCTTGAACAATTTATATAATCATCCGGAAATGTAAAAAGAAGAAAAGAAAAAAAGAATGTTTGATGTTTGTCTGACTAACCTTTTTGAATATCGCACTCAATCAGCAGAGCTGCATTAGGCGGTTTGGTAAAAGCTTTCACTCGCATGTTTAGTCCTAAAACTTGATTCGTAACCGTCGCGACAGATTCAATTGTCCAGCAGACGATCTATGTGCCCCTTTTTTAAGATACATAAGTCGTAAACCCAACCAAAGTCCTGGAAGGCAGTCGTACATCCGGTTGATGTGACTACATTTAGTCGCTGCAGATTTGTTAGTCATATTCACAAGGTATTAGAAGGGGTTCACATACAAAAGACCGCCGAAGCCCTCCTCGTCCTCATCCTCCTCCTCGGACTCATCCTTCTTCTCAGCCTCAGCAGGGGCGGCAGCGCCACCAGAAGCGGTAGCGGCAGGAGCGGCGGAAGCATAAGCATCGGGGTTGGCAATGCGGTCCTTGAGCTCCTCAATCTCTGGCCAGGTGATCTCGGTGGAGATGGCAACAGCAAGAACCTTCTTGTAGCTGTTGACAACCGAGTGGAGGACCGAGGGCAGGGTAGGGAAGTTCAGAGCCAGAGAGATGGTGGCGATGGTGGTGATAGCCTGAGACAAGGTCTTCAGGAGCTGCTCCTCACCAACGTCGAGAACGCTGGGGGGGAAAGATTGGCCCTGGTCGTAGACCTGGGAGATGCCCATACCGTAGGTGAACGGAGAGATGTTGAGCATGTTGAGGAGGGTGGCCTCGGAGGGACCGACCTTGGAGCCGGCCTCGACGAGCTTGAGATCAGTGGTGATTTCAATGGTACCACGGGCAATCTTGGTGGGGACACCGAGGGCCTGGAAGAAGGAGGTCTTTCCAGGCTCCATACCAGTGTTTCCAGCAGGAACCCAGACATCGGCAGGGGCGAGAGCACCGGCACGAGCAGGAGCAGCGACCTTGTTGGCGAGGATGATGTCACGGACCTCCTTAAGGTCGTCGTTGGTGAAGACGAAACCAACGTTGCCCTTGACGTGGGGGAGGAGACGCTCGTACTCGGGGGAGTCGGGGATGAAGGTCTTCAAGGCTCGGCGAACCTGGAAACATTGTTAGCAACCGGATGGTGTCTTCTTCCTCGAGGAAAAGGACGCACCATGGTGTTCTTGCCCATGAGGACAACACCCTTGCTTCGGAGAGCCTGTCGGATCTCGTGCATCTGCTGGGAGCTGACATTGTCAACCTCAACGATGAAGATGGAGTTGTAGGCCTCGAGCAAGCCCTTGAGCTTGTCGAAATAGTTGGCCTTGTTCTCAGACTTGCCCCCCATATCTTCTTATTTTTCTGAAGGCAGGAGTATTTAAGGGCAAGGGGTATCGTAAAATGGAAATTGGAGGTTGATGAAGATGTTGATGAAGACAAGAAAACTCTTTTGGCAGCAGCTTTCGGAAAATGTAATGTGTGCTTGCCCAGCCAATTCGCTTAGGGCATGGAGGCGCTAGTCTGCTCTGGGTGCATGGAGGCTTAGGTGGGGCACTAAGCATAGGTACATTCTCAATGTATCTTTTTCTATCACGTCCATGAAAGTGGAACTTAGAAGAGTCTGATTTGAGCTGTCACCGAGCAATTGCTCTAGTCTCATAAATTTGAAATCAATCTTCAATCAACTCACAGGGGCTCAGACGTCATGAAATTTCCCTTCAACGTTGTCCACATCAGTGGAAATGTTCTCTTTGCTGCTCGAGGAGGCAAGATTCATTCTTTTAGCCTTGAGGATGGATCTCACTTGTCGACGTGGAAACATCCAGATGTTGACAAAGTAGACGCAGCAGTTAAGGCTATTTCAGATGACATCTTAACTGAGATCCCCGTGACCAAGACTCATATCGTCGAGGAAGAAGATGGGAGTGGACCCCCAGCTAAGAGACAAAGAACTGAAGAGCCGAAAGATGAGACAACTCCAACCAAGTCAGAGATCCAAGAGGATACTCAAATCTCGGAGGAAACGAAAAGTGAGGGCAAAAAGAAGGGTGGAAAGAAGAGCAAGAACAGACAAAATCAGCAACGAGCAAAGGATCACAACATCTCACGCGTACCTGATCGCCCAGTCATTACGCATCTGACAAGTACTCTTGATAGCTCCCATATCTTGGCTATCACTGGACATGACAAGGCCATCTGGGTCTTTGAGAATGATGGGAAGGGCTCCCTCAACCAAATCAGCAAACGGTAAGCTCGTATAGAAAAAAACAACACCTCAGCCCGTATACTAATTCTAGGCCAGAACTCTTCCCAAACGCCCTAGTGATGTCGTTATCGGACCAGACTCTCAGATTATTGTCGCTGATAAATTTGGAGATGTTTACTCTCTACCTCTCCTCTACGATCCTACTCTCCAGACTGCTTCAACCCCTGCCTCCGCCAAACCGGCTTATAAACCATCTGCCAATACTACAACCGTTCATTCGAAGCGCAACCTGCGAGCTCTTCAAGAGCAGCAAAGACAGATGGAGCTTTCTACACGGACCAAAAACGACAGCAATTCCAAAGCCGAAGGTCCAGACTTTGAGATCACTCTATTGCTTGGTCATGTTTCTATGCTTACTGCACTTGTGATCGGTGAGAGTGAGGGTCGGCGATACATTCTTACTGCCGACCGTGATGAACATATTCGGGTGTCAAGATACGTTCCTCAGTCATATGTCATCGAGGGTTTCTGCTTCGGTCACACAGAGTTTATCAGCTCCATGGTCATTCCAGCCTCGCGTGGTGATGTTCTTGTGTCGGGTGGTGGTGATGAGGACTTGTTCGTCTGGGATTGGAAATCAAACAAGCTCCTCTCCAAAATCAGCATCTTGTCTTTAGCTCAAAAGATATTGCCCGAGATTACAAAGGTAGCTGTGTCTGGGCTTTACAGCCTGGTATATCCACACGATGGCTCGGATCTTGTTTATATTCTCGCCCTATGTCAGGAGTAAGTATATTATCCGTTGATGCCCTATAACGCAACTCACATTGATTAGTATTTCGGCCATTTTTTCATGGCAACTCACCAAAAATCACGCCCTTAATCACCCAGCTATTATCCAGCTTCCCGGCAAACCCCTCAGCCTCTCTATCAAGCCTGCCGACGGCAATGAAGCACCCAAGATCGTTGCTGCTCTGGACCCCAGTGATCCTACGCAAGCAAGAAGCCTGGCTGTCTACTCACTTACCATGACTGATGAGAAGCTCGCCACAAGCACAATAGCTTCGGTGGATGACGACGATATCGAAAGCACTGAACTTGACGTCGATGAGAAAATCGTGAGGAGCCTTTTGTATAACACCGAACCTTTAAGAAAGCAAGCCACGGAACGGGAAGAAGAAAGGGGTGAGGAGCAGGTGCCCGAAGACCAAATGATGGAGGAAGCTGGGCCTACTGACGAGCAATAGGGATGTACCAAAAGTAATAGAAAAGAAATGGATTTTGTAGTACCACAATGGACAAAGGTCATTTTCACAACCCTACAAAGACGAGTTTGTCACCGAGGCAGATACGCCTAGACTAGTTGAGTATCTAGTACACAGTGAACGAGGCAATGTGCTTGGCACTTAGCAACTTGGACATATCTTGCGAGGATGTGGACCAGGTATCCTTTTGAAGCTTTGACGGTTCCTGGGTCCACTTCTCTGGTCACTTATGCTTTACTGGTAGGTTTTGCCAAGCAATATTAGAATAACAAACAAATCATCATGTTCATGGTCTACGTCTGCTACTACCAAATTCATTTGAATCGTCTATGTCCTCAAAACGCCAGCCAAGCCTGATCGAAAGCCCCTCCACCTTCACTAACCCCTCAAACACGATCGTTCGAAGTTCAACTCAGGTGCCCACTCAACTGCACCTTATCCCCAGTAGTACCACGCTCGCTCACAACTCCTAGTGGACCATATCCTCTGCTAATTTTGGTATCATTGAACGATTAAGCGACGTCGTCGACAAGGACTGACGTCCACCCTCAGCTGCACTGTCTCTGACTAAGACTGTGGATGTGCGAAATGCCCTATTCGCGAATGCAACTGATGCAGTTATGGCACTCGCCGTGTGTGTTTATTGCGCCGCTCTCTTTCGACTAGCTTACTGCGAGGCGCACTGCACACGCTCACCGCCAGGATGACCATCCTCGTCGTCTTCGTCCATCATACCGTCGGAGTTGCCAAATACTCTGTTCTGGGTTGTGTTATCCAGATCCTCGAGACTGGCGGGTTCGGACATGGCGTCGCCGGGAGGTGCGTTCTGCGTGGCGGGTGGAAGAACCTTGCGGAGGGTCTCGAAAACTTCGGGATCTTCGGTCCAGTTCTTCTCGGGGAACTTCACGTTGAACTTGATGTACATGTTGCCGAAGTCGTGATGCCTGGGAGAGGGCATACCTTGGCCGCGAACCATCTTGACGGCGTCTAAAACAGTTAGCTTGCGGTTGTTGAGCGTATTATAGTGAAAACATACCTTGAGAAATAGCCTCGCCAGGAAGAATATCAATGGCAAGCCATCGGTCGTCGAGGTGCTCGATGTAGATTGTGCCACCAGCCAGAGCTGTGACAAGCTCAATGTCGCAGTTGTAGAGAAGATCGTCATCCCGGCGAGTGAAGCGGGCATGGGGCTTCTGCTCAATCTCGAAAACGACGTCGCCAGCCTGGACACCAGGCGCTTGATCACCCTCACCTCGGAACTCAACCTTGGTACCGCTGCGAACGCCCTTGTCAACGTGAACATGGAGGACCTTGCGATCGACGGTGGTCTTCTTTCCATTGCACTGCTTGCAGCGATCCTTCTCCTTGATGATCTCACCCTCTCCGTTGCAGTCAGGGCAGACAGTCTGGAAGCGCTGGATCATGGGGCCCATTTGGCGCATCATTGTCTTCATGCCATGGCCGTCACAGCCAGTGCATCGCTTGACAGCACCCTCCTTGCCACCGAGACCCTCACACTTGGGGCAGATAATCGACCGTTGGAGAGCGAGCTTCGAGATCTTACCTCGGTAGATATCTTCCAAGGTAACCTTGTGGGTGTGGTGGATGGTACGGGCCTTGGGGGGGCCACGGTTCATACCACCGCCGCCAAACATGCCGCCCATGCCACCGAAACCACCACCACCGAAGAACTGAGCAAAAAGGTCCTCGGCGGCCATTCCACCACCGCCGGCACCTCCCTCGAGGCCGGCCTCACCATACTGGTCGTAGATCTGTCGCTTCTGGGAGTCGGAGAGAATTTCGTAGGCGTGAGAGATTTCCTTGAACTTCTCTTCGGCATCGGGGTTGTGTGCGTTCTTGTCTGTGTTGCATTAGACATGTTGAACTGACTGGAGGGCCTTGGAATACATACCAGGGTGGTACTTGAGGGCTCCGACCTTGTAAGCCTTCTTCAGTTCCTGCTCAGTAGCAGTAGGGGCAACCTGTGATCTGGTTTAGCAGTTGTTCGAGGTTTGTTCGGGGATCGATAGAACATACGCCCAAGGTATCGTAATACTTGGTTTCCTTGACCATTGTGTCGGTTGTTCGAGTTGTGTTTTGTTATCCTAAGGTCCAAGATAACAGGGGAGGGCGAGGACTATTGTTGAATATTAGTAAGGCCCAGACAAAGCAAACAAAGACGCAGATTTTCACGCGCGCAACAACAATATGGTAGGCAAAGAAGATGAACTATGACAACATCATACACCAAGCATCTGGCACAGGGAGAAGACAGTGTTTTTATATGCGTACCTTATTCGCCAAAGGGTGTATGTATCTCGAGTCTCCCGACGGCGGGGCTGCGCTGCGGCGAGTTTGAACGGGTTTTGGTCTCTAAAATTCGATTCGAATAATAAGTGGAGGGGAGAAAGAGGCGATCGATAAGAGCGCTGCAATTCGCAAATGTCAAAACAGAGGGGAGTTTATCCCACTGAGAAGAAGAGAGAAAAGTGTCTCAAACAAAAACGTCAGAGCCAAATGTCAAGTTCAAATCGAGTCGAGATTAGGCGCTGACTTGAATTTGGATTGAGCGGACGGGTTTTGAGATGGAAGAAGGGGAGGCTGCAGCACAGTCGCGCCTCATGGAATTGTGTGGAAGAATGTAGATTCTGTGGCGGTGCTGATAATGCATGACCTACGTCTTAGTGGGTCGTAGTAGTAACCACAACCACACTGGCGGGCGGGCTGTAGGAGTCAGGTCTCGGCTGAAGGTTGTGACGCGGCAAAAGGGCGGAAAATCTGTTGAAAACCAAAACAAATTTACATTTTCGTTTTTCTGTATCTTTCTGCACCTTCTTCTAGAGTGTATTCGGATTTTCCAGGGGCTTCTACACACTCCAAAGCCCATCCCCAGGGCCACACTGTAGCATCCGATACTAGTAACTACCTGCTTACACCCGTAACACCGAACAAACAACCTACCTAAGTACTTACCTACACGCACGCCCCATGCCTCAACAGGCGTCATACAAGGCTGTCCAGGCAGTGTAGGTACCTCACTAACAGACTTCCCTGCAAGGCGTCCCCAGAACCCCTCCAAAAGGCCCCTAGGGCCCTTCCTGCAGTGGCCAAAGGTTCTTCGATTTTTTTCTCTCCAGCCGCAGGGTCCGATTTAGGACCCCAACCCGACCCTGATGCTGTCCGGGCATGCAGCGTGTTGCACTGATTCGCTCACTCTTCGCCTCCTCAAAAAAGCCTGCCTGGCATCCCCTGTCACCGCGGAAGCTAGAATACCTGACTCGGAGGGCGCATGACAGTTTATGGTTTGATACCGTTATATTCTCTACATTATTCGAAAAGATGTGTCTATAAATGGTCATCATGGACGTGAAGTCGCGTGCTTTGTCCAGAGCCTGGAAACTTCCACCACCCTCTCTGAATGAACTGGGGTACCCGAAATACATATTGTTTGTTGTACAATAAACAAACCCTCTGTCCTACCTCCCTGACCATGCAGAATTGAATAATGAGATTACACAGAACATTGACATGTGAGATAATCGCCAGGCTTCTCTCGGACGATGAAACAACCCATGGGATTCCACGAGTCTCCAGTTTCGTCTTTCAAGCAACGTCAGTTTTGGCCCAAGTACTACTGTTGTACTATAGTCTTTTCTGATCTGATTTTGTGAAAGAAAAGCAGGAAACCTCTCTGATCCAGAGGTAAGATATTACAAATAATAGGAACCTTGGTCTGAGACCCACCCTATGCCTACCCTAAACTTACCTGAAGTCTTCTTGTGATTTGGAATACCTTAGGTAGACATCTTGAAATTTGCTTTGTCTTCCCGAGGGTACCTTCTCAAAGCCTCATGGAACTCTCAGGGGGATACGATAGAATCAGTAAAGTGATTGGTGTGGTTGGTCAATAAACCACTACTGCTTTAAGGAAGTCTAAAAGTGGGACCGTTTAACTCACAACTTCAACTCCGTGTTCATGAACTGAAGCGTCAACTAATCTTGCTGCGACTCAAAAACATTCCAATACTTTTGAACGACAAGAAGCCAACCTTGAATGGAAAACCCCATGTGCCCCCAATAAGCCCAAAAGTGATTAAAAACTAAAAAACTCGACCTCCTTTGGCGCCGCAGTTATCATCATCCTTCTTATCTGCTGCGTCAGTTCCACATCTGCTTACCCTAATATCACCTCGTTGCCATCCAATGGAATATTATGGGTGAGACCACAAAGATCCAGAAGGGCAAGGTGTCAGCCAAGCGCAATAGCGAGGCACGCCGTGAACAGAACCGTCTTGCTAGCCGAAACTATCGTATGTACTCTTCCTGATCTGAAGTTGCATGTCATATCGGCGGACCTTGATCATACTAACACCATCAACCTTGGTATCACAGGCGAAAAGCGGAAGCAGAAACTGGCCCTTCTAAATGAGCTTTTGGACCCCAGCAACCTTCCTAGTATCACCGGTAATGGACACATAGACGATGTTCCGGGCCCCAGTGGTTCGAGTGACACCAGCGCTCCTCCAGCACCTCTGACTAACCATCTCATACCATTGGATCTCAACAGATTCGATGGCACTGGAACTTATTCTGTGCCGCAAACTTGGGAAGATTTTACTCAGGAGTCGGTTCCAACCGTCATTTCCAACCAACTGGCACCGGAATTTCTGCCAGTGCTTGACAAAGGCAACCCTCCTAGCCTTGGATCTCACGAGCAGTGGGAAGCTGTCATACCTGGGCTTATACAACAATCCCCAACGTTTACAGGCCAACACCCAGTAGACTACATAGGCTATAGGGCCATAGAAGAAGTCTTCGAGGACAGTCCAAACTCTAGCCACAGAGGCTCTCAAGGAGCCTCAAGTAATGACGATAGTTCTCTGAAAGACGTCCTACATGGCGTAGAGAGCCTCAGCATTGAACAAAAACGATCTCTTCTTCGTCACCTACAACAAGATACCCAGGAACCAAAATCTCCGTCTTCCTCACAAAAGATGCTACATCGAACTCCTGGTCAACTTCAAGCCATCCGATTTGCCAAAGCATTATTCAAGACAGCAAATGCGAGACCATCGCTTTTCCCAGCGCAATACACAATGGAGCCGGGGATATTTGGTGCAATATTCGCAAACTGCTACGCTCTCGGTATGGGGGGTGTTGACGAGATACTCCACGATGATGGTTGCAGCGTGTTCTCTGTCGCCCCGGACGAAGGTCACCATCCGTCAAAACTGTCTTTTGTGAAGTCAAGATTCTTGGATGTATCATCTGATCTTCAACCGATTGAGAAACAGTTAACGTTTGGACATCATCCTTATATTGTGTGTCAGTATGGACGACTTCATGCTCTTGCGTGCTAATGCAGCTAGGATGTTATTCCGTTCAAAACCTTCCGTGAGAACCTCATCACCGTTCTCGATCAAGATCCTAATGCCATTGATGAAGGGGCTTTGTGTCATGATATTCTTTCCGGCGGTTTCACATGCTGGGGAGCTGGGATGAACTCACATGGCATGGGTGCAGGTGTGCCGTGGGACTCACGTAGTTGGGAGCCCAGTATATGGTTTTTAATGAAGTATCGTGCTTTGGCAGGTGAGTGGGATGGTGAGCTGTGGAAGAGTGTTCGGTGGTGGCATAGTGCTCGAGGGGAGAGAATACAAATGTCGCAGGAAATAGATATAGGCAGCGACATGTTTCAAGGTACACCAAGGCGATAGATAATACACAACTACTGACTTCACATTACCAAGGAACCTTGACCAAAAAACAGTCTGATATACCATGTCATATAGTATTACAGGAAAGTGCTACAAGACAGGTTGATATAAAACACGAGTAAGAATATGGTATCACGAAGAGTGCCTTACCAGACAAAGACCAAGCATTCAAACCTGACTGCCGACCCAAGCTTTGAAAATAAGAACATGAAAAGCGGATACACGCATGAGGCGATTTTCATCACGCCCCTTACACCAAGCATAGTTCAATGGTCCTTCGCGAGGCTTCAAGAAAAGCCGCGTTGATGCTCGTTCCAATGATTCTCCAACATGCTATGCGTTAAGAAAACAAATATTTGAATTTGGCCCTCAAAAGGCATCCTCGAAAGGGCAATCGACGCTGTCATGGCCGTCACGCTCACATAGAGCACACCACTTCTCGGGGTCCATGATGCCACTTTCCTTGCCAGCAACGGGGCCTGACTCCATGGGGTTTGGCATGATCTTAACTGCAGGAGAGGGAGGTCCAGCATTCTTGAGTCTGAATGGCGTGAGAGGCGCAGGGGCATCATCACCTGTAGGGGTATGCGGCTTAAGCTCCTCGCGGCTGGCCTTCTTGATGGCCTTGGACTCGCCGTTGGTCTTAGCACCATCAGGACCGAACATGTTGGTGCAGGTTAGGATGTCGTGACCGTTAGTCTCACAGATCTCACACCAGAGGGTGCTAGTCTCTGTGGCATTGGAGTAGTCGTCACTCTCTGGCATTGTGTCGAGGGTGCTGACCCGCTTATGTGTAGCGGTACTGGATCTCTTGAGGTTCTCGACTGGTCGGTTCTCCATTGCCTGGGCCATAACGACGGTGTCTCGGGAGTCTCTGAAAGAAGACCTGTTGGCCGCTGTACCGTTCTGACGGATTGATTCAAGCTCCTTCTCAAGTTCGTCCTCGCGGCTGTTCTTCTTTTCAAGGAGAGATTGGAGTTCAGCAACTTGTCGCTCGAGATTGTCGCGCGCGATCTTATTCGCCACAACATCTTCGGCCATCAATGAACCAGGCCTTGGTACAGGGGGCTTAGGCTCCCCAGGAATTGAGTCTCGGCTGAGGGAATGAATGATGGCTTTAAGGCCTCTTATCTCATCGTCCTTTTGCTCAAGCTCTTTGGAAGATACTGTATGATCGCCATTTGCCGGAGGAGCTGACGATGATTTTTCACGTTCGCGACGCAATTCCGTCCTTGTTCGCTCAACCTCCCCTCGTAAGAACTCAACTTCCCCTCGAGCTTCTGCTTCACCCCGACGAGCATCCTCTAAACCTTCCTCGAGTTCTTGGACCAGTTCTTCCAGTTGCTTTAGTTGGGTCGCGACAGAATCGACGTCTAGATTACGTGACTCGAGTTCTCGAACATCGGCCATCAGCTCCTCTATCCGTTTCTCGTACACGCGCTCCGTTTCGGTGCTGGCAAGCTCCAGAGTATCGATAGTGCTCCGGAAATCAGCTCGATGAGCGTCAAACTCTGCTGTGAGCATGGCTATCTTGTCGTTCTTTTCTCTTAGCAGTTGGCGCAGCTGCGCGGTGTCCTTGTTGTCCCAGCTGTTTCGTTGCCCTGACGGCATGTCTGCTTGCTCCATGAGACCTTGCAGTTCAACTAAGCTACTCTCCATGTCGGCTAATGTAGCGGATTGCTCCTTTAGTTGCCGATCACGATCTTCAATTTGTGATCGCAGCCGATCGAGTTCCTCATCATTAACGTTGATACGCGACGCAGGCCGGATCTTCATGGCGAACGACGAGACTGACCCGGAGCTTCCATTAGTACCGGTTCGCTGAATTCCCAAAGGTGCGGGATCATCATCAAGGCCTGATATCGACCCCAAGGCTGAAGCACTTCGCGGTCCATGACTTGGCTTCCGATCCATTCTCTGGGGTCTCTTGCTCGGATCACCTGATGTACCGCGGACGCTCTGAGCGAAGCGTGACTGCGTTGGGCTCCCATATCTGGTGGGAGTTTTGGCTGGTGTTGTCATGGATGGTCTTGGGCCAGGCGTCATCTGCATCCGGCGTACAGGAGAGTCGGGCCGGGGAAGGGAAGTTCTGGGTGCCAGCTTTTGCTGAGGACTGGGAGCCCGGGCACCGGGTCCAACAGAAGCACTGAACTTGGGGAGACCAGGTGTTGGGGAAGTATAGTTGAGTGAGTTTTGGTTGCCAGCCCGAAGTCCACCCATCGCGCCTGGTGTCATGGGAAAGGGCGGAATCGAATCGCGGCGAGGAAGGGCCTTCGCGGCTGGTAAGAAGATACCGGCGCCAGGGATTGTTGTTGTGAAGTATGATATGCTGTTGGCAACTGTCAGTGCCTGAAAATCCGAAACACTACATTGTATTATTCTTACCCGTCCACATCGCCATCATTTTTGCCTCGGCTAGCAAAGTCTTGGTCGAGCTCGACACCAGCAAAAACTCCCTTCTTACCTTGCACAGGACCAACGAAACGAACAACGCCATGCATTCCACCAGGGACATCAACAATATCACCAAGTGCAACGTTCACAGCCTGTGAGCGACCGGGCGTCGTAGGAGGCATCATGTTTTGTGAGGAGTCGCTCAGGACAGTATCAACGGCGTAGCTCTCAGAAACATCGGGGATGCTGGCGAGGGAGCCTTGTGTGAGCTGGGCCAGGGAACCTTTGCGCGGTAGAGGCGGCGGCGCGGCGCGCGAATGCGAAGCGTATGCGGACTTGAGGTTAGGGGTTGATGCAGCGCTGTTCGGTCTTCGGATAGCACGTGAGGAGCTCCTGGGACGGAGTTTTGGAGTCGTTGGCCTATGAGGAACCGTAGATGTTGTTGTTGTAGCAGAAGGCATCTTGGGAGGCGGCAAGGCCCTGCTGGGGCCCTTATTTCGGTGTCGGGTGCTGATTGCGGGCGTGTCTCATTTGTTTACACCCCACGCCGCATCTGGCAAAAAGGGGGGCAACCTTTGTTCTCGGGGAGCAACGAGCTTTTCTTGGCTGTGCTAACAATATTTTTTAGTTCCCGTCAGGTACCGTCGGCTTTTAGCTTTGGCTTTCGTTTTAGTGGGAATGAGCACGGGTATTGGGTACTTGATCGGCTGGTGGTCTGTTGCTGAAGAGCTGAGGTACCGACGGTTCTGAGGCGGTCGAGAGATGAAGGGTCTTGTCCAGGAGAAGCGGACCGGAGAAATTGAACGACGGAAGAAATGTGACAGGATGGATGTTGTCGCAGCGGGCAACTAGACCGGAAATTCGAAAAGGGTGAGGTGGTAGGGATCCAACGAGATGGTGGGAGTAGTCGTGTCTCTGGGGAAAAAGAGAGGGATAGAGACAGAAGACGACGGGAGTTAGGAAGCATGCAGTTATGGGTGGGATGTATGCGTGTATATAAACAATCGACAGTTCGGATATGCAGGAGAAGTCGGCTGTGCTCAGACTCAAAGTGGAGTGAAGCTATTGACAAAGAAAGGATAGCAATAGATGAAAAGTGATTCAACGATACTAGTACCAACGCCGTGAATGTTCACAGAACAAGATGAAAGGGACTGAGTTAGATCAGAGAGAGAAAGAGTTAGATTCTCCTCATTATGAGGGCAGCCGGCCCTCTTTTACTTTCCCAGTCTCCCTCAATCCTATCATCCCTCTTACTCTTGCCCTCAGGTTCAGGCTTTGGTTCGTTGTCACCGCTTCTAAACCCTCTCCCCGAGGGGTTCGGACAGGGACGATACAGGGGGTGGACAGGGAGACAAGCAAAGAAACCCGGGGAAGTCTGAACCGCAGCAAGGATTTGAGTGACCCGCAAGAGTCTGAAAATGGTGGTGCGATGCAGTGTGATGTGATGGCCTAGGGTGTCAATGCAGCTACAGTATCCGCCTCTCTAAACAACACGCGATAGATAAAGGAAAGGGCCTGGAGAATATCATGACTGCAGCATCAAAACAAAGAACAATCAATGAATGAATTCAAACGGAAAGAAAAACGCATGGCTTCTCTCATGTTTAAGTTTAGTGCAAAGGAACACACTCCTCATGGGCTCGCAAATCTTCTCTTTCGCATCATCCTGACCTCCAACTAACTAAAAGTTAGCACACTTCCCTTGCCCATTTCAACATGTTGTCATGATGAACACCATTTGTTTATACGCAACTAAGCGTCTGTCACCACGGCATCGTCCCGCTGCCATGCATTTGCGCTGCATCAAGTGTGCCATATCCTTCACCGCCAATGGCAAACCATGTGCTGACGATACCTTCTCCAATTTTCGCCCTTCAGCTCTAGGGGTCTCATTCGCTCCCGCATGCAACTGCACGGTGCACATCATGCTACCCTGGCTTGGTGGAGGCTTGAATGCTTTAACGTATTGTACAATTCGTCTTGACATCATCCATTCATTACTGTAGCCGCCGTCCTGGTGTTATGAGAAGTTCTAGGGCTGTCGTTGGATGATATAAATGGGGCCATTATATTACTTTTTCTAGTCTCTCGATTACATGGTAACGATACGCTCTGGCTTTCTGTCGAGAAAGATTTGAATATAGGTGACTCAATACTTCTCTGGGTCAACAACAATTTAAGCCAAACTATTTATTCCCAAATATCACTGTGCCCATACAACCCTCTTGTTGTAAGAAAAGTCGTGCCCTTTAAGATAGCCAGGCTACCGGAGATAAGAACACTTAGGACTCATATCCTAAGCAATATATAAAAACTTAGGTGAGTTTAATATGACTTAGTGGGCGTTAGAGTATAGTGGGCTGTTGTATTTGGCACCATACCTGCCGAGCTCGAATAGCTAAAGGCCAGGTTAAGGCGCCTACACATCTGAGATTACTCGATTATTTGGATCAATTCATCCATGTCAACCATGCCAAGGACCAGAATAGCTGCAGAGGCTTCATAAACAGATTTCCCAAGTGGATGTAACTAGTTAACTAGAAAAGCACAGGATGCAAATTGCGACAATGCGGATGTGCGTCAACACCAGTAATGACATACAAGCTTCTGCCTGATGAAAAAGTTCCTTTCCACCTCTTGCTCGTTCCCATAAAAACAACAATAATTAATAAAAGTTCGCCCGTCTACTCAAATACAGTCCCTCCCCTTCAGCCTCTTCTCTAAGCCCTGTCCGAAAGAGTCTGGAATATCGGTCCTACTGGGTTCCGTTGACAGGTACATTATCAGAAGGGCTATGGGGGGCAGGCTGCTTCGTTCGAAGAGTGAGGGGGAATGGGTACTCGTCGGGGTCTTCTTCCTCACTGCGAATGATATTAGTAAGGGCGTCAAATCAAGCACGAACGTTCACTTACGGAAGCTTCCATGCAACATAGTCCTCAGTGCTCAAGCCTTCACGGCCTTCCTGAAGACTGGCAAAATCGCCGGGAGTCATCATGCCAGTGCGATCTCGTGGCGAACCGGGAACAGAGAAGGGTCGCGAAATCTTTTGCTCGACACCAGGGATAAAGTCCTCCTCCTCATCGTCGCCACTGAAAGAATTGGGGTAGGCACGGCGTAGCGCTAGCTGACGAGCCTTGACATACTCCATGCCCATGCGCTTCCAGTCGAGGAGGTCGCTAAGACGTTCTGTGCGGTTTCGTTGGTTGATACGCTGACGGCGACTCTTGCCGCAAAAGTCGTACATGAACGAGGTGAGCTGGTTGACAGAATCGTCAACGCCCTTTGTTCGTCGATCCACAATGTAGATACCATAGTCGCTCGAGTTCTCGATAAGTTCCTCCATATAGCATCCGAAACCTGAAAGGTTAGTGGTAATGCTGGGCACGCCCATGACAGTACATTCGGCAGGAGTATAGCCCCAAGGCTCATAGTACGAAGAGAAGACGCCCAGATGACAACCTCGGACAAAGTCGTCGTAATCGAGAGGAAGAACAGGGTTGGCAGAGTTGAGGAACTCGGGGTGGAAGACTACCTTGACTCGGTCAGTGGGGTGGTTGAAAAGTTGTACACGTCTAATCTGGTTCAGGACAGGGTCCTCATGATCGTTGAGCATATTATGGGTGACAATTGGAGGAAGTCCGTGACGCTTCATGGCAAAGAGACGACGACGAAGTAGAACTCGGTCTTGAGCAGAGATGAGTTCCTTCTCATCGGGCATAGGATCACCCTCATGCCACTTAAGAGAGCGCTCAAAGATGCGACGGCCAATGCTTTGCTCAATAACGTGAGTGGTATCTCGGAGTGACTTGATAACCGCCTGACCCTTCAGCGCCTCGACAGTGAGCGAAGTGGTCTGAGCAGGCATGATAATAAAGGCAACAACTGTCACCTTGCTACCAGCGGCCTTGAGACGATGGTTCAATCGTGCTAGGGACTCAATGAACATGTCGACACCCTTATTCCTGAACTCGTAACGACCGGCGGTGAAGAGGTATAGTGTGTTGTCGGGATCAAAGTCGTAGTGACCATAGAAGTGCCCTCGAACAAAGTCATGAATCTTCTCCTTTGCCTGCTGGTGCAGGTTTTGGAATTCGTGAACCGCCGAGAACTTTGTGACGTTCAGACCATTGGGCAGAACGCCATCAGGCTTTCGCTTCAGCAGATGCTCGGACTCAAACGCTGTAATGTGAGAGACTGTGGTGAAAACATCACATGCATGCGCGGCTGCTCGTTCAATGCAGTATCGGTGGTAGATACCGCGCTTACCAGCCTCAGCATCGACATCGAACCATTGCAGGTTGTTGTAGAAGTCCACGGAGCCAGCGCAGAGGTATCGGCCGAGAAGAGTGGCGTGTGTGGTAAAGATCGTCGTCACATCGATGCGGCGCTTCTTGCAGAGGGGCAGGGCAACGCCAGCAAGCCACTCGTGAAAGTGAGCAATGACAGCCCTCTTCTTCTCATGGCAGACGAACTTTAAGATATTAAGGTTAGCAGATCTGACACGTAAGTGGGATAGTCAAGCGAATTTACCTCTCCCAGGAACCAGGCGACCAGATAACCGAAAACAATGGCCTCGTTGGTCTCATCGTCACCAGGTGGTGAAGGAATGCTTGCAGCTTCCCACAAATCGGCCTTCCACTCATCCATGCGACCATAGGCGGTCTTGGTGTCAATGAGAATAACCCTGGGAGCTCCTTCAATCAACCAGCGGCCATAAACAATGTGAACTCCTCGATCTCTCATGGACTGTAGGGTAGCAGCGATCTCTGGGCTGGTGGGTTCCATCTCCTCCACCTCGACGGCGGCCTATTGTGGTCAGTACGTGAAAGTCATGACAATCTTCAAGCTGAAGCCTTACCGATTGATGGTTGAGGGGACCAATCAGGGTGTAGCGGTCGCCATATTCAGCTGTTGTAACAGGAGCCTTGGATTTGATAACCGAGTAGATACCACCGACTGTATTGCGCCTCGGGTTAGTACGTGAAGACTCGCGAGAATGAAGGCTTTTGCTGTCGCAAATGACTGACCTCGATGAGCTACCTCAGTAGCAATCTCAAAGAGAAGGTGGTTCTTGATGTCGCGAGTCTGCTGCTCGCCTTCACTCATCTTGGCGTGTTTACCTCAATTCACGAAGTGAGGAGTAAGTCGCTGAGGGGAAGAACGGTAGACAGTGAACGCGATGATCTGATGGGCTTCAGCCAGGGGTCTGGTCGCGTTGAATTGAGCAGTGGAGCTAGCGCAGAAACCTTTCTGGTGGACAGTAACAGGAGAGCTGGAGAGCTGGAGAGCAGGGAAAGGAGCTATAATAAGGAGGAGGAAGCTGTAGCGATGTTCCGCGAAGCCAATTGAGAAGTTTTCTCGGGAGTAGCGAGGCGCGTGGCTGGGGGGAATCGGCAGAAGCGAAACGGAGGGATCGAATCGAGATGGTGGTGGTCTCGATGTTGCGTCACTGTGCCGCTGATGAGAGTGAACCTAGCCTAAGAAACGGATCTGCATGCGATGGATGGATGAGCACTGAGCGAACATGGGGCATTCACAGGGGATGGGGGGGATCCATTCGCAGATGGATATGTGCCCATGGGGAGCGGAGTTGTAGGAGCCAGAAAGACTAACAGCGATGGGTACTGCTATACCTAGCCCGATGGATCTCAGGTCTAGGCGGTGGTGATTGATTTGTTTTGGTGTTTTGGAGCGCTACACCAATTAAGATGAGAGAGAGGGAGAGAGGACCCAAGTGTGGCGAGGAGGAGAGGAAAAAGGTAAGGTAGGAAAAATGAAAAGGAAAAATGAAAGTGTAAGGGAGGAATTTCGAGCCCAAGAAGTTGGAAGCAAGCAACCAATATGGAGGGGGATTGTGTAGAGGACGTTGAGTTCACAAAAAGATGGTGTAATAATGTACTCGGCAGGTACCAAGAGGCCACTACAGCAACTATCGGCCGTGATATTGCCTGGCGTTGATGCTCCTACGGGTACAGCTTTTGGGCCTTCAGCTAGTACTTTGGCGTACTAGCGGCCCAAGCTTGGGTGGGGTCGGTGGGATGTCGGGGCCCCAAGCTCCTAGCAACGGCGCCTAAACAAAAGCCAACCTAAAGGCCCGTATACCAAGCCCAAATAACTGTGGAATCCAGGGCAGGTTTCCAATCGCCACATGGAGCCGTTCTCTTGGCTCCCACAGACAGGGACCAGGGTCAACGTCTGACATGCTTTTAGAAAGACCATGTCCTGGGTTAATGCCTGGAGGAGTCGATTGAGCGTAACATTAGTGTTTTCTTCGACTGAGGCTCCAGTACAAAGATATCAGCGACCATCATATGACTACCATCAGATCATTGGAACCTTTTTTTCTTCACACTTCACTCGAAGAAACTGTTTTGAGGGTCTCAGTTGCCAGCTTCTTCTCTAACTCAATTAAGATTAACCGCGCAGAACTGGACTTGGCCAGACGCCACAAACTTGACATCAAAAGGAATAGCTCCTTGCAACACCAACGCCACTCCGGTCAAAGAGCCGAGGCCGGCCCATTGATCAAGGTGTTTCACTGCCATTTCCAGGTCTCGATGTTACGCCATTATGAGATTGAGTCGCTTTGTTGAGGAGCATAGGTTGATTTTTCTCTCTTCCCTTGCCTGTTATTAGTCGATACGCCTCGACGTTTTTCCTCAACGGCATGCACAAATCTCCCACCCGTTCTGTAGTTACGTCGGCACGGTGCAGACTTTTCACTTTTCACCACACTAGCGACTAGGTTACAAAGACAAGACAAAACTTTTTATTCTAAAAAATTGACCTGCCTTGTGTATGGCCAGACGCAGGTCTGGCACTTCTTGGGGGATGTCGGGATGAGGTCATGGAATGCGGGGGAATACCAAAGATCGACATGTTCAGCAGACGTGGTTTTTCCCCAGGTCACTGGAATCCTTTTTGTATTATGATAAGCCTTTGAAATCGATGCCAGCATTATCATATCTGTTAGCGCGAAAGGTATACTCATACTCTAGAGAGTACTAATTGGAGAAGGATAAGAGGATTAATCCCACTGTAAAGTAGTGTCTACAGATTCATTATCTTACCAGATGAAAGACTGCACACAGGGCTTCCCATACATTGAAGCTACTGACCTAGGTATATTGCATATAAACCATTTTAGCAAAGTATCTCCCTCCAAATTACCATAACCCCCAAGGCCAGTGCATCATATTTTCTTGCCAACCTCATGTCTATAATGCATAATGGAAAATCTCTAGTCACCTACAGAGAATCTAGTTACCTTTGTTCGACTTGATCGAAAATTAACAACAGATTTAAAACCGCAAGTAAACAAAATGAGATAGGTGGCTTGTTGCCATAGACCGAATCTCTGCGGCTTAAGTTCTACTGAGACCCGAGCCGTAATACTCACGTCTCGAACAACTCCCTTATCCAGTGTTGTATGTCTCTCCTTTGAAACACTACAAGATTAGCTCCCCACGCTTACGGGATTAACAAGCATGTATGTGCCAGGACTGCTCCGTCAACCCGACTCCCTGCCTCTATTAAGACAGATGCGGTGAGTTTGAAGAGCTTCATTACTCTAAATGCTACGGTAACAGAATACGAGTTTATTGCGTGTAGCAATAATGCTCCGGATTTTATTAAAGCTACGATATAAGCGACCCGATATAGCAACAATTGTTAACGAGAATCGTCATAATGCCTTCGTCACAAAGAAACAATGCAAGAGACGATGCGTTTCTCCCTCAACAAGAGTCACAGGCATAAGTTATCGACTCGCGAGCTGACTCAGGAATGGGCCTGTTTCTAAAAAAAATAAGCATGCTCCGTTTAATTAAACCATGGAGGTCCAAGAAATTGTGACTTCATTCAACGAAGCTCAGCACAATAAGGTGTTGCCTCCCCGATGAATAATAATTTTGAGACTCAACTCACACAGAATGTATTCTTTAACTAGTTCCAAGGGATCGACTTAAAACACAATGGATTTATTGAACCTTTAAGAAGGGATTTGATACCAGATTCAAGTTCTTATCCGAGAGATAAAAATATACAGTTTCAAGAGCTCTTCAACATGGATCACCCACTTCCTAATTAGATTTGCTTGATTGGGTGCTGCAAAATAGTAAGCCAGCCCTGGCGATTGGGCTCATGAAAAAGTTGCCCTGCAAAACATGTCTTCATCTTATGTTAACGTATCATTTCTGTACACTTATCTCAGGTCTAATATGAGCACCAGGAAAGTGGTTCAGCCTTGCAATCACCAACATCGTCATTGGCCAGCGTCTCAGATCGGCTCCCCGCAGTGGGGCCGAAAGTAATGCAAGGCTACAAAAATTTCCAAAATTTTCTAGATTTTGCTAAGATCTTTGCAAGCTGATCCTGCCACAAGCAAACCTTCACCGCAGTAGATTGTTCGAGATACCCGGAGCCCAGTAGGCTTCAAAATCAGTAGAACGCTCTTATTCTACAACCTCAAATCGATTTACCTGGAAAATAATTCAAAGGATAACAGCAATTGAACAGCCACGCAAAAATGGGGGACGTTGCACAGGTGAAGGTTGTCTTCACTACCACTGAGCAGGATTTGGTACTCCCAGACTCTAAACAACAATTGCTCGTGCCTGCAGGTCAGTTATTGATGTTCTGGAATACCTTGGAGCGATCAAGGGGCTAATCCTTATCATAGATATTAAACGATATGGCCTCTCTCGCATTCTCAACTCTGAGTCTATGCTCGACACCTCCTCTCCCATACCCCTCGACTTTCTCGCCAATGGCACATTTCTCCGAACTTCTATCGAAGAATATCTTGCAACAAATGGTCTTTCATCTGAGTCCACCTTGACTTTGCAGTATGTTCGAAGTTTGCTTCCTCCGGTTTACGAAGCGAGCTTTGAGCATGACGACTGGGTCGGTGGTATAGACCTCCTATCTGCCACTTCACGAGCAGGCCTTCTGGCTGGTGGTGGTAACATCCCCGAACGAGTTGCGAGTGCTTCCTATGACGGCCTTGTTAGAGTCTGGAACCCCTCTGGAGACGCAATCGCAGTGTCTCCTGCTGGTCGAGCTGGTGGTCACACGCAGCGAGCGAATGCGGTTAAGTGGATCTCACAGAAGCAGCTGGCTTCAGTTGGCCTGGATCGCAAGGTTATTGTCTGGGACTATAGCGAGTCTGAGGATGGTTTCTCTGGTGCCCTCAAGTCCAGTATGGAACTCTGGGGTCATGAGAAGGAAATCAACAGTCTTGACATTAACGGAGCCACTAAGCGCATTCTCACAGCATCATCTGACGGTAAAGTTGGCCTTTGGACTTCGTCAAAAAGGACAGCTCCCCAAGCAGATCCTGAGAGCCTGCCTTCTGCACATAGCACGAAGCGAGCCAAGCTTGCAAGTGCCGCCAACACTGCACAGCGTGGTCCTCTTGCTTTGATCCCTGTCCATGATGAACCTGTGACTGCTGCCATCTTTCATCCCAACGACGCAACGGTCGCCTATTCGGCATCCAAAGATCATACTGTTCGCACTATTGACTTAACAACCCAGCGCGAGGTCAGCCGACTCACTACCATGCACCCACTATTATGCGCAACGGCGCTCCCCGGATCCTCGCTTGTCGCTGCTGGTTCGTCGGCCCGACATATTACCCTCCTCGACCCCCGCGAGTCAGCTACTACTACTTCAGCCATGACACTCCGCGGTCACGTTAATATGGTTGTCTCTTTGGCGCCTTCGCCCGAAAACGACCACTCGCTTGTGTCTGGCTCTCACGACAGTACATGTCGTGTGTGGGATCTTCGAAGCGTGCGGATGGGTACATCGGAAGAGGGTGGCGGCAGCGTCAGTGAGCCAGTGTACACCATAGGCCGAGAGTGGCTTAAGGGCAAGAAGCTCCCCGCCGCTGGTGATGGAGCCAAGGTGTTGAGTGTGGCCTGGGATCAATCCTGGGGTATTGTGAGTGGTGGTGAGGATAAGAAGGTTCAGATCAACAGAGGCCGTAATCTGTTTGGGCCAGGATCATAGTGTAATAGAAATGGAGACCCAAAACCGATTACTACTTTATACCAAAAAATATTTATTGTGTTCTTAGATGATATAGCTGGAATATTTAAGGATTCAATTGGCCACATGTCTGAAGGTCACGAATTACAACCTGATCCAAAGGTAATAAGCAGTCTTCATCTATTCGTTTCCAATCCAGTTTGCAGCGAAGCTGCGTTCCGAGTAGTTCCCCATGCATGCACTCGAATCCTAGAATCGATTTTATAGTTCTTCTTCAGACTCTTGACTTGCATCCACTAATGCTCGATACCTGGCACTCACTAGTGACTGGGGGGCAAGGTGGACTAACACCTCAGTTCTAAGCCTCGCCTTGGAATAAGGCAACCCTTCCGAGATGATGGCATCAAGGATATAGGAAACAACAGTGTTTGTCTTAAGAGGAGGAGTACGTAAGAGTGTAGCAACGGCCTCTGGTGTAAGATCTTGGTTGTCATACCACATGTAATAAGTGCGAAGAGACGACAATGGTGGGGTCGACTGGGGGCGCGTTGTGCTGCGGTATTGTTGAGCGTGCTTTTCGGCAGCAAGGATACGGGGATCCCTTGTATCATGAGAATTGTCCTCTGGTTGGGGCGTAGCCTTTGTCCTGGGCGTTGCGATCGATGGCGTAGGCCTGGTTTCTGGTGTTTCAAGTTTCACCTCAACATCAGCAATCACCTCAGATTCCCCCGATTCTGAAGTCGTATCACTTTGGTCAACATCATCAGCGGTCAAGAACCGAATAGGAAGGTTCTGCTCGACGAAAGCTGGTCGAGGAGGAGTAGGCTGAAGCTTCATGCGTTCCTGCTCAAGCACGTAGTACAGCTGGAGACCAACATATGCATCTGATGCGGAATCTATATATGCGTGAGCTACAGAAGCACAGATGGCGCAAATTTTAACTTACATGCAACTTGATCTGCTGACAGACGCAACATCCAATTACTGGACCGCACATCATCTCCTTTGAACAAAGGAAGACCTAACATCTCCTGTGTCTGCACGGCTAAAGACACCATGACCTTATTGATTCGGTCTAGCTCTCCAGCCTTCGAGTACTTGACAAGTTTGTAGAGGTGAGACAGCTCGAGAATCCCTTTACTGGTTATGCCGAGATTGTTCTTCAATCTTGTGCAGTCACCCTTGATAGCCACTCCGACTTTTGTTACGCTTTCGTCCTCCATAATCCTCTTGAAAGTTGGGGCGACAAAGTCGTCCCTGGGAAAAAGTGCAACGTGGAACAAGCCTACACGACTTGGGCTAGCGATCTGGATGAGCGAAACATTTCGTCGAGGGTTGGAGTTGGCAGGACCCCTCGCAACAAACCACTCCAAATCGAAGCCAATGACTTTCTCGTCAGAAAAGTACCTTTCACAAACATGCTCCATTGTATGTTTTGAAGTGCAGTAGTGGACTTTGACTTTCTGCTCCTCGCCGTTTCCTTGAACTTGACGGTACATTTTGTAGGACCAGAACGACTGGCTGGAGCCAGCCTTACTCTTTCGGGCTGTATCCCAAAGGTTGGCGTCGATTGTGTAGTCTAAGGATGTGAGAGGAGCAGTGACGGATTCCGTTGGGGCTTTCTCTTGCTTTGAGGCCTCGACGAGATCTCCGTCTGTGTCTGATGCAACCTGGGTGCCTTTAGAGATTGTTTCAATGGTAGGCAATACCAACCGATCTTGTTGATCGAACCATTCCGCCGCATCACGCTCGAACTCTTCACCTTCGCTGAAATCGTCAGCTTCGACATCTCCCTTTTCAACATCCCCAGACCCAGAGGCAGGGGTATGGACGAAGCGAGTAATATCTAGGAAAGGGTAAGGTGGTTGATGATCATTTTTCGTAGAGAACCTGATCCCAAAAGCCGGATTCCACAGACGATTTTTTATAGTTGGCGACATGCTGGAGCTAAACTCTTTCCTTTATAGATAGAACCGTCAGGAAGCTTTAAAATCAAAGACGGGTATCTAAACATACCTACTAGCAGAGGGGAACCGACGCGTTCTTGTCAAGGGTCTTAATACACTGCCAGCAATGCGCCCCTGTGAAGACAATATCATTGGGGTATGAAGTGATTGAAATGTAACCAGCGTCGGTGAGCCATTGTGGCAAAAGCCCATGACCCTGATACGCGAAGGCTACTGCGCAGTATGTGAGATTTGTTAGGCAGCCGCGTCAATAGAGCGATCATTGATTCTGAGTGTTAGCGGGTGGCTTGGGGAGGGTGGAGGTGGGCAATGAATTGGCTTAGTCACCATGATTATCGCGAGAGCACGTGGGGACGTGCTCTACCTATTCACACCTCCATAATCCATCCCACTTTGAGACTTTGAGACGACGACCCTGACGACTTCAGCTCAACTCTGAGATAAAGCGTTTGGCTTTCGGTAATTAGAACCGGCACTTCAGTAAAAATTTACTAATATTTCTGAGCAAAGAAGCCGCTTCAGATCGACCACTCTTCATACGATCCACCCACGTCACATTTTCACAATGACATCCCAACTGTTACCTCTCGGTGAGTAGCCTTGCATAGGGATCCTTGATGTATCAAGGCTACATACTAACTCTTCTATGTAGAGCTTATCGACAAGTGTGTGGGCTCCAGGATTTGGGTCATTATGAAGGGCGATAAGGGTGAGAGATGAGTTTCTGTATGCTCATAGACGATTGTACTGAAAATGTGATAGAATTCAGCGGAACTCTCGTCGGTTTTGACGACTACGTTAGTGAGTATTACTCTCCCAGTTTGCCTCTACCGAAACTAATCACTGGTATAGACATGGTTCTGGAGGATGTGACCGAGTTGTATGAGAAACATCTCCATTATTGCATTTCCGGTACTGGCTAACTCAATAGTGACTACTCGGGTAACCACACTAA
Source organism: Fusarium dlaminii (assembly GCA_013186775.1). Classification (NCBI taxonomy): domain Eukaryota; kingdom Fungi; phylum Ascomycota; class Sordariomycetes; order Hypocreales; family Nectriaceae; genus Fusarium; species Fusarium dlaminii. Next base: position 485,381 of record JAAOAL010000045.1, on the reverse strand, counting down.
ACTTCCCAAGATTCTGCTGAACGGCAACAACATCTGCATGGTGAGTCAATCGCAACTTGTTCCCTGCTTCCTGTGCTGAAACTCTATCAGTTGATTCCTGGTGGTGAAGGACCAGAAGGAGCTGCTTGAGAATGGTCTACTAGGATCATAGACATCGCAAAATCTCTTTCGATCGAAACTCATCTCGAGCCCAGGACTCCCCTATTTTAGACTCAAGCAAACCTGGCACTACCTATTATATACGTGTCACAACATGCACATTAAGTGGAAACAAGGACCGCAGTATAGCTCAGAAGAGTCTGATCTTAAGCTCATTCCAGTTTAGATCTGGTTAAAAATAAATAAGCAGTAACCTGCAGCCCCCTAACGCCGACCGTCCATGATGCCTGTCCGTTTTAGATGATTCCTGATAATGAACGCGGAACTCAGTGGCCGTTCTGCATGTTTCCCTGCTCACCAGTGTTGGTGATGCGTCTCAATTCCCACTCTCGCGTGAACTCCTGATGCAACATCTCGAGTTGCTTAATGAGCTTCTCACAGACAGAAGTAAAGACATCGCGAGGGGTGATGGTTCCATCTGTCTGGACTCGTATGAAAAGCTCAGGAACATTGGGATGAGCAACTGTGTACGATATCAGCACAAAACTCATCAAGGGCGGCAGGATCTGTACTCTTATACCCAGCCATGTAGACATTAGGGTGCATCTTCAGGTGCTCGGAGAGAAGGTTACCAAGAGTGTGGTCTTCTTTCATGAGGACAAAATCGGAGGTATTGGACATTCCTAATGAAATATTGTAAGCAGGGGATAGATATAAGTCGTAAGAGAGCTAACCTGAGAAGACCTTTTCCTCTATCTTCTTCTCGCCCTCTCCGAGCAGGAACAACTCGAAACTGTCAAGTTTGTTAGCTTGCGAAAGACGTCAAGTAGTTTGAAGCAACGTAACGGGTCATCTTGGAGATTGAAATGCTTGGGGTTACCACCGGCCATTGTCTAATATTTGGTGAAAAGGCAAATATATGCTATGTGTTTTTTATGGTGTTGAAATAGATGAGATGAGCTTGACTCGCTTGAGGAAAATGCTTTTTTAATTGCTTTGGAAAGGCAGTTCGCGGGATAATTTTTCTCAAATACAGTGCCCGCCACTGACACCCCAAATGAACGCAGAACACAGAACCAAGGAAAGGATAGTTACTTGATGACTTTCAGACATTCGAAAAACCATACTGCTTTAAGAAGGCTGGGCATACATACTTAGGGGTAATGCCAACTAGGTAACACTGCCAGTCGCATAATGCTTTCTAAACCAACAGACGGCAGGGTGATAAGGCAAAACTGGCAACTTGCCAGAGTGAAAGCTATTCCCTATGCTAAGGCACAGACCGAGTGCCGAATCAACATTGGGTATTTGGCTTCACATGGCGCTTGACCAAGCAGGATAATAAGAGGTGTAGTGTAGTATTGGACTCTGACTTGATGTCTATGTTTTTTTGCCAGACTTAGAGAAGAGCAAGGTGCCTGAGAGCACACGAGAGGAGGCCCGAATAAAGAGATAGAGGGACAGACAAAGAGATAGAAAAGGACGGTCTTACCGATCAGGCGCGTTCATCTTTGGTTCTTGATCGGGGTGTTAGGCGGTTTGAGATTTGGCGGTAAAGTGGCGATTACAGCAAAAGTCCAAGAATGTCGGCAGTTTGCGTTTCGTATCGCTCGAATCACTCGGCGAGTAATTGTGAGTACAGGACAAACCTAGAGAATATAACACCAAAAATATCCAAAGGGAAGCTATATCTTGAGCGAGTAGGCTAAGTTGTGAACAAAGATTTAAAGAATAAAGCAAGGTGATGCAGGGGCCGCCCTCAGAGGCTCAAAGCTTCGAAGCGCGACAGGGTAAAGGTCGGTTAATCATGACAATATGTACATCGAACCTCAACTTTCTGATGGCATGCTTACAATTCTGTCATGCATTAACTTTCACCGTTGCAGGCTCAACGATGAAGTTCTTTCGTCATGCCGCGCATTCAGCCGTCTTTGTTGCGGCGTGCTAGGCGCCTTTCACCACATATTGCAAGCCTTCTTCTAGCTTGCCGGGACTTGAATTCTGCCCAGAATGAGCTACGATGGCTAAGAAGCCATGTCAATAAATCACGGTCACGAAACAAATCATGGCTGTTACACAATCTATGTCGAAGAAGAGGGCGTGGTGAGCCACTTCAGTATGTCATCGGCTCTCAGCCATTTGGTTCACTTGATATCAAGTGCAAACAAGGTGTTTTAATACCTCGACCAGAAACCGAAGCATACACTTACCATCTAACAAACCTTGTCAAATCAGGGGAGCTTCTAGGACAAGATGTAAGGAAAGTCGACCGTGGAGTAAACATAATCGACTTCTGCACAGGAACTGGTTGTATACCTCTTGGAGTTTTCTCATCCCTCCAGCACTCGGTTGACAACTTGACCGTGCGAGGAGTGGATGTTTCGCCTGTAGCCCTCCGGCTCGCACAGGAGAACATCGCACGGAACGTCAGACTTGGAAATTTGATTAAGCCTACAAAACACAAGCGGCTTGACATCACAAGAGCAAACGTTTTCAGTGATGGCGACATGCAGCAGCTCGCCGTTACCCCCTGGGATATTCTCGTGTCTAATCCTCCATATATATCAGAAGATATCTGGCATCATGGTCGTGGGCAACTCGGTTATTCAGTCCGAAAATATGAACCGCGCCTCGCATTGGTTCCCGATAAAGACCTCCCTTGCCCTAGTAAATGCAACCCAGCAGACGTCTTTTACTCACGGCTTTTGGACATTGCAGAACTCCTAAAGCCCAGGGTGGTGCTGTTCGAAATCGGTGACGATGAGCAGGCCCGTCGTGTGTTGCAGTTGTACTTCAACCACCCAATTGCCCAAAAGTCAAGGACTGAAATTTGGCGTGACTTGCCTGATTTCGAGGGAGCCAAGGGTGCAGAGATCGTCTTGCATCTCAATGAATCAAAGGAAGAATGCCGAGTTCCGGTGAAAGGCGATGGCCTTATACGATCCATTCTAATTCACAACCGGGAATGGGCAGAGCGATAGGATAGTAGATGAACCTCCAGGAGCAAGAAAACATCTGATTTGGGGCCAAGGTGTCAAAAATACATAATCCAAGGTTTACCAAATCTGCACTAAGTTGTATGAAACTTGCCTAGGTCTTTTTGTCACTTATATAATAGATGTCCCTCAGGGACCAAGAAAATATCAGACCTTGACATAGGGACTTAAGATAAACTTAGTAAAAGATATTCTATATTTATCCTAAACTTATACTAAGTTAGCTAAATCTTTTCATTATTTAGGATCAAGGACCTAAGTTTTCTTTCCTCCCCTAGACCCCTAAAGACAGACAAGTTTGCCTCCACTACCAATGGAAGGCAATCTTTCCTTCAGTATTGCCCAAATCCTTGTTCAATTCGGTTCACTATCCTCCTACTAAAAGACTGGATATGGCATCCATATCTTATATCGTAGTAAGATAGCTACAAAGAATATTCTCTTATTATTTGAAGATCACTATGAAGCAGAGAGCACTACTAAGAGTTCTATGATACTTACATTCATCACTAGTACTGGGAAATGAGGCACAAATTGCCACAGCTCACTTCGACACTACCTACGTAAGTAGTAGTCTGAGGATGCAAGTTGACAAGTGCAAAAACGATGTGCTTACCCATATCGATGTATTACTTCACATCATTACCTGAGGTAGCGGGGTAGGTACCTGATATCAAGCATTTCAGAGCCGAACAAGTCGTAAGGTAAGTTACAATAATAGGCATCACTCATTGACGTACTGACACATTCCCTGAGGCAATCATATCAGCCAATCCTCTCACCTTCCGCCCTCAGTTGACCCCACACTCAGCGATTTCCCCAACACGTGATCCTCAGTTTTCGAGCTAAGCAACCACTGTAGACTCATCACCAGAAGCTTTCACTTGGTGGTGTCATCCAACATATTCATATTCATCCATTGGCGCTAGGACTCCGAGTTCTCGCCATATAAGACTGTATACCGGCCTCAAATATTAGTCAATTCCCTTGTTGGCTCGAGCCGTGCTACCCCATGAGATAGCACGGCGCTCTCAATTACCTTTATCTATACACACAACCCCGGTAGTTCCGCACTTGCGACAGCCTGCGTTGCTCGCCATGTCGAGATTTTTAAGACAATCAAGCCAGCTCGCACGAGCGACGAGATTGTCAACGCAGCCTGCACTACGCTTATGTGCAAGACCGTCACTTGTCACCCGATCGATCCCCGCAAAGACTTCTGCCGCATTCGCCATTCGAGCAAGGACATATTCCTCGCAACCCCCACCTCCCGGCAAAGATCCCCGATCAAACCCCGAAAATGATGATGAGCATGGAAGCAAGCCATTGAATCAACACAGTGCAAAGAACGGGCCTGATGGAAGCAAGTCTGAAGCACCAAAGCCGCCACCTCTACCCGAAGGCTGGATTCACTTGAACAAGGAGGAACTGGCACATCTCGAGGAATTTACAAGTCGACTTCCAGAGGCTCAAAGGCCGGTGGCGAAGGACATTCTTGAGAAACTTCAAATTGTTGGCGCTCCTGCCGAGACCCGAGATCTTCTTCAGAAGCAACGCCAGAACGGCAACCTTTCGATTTTGGACAAGGGAAGGCTTATGCGATGTGTATACATGGTCACAGAACGGATAATAGAGTTGGAAGATCAACAGGACAACCGGGATGGGCAATTTTCCTCCTTCCGCATGGACCAGGAACCGAAGACCCAGGACGGAAAGGGTGGCGCTGACAAGTCGAAGCAACAGCAGCAGCAGCAGAAGAGTGGCAAGCCACCGAAGAATGAGCGCAGCGGGTGGCTGGAGGCTGTTCAGACTGGTATCGCCATTGGTGTCACTGTATGGATTGCGGAACTCTTTGCCAACCCTTTCTCTGAGAAGGAGATTACTTGGCAAGAGATGCGGAAAGCATTCCTGGATAAGGGCCTGGTTCAGAAGCTGATTGTTGTTAACGGGTCACACGTCCGGGTAGAGCTTCATCCATCTGCAACTGGAGCTACTGGTGAGGGCGGGCAACCTGCGAGAAAGAGCTACGTGTTCTCCATAGGATCTGTTGAATCCTTCGAGCGAAAGTTAGAACAGGCGCAAGACGAGCTGGGTATTCCGCCTTCTGAAAGGATACCTGTGAGCTATGAGGCTGGCGGTAGTACCCTTGGCAACCTTCTTCTGGCCTTTGGTCCTACACTGCTCTTCATCGGTTTGATCCTCTGGACTCAGCGGTCAATGGGTGGACGTGGTGGTGCTGGAGGAGGTATGTTCAACTTCGGCAAGAGCAAGGCTAAGAAGTTCAACGCCGAGAGTGCTGTTAAGGTCAAATTCTCAGATGTTGCTGGCCTCGAAGAGGCAAAAACCGAGATCATGGAGTTTGTGAGCTTCCTGAAGCAGCCCGAGAAATTCGAAAAGCTAGGTGCCAAGATCCCTCGAGGTGCTATCTTAGCTGGCCCCCCTGGTACTGGTAAGACATTGCTTGCCAAGGCCACAGCCGGCGAGTCTGGAGTACCATTCTTCAGTGTGAGCGGTTCTGAGTTCGTTGAAATGTTTGTCGGTGTCGGTCCTTCACGTGTGAGAGATTTGTTCGCCGAAGGACGTAAGAACGCCCCTTGCATCATCTTCATTGACGAGATTGACGCAATTGGACGTGCGCGACAGGAGAGCGGCCGGGGATTCGGTGGCAACGATGAGCGGGAAGCAACTCTGAACCAGATTCTCACTGAAATGGACGGTTTCAATACTCGCGAGCAGGTTGTTGTTCTTGCTGGCACTAATCGAGCGGATATGCTCGACAAAGCCTTGATGCGACCAGGGCGATTTGACCGACATATCTTCATTGATCGTCCTACGATGAAAGGCCGCCAGGAAATCTTCAAGGTGTATCTGAACAAGATTGTGACGAACGAGGACCACGAATACCTTGTTGGTCGTCTGGCAACTCTGACCCCTGGTTTCTCCGGTGCTGATATTGCCAACGTTGTCAACGAGGCTGCTCTAATTGGTATGTTCTACCGGCTATTCTGATTTTGTGTGTCACCTGGCTAACTTTGCCTAGCTGCCCGAGGTAATGCTGATGAGGTCAAGATGGACCACTTTGAGCGGGCCATTGAGCGGGTTATCGGAGGTCTTGAGCGCAAGTCTCTCGTGCTGAAGCCAGAGGAGAAGAAGACTGTTGCATACCATGAGGCTGGCCACGCCATCTGTGGTTGGTTCCTGGAACATGCTGATCCTCTTCTCAAGGTCTCCATTATTCCTCGCGGCCAAGGTGCTCTGGGTTATGCTCAGTACCTGCCCCAGGATGCTTACCTGATGAACACCAACCAGCTCATGGACCGAATGGCTATGACAATGGGTGGCCGTGTATCTGAGGAGCTTCATTTCCCCACCGTGACAACAGGTGCTAGTGACGACTTCAAGAAGGTTTCCCAGATGGCACGAAACATGGTGACCCAATGGGGTATGTCCGAGAAGGTGGGCCCGGTTCACTTCGAGAATGACCCCAACCGCATGCAGAAGCCATTTGCCGAATCTACTGCCCAGCAGATCGACCAGGAGGTTTCCCGAATTGTGGAGGCAGCCTACCAGCGATGCCGAGACCTTCTGACCTCGAAAAAGAAGGAAGTTGGACTAATCGCCCAGGAGTTGCTCAAAAAGGAGGTTCTCGTCCGAGATGACATGGTTCGTATCTTGGGCAAGCGACCATTTGGTGACAACGAGGACTTTGAGAAATACTTTGGCGGCGGTAAGGAGGAGAGCACACCCCCACCATTCCCCGAGGAGACAGATACGCCTAAGGACCCCCCTACCCCTGCCCCAGCTTTCAAAAAGCTTGAGTAGAGTCGAAAAGAAAAGTCGCCAAGCACATGGTTGGTGAAGGTAGCTTCAGTGGTACGATCGACGACTATTGGTCATGCGCAGTACTGCGGAGGCAAGACAGGAGAAGGAACACAGGAGAACTTGAGGCAGAGCGAGGATTGGCTGTGTAGCAACGACGATAACGGCGAGGCCTATTCCAGAACCGAGGACTCGGATGCCAGGCCAGGACATTACGATAATCCGTCAGGAGGAAGCAACACTGGGCATGGAGGCCACAGCAAGGCGCAGAGAAAAGCGGCACTCTACTCTACCAAACATTTGATCAATTCCTTTGGATGTTTAATGCATTATTAGCAGAACCGGCACATCGCAACCATCAAAATTACCCTCATCGTGTTGGAAAGCCTGGAGGTCGAGGCTAGGAACAACCGTGTAACAATGTATTCTAGGCTATAGAACTGTAAAACATTAAGTATATATTGATTACTGAATTCTCTGTCTTGAAAATGATGATTTGAAAACGTTGTCTAATTTGTTTCGGTCGCTAATCTTGTAACAGTTGATTAAGAACCTATCAGGGTTATGCTGATATGTATCCCATATTTCAGACAGGAGGCAGGAGAGGGCTTAATAAACATCTCGAGATGACGAGTTGATGTTGGCCACTTGAGGGAATGTCATTTAGAAAAGAGATCCCAGTTTCCTTGCGTCGCCTTACCAGATAACAATTCCATCTAAGGGACCGGAATATGAGTCGTAATTTGTGGCAACCAGCCCCGTCGAGGAACTAATAGAACAAATAATAACAGAGAATGTCGATCCTAGGGATCTTGGCATGGCCTGAAGCAACCGGCGGCCGTCAAACGTTAATCTACCTAAGTACCTAGTATAAGTCAAGATCCCGCGATTATCATCGGCCGCGAGCTGATTCTGTGAAGCTGATTGGCTGAGAAAGTTCCTCTGCTGACCGACGTTTAGGAGGCTCTGCTCCCGTGGTGTAACAGCGTATGTCGAAAAGGGTAATATAAAGGTACAAGTTTTTACGACATCATGCACTTGTTGACAATAGGGTCAAGGTGGGCTGTCAACGTCAATATTGGCATCCATGTGGGATGGCTGGTAACTAGGACTTCAACGAAAGGTTCCGTGCATGTCAGGATGAAGAAGGACCGGTACGATCTTATTCTGAGGTAGTCTTCTATGTAGTAGGCACTAACCTACCTACGCTGTTGTGATGACGATATACTCATGATATCCATTGGACTGTTTGTTGGTTACCTATCTCTGTACATATTCGGGTATACATACATACCTGCGTGACGTGACAGCCCTTGCTTCTCATATCGCTCGAGATGCTGGATGCTATCTTAATAAGCATCCCGATCCCCCACAATCGAAGTTTTTGTCTTTGTCTGTTTGGCCGGTAATAAACGAGTATCGCTTTTGGTCTAAGCATGCATGCAATTGAGTCGCTTGCACTCTATTGGCTGCCAAGGTGTCAGGATCGCATCACTGTTATTATAGAGGCCATTCTTATACAAGAAGCGTGGTGGAAGTGCCTCTTTTTATGGCGTTACCCTCTGCGAGACCCGATTAGTGGGGTTTATCGACCCGCAGTCCCTTGAACTGCTTGGATAAGGTATATATCGATGCAGTACTGCTATTTTATTTCCTTTTCCCCGTTACTTATTGTGGTGAGCACTGAGCATTGGATGTAACCAGGACAGGGATATTGTCATGTTTAGTTACTGAGTGGAGTAAACAATCAATCACTTTCTCCGAAGACTGGTAGCCTAAGTCAAGACAAGTCAAGACCCTTGTACCAGTGACATTCTTGGGCGGCCGATTCTGATCTTTTCTTATATGTATATCAATTTTGTTGGTTTCCGCTTTACCTCGTCCTATTGTCTCGTCTATTAATTACGGAATTTCCTCACTCAAAAGTCATTTTTGAAGTATGCCACTCGTTGTTGGAGACAGCCTACAACAATCTCTTGTCAAGCCTAATACCATTACAACACTTTTTCGTCATTATCTCTAGAGGGAACCATCATGGTTTCAGCTTCACCAGGACACGAAAGAGACCACGATGGAATGGCCTCACCTCGCCAAAAACAAGAGGCTTGGTGGAGAATCCACCTCTTTCGTGGTATGGTCAGTGACATCCGTCGACGAATACCATACTATGTTAGCGACTGGACGGACGCGTGGGACTATCGTGTAGTTCCTGCTACAGTGTATATGTATTTCGCCAAGTCAGTATCTCCATCTTGTCTTGCCTTCGTTACATATTAAACAGCATGTGACACTGACCTCTCATCAAGTATCCTCCCTGCTCTGGCATTTTCTCTCGACATGTTCCAGAAAACAGGGTCAAACTATGGCGTCAACGAAGTTTTACTCTCCTCTGTTCTTGGAGCGGTCATCTTCTCTCTATTTGCTGCACAGCCGCTTGTCATTGTCGGAGTTACGGGTAATTTGGTTTCCTTTTCCTACTACACCGAGCTGTCCCTCTAACCATGCTTCTCTAGGTCCAATAACCGTCTTCAACTAGTAAGATTACTGCCCCTCACAAACGAATTTGCATCAGGGAGCTGACCTGGGCTTCTGAAGCACCGTATATGATATCATGAAGCCAACCGGCGTCAATTATATTGGCTTCATGTGCTGGATCGGCATGTAAGTCCGCGTTGACCGTACAACACGGGGCTCTTTTCAATTTCACAGCTTAGTAACCGAACCATCCAGATGGTCACTTATCCTTCACTGGATTCTCGCCGTAATGAACTCCTGCAACTGGCTTCGATGGGTCACACGCTTCCCCTGTGACATCTTTGGGTTTTACGTCGCCTTTATCTACCTTCAAAAGGGCATCCAAGTCCTCGAACATCTCGGTAGAGGACAAGAGTTCTATCTCTCCATCGTTGCCGCTCTTCTTGTCTTCATGGTAGCATACGTGTGCGGCGAACTTGGCGGAAGCAGCTTTTTCCGCCACCCCTTGCGTGTGTTTCTCAAGGACTACGGCACACCTTTGACAATCATCTTTTTCACTGGCTTTGTCCATTTCGGCCGTATGCAGGAGGTTGATCTTGAGGTTCTACCCACTGGCATCGCCTTTGAGCCTACCAGTGGCCGCGATTGGCTTGTCCGCTTCTGGGATTTGAGCGTGGGTGACATCTTTCTAGCTCTGCCCTTTGCAATTCTTCTGACCATTCTCTTCTGGTTCGATCATAATGGTATGTTATCGAATATTAAATTCCTGGCAGCCTTGCTAACAACCAAAGTTTCTTCACTCATCGCCCAAGGGAGCGAATTTCCACTTCGCAAACCTGCTGGTTTTCACTGGGATATATTCCTCCTCGGTTTGACAACTGGTGTCGCTGGTATCCTTGGCCTACCATTCCCCAATGGTCTCATCCCCCAAGCGCCTTTCCATACCGAGTCGCTCTGTGTTACGAAGGCTGTTAAGGAAGATGATGAAGATGGCAACCCAGTAGGTGGTGGTTATTCCTTCGAGGCCACACACGTTGTAGAGCAACGACTTTCCAACTTTGCTCAAGGTCTCCTTACTTTGGGTACTATGACGGGTCCCCTTTTAGTGGTCCTTCACTTGATTCCCCATGGTGTGCTCGCGGGTCTATTCTTTGTTATGGGTGTCCAGGCACTTGAGGGGAATGGTATCACCAGCAAGCTTATTTTCCTAGCTCGCGATCGTGCCCTCACGCCTTCAAACAGCCCCTTACTTCAAATTCGCCGGCGCTCAGCTATCTGGTACTTTGTCTTCATCGAGCTCGTTGGCTTCGGTGCCACCTTTGCTATCACCCAGACTGTAGCCGCTGTCGGCTTCCCTGTTATCATCTTTGCCCTAATACCAATCCGTGCTCTCCTACTTCCCTACATATTCTCCCCCGAGGAACTCTCTCTTCTTGACCAACCAACAGCTTCTGAGTTCATCATGGAAGGGATTGGGGGGTCATGGGGCGGCAAGGACGACGACAAGTCTGCTTTGCAGCAGAGCGATGTCCTCCAACCTCCAGAATATCGCGATAGTGTGCTTGCGCATCCTGGTGCTCCTAGAAGGAGCCAGGAGGATCTTGCAGAGCTAGGTCAAATACAATCTGGGCAGAGCACAGCGACAAGAAGGAGGAGTTTGGAGAGACGACCGCAAAGAAAGTCAAACCCATAGAATAACATATGATTTATGTTTTGGATAGAAAGATACAAGGCGGTGTGATAACATGTTTGGAGGATATACCACTGTTTGATAGTCTCCCATCTCCAATAGAGTCTGTATACGTTAGCCTGAGGAATCTATAATCAATCTCCGTTTACCAAATAAAGAGAAAAGCCATCCGGATCCAGGCAGGCCTTGCACCCAGTTCTCCCAAGTCTTGGCCATGACTTCCACAGGATAGTATGGCAGAGCCTTGGTGGTGACATTTGTTCATTAAATCTAGACGTGTCCACTGCCCGCCCCTTCCCGTCATGTTATATAGCATGAACGCTTCAGACGCCAGTAATTATGCTACTTAATATCTACTCATCATCATCATCACTATCCACAACAAACCCACCCCGTACACGTGGTCTTCGAGTTACGACAGGTGCTTCATCCTCATCCTCATCCTCATCTCCATTCTTACTCACACCGCCCATTTCCTCATCCTCGTCAGGCTGAGACTTTTCAACACTGATTCGTCTCCTCTTGCGACTATCTCCATCACTGCCATCTGGCAATGCTCCTTCTGGCTGCCCCTCGTTCTCTTCCTCAAGAGTTGTATTCATTGCCCTAAGAATGAAATCGTCGCCAGGATCAGAATCACGACCAGATTCAGAATCCCCACCTCCTCCCTGATGCTCCTCACTACTCGATGCAGATTCTGTAGCTGCAATTCCACGCTTTCTAGTTGGCTTTTTAGATACAAGAAGGCGTTCCGCAGCGTGGCGAATGGCCGTTGCCTTTGCTTCTGCCTCGCGTTCTCGAGCGAAGAAGGCTTCGTCGTATTCAGAATCCGTTTCATCGTCCTCGGGCCTTACATACTCTTCTGATCTTAAGCTCCTCAGCTTTTCTTGCTCTTTTCTTCGCCTTTCTTTACGCTTCTTTTGTCTTTCTTCTTCGGTAAGTTCTTTTTGAGGCCTACGTTTCCTGGGCGACTTCTTGGGGCCATCTTCTTCGTCAATGGGTCTGCGCACCGTGGGACCGAGGGGTCCGAACATGGGATCGTCAAACTCGCCCTCCTCATCATCATCGAAATCGGCCTTCTTGCGTGGAGCACTCTTGCGTTTCAACTGGTGTTCTGCCAGAACTCCCTCCTCAAATGTTGGAGGGCTGAACTCGGCTTGGCTGATGTAGTGGATGGCATCCTTGAGAACATCGGCAGAGACATCTGAAGGTATAATCCATGCGGACTCGGGTGTTTCTTCTGACGCCGGGCCTAATGGGTGAAGACCGACAAGTTTCATAAGGAGTCGCATATGAGAGTTTTTGAACATGGCATTACGACGGTCCTTATCATCTGGACGCACGACTGAACATTATTAGTGAACGAACAAATACTCGAATCTCATATTGAACTCACAAAATATGGGAGGCGCTTTTGGCCCCGACTCTGTCGGCTGTTCTTCAGTGTCGTCTTGTACAGGCTCAACTGAAGCCGTTGCCTCTTCCGCTGCCATAAAAGCTTTACGTTCGCTCTCAGCGTCGCCGAGGATTTTCTTGATCCAAGCGACATGGTTTGCCTGGTTCTTGTCCAACATTGCTCCAACGACAATGGCGATCTGCCGGTCTAGCTCTTCAGTGTTTTTGAAGACCAGCTCAGCTGCAGGTTTGGCTTTGCTGGCTGCAGTGACAGTTTGTCGTTCGAAGCCGTACTCGAGAAAGAAGGCAGTGCTAGATCCCTTGCTGAAGAGCATCTCCACAAGCAGTTCTGGTCGCTGTTCAAGCTTCTTGAAGCATTTTCGCAGTATCTGCTTCACCAACTCTTCCCACTCCTTGAACACCCTAGAGGACTTGTCAAGCGCAGCAGGGCCCTTGATCAAGTTGTAAAAGAGGTGAATTATATCCACACGGAATAGCATGACACTCGCCTCTGCTTTGAAAGCCACGCGATAGAAATATCGATGCGCTCGCTTGAGTTGCGAGTCTGTCAGATCACGGTAATACTTGGTGAAAGCGACAAATGTATCCACTACGCTCTGGGGCGTGAAACGCGTTGCAAAGCGATGAAAGTCGAACTTTCGTTCTTTAGTTGTTCGCTCGGCGGATGCAGCGTCATTATCTGAACCGTCATTCTCGTCGTTGTCATTTTCGATTCCTGCAGCGTCTTGGGCAGCCTTCTTCTTCCGTCGAGTGCGCTTCCGCGAGCGAACCTGCATATCAATGTTCTGCTTTGAGTATCCTTCCAGAATACGGAGGAAGTGGTGGACCAGTTCCGTGGCAGCATCGAGGTAGTTGAAGCTTTGGTCCTTGTAAGTTCTAATGATGGTGGCAATTGCATCGTGGGTTGCTTCTTCGTAAAATAGACGACTAAGCACGTTTTCGGCGATCTCTTCGTTGTCCTCGTTGCCTGACTCTGACATTTCCTGCACGGTGAGAAGAATCTGGGTAAAACAACGCATAACAGCGGTTAGTTCATGCCAATCTTTCATCTCGAGCGACTCATGGAGAGCTTTATTGAGAGTGATGAACATCTCCTGGTTGAGAACACCTGCAACAAGGTTGAAACTGCTGATGTCCTCGCTGGGATTCTTACTCGACTGTTTCCTTGCCTTGCGCCTCATGCGCTCGGCTTCTAGGAACCATGCTACCAAGTAGAAAAATTGACGGCGATGATACTGCATTACATGTGGTGCCTCCCTATCGATGGTTTTGCGGACATGTTGGAATAGGGGGTTGAAGCCCGAGTCAAGGAAGTCTTCGACAAACGATCGCAACTGGTCATAAGCACGAGAATTAAGCTTAGTTGGTAATCCGAGATCTTTCTCATCTTTATCCCCTTTCCGTGCTCGGCGAGGAGGCCGGAAAGTTTTTGAGTTATCCATCTTTTGGTTCCTCATCGAGGCATCAGCCAGGGCATCTTGGCCCGAAAGTGACGACATCTTGCCGTCGTCTCGCTTCACCCAAATCATAGTACCGAATCGGTTGTGGCGAGTTGGGCCTTTGCGGTTGTATGCCTTTAACATGGACGACTCCTTACTCATCATATCTGCGAGCTCTCCAGCCTTGGCCTTACTGAGCTGCTGCTCACTCATGAAGAGCTTTTCAATGTCGACTTGTTTCACTAAATGGTATATAATTTCCATGACAGATGTATCTTCGCTTCGAAAATCCTCTCCCATGTTCGATGCAAGCGTCAAGAGCACGAGGAAGATGTCTTGGTATGAGAATGCATCGATAGTGGCGGATCGAGATATTTGAGACTCATCGCCTTCGTATTTGACATTAGGAGGAGGCTCGATCATGGCGATGTTACGGAGGAAGAACAAGACCAGCTTGATGATACCTTGATCACGTTGTGTTCGATCGCCAATCGGTATTGCCATGGACGGGAGAGCCACCCGTATAGCTGTATGAAGTACGCGAGCTCCGTCGTAGTTGATAACGGCTCGCTTGTATCCAACCTGAGCAAGCTCCAGGACCGGCATATGGCGGTGGTGATTGACCGTCATTCGCTCTCTGTCCCTAGCCATCGGCCAGGTGAGAGGAACCATGAGTTCGAAGCAAGCCAAGGCTATCCTGGACTTGAATTTGCTGTCCGTGGCGTTTTCGGGCCACGTCGAGAGAATGGGGAGCAGGTCACCCTCGATCAGGTTCGCCTCGTGTATGCATCGCGCAACATCCATCCGATTCGTCTTTTCGTCGTAGAAGCGTATCCATCGTTTTAGATCGCGAAGAACCTCGAGGGCGTCGTCACCGAGTTGATAGCCGCTATCGTCGTCGGCGCTGATGCCTCCAAGCTGGAATCCGCTTGTCAGAGCATTTTAACTTATTGGTATTATGGGAAAACTTACCGCTGAGACAAGACTGTTGATATGCGCTCGCACTTCTGGGTGCACAATATCTGTTGATCCATCTGCCAACTCCATGATCTTGTTTCACTTAACAATGACAGACAAATAGTTGCCTATCTCTATTTACAGGTCGTGGGGTTGTGCTGCCTTGACAACATTAGAAAACATACTTACCTTAGATAGTCCCACTACTTCATTATACGACGCGCTTAGACGCGTCTTGCCTGGCGTGTCTAATTAACGCGAAAATCGATAAGAGTTGATAAGATAAAGAAAGTTCTCGGCAATTAACAAGAAAGATCCACCGGCTCCGAGCCGAGGTTACCCGCCATATGATGGCATGAGCCGTTGATTTCGGCGTCGGCGTCGGCGTAGATGTCAACGTCCCCGTGGGGAAGAACTTAAAGAGACCTGGCACTTTACTATTGTATCGTGATTTCAAAATTCCCCAAAACATTCTTCGAGAAGAAAAAAAAATGGCTGCTTCAATGTTTCGAATGCCTTCTATGGCAGTTGCGCGTCATGCCCGCTGCTTCAGCTCTTCACCTCGCCAATATGCCGCCGCAGAGGTTAAGAAGCTTGGTGTTATCGGTGCGGGTCAAATGGTAAGAGCATGTGAAAGACATTGCTGGCGTTCAGACAATTAACAGCACCACGATAGGGATTAGGGATTGCTCTTGTTGCAGCTCAAAAGGCTCAGGTTCCTGTTACTTTGATCGATACTTCAGACAAGGCTCTGGAGAAGGGCATTGCCTTTGCTGAGAAACTCCTAGCAAAGGATGTCTCAAAGTCAAGGATCACACAGGAGCAGGCCGACAGCGCCCGTTCTCTTCTCAGTACAAGCACCAAAATGGAAGACCTCTCCTCTGCAGACATGGTCATCGAGGCTGTTCCTGAGCTGCCCAATCTCAAGTTTGACATATTTGGCAAGCTGGCTCAGATCTGCCCCAAGCATGCTATTCTCGCTACAAACACCTCTTCTATCTCCATCACCCGCATCGCCGCCGCCACTACCAAGGATCCCACTGATACATCGGCTTCCTCTCGTGTTGTGTCGACACATTTCATGAACCCCGTCCCTGTACAGAAGGGCGTTGAGATCATCAGCGGCCTGCAGACTAGCCAGGACACTCTCGACACTGCCGTTGAGTTCTGCAAGCGCATGGGCAAGATCACTTCGGTGTCAGCCGACTCTCCTGGATTCCTTGCCAATCGTATCCTCATGCCTTACATCAACGAGGCGATCATTTGTCTTGAGACTGGCGTTGGAGACCGTGATTCCATTGATGCCATCATGAAGAACGGCACAAACGTGCCCATGGGTCCTCTTCAGCTTGCTGATTTCATTGGTCTCGATACATGTCTTTCTATCATGAAGGTTCTGTATGAGGAGACCGCCGACTCCAAATACAGGCCGAGCGTATTGCTGAAGAACATGGTCAACGCTGGGTGGTATGGTAAGAAGAGCGGCAAGGGCTTTTACGACTACTGAGTCACTCCCTTAACAGATCTTCGGTGACAGCAATACCTGATCAAACTTCAGTATGCTCTTCGCGAGACTGTCTAAATAAAAATAAAAACAGTAATAATGTTCAAGTTACCCTATCCTGAGAGTTGCTATGGGCCAATTCATACATCACATACTAGGTATGCAACATCTTGCCAACAGCATTAACCTAGATAGGTCCCAGGAAGCAAAAAAATTTCTTGACATTAACTCAATGTACCAAAAATCACTAGTATAAAGCCTCGTAAATCTATACTAAATTCATATAAATTTAGCTAAGTCTTTTCGTCGCTTAGGATAGAAGTCTTTTGAAGTTTTTTCCTCCACCAGCTAAGACCCAATGGCCTTTGCAAACGATCCCACTTGAGCCTCAATTGATAGGCAAAGAACGACTCAAGATGATTGCAGATTCTGCATTCCGCCAAGGAGTCCTTTATGATGCTGTTGGTCTGGACAAGTCTTCCACATCATTGCTTGCCGCTCTCGAGATCAAAGAAAGTAGACAGAGATAAGGGTACGATAGGTTTGTCCTCATCAACGCGCCACCTGGGTACTTGCATCGGTGATGTAACTAGTGCTACTTGGCGGGGTGTTGGTCTAATTATAGCAGAGGCCTCTCATTTGATTATCATTGAGCCATCCTGGACACCAGGAAGAGAGGAGCAAGTCATTGAACATGCCCATAGACTGCCTCAAAAACGAGAGGTTCACGTACGACGTGTTGTATTTTACCCTTCGATCTTCGATGGTAGATGAGCTGGTGAACGACAGTCGCAGTTCTCAACTTGGATACATAAAGTTCTATATGGGACTCTCTTTGCTAAGGATGGCGAGGCTTTCGATAGAGTTACTGTCAGCTCTAGCGGCATCTGAACAGGAATAGGAACTGAAGCGGAAGTGGAATTGCCCGACCTCGAGGAGACCAACGACCGTATCATGAAGAGAATCAAAGCTGGTTGATATAGCTTCGGATGAGGAAGAAGGCGATCCTGAGGAGGAAGGAGACACGGATACTAAAATAAACTCATTAAGGAGCCTCCCTAGGCTTAAATTAAATTACAAAAATCTTTTCATTGTTTAGCATTCATTGCTTAGGCCCGAGATTCCTGAGTTTTCTTGCCTCACCCAGGTACTCGGGAATGATGCCCAAGAGCACGCCTCTCTCTGTCAGAACACACAGAGTACATCATCGTACGACATAGAGCCGAGACCTTCTCAAGAGGTCTGACCGCGCAATCAAGGCTTATGTAGACACATCCGATTTCCTAATGGGTTTCAGAGCAGGGCGGCAATAGCCTCGAAATGAACCCCCCGTCAGCCTCTTCGGCAGTTGTGTCTGTTGAATCATTACCCTTACCCTTGCCTCATAAACACAAGGGTAGATTCAATGTCTATTGTACCTTCTGCGTGATTCTATAACTTCTTCTTATGGAAGAAGAGTCCAGGTCTTTTGTCTTGGTACCAACCAAGCAAGGCCCACACACCAATTGCTAAAAAGTAAAGGTCAAAGCTCGAAACAACCATCACCGAGTCCACCACATCTTGTTAGCTTGTCTAGCTGCACTGGCATCTAAAAGATGAAACTGTCTATCTGCGCTCAGTCACTTTTTGTTTAGTTTCGTGCTTCTGTTTACGGGCCTTCTTTGCGAGCCTTCGTTCGACCAATTGATTGAAACACCCGCCACTAATTAGACCTTGTCTAGGTAGTCTTGATTGTGCGAATAGGTCTCTCTAAATGGAAGACCGCACGGGGAATTACGAGAACAGGAGGACACTGATCAAAGTTGAGCAGAAGTTTAGATAGTTTCTCTGGCAAGGCATGCATAAGCTCTACGTGTCGAACATGCAGCCAAGAGAATCACCTGTTTCGCATCAAGCGACAGTTGGGGATAGGTTTGCGAAGTGACAAAAGTCTCCTACTCGTGAAATATACAGTTAGTCCGCATCAAGACTCTGACACAAACCCCTAATTCTATCGGTATTTGCTTCTTTCTGTTTACCAGGGTAGATTTATTCTGAATCACCACGAGAGGCAAAAGGAAAACCCAATGATGAAACTGTTTAGAATAACACATGACAGGCTATATCGAGAAATTAGGAAATACATAGCTGTGATTTTCTTAGCTTTCGACTTGGATATAACGAGATATGACCTATACCGCTATCCACATATCCCATCAACCAGAATAGCATATTATAACGGACGAAACCCGAAACCTGATAAAGATTTCAGAGGTTAGTTCGATATTACTGATAAGATGCAACTACAGAGCAGGCAGATTGGCTTGAGCTTGCCTCGAAAACGAAACACACCAACAAGCTTAACTGATATGTTTCTAGGCTGTGTCTTCTCCGGTATGGACAAGACACTCGATCTTCTGCCAGGGTATGTATACGGCAGTTGCGTGAATACAGATGACTTCTGTGGACTAGGTTCCAGACATGAGAGGGCGTTGGAAGCCAAACTTGTTGTCACTATTAGCTTATATGACATCCATCACATTGATACTTGCGACTACAGACTGCAGTCAATCCTGAGTTATGATAGCATAATAGCACAACTAAACTCTCAAGGCAGACTCTCGAATGGTGTTAAGATTCCATGCTTGTTACATGATGTTACGGCCCGGCGGTCGAGTGTTTCATGCTTGGGCTTCAGCAAACAAGGGTCACCCGAGCGATTCCAGCTGGCTAGGTTGTGGCCATTGGATTGCCACAAGCTTCATCTCGAAACCTGATCGTCTCCATATTAAACAGGCCACTTGGGAACTCTCCGCATTTAGATTTGTGACCCGCTAGATCAAGGGGAGGAAGAAAGTGCCAGCAGACACGGGGGAGAGATGGTCCTCCATATAATATCTACAGAACCAGGAACTCCAACAAGATTATGTTGGAGCAATTCAAGTATATACCCGTATGGTAACGATCGTAGTAATTTCTAATAATACTTCTATAAATGAGAAACAAGTGTGTTCTCTCCTTTTCTCCTCGCAAGTTCCATCACTGCATCTCACATAGGTAGGAATTCGAATATCACCGCTCATTGATAGCATATGGAATCAAAGATCGCAGAGTTGGGCATTTGTCTTCCCCATCTCGACCAAGAGGGCATGCCGGTTTCATTTTGGTCAAAACCCTTTGTAGATGATTATCACCGTCCTGCCCAGAATCGAATGCGAGTGGTTAATCAGATTGAAGGGTGTACACCTCCTGTCCCAGAACAAGGTCTTGGGACCATCAAGACTCTGCTATGTTCCCTTCACAAGATATCTTGGTAACAGAATGCAATAGAAGCGTACACATAGACAGGAACTACGGTTAGTGCTCAATCAGTACAGGGCTGCTAATAAGCAGCAGAGTTGAATCACATGTGCGTGGCCTAGAAAATACTTAGATTAGTGGTGTTTAAGAGTTACGACATCACCGTATGGCTTGGTATTCCCTTACAACAAAACGAGCAACCTACTATAAATGTACAGCTATAAGTTTAATGGATTGGACATGAGTTTCGGGCGGTTGAGCAAAGGCTATGTAAATTTAGAAGAATTCGGGGGCTTTCAAAACATACGGTTTCTAGAGATCCCCAAAGCAAATTCTCTGAACCTGCTAAGGTTCTATCCTCGCAAACTTACCTACAAGAAGAATTGTAATAACAGTTTAAAATCAGGGCAGGTGATTACGGGCAGGGGCCCCCAAAGTATACCTAGGATAAGGTTCTCGAAGAAAAAGAACGTTGGCATCCTGGTCAAAACGCTAGTGGAACCAACAGAAGATCCCACTCGGAATTCTCAATCACGGTAAACGACACGAATTGACGGGTGATTGGGAACTTTAAGATCAAGCATGGCTATTTTTTCTCTTCGCAGACAGTAGGAGGCTCGCCTCTTCAAAGTCTTCTACTTCAATACGCGTAGGCGCTTGCTTGTACGAATTGTAGATGCAAAAGAAAATCTGTGTTGTGTTGTGTGCTTGATCAGGTTCGTTAGATTTGAGGTATGATTAATCATATCCTGTAAGATCATATACTGTCAGGGTGAGGTAAGAAAACTTAGGACCTTTATCCTAAGTGATGAAAAGACTTGGACAATTTAGCCTAAGCTTAGGTGACTCTTTTCTAAGTTTATTTTAGCATCCTCTTCCAAAGTCTTCTATTTTCTTGCTACTGAGGACTGCCTAAGAGAGTCCCTAATGAAGGTTTTCTGTTTTCAAGAGAAAGTCAGCTTCGGTACTCAAGCATCCATGTCTTAAAAGTCCCAGGGCCCATTCATCGAAGGCGGAGCAGGCACTCCTGAAATCTGGGGACAAAAGAGGTGTGGATGTAACATATTCGTTTGTGTATGTATGGAAAGCTGCAAATCAAACGCCCTTTTGAGGTGGCCGTTGAAGTTTGGTTGATGGACGAATATTTCCGGAAGACCCTACCACAATGGAGCTCAGAGCTTTGCTGTTTTGGACCAGGTGCATCGTTGTGTCTCCATAACCATGAATATTCATGTTCTGCAGCCGCACAGAAAGCTGGACGGACTGGTGGAATGGGCGTTCTAACAGCTTCCTAACATAGATTTGCCCGACAGTAGCCAGTGATTAGTTTGTGAAACGACTCGAAGCTCTCTCCTTGAAGCGAAAGTATGCATGGAGCCGACTGGATACCGTGCGAACGGGATTGGCACTTTAGCAAGAGAACGATTTTGTAGTGTAGTGCGAGGACATTTCCAATGCTAGTGTTGCCTATTCTGCATTTTGTGTTCGCTTATGATCAAGCTTGTACCCTGATTCGGCTACTGACAGAGCACTGTACCGTACCTATATGTGATCGCAATAGTACTATGATCAGCAAGATTCCGTTGTATTACGAGATGTTAGCTTGTTCTCTGGTTCCCCATGCTGCGCTATGGGCAAGTCAAGACTCAAAACTTGTCTCAGCAATATCTCTGCTGCAGTTGGTCAATGCTAGTTTTGATGATGCTGTGCAATCCCAACCTGACTCAATTTGGTCAGCTTTCCTGGCGAATATAAGAGGCTCATCTGAGAAGAAATGAGACAACAAGCAAAGACTTCATGTTAGCAAGGTGACCTCTTCGTCTTACCCCGTTTGACATAGGAAGGAAAAGCGGCAGTTTGAGAATCATGTGGTATTCGGCAAATTAGAACTGTTCCTAAGCTTTGGGACCTTGGCACCAACGGTAATTGCAGTACCCCATGTCAGGCAATAAATGTGGACGTCGAAGACATTCTTGAGAAATCTTGGGGCTTTAGATACGAAGGTCCCTGGCTTGACCTTTTGTTGGAGCTAGAGACGGAAGATTGAGGCTCATAATACGGCCCGTGTTTCTATGCCGCAGAAAGAATGTTGTTTCAGTGATTGCTGGAGTCGTCATCAATGCTGTTGAGCAAGTATTAATCACATCGGGAGCAGCGTCAATCCATGGCGGATGTGTAAAAGCTCAAGCCCAGTCGAAGGATGAAACGTCTAGATCCGGGCTCACAAGGCTAACCATGATCCCTGATCCTGGACAGCACTACTACCCGTTGGCGGGCACCTGGCATCGCATGAATAAGGTACACTAGGCGCCGAGAAGGCATGCTGTCGGGTTGTTTGATGTTCTTCAGGAGCAGATGACTACTAGCCTAGGGTACGTTAGGAGGAGTCTACCGGTATCGGTATCTAAGAGATACTTCTGTACCTCTAGGTACGAGCAGGGACAGTACTACAATTCCTATCCATCTATGCCTGTACGACGCAAGGTAAAGTTGGTATCTGGGAAAGGTAGGTACTAAAATAATCAATCAAGCCTACACCTACCTTACCTAGTACCCTGTCCACCTCAGGTTTGATGAGTGCTCAAGGTAGGCACGGAGTAAAAGCAAGTGCATTTGGATTGATGTCTGTCAGAATCCAAAACATGTGGCCTGCTAAACTTAGATTGTCAGGATCGAGGCAGGAACGGCCCAATGATCGGCAATGTGTCTTTCCAGGTTTCCCTTCCTATCGCGCCACACCACCAACAAATATTCAACAAAGCACTGTCGCGTCACAGTACGACGCTGATATTCATCGCAGGTTCGGACCCGACTCACGTGAAGCACAAAATCTGCATCGCGGACCTTGCGGTTGGTAGATATATAGGTCTTCTATCATTTGCAGTTGTTTGTCAACACGCCCATGTTTGCTCGAGCGCATGACGGAACGGGCACCAACAATGAAGTCGTTCCATGTAGTCTACGGATACCCACGAGTCAATGCAACCGCTGCCACTCCCACATTCCTTTAGCAGCACAGATGATAGCCTGTGACAACTAGAGGAGCGACAAAACATCCCACCGGTCTTACCCGCAGAATCCACAAGTCACTCAAGAGTTCATTGTTAGCCACCAGAAATAGAATCTTCCTGAGCCCTTCGACAGGATCCCCAAGGCTCAAGAGAGGCTCCGTTACCCGCGACATCATATGGCTTTACTGTTGTCTCCCTTCGAGCACCGGAGACTTCCATATGTCTGTAACATTTGTCATTGTCTGTAGGAGTAAGAGTCGGCCAAAGTGCCACCCCTCTCTCATCAGGCTGGCCCTACACCACACTGCATGTATGTATGTATACGTACGCAGTAATTTCTGGATTGATCCTGTCATTCTGCTTTCACCCCTGGCCAGGACTCCAAGTGCCGTCCTAACAATAACGTTTCCATGGATTGTTTGGCGGAGTTTCTGGACTTTTGTTGCTCGTCGTCCCCACAATCTCGAACTTGGAACAGAAACACAAGGGGCTCAGTTCAGTCATCTGTCAGACTTGGTTGGAGAAGGTCGAAACAAGCCCAGCCACAAACTACATATGACAGCCTCTAGCTGATTCTTGCCCTACTTGCGAATGCCCCCGAGGCGGCCATTTCGACCGCCTTCAACAATGTCTTAAATCTTATCTCTGATCTGGTCAGACCAGCGATGGATGCGTCGTTTTGATACCTTGTCTCGCCTCACCTCGCTTCATATCATCACACGGCCCAGCCTTGCACGTGCCTTGTTACATATCTCACAGGGTAGAGGACGATCATCCTTACGATCTCCCCATCCTTCATCCACCTTCTTCCTGTAACAATACCTATCAGCCTTCTTGGCCAATAGTCCCTCATCTCATCTTGACCATGTCTTTCGTTCAACACACACGTCCTTGCCTCCCGCCCAAATATGCTTTTCCCATGAAATACCCCTGCAATCTTGGAGGGCCAGTCAGATCCTGGAGAAGATTACATGTACATCCTACCCACAGTGTAGCATTGCACCCCTCTACACCCCTGTCAAGACTTTATTGGCTCGTTCCCGCACAAGCCGCGACAACGGTTATGCGCAACATGCACTAAAGCCGCAACGTCGACTCCGATTCAGAAAATTCAGTAACAATTTCAGAGGAAACCTAGCCCGGCACTGTACCCTTGGTTCATCCTTGTGGTTCTTTGTCACTTGCATCTTTGCTGACTGTATCAATTACGCCCAGGCCCGATCACGAACAACAGCATCGATGCCTCAGCACCTCAACAGATATCTCGTAGATGCTCTAAATCTGGTTTCGTTCTCGACACATGTCACTGTCCATCGCCATAGTACAGACTTGTCAGGCCCAGTTCGTCGCCAATATGCCATAAGCAAGCTCACGAATCAGCTCGAAAGCTTGTTTCTGCCGTCCTAGCATACGTATGTAGTATTAAAGAGTGGGATAAGTATTTCCGATATGGAACCCTGGCCCGTGAATATGCAGCACCAGAGAGCTCAGACATGCAACGGATCGCTCGTTCAACTCTCCGCCAGACAGTATCAGATATTAACCCCACCTCTTGTTAGTCGTTGGTGTTCACTCCTCGCGCAGGCCAGCCCATGGGTGCGTGGGCAAGCACCACACTTTTTGCTTTCTTATTCTACACCTTCCATGACAGGGGAAGTCCTCGAAATGTGATGACCTTGCTCGGCCCCCCTGGGCAAGGACATGGCAGTGACGGCTTCATTCGTCTGACTCCACCATAAGGCGTGTTTTGGCTTACCAGCTTGGATTCATATATCCATCCCGAGCCCAGCGCCAATGTGAACTGTTAACATTCTGGATATCGCTCCTTCCGATTCAAGACATATCAACTGTATCTTTCTCTAGGTTGCGGTTTATGTTCTTATCCATTCTTTTCATTCCCCAGACCACATGTCCCAGAGTCTTTCGTTTAAGTCATCACCATATTTCGTTTCGCCCCTAGGATACGATATCTGTTTCGTCGTCCCTACTTTAGGATCACCTCTTCTTCACATTCCTTCTCTTCTAGTCCAGTGATACTCTGCTGCATGCTGACTCGCCGCTAAACTATCACGCCCTTGTTCGTCCTTCCGTTGCCATCTCGGAAGTGGTTTCAACCTTTCTGCAGCAGGCCGACCCGTCCGTGAAAGCAAGACAGAAACATTGGAGGTGCACTGTGTTGGTGTACCTGTCTAGCTACACTCGTCGGTCTCACGACCATTCTTCTCATTTAAGTTGGGCTTGTCCCCCTTCAACACATCGTCCAAATGCTTGTCACAAGGCAGTACGAAACAGAGCATAGCCGTTGGCCATTCAGCAGATACGAAGCATCTCTTACTTCTACAAGCCCTCGCATGTCTAATCCTTACGATGTCAATGTCGAGCTGCCGGCCCCTTCGAGCTGGCAAGCACACAATCCAACTACTTCCCACAGTGGTAGTGGACCTGCACAGCAACATCAATCACGGAACGAAGCCTCAAGACTTTCCCTAATGCGCCACCCAGCAGAAAACAGAGGCAATGCTCTGGGAATTCACATGAGACCCGGGGCGACTCAGATGTTCTCACCCCATCTCCAGACGATAGACCGAGGTGGGATGTCGTTGCCAGGGCCCAGGGACTCGGTCCTTCAAAATGATAGCTACGGGATGAAACCCAGTACCGCAGATATGGAGGACATGATTAACTCAGGGCTCATCGGCACCCCAAAAACTGCCACTAACAGTACTTTCGTGCCACCAAGTCGCCAAACAAACGACCCCTCGTCCACTCAATCCAGCCAAAGAGCAAGAATCGACTCGCCACAGGATGAAGAGGAGGACGACCTCGATGAAGACGATATGTTTGACGGGGAGGGAGAGCATTCAGCCCAGACTCCAGCAGAAAGGGCGGCTGCTCGACGCAAGATGAAGCGATTCAGGTCAGTGTACGCGTTGCTCGTTCAAGGCAAGAGCTCATTGGTTTAGACTCACCCACCAGCAAACACGGTTCCTCATGAGTGAGTTCGCAAAACAACCTCACCCAGATGCAGCACACCGTGAGCGGCTCTCACGGGAGATTCCTGGCCTCAGTTCGCGCCAGGTCCAAGTTTGGTTCCAGAACAGGTAATCATCACATTAATTGTCAACATAATCCTCGCTAACCCGTGTGACAGACGTGCCAAAATCAAGCGTCTGAATGCTGATGATCGCGATCGTATGATAAAGATGAGAGCAGTCCCTGAGGGGTTTGACAATGTCCAGGCCCTTCATTCCCCCTACGGTGCAGTCCATGGCATGAATGCTCCTATGCCCTCACCAGGACATTTCAATACACAATCGTATGCCCAGCACATGATAAGGCCCTTGATCGTCGATGGACGAAGGCATGATACAAGCGAACATGCTTCTCCGACCGCCATGACCCCAGGATTTGGTGGGATGGGTTACAGCCCCGCCGGCAGTTTGACAAGCTCAGGTCTTGCATCGCCGCTTTCACCAGCTCCGAGTGACCGATATCCCTATGGCGGCCACTTCACAGCCCCTCTAACAGGCAGCCCGAGAACATCGCACCCATTTGCGCAAAACCATGGGCTTGGAACTCCTGTTGAAATTCATCGATCGAGCCCCCAGCCCATCCCGCCTCCTCTGCTTCGCGACCCCCTCTGCAAGGCCAGATCGGAATCCTCACAGTCGCCGCTGCGACCCAATATGCCATGGAAAGGCGATGCAGTTGACTATTCCTACAGGGAGACGAACACAAGCCCGAACCTCTCAGACCGACACCCATCTATCTACCACTCTGCGCCACTCAGCAACCCCTCTGTTGCCATGAGTGGCTACGATGCAAACTCAGTTCCCGGCTCCAGGGCTCCTCCCGAGAACCAAATCCACAGAACAGAAATCTGATGGCCATCGACGGGGAGCCCGTGGCCAGTGTACTCCAATAGCCAAGCCCTAGTCTGGCAGTTCCAAATTGCCGACGCTTCAAACAGCTTGTGGACAAATTCTACAGGATGTTGTTACTCTATGCCTAGCCCATATGCCGTCTGGGATCCCTCATAGGGGAGTATATATTTCTCCTCCATACTATTCAATTTGGCGTTTATTCCTTTTATTTGCAGTACCTGCTGTTCTCTGTTTAATTCTTTCATCTCTTTGAATTTTTTTCTTTTCTGGTCTAGTTTGCATTACGAAGTGCACCGGGTGCATCAGGGCGTATAATGTTTATCTAGAATTGATGATTTGGGTATCTGGTAACGATCATGACTCTTTCTTATGTTCAGGGAGTAAGTTAAATAGCATGATGATAACATCTAAAGCTGGGATTTAGTGAAAAGTGGAGGGCGCAATCATCGGTGGCAATCGGCGCAATCATTATTCTGGTTTGGTTTTCGGCAGACTGGTTTCTGTTCACTTTTGAGGTTGGTTGAGCAAGTCGATACTAAGTAGGTGGTACTAGGTATAGGTTAGGTACCTAGTTTGCTAGATCGGTGTCGGCCCAGGTGGCATAACCGTTGACAGCTTGTTCCAAAGCATAAAACCAAATTTCAAGGAATGATATCTGATCAATCTCCTGTTTATGCAATGAGACATCCCTCAGAACCCTATTAGTATATGTTATTTCAGAACCTATCTTTGGGTCACAAACACTAGTCAATTCAGGCCTGTCGCATTCTAACTGCTAAGGCGAGGCAATCACATTCCTGCGTAACAAAGAGATCTAGATAAATTAGTATAAGCTTAATGGGCTCAATCACAGGTTTGTTACTGGCATCATTTGTTGAGATCTGAGGTTTTCTTGCTTGCTCCTCGAGAGCGCGGTCAATTGCTAATAATATAGCAATGCCATAAAGCAATAACATACTAAAAAAATTGTCTTGTATTGTACAAAGAATTGACATCCCTTACTAATATGTAGTGATAATCTGAGATCTAGCAGATGCTAACAATTAGCCTTCCTTCAATTTCTGAATAGAACCCTGGAGACTAATGCAAGCTATTTAAAGTCAGGCAAGCCAGTTTTCCTAACAGCAGCCAGGCGGTTATCAGTGATGGTTTGCATCGAACTGAAAACAACAGACAAGGCTACTAGGTTTACCAGATGTTGGGCGTCATCACGGTACCGATAGCATGAACCAGATCATTATCGGAACTTACATAAGAGTAGTTGAGGGTAAACAGATAGAAGAGTGATTCACACCGCGCACGGTATCACGGTCAAGGGATCAATGAGTCTTTCTTGCTGTCTTTGATACAAGGCAATAAATGGCCCAAATGGGTGAGGATATGTCACTTGCATCAGGTCATCATCGCATCATGGTAGCCGCACAAGGGGCCCTCGTGATGATGGTTTTAGGCAAGGTTACTGAAGTGTGCTCTCGACCACATATCCCAAGATGTTACAGCAGAGTAGGATCGAGCAAGCTGACAGTTGTTGAGGGATGGTGGTGGTCTTGTTTGTATGAAAGAAGAGGGAAAAAATTTGGCGGTTTGAACAAGATCTTATCGACGCGATTTAGTCACGTGATGTGATCATCCACCAGGTCCTCTTCCCGGGCGACGTGCCAGAGTGGAGATACGACAGCATCATCATCTTGAACAACACCAAAAGCCATTTAAAATGTCCAACTGTTGGTTCCCTCAACACTACCAAGCTTCCGGGAGCAAGGGAACCTCTGGCATCTATGTAATCACGGTGCTAACAGTAACTAATTGTCTAAAGACCTATTCAGTCTGATGAAAGTTGCCTAAATCTTTATCGCTTAGGATATTGGTTCATTAATTACTAATTATTCTATGTTCAGTTTGGTATAAAGATAATTTCTGCTTAATTGAGTAGAGTGTCTTTCTATTGGCTGATGAACTATCTATCAGCGAAAAGGCTCTTGTGCAGCGTGCACCAATCTTTGCTCATGGACATCTACTCAAGTAAGAGAGTTTCAAGCTCTAGTTGGTCATACGATATGTTTACACTCATTGGACCCGATTAAGATGGACAGTTCAATTATCTCCATGCAGTAAGGTTCTTCGGACTTAAGATTCTGTTTAGACATCTATTGCTGATCTACTGCTATGAGCTGCCTTGGTCCAAACTCTTACCTGCTTGTTACTACTACCTTAAAAGTGTTAACTAAAGAAAGAACAAGATAGAGAAAGACCAAAGGGACCACAAACTTGTCAGGATGATGTTGCTTTGTTCGAACTGATATAGGCTACCTACTAACTAATAATCTGATTTTAGAACTCAAAATTGATATGCTCCGACACAGTTCACAGGCTGAGACGTGATTCGGTGTCAGCGTCTTTGTGGAGCTGAATGCGACAGTGCAGGTGTCAAGCCAATGAATGGTTGCGATCACTCGAGCAGGAAGGCTATACTGTACGTTCTTTTGTCTTTGTTCTGGCTGCCAGGTTCAGGCCAGCCACTCAGATTAGCGGAAGACAGTACCGAGAAGTGGTCAGTGAGCCGAAAGGCCACTGAAAGGGCCCCTAGTTTAGCCAGTGAACAACAGCCTGGGAACAGCGGCCAGCCCGCCTGGCAGGTTCCTGTCTCCGGCCGTTTTGCTGACGGGACTGACAACCGGCAGACCCACCTCACCAAAATGCCTTGTCTTTCAGGCTCAAATCACCCTCTGCCTCTCCCTCATTCCAAACACTCCACACAGTCCACACCTCACCTCTCGCCCCCGACCCTGATTCAACCTCTGACATCCTAACCTAACATCGCCCTATTCGACGTCAACACCCTCGCTCTGCGCCAGCGACATTCGCCCATTTCTCCTAAAAAACCGTCGATTCCTTTCCTCGAACTCTGCAAAAGCCACTACAAAACTGTTATCTGCCCGCGCCGCGCCGGCTCCGCTCACCGAGTCCCGAGGAAAACCCAGTGCAGTGCATGACGTTCGGCTGAAGAGAGAAGCGGAGCGCAGCGACTCTCGGTCGACGACCGGCGCGACTCTCGCCCACAAATCTCCCTCGCGGAGTCGTCCACGATGTCGTTCCATCCTCAGACTCCCCAGAGCCCATCGCAATTCTCCTCCGGGACCTCGGACCCCGTGTTAAGCGTGACAACCTCAATGACCACCACAGCAACGCCAACCACCTTGCCGACTCCCGCCCACAGCGTCACTGGAAGCGCCCATCACGACCTTGCAATGACCGACGACTCCCCCCACAAGCGGAAGCGCTCTGTGGATGACAGTGGCGACCGCGAGCAAAAGAAGGTTCACACCGAGGAAAGCAAGCTGGGCATTGAGGACCTGCATCTCGATGTGGGGAAGAAATACCTTCTTTGCCAGACTACTCATCCAGAATCATTACCACGCGTCTCGGAAGATCTTTATGACATGTTCAACCTCAGTGGGCTCGCCGCCGAAGTAGCTCGGGAGAAGCCAAACGGAGAAAAGAACGCATTACGTTCATCTTACACAGGCCATATGAAGAACTTAGGTATTGCTGGCAACTGGAAAGTGCGAGTAACAGACAAAGACTCTAACGCCGAGAAACCCGACTTTTTCGACATCCTGCATATGCCCGATGAGGATTGGGATAACACGATAGTTAAGGGTCAAAACATCAAACACGGGCTATCACAAGCAAGTCTCTCCGCCCTCGGACGAGCAGTGACCATGGCCAAGGGACCTATAGGCAAGAAGGACTGGGACACTTCAAGATTAGGACTTCAGTCACCCGGCCTGGATTCAAAGCAAACTTCGTCGGCGAGACCTACCGCTCCCAACACTCCGCTCAACGTACCTGGCGCAGTAGGACGACTAAAGGCTCAGGGGCCCTCAGCAAACGATCCAAACCGACCAAAGCGTAACGTGAAGAAGCGAACATATGGTGATAGCAGTTTCGAGGGCTATGGTGAAGGTTACCCTGACGATGACACAGCTGTGGAAGGGGGCTACTCAACGGGAGAGGGAGAGGGCGGTCAGAAGCGACGCAAGAAGAACCCGGGAAACACCTCGCCATACCCGAGTGCTATGCGCCAGCAAAGCTACGGCCCTGGCATGGTGGGCGCATGAAATATCTTGACGGTAGATGCCCAGTCATGTCTCATGTTTCACGACTTGTATACACACTATGAAGCGATTCCAACAGGCCACTGTTCCCTGGGTCTCGTACACGCTACACAAACAAAAAAATCTCGGTGCTACTTGCTTTGACAGCCTCCTCGGCTTTTAATCTTCAATCTTGGGGTTTCATTTTTTTTCTTCTGCATTCTGAGGGGACGGACACACGACATGTGCGTCCCAACGAGCATGGCGTTTGGGCAAAGGAGAGAGGCGGCATATGGGTAAGGTTGGCCGGTCACTCGGGGGTAGGGGAGGCATGTTTCTACGTTTCTTATTTCTCTCAAAAGACGACACGGCCTAGCACGAGGGGCGCGGACATTGGGCAGTGGTGATAACAATAGTCAGGGCTTGGGCAAGATACTAGAAGGTTTAGGTATAATTTTTGACCTGTTTATGCCATTTCACCTTGTACCAAATCAAGTTGTTGACTATCCCAACATCAATAGACGGATACAACAGTGAAGTCAAGCGTGCACGGCAACAATAACGCAATAGGTATCGAATATATCATGGTGTGCATGATGCATAACGCCAGAAGAAGAAGATGAAAACAGATACATAGATTAGTTGAGCATCATAGGTAATCTACAAACAGAGTATGCATTTGCTGGGCCCAGGAGATGATCCTAAGGGATGAAACTTCTTTGACGAGTTTAGGATATTTAGGACCCATAGGCTTAGGATATTTTATGATAAGTTCGCAGACTGGCTACATGTAGCACAATCCAATGGAGTCGGTGGCGTCAATCAAATACGAATTTATAATGATGGAACTGATACGAGGTGAAAGGAGCGACCTAACCCCAACTTTGAGAACCCTTGGTTCACGTTTCTCGAAGAAGAAATACACAGGTCTTCTTCGCACATGTCAATGCCATACTCGAGAAGATTGAATTCACTTCGACGTTCTCATGGCTATGGTACTAAGGTAAGTAGGTACCTAGCTAACTAAAGGTACCTGGCTATGCCTGTCAGTATGGAGGTAACCGCATGTTCTCCCATATAATTTACATATTACATCAAGCAATTACTCGCAAGAAACCAAGCGGCCTTACATTTGGTACTGTACTATCTACAATTAGAATGACCCCTTCTGAAACCTACAGAGATCCTATGTTTAGGGGCTTTAGATTCCCAAATTCCTTCCGTTCACACCACAATGTCACGTCCCAATTTCTTCATCCTTCAACATCACCAGATTCTCAAGCATCCCTTGCTTGATGTCATCGTATGATATCAACTTATGATGTGGTTATCTGTAGCCACGTATACGTATCGTCTCTCAATGCACAAAGACTGTAAAAATTCCATCGGCATCGTTAACGATTTTCCTCATCTGCCTCAACACTCTGGCCTCTACGAGCAAGAAGGCAAGATGATATCAACAGTCATCATCGACGAATCACATGCGGCAAAGAAGGAGGATACACAACTCAACCAAGCCATTCGTCGGTAGAAGTACGGGCATGCATTCATGCTCACCGGAGCACCTGTTCTCAACACATAGTGCGACATCGCTGGTCAGCTCATGCTACTCCCAGTGAGCTTGTCACAGCCCTGCTTCTAGTCAGTCGAATACGCCCAGTAAGAAATATTCAGCGATCCTGGAGATGATTCTGACGTCGATGACAGCCGTGAGACCCAAGGAGATCGTCCAATTGCCACCAATCTGATATCACGAAGTGAAACTCAGCATTCAGGCCGAGCCATTATCTATCATCGGGATCAAGGGCTGGACTACAGAGAGCAACATCTCCTTCTATACGCCAGGTATAAAAGCAAAAGAAGACTCGCGCTCATAAGATTGGCTTTGTTACCAAAAGCACCGACAGAGGCTAAAAAAAATCACTTCTTCGCATTGCCACTAACATCGCCGACGGCCTCTTAGGTGACAGCATGCCTTCGACAAAACAGATACAGACACGGCGTTACCTTGGGGCTTTACCTAAAGAAGACCTCAAAGAGCTGAACAGTTTCATCAAAGGCGAGATTCGGGAAAAGAGGAGGTAGCAAGATTTACACCCAGACTGCAATATAGCAACAATCAACTCTCATTTTGGTACAGATTGGGGCCTCATCATCAATACTTAAAAAAAAAAAAAAAAGTAAGAGGAAGAAAACTCCAAAAGACGACTTAACGAGAGGAACAAAACTCAGATCACATACTCCGTACAAATATCTTCAGTTACGATGCAGAAGGCGATAACAAGGAAGAATACCTCAACCTAGAAGGCGACGGGAGTGAGGAGGATGAGCCAAGCTTCAAGCCAGGAGGTCGTGTTTCATCAGGTTGACCGTACGTAAAGATATTTGACCATTAACACTTATCGCTTGCTAATCTTTGTATGTATCCCGCGCAAATAAGAACAAACAGATCTAGGTAGTTACTTGAAAGGGAGAAAACCGATACTCGCTCATCTTCCAAGCCTTGTATGTAGTATCATTGCGCATATCTCGTTATATCCAGCCATTACATCCTCTCACCTGGTGACATGATATACATGCATCTCAAAATGCATTGCCACCCACTACTCTCACATCCTTTAACAATTGTTACAGTCCTCTCCAAAGTTGCCGTTCTCAACTGTTGGGTATGCGCCAGTAGTCATCTCAGCCCAGCTCCAATCTAGCGTCATTGGCAGAGAGAAGAGGTCTTGCGGAAGAAGGGGCTGCTGGAATGCCGCTACTGGAATCTGCGGGGATGAATTCATGTTTGTGTCGCCATAATTCATTGAGTCAAAGTCGCCCGACTGAGGCACCGGGAACTCTTGAGGCCAGCCAGCTGACATTGCCGATGGAGAAGGGTCGTTCATTGGACTACCCATGGAGAACTGTCCCATTGAGGCACCGTTCTGGGGAGGTGATAACTGGGCTTGTGATGATCTTCTCTGAGAATTAGAAGACACCGAAGTAGTTGTTGCTGATTCTGCAGTGCTAGGCTGTCGAGCCGTGGCCGTAGCCGTAGTAGCGTTGGCAGATGATTTATTTGTATCCTGGTTCTTACGCTTGCGTCGAGAAGACTGTTCCTTTTCAGCCTTGTCGATTACAGCCTTTGCTATACGCTCAAACTCGGCACATATACCAAGCATTCGATGCACACCGCCCTGTTCAGCCTCCTGTCCAAGCATGGAGAGGAAGGTGACCACAATGTTCATGAGTCGAGTGTCTGACTTTGCTCGGGGATCGAGTGGGTTCTGTAAGATATTTCCAAACAGCGTCACCAGTGCAGAAACAGGAAAATAGAGAATCATCCTGACAGTGATGTTAGTGTATCGCTAGTTATGATGAGAGTTAGAAACCTACCAAACACAGGCAAAATCGCCTTGAGGCACATATTTTAGCAACGAGACAGAAGCTCGTGCTGCAGCCGTGCATAGTGCTGCAGAAGAAAACACCCGCGGGTTTAGTGGTCGGGCATTCAGACCTTGAATGGCATAATTGGCCAGTCGACTGGTCCAGAGTCCATGGGCAACTGACATGCGATGAATGGTTGTCAGGCAGTTATAATAGGTAAGATGCAACATGACAACGTGAAGAATCAGAGGAGTGTGCGAGGCATTGATGTCGTGCTCGGGCCGATAGTCAATCGGGATGCGATCCTTCCATTCTTCCAACTTGTGATCCAGCTCGCCAATGGTGTGGAGTAGCTCACCATCTGATTGCTTTGTAGCTTGAACAGAGTACAGCCTCTTATAGACTTCACTTTCGATAGTGGCAAACTCACACATAACCCGGAAGAGATTCATCTTACCCTTGCCATCTGCCAAGGGGATATTGCCAATGTTGTCCTCCGGGTCAGCATCCGGAAGCTCAACGTTCATGTCGTCATCGTCCTGGGCAGGTGGACGACCGGCTCGGAGGCAGAGATCTTTGTCTAGCATATATGCGATCCAGAAGACTCTCTTCCGTTGCTCGATCTCTATGGGGTTCAGGTTGAAACCAGTCCCGCGCTTATGGAGACCGATACTGTGCGCTAGGCGCATGGCTGCTGAGACCAGCAGCAAAGTGGGCTGAGGGTTTGGCGTTCCTTGCAAGAACAAAGCCATACCAAGGAGGGCTTGGACACTCAACAAATCGGTGTTGCGCATGGTCAGCTCGGGAAACACTCCGATGGCATTCTTCAAGTGACCCCATGCCTTTTCGTCCTCATCCTGTGGTACCAGATTACTCATAACTCGCAAACGATGGGCAATCGCGAGCGCACAGTTGAGACTGGCCCACCATCCAGAGCCTTGGTAAGGGTCTGATGAGTATTGAAGGTGTACTAGGTGCATGAATGTCGGCCGATGAAATAGAGGGAAGATGCAATTGAAGTTGTCGAAGAAGTCCTGGAGAAGTGAAAGTGCCTCAGGCTTGGGGGGCAGAGGCCGGAAGATCGGTCTTTGGAATAGGTCTCCAAAG
Source organism: Fusarium dlaminii (assembly GCA_013186775.1). Lineage (NCBI taxonomy): Eukaryota > Fungi > Ascomycota > Sordariomycetes > Hypocreales > Nectriaceae > Fusarium > Fusarium dlaminii. The sequence continues at coordinate 450,239 of JAAOAL010000045.1, read as the reverse complement.
ACTTCAGGTTTCCAATTAGTCCATTTGTGGTCATCGACAGATATATCCGATATGGTCCGTTGAAAAGAATCATCCCCTGTTTTCGAATTCACCCACGAAACTCCCTTTGGTGAAAATATGGAGAAGCCAGATGATGATCCTGCAGATGTCAGTAACGGTGTTCACACAGCAGTGTAGTAACTTACCAATGTATCTGGTCTCTCCAAAATTATTTGTTACTAAAGAACACATCAACTCTGAAAGAGCCTCCACTTCTTCCTGATCTTCCTTTTTGATATCTTCCACATTCGCACCTGGTGCCGGAGCTGTCGATGGAGCTGTCGACGGAGCTGGTGTTGCTGATTTGCGTTTATCATCCTTGGGCGAGGTAAGTGAGCTTTGAGGGGTCATCTCCCCCCCATCTGCAGCAGCCGATGGGTCGGATGTCGATTGAGATGGTGAATTAGGGTTGGATGCCGCAGGCATTGACACCTGTCTCGACTTCTCTTGTCTTTCCAGTAACCTTTTCTCTAACGCGCCAAGGTCATCATCATCTTCGTCAAGGAGGCCTGTATACAGAAGGTCAGTATAACCAAGTCGTGTCAGTAAAGAAAATTCTTCAAACCACTTACCAGAAAGTCTCAAAAGATGCTCCATACGGTTCAGCCGGTTCTCGAGTCCCTCAATGTACTTGGCACTTCATATCTGTCAGTAAGCACATGATTTCGCAATGAGGTTAAATGTCATACCCTTTAGGAGGAGCACGCTTCTTCTCAACTTGCGTGAAGACACACTCAGTCTTATAGTTGATACAGTGAGTACAAGAAGGCATCTTGCCGTCACACTTGATCTTTTTCTTCCGGCACATATCACAGGCCTGTTGGAGTTCCGATCAGCACACAATACTCTAAAGCCGGCTGCGCCGGGATCTATCTTAGGTCCCATACCCTAGCGATTCTCCTTCTCTTGGGGTCGTTTGCATCTTCAAGCAACATAGCCGAATCATTGAACATTTGCGCAGCAATCTCTGGGGGCAACTGCGGTATGCCATCGTAGCCACCAAAAACCTGCGGTGGCTGATTCATGATCGGCGGGGCCATGCCCGGGACCTGAAAGCCCATATGGTCCATCCTGTTCGAAGGGAAAGGGTTTTCTGATTAAAATAGTCGGTTGAAGTGGGAGTATCGCGTTTCGAGGTTCGCAAAGCGGTGATCCCGTGGGTCAATTCAGCGGCAATGAGTCGTCGCCTTGAGACACGAGAGTTGGAATACGACAAAGCAACCGTTATAGTGCGATAGGCTGGGCTGTGAGAGTCTCAGTCACGGTGAGATCATCTGTGCGATACGGAGAGTGGAAGCTGGAGCTGGAGCTGAAGCCGAAGCTGTGGAGTGAAGAATATTTTGTTGGTTGGGGTAAATCGTAGATCGGAGCCCACGGATCACTAATAGTTATTAAGGTATGATAATTCGGACAAGGAGCAAGGAGACGGAGGCGAAAAGGAAGAAGCCTAGGTGGGCGATTTGGAGGCGCTGGTGCGCTAAAAAGCTCCCAGACCAGGTCAAGTCTGTGGTCGACTAACGTTAGCTTGGTTAAGACCCGACTCTATGACTATCACTGTCAGACTGAGGCGGAGATGGAGTGGGGTGGCGGAGTTTGGTTGGTTTTGTCTTGGTGTGAACTCCTCTAGCGGGTACTGACTGAGCAGTGAAGTGAGTGTAACGGTACTGTATCAGTAAGTGGTAGTCGACTTTCAAGTCACGACGGCGATGAAGGTGAAGATAATGATGGAATTCAAATCCAAGTCTATGTCGCCAGATCGTGGTGTTGACGAAATTTTCATTCTTCCGAGTCAACCGATAATGACAAATTCAAAGCATAAACCGGCAAGTCCAGTATCCGTTAGCATTTGCAACTGGAACTGGAACCTGCTACCGTTACCAATTGGTACCTTGCTAACCTCAACTTGGACCGGTGAGACAAGAGAAGTCGCAGGGGAAGCCAGGACGCAATGCGCGGGTATTTGTTTCGAATCCGGGAACGAGGAAAGAAAGTAGGTACCTACCTGCCACTCTTGGTGCATGAAGGCCTTGAGACCCTCAATCAGTGGAGGGGAGGGTGTTAAAAAAAAAAGAACCGACCAAAGAGTGTGCTAAGTTTGTCACAAATCATCCTGGGCTTGCCCAATTATTTCTTTCACTGGGAATGAGGTCTCGAGACTTCTTACTACTGCATACTTACCTAGTAGGTATTTAACTGCCATCGAGCATCAAGGCGAGGCCGCCGGCAGTCGTCAATAGACGCTCCCTTCAATAGTTCATGGCTGTGTCATTGGCTTCAGCCAATCGTATCAGCCAATCACCCTAGAATAGAATAGACTCTATGAGATGTCCTACTGTAGCCGCAGATCAATTGAATAAACAATCATTTGGTAGTTCTCTGCTGCAAGCAATGATATGATGTACAGATTTGTAAACACATCTTCCACCTCTCCAGCAAATGATCGTCATAGGGACCCCTGGCTCTACGGCAGTCAATTTTAACTGCTGAAGGCCTCCACTGTAATTCGTCTCTGCTCTTGGCGATGGGTCGCTGAGAATAGCCAACTGTTTATAGAACAGGGTACATGACCCGGAATCCTTCTCTGGATGGATCAAGTCTCCATGTATAGACCCTTTATTTGCATGCTACTATATCTTACTAGCATAACGCAATTCTGAACTTGGGCATTGCTCGATTGGCAGGCACTTCGTGGGTCTTCTATCTAGTACCTTAGGTTAATAGAGATACCTTCTACTCGTTCCAGCGTAGCCAAGCCACTCTTCCGCAAATAGTATGGCTTCAGCCTAGTAGGCCTTGCTAAATATTGACAGCCAAAGTAACGACATTGGCGTTAAACTTGCTGTTCATCTCATGGTTTATATCCGTCAAGTGGCCGTCAGGGCTACATAGGTAGGTAAGGTAGGTAGCCAAGTCTATGATCAATACCTCTCTGACAGGCTTCAATATTGATCTCTGCGTCAAGACTGGAAAACCCTTGTTATCGCTCGTCTCTCTTGGCCCCCGATCTTACATAGAATCTGTATGCGACCATGATCCCCTGTTGACGTGTCTCAGACCTAAAACACACAGACAACCGTTGGAACCTAAACTAAACTACTTTATCGAGCCACCCATGCCAACTTGTGTCAGCCTAGTCAATCTCAACGGCTCTCTAAACGCCTGGCAACTTAGTGGATTCAATTTCAACTGCAAAGAGATCGTCCATCCCGAATACGTCGCTTCGTCCGAACCCAAGGGGGGCTGTGCATCCCGAAACACTTCCTTCTTGACTCGTAACAGTATTAGAGAAAGCAGCCAATTCTTGGTAGAAGGCACGGGCATTTTAGATTCATCCAGCCGCTGTATTAATTAATAACATTCAATATCGTGGAGTCAAAGCCGTTGCCCACGTCAAAATATAAATCTCATTACTTAAATTGACGATGGATTTCGAGGCCATCACTTGGATTCCTTATAACACTGTGGTGCCTACCTACAAGAAGGTATTTGAATGTTTCTTGCAAATCCGTCATCCGTAAGAACTCGCCTCGTCTTTCAGGGTCCCCAACCCTTTGTTGTTTCGGATTCGCCGCGGGTAGTGTTTGATATGCAACAGCCGATGCGCACCGAAAGTCTAATGAGACTGCCCCAGCCTCGGAGAGTAAGAAATAAACTCAGCAAAAGGTATCCTAAACTTATAATAAGTTACCTAAATCATTTTATCATTTGGGATCAAGGTCCTGAGTTTTCTTTACTCCCCTAGCCCAGGTGTAAGGAAAAGCTCTGGGCCTATAAGAGAGTAACGGAAGTTTGAAGAAGCCATATGCATCGAAATTGGATCTGATATCAAACTAATTATATAATAGCTTGGATTACAACAGAGAATATGAGCCAAGCGTGACTACCAACACGTATTAAATACCAAGTGTAGCAGTTTATTGAACCTTAACTAATTCCATATATTCAAGAATCAGGATTCTATAGATTGCATCAGTAGGTGTAATTTGAGCAAGGCACGAAGAACGGCAATCGCCTCTCAAATAAAGCCTTCCAGGCCTTTATATCTTATTCAAATCATGGCTAGCAAGCCTATTATATAGACTAGTTCTTCCTCTCAACCTTTTCTAATCCTTTGTCTACAGCTTGCAAATCCATCCAGGGATATATCCCCTTCCCAGTAGAGGTCGTAATGTCGGAAGCGAAGAAAAACAAAATGGGTGCAAAAATGTCGTTAATGAGAGTCAAGAAGAGAATGGACCATAAAGCGTCGCATAGTATATAATTTTCAGGTGAATCAGTCCAGCTTCCTCCGTTTTGTGGCAAAAACGTCCTCCTCTTTATACATGTGACTCCACCTCTAATACCCATATCTTCAGGTTTTGTACGTCCAAAGAGATCCGTAGTGGTGCAACGACCACCGTTAAACGCCGAACAAAATGCTTCGTGCACCACTTGATACAGGTGGCGGCGACCAAGTTTATGATGAAAAAAAAAGTATGTGATAACCGTGAGTTCGCGGTTGCAGCTGGTTAATGTAGCAGCAGTGGAGGCTAAAAATATATGGTAAGATCGCTCATGATGTAGAGCAGGTACAGAACGCTCAGGTATCAAGGATAATCAAAGTAATGCGCAAATGCGGATAGTGATATAATCAGATTCTCTCCTGGAACCGTGATGGTGAGCCAAATGATCCATCACGAGATGCAATGGAGCCGCCACCTGTTGAGCCTCCCAGAGCATCAGAATCCGGTCTTGGTCGTGACGGGTCCGTAAAAGGATTCGATTCTGTAACAGGCGTTCGAGCTGGGCCGGACCGAATTACAGGCACGCCACTTATTGGCCGCATTGGTGATCCAAGAGCAAGGTGAGGTGAATCCCGGTCACTCGGATCAAATGCCATAGAGCCTCTCCAGTAGTCAGAGTTACCACTCATGACGCTTTCTCGATTCGCCTGGCCAGTCGAGGGGTGTTCGGTCCGCGGATCAGAATAACCATCACCACCAACCTGAAGAACAGAAGGAAGCTTCTTTCCTGAAACTCGGTAGAACCCTCTCTCATTGACAGGCTCCAGTTCGGAGGTTTGTCGTTGCTTTTTGCCCATCAGTCCCGCAAACGCGGCAGTGATGGCAGCAGATGCCCCAGCACGTTCGGCCATTGATGCGCCGCTATCACCGTCAGGCCCAGATGTTGGGCCACCAATTGACCGCGTTCCAGACTGACTCCCACCGAGTATGCCACCTCCAGGATGCTTTTTCTTGTACCTGAGAGCAAACAGGACGAAGAATGCCAAAAACGCCACGCCCGCAATGCTTCCCACGACACCACCTATCACTTGCTTCTGCTGAGGCGAGAGTGTGCCAGTATCGGTGTTGTTGGAGTTCGAAGTGGTCGTCGCCGCTGGTGGTTGGTTATCAGCTGTTGCGGCACCGCTACCTCCTTCATTATCTTCGTCTCCCCACGAGCCAGAAGACCAAGTTTCCTGAGCCGAAATGCTCGAGTACACCGAGTCAGAGTAGCTGTACGTTGAAGTGTCGCTAGGGTTGATGGACGAGGTGACGAAGGTCGAAGATACCACCAGGACAGTGGAAGAACTGTGGGTCCGTGAAGCTGTGTTCGTCGTTGGCAGTATCGTGGTTGTGGAAGGCTTGGACTCTGCATGCGTCACGTCGGTAGTAGCTGTTAAAGTTTCATCAGAAGTGACGTCTGATGAAACATCTTGCGTCGCTTCCGAGGTCAAGTCGGATGTAGTCTCTATTAAAGTAGGGATGTCGGTTGTTGTCGCGGTCGGGTCATCTGAAGCAAGCGATGTCAGTCAGCACATGGCCTGGTCATAAACTCAAACTATAAATAGGAGGGGCGAATATTCGTACCGGTAGTTACGAGGGCGGTCCCCGACCCACTAACATCCGAGGCTGTTGTGTCAACGACAGTAGTAGGAGCAGCTGGTAACGTTGTTTCGTGACTCGCAGTATCAGGATCTGTCGACGTCACAGGTCCATTAGTCTCATTTGTTGGAGGAACCGTGTTGGATGGTAAATCGGCAGTGGGTAGCAACGTCGTGTCATTGACAGGCTCGGGCACTGAATTGGATACGGTCGCATCTGGGGCAGGCGCAGACGGTGATGGGTCGGTCAACCCAGGTGTTTCCACGGCGGTCGCGGCGGGGGCGGACGGAGGTGACGGAACATTGTAGCTCGCAGCCGGATCCGACGCCACGGCCGCCACGGAGATCTTGGGTTCCGGGTCAGAAATGGCGGCGATGGTGATACCCGAGGCAGAATCCACGACGACGGTAGCAGGTGGTGCGTAATGGGTTTGGACTTCGATTGGCGATCCGACTGAATCGACGACCTGAACAACCGACACAGTCTGAACAACCTGAGTAACGAGATCTTGTTCAGCGCGAGGTTTTAGGGCATTGGCTTCGGCGATGCCGTGTACGTGGTTGGGCTGGGCAGCACGAAGATGGAGGTTGGCAGGCGACTTGCTTCGATGCAGACGGTGGTGGGAGTGATGGGAGTGGTGGCCGGTCTTGTGGAGCTGCAGATGGCTCTGTTCGGCTGTTTCGTCAACGATTCTGTCATCAACGATTTCGAGCTGGTGTAATTGGAGATGAGCGTGGTGGAGATGGTTTGGAGAGATGTCCTTTTCACTTTCGCTGGAACGTAGGAAGCGAGGGTGCGAAGAGCGAGGTTGTTGAATAGAACCAGGGTCAGGTTCACTCAGGACGGTCAGATCCGAAGTAGGAAGGGAATGTGACTTTGAAGGATCCAAGTTTGAATGCAAAGGATCGACATCCGTATCCATATTCCCATTGTTGCTTTCCTTACCCATATCCAGGGCCTGAGCGAGTGAAGGCCCGCTGGATGAGTAAGTCATTGGATTGGATATGGATGCGTCGCGGCCGCGGGCGTGGCCCGTTGAGAACGTGGCGATGAACCTGAAGTAAGTACACTACAGTACTTGCAATCCAGGTGACGGGAGGTGCCAATACCAACTTTCGCTTCGCTATAATTTTAGTGGATGTGGCCCTGTAGTGCTGCGTAAAGGTGGACGTTGCAGCCCAGCCTAGCCAACTAACGCAGGGGACGTGCACCAACCGGTTTCAGAGGCGGATACCTAAAATAACAACACGACTTTGACTTAAGTGGCTCCTTGAGCTGAAGGGGGACAAGGACAGACGAATTTGACCCCAATGCGGCGGAACACGATGTGGTGATCGTATTCGCTAGTGCGTGCTTCGAGAAAGTAGTGTTTCTGCCTCTTTCTTTATTTGCATAAGTGTTAGTTTCCCAAGAGAGGCTGGTTTCTTGCGTCGGTTCTAGAATCAAACAGAATGCAAATCGTATCAGCTCCCATCAACACAGCACATGATCGATCGTTGAAGCACTCGACTCGAAGAGTAGTAGCAACAGCTCCAACAATGACGCGCAAGCACTAATCAACACGCACAAACAGGCAAAGAATTGGACTGATGTGGGTATGAATTCGTGTAGAGACAAAGGACGGGTCCAAGCTGAATCTAGGAGATATTTTCGCCCCTATGCAATCTTGTTCCGTCGCTGTTCGGTCCTTTGACTCCTTGATTTGAGGCTTCTTTCCAGGTTGGTACGACACACAAAGTCGATATACGGCAACAAATAAATGGATGATGCCTTGGTCGTGAAACCCTTCCGGCGGCGCTGATCTGATGAATATAATCCCGAAAGGTAACGAGCGGTAGGGATATCGTGATTGGTGATGTTGTATTGCGTGGTGAGTGCTGGCTGTGATGATATGGGCTTGCTTTGTTCCAGTTTTTTCTTGTTTGCGTGGGTAGGTATGCACAAGCAACAATGATCCTCCCGATTTCCTCGGTGTTGGTTATGCTTCCTTCTCAATCTCGATGTCCAATTACTATTATCGACAATTGTATGGCGACAAGCACAAACAGGAGCGCTAGTTGAGTAGTCGTCGTCAACGTCGTAATTTTTGGTCGTCCAGATTCGTCTCAGAAGGGATGGTACAAAAAGAGCGATGTCGTTCAGGAAAAAAAGAACAAAGGGAGTGACTAGTGAAGACAACAGAGCAAAAAAATGAGAGTATTACGGTCGGTGACAAAGGGTAGCAAGAGCAAAGAGAGAAGCCCAAGTAGAGCAGGAAAAGAGAGAGACAGGAAACAAGAGAGACAAGGTCAAGACAAGACACGACGGGAGGCGCCTATACTGAAATTGATGCGATGCGGGACAAGGAAACAGGAACAGGCCGAGAACACAAGCCAAACACGACCTTTCCTCAGGGTACTGTTGATGGTGACCTTCTGAGAGCGTTCCTCCAGGTCGTGCGTGTGTGGTGCATGGATCCACGGGGGTCCCTACTTAGTCTGTGTTACTGGTACCTGGAGCTATTCCTATTCTTCTCTCAGTCTTTCCCGTTTCCCTCTCTGTTCCTCGTGAATTGCGTGCCTCTCCCCTGTCAATATTCGGTGATCATGCCTAGGTTAAACTGAACGATGCGCGGTTATGAATGAGCTAACGGTCATGGACAAGAGGCCCGAGATGGAGATAATCTCGCTTCAAAGAGGCCAACCAATCAACGTGGAGCAGCCGTACGACATAACGGCATGGGTGGGATCAGTAGGGCCATCACTTTATTAGCCAATGCCCACGAAATACGACAAGAAACATGATTCGGAGGTATTTAGAGCCGCAGGGGGCATACCACGATTGAGTCGTGCTCTGGTTGGTGTAATCCAGAATTGGTGGTCAGCCAACAACATCTCACGGATGGACTGTTCAACTACAGCGGTCACGTTGCACAGAACTTGAACCACGGGACGGCATAACGCTGGGCCAGATCTGATATACTCGTCAAGGTCACGCTCAACATCAGGTAACCCCTAAGAGGAAGCAAAGCAATCAGCTAACAAGAAACATCCAGCCCACAGGAGCCACAACTGCGCTGAGAAACCAGGGTCTGATTTGCACAGTATGTACTGGACCCCAGGCCCCCAGGGAACAAGAAAAAGCCAAAGATTTTCCCCAAGTGATAAAAATAACTGGTCTAAAGGCTTCCTAAGTCTATACTAAGTTTACCTAAATCTACCTAAATATTTTTATTACTTAGGATAGAAGTCCTAAGTCTTCTTGACCCTTGCCAGAATCTAAGCTTCTATTCTCTTTGCTTTTATGACTGTGAACTCGAGGGAACCGATGAGTTGCTGATAATAATACTTTAACAAAACCAACAACGACCCCCTTTAACCCGTAGAAACAGGAGTCGTTCAACACCATCTCATTCAACAGTCAAACCCACTGAGACGCATGATTGAATCCATGTTCCCGGCTTAATAGTCTTACGTACTATACTAGGCATTGTCTTAAGCTATTCTCTAGATGTTGCTAGGACCAAAGTGGTGGGTTTTGGTAGGAGAAAACGGTGGCCCAGCATGGGTGGGTGTGGCCCGGGCCCCGAAGTATGGTTCTCATTCAAACAACGGAAGAAGCAACGCAATCGGGGAAATTAAACCGGGGTCACTGAGCACGCATGTGTCACGGCAGACCTGACGAATCGGGGCTAACAGCTGAGATTCGATTTAAAGCTTGGCATTTATTGATGGACTGCCATGGCCTCATAGCCCGATGTATTTTGCAATATTATTACAAGTCGGAAGTTGTAAAAAGGAGTTCTAAATAGGAGGTTAGCCATCATCGTCAACACATGCCAGTAAGGTAGCTTAGTATTTGTATCCGTAGGAGACTAGGTTATGATCAATATTATTCCGAGCTGCAAGTTAATCAACCAATCTGATGTAAAGCATAGAAAAGATCGACATCTAGCCAGTGTCGGGCCCTAGGCATAGAAGTTTATTATTCTCGATGTTGTATTAAGCCTCAGTAAGTTCTGCATTTTTACTTGTTTTTTCTCCCAGCGTTTCTCCTCCCTCATTCTTTTTCTTTCTTGGTATACTACCAGTAGAAACACTTCTGCCCCCAGTGACATTCCAATTCCTGAGACCTAAGAATATTCCAAAAATACCCTTCCACCACGTAAACCAAAGACCTGGCCCGTATAGATATGGGTCCCTGGTCCGTGATGACCTGAGCCTAGGCCCGCCTGCAACAGTGGATCTGTTGTTCTTTGATTATGCCTGTCTAGGGGAGGAAAGAAAACTCAGGACCTCGATCCTAAATGATAAAAAGACTTAGGTAACTTAGTATAAGCTTAGGATACGTTTAGTAACTTAGTATAAGCTTAGGATACGTTTAAGATAAGTTTAGGATACCTTTTGCTGAGTTGATTTTAGCACCCTATCAAGGTCTGATATTTTCTTGCTCCTTGAGGCCTATCTTACTGTCTTTCATCGCCATCTTGCAGTATGATCAATAATCCTCTAGTTAGGAAGGAGACTTTACTCCGTAGTTATAATATTAAAGAATTAAAATAATAAAAAACCTGCTTTAGATTCAATTTCGGAAGCTTTTGCTCAATTATGCTTGGGTATCGCTTTATGCCACTCGCACATATGGGTATCTGTGTTATCCCGATCTCACTTACAGCATGTATTCAACCCTCGGTCACTCAAATGTTCCCTTTTCCATGTCTTGAATTGTCCTCTTGGTCATGTCATCTTGCACCCACCCCATAATTCGGTTGCCAACATCACCAACGAGCTTCTCGTAATGCTGCCCCGCGAAGAAAAGACCACAGTGTGCACCGACTTCGTCCACGTCTGCCATGTAGATGTCGACCCAGGTTGGATCATCTATTCTGCCACCCTTGGTAGGCAGATTGCAGAATTTTCGGAGTTTCCGAGGTTTTGGTGACTTAAGGCCACGAGCCTTCGTGATGGCTTCGGCTTCGGCTTCAAGTTCGTATTGGGTTTCAAGATTATTGTTTCGCTGGGTATCTTCATGTTCTTGCACCTTCTGAGCCTCGTTTTCGTGCCCAGAAGCTTCCTTGACAAGACGTTGCTCTTCTTTTTGCGACTCCTTCTCTTTCCTCTGCGATTCCTTGAGAGCTTCCTTTTCCCGTCGAGCAGCCTCTTTCAGGGCCTTTTCTGCCTCTTTTTGTGAACGCTTCTGGCGCTTTTCGATGAGTTTCTCACGCTCTCGTACTGCCTTAGCATGGTCTTTCAGGGCATTCTCGTGGGCACGTCTAATGCGCTTGGCCTCACGTTCAACTTGCTTGCGCTCATCTTTTTCCATGTACAAACTGGGGTCGGGCATATCCGGGGTTGTTGGGGGATCAGGGAGAGGAGGCAGATCTGCCTCTTCTTTTCCTGGTAATAAATTGTTCGTTACCTCGGAGTCAGTAGGCGCTTCGTCCTGGAAGCTAAGGGTAGCAGTTTCGGGCAAAGGATGAGCAGGAGATTCCTCGTCAATTGGCGTGGGATCAATGCTCTGCATGGACAACCGGTTAACATCAGAAGCTAAAGCTTCGTAATCGTCGACTTGATTGTCTTTTATTGTGGTATCCGATGCCCGAGCTGTTACATATGAATCTAGTATAGTTTGGTGATCTCTAGAATTCCCGAGGGTATCACGATGCTCCAAGGTGATGATAGGCAAAGGACTCTCCTGGCGGGTATACGGTTGGATCTGTTCGTCGACATTTGTCTTGTTTGGTAGAAAGTCCAACTCCACGGAAGACGATGATGCTGAACTGTTAGATTGAGCATATCTCGTTTCGGGGTGCGTTGTGTTGGCTGTACTAAGCTGGAGGCTACTAACATCGGGGCTTGCTTTAGGTGATTTTGGGCGCCCCGTGCACAGAGTGTAGTAGTTGACGAAGCGAACTCTTGTCAAAGGTCTACCAGAGCCCTGATTCATCTCTCCTGGTTGAATATCATCAATATCTTCCAGGGCACGTATCTTGCGATACCGGGACTCAAGTCCTGTCGGGTCAGCAAGGCAGCTGCCAAACTCAAGGTATGAGAATATGTGTTTGGCGGCAGCCTGTATCAACCCCTCGGAACGATACTTGTTGGCGAAGTGAAGCATCCGTTGTACAAAGGGGCGTTCTTGCAAGCCCGAGTCGTTGAAGAAAGGTTGGTTGAAATAGGGCTGGTTAGCGAAGGGATCGGATTGCGGCTGAGACGAGGATGCAATTGACGGAAGACTTGTGGATGATGCAGGACCAGTGCTTTGAGAGTTGGTGAGATATAGTGAGGAAACACTGGGGTCACCAGGGGTTGAAACCTCAGGACTAGTGGGAGTTGTGCCACTGGTGCCTCTCTGGTTGCTATCTTGTGGTGGTGTAGCTGCGGGTTTGAATAAGCTAGTTATACCAGACACAACGATACCAGGATGAAGGCCAATGAATGGACAATCCAGAGATACATGTCCTATAATTCGGTGCTTGAAAGGGTATAAACCATATGGACTTGGGTTGGGCTGTCGTTGAGTTTAGCAATATCCATGTGTACAACGAATTAAGTTGACGTACCATAAGCACAACGTCGGCAGCCAGGATACCTCCCATCGAATGCCCAACAAGAACTACATCAGTGTTTGGGGACTCGTGGGGACGAAGCCACTCGCTGAAGTTATCTCGTGCGACGCCTACTGAGCGATAAGTCTTGTACCGCGGGTAAATCTTAGAGTGAATGACATGAGACTCGGCGAGGAGGTTGGCCAGAAGAGCATGAACATGGGCAGGAAACGATTGAAAAGACTGGTCGTTTCCTAAGAAACCATGAATATAGATGATCAGAAGTTTGCGCCGACCTAGGTAATCAGCAGGGTTTGCGGCCTGGCTATCTCGAGAAGTGTCGGGTAGGAGAGACTGTGTGGACGAAGATCGTGGATCTGGGCCAAGCCATGGTCCAGCAGAGTAAGTATGCATGTATGGTCCAGGAGTTGATGTCGACGAAGACGCAGCAGAAAGTGGTGTCTGGTAAACCGCTGAAGTTGAGGAGTTGACTGGCTTTCGGGGAGGTATTGGAGGCCTTTCTGAGTAGGCTGGCGGCGGTGGTGATGAGGGGTCCATGATATCTATCAAATTGATGAGAGATGTCGTGGAGCAAATGATAGAATAAATGGCAGGGGTTTGAATAAGCCTCAAACGTTACAGTTTCTCTGCTCCCGGTTCACTCATTTGATTCTTCAGTGGCTTATCGGCTGAACTTGGCAACATTGGTGAGTCAGTGTTGTTATATACCATAAGGTGAGGTGGAAAGACGTTGAATTCAGATAGTGATGAGTGTGGGGTGTCAGTCGTTGGGTCTTGAAGAAGGCTGTGCCTCATGTACAACGGATTGATCAGATTTGCCTCAGGTTATGACTGGGCCTCCATAAACGCGGGATTCTGAAACACATAATGATGTCGACGGTGCCAAGATCAACAGCGATGCACCAACTTTCAAGAAATTGCAGCCCATTCCGGTCCAGTCTGGTTGCTGTATTTAGGTAGTTTCTAGTTCTGATCAGCAGGTGGGATGCCTCCATTACCAAAAACTCTCAAGGTCGCAAAGAAAAAAGGTGGGGGTCCAGGAACACAGATCATACACCATTGCCTTTTCCTTCACAATGAAAGTGAGGACTATCTAAGTTTTTGCTATTCACAGTCCACAGACAGTCCTTGATGCAGATATCTGCATTAAAGTTTGGAGGGTCTTGGAGACGAGTTGCATATATCGTTCTTAGGCTCCTAGTATTTTATCCCTTCTCTAACATTAGTATATTTATCTTTGAACATCACACTACTAAGTATCGTTCTCATCATCTGGACGCCGTCCGTCCCATGACTTATCCTGTGAGTTGTGAGGGAAGCCAACGAACAGCAATGCGGCCGATCTGCTTGAATTCCTGATTTCTTCGTCCTCGTCACGTCCAAAGAATAGATCCCAATGGACGAGCGCGGTCAGAATGATGTTTTATACGACGTGCAGGACAGGCATAACTTTGCAGTGTTGGCTAGAGAGATAACATCTGGCACAATAACAATATTAATAGACGAGGACCTTCGTCCAAAGGGGATGCTAAAATATACTGAGTAAGGATTTTTATCTTTAGAAAAGAGGTCCTGATTTTTCTTGCCCGTCTTCTGGATAGGTAGCCAGAGGCAGCCAGCCAAGAGAGTGAGTGAAGTGAAGCTCTCAGCTCAGCCCCGAGCTTTCCCCACATCCATTCCATCAATGCCGCCTCATTCTCTTCCCCGCCCAAAACCTGAGACCTTCATTATAATATTACACCCAAGTCCACACTAGGCGAAGGACTTTTAAATCTGCATGGCTGATTTGCCCCAGCTTCAACTATAGCAAAGTCCCGGAGTATCTGTCGCATTGCAATACACGATAAGCGAGACACACAACCGATCATGGGCGTCTTTGACAGCCTCGACGCAGGCGTCACCAACCTGTTCGGTCAGTGGAACGTCTATTCGACTGGTCTAGTGACCCTCCTGCTGGCTGTGGTCTCATATCGAGTTATCTCGACCCGCGATCCCGATGTGCATCCCATGCTCTTAGCTCGCCAAGCCGTCCCGTCTTCAGTCCGAAATGAAGGAGAGAGTCCTATTTACCGATCCCAAGCTGCCCCTCATGGCATGCCGCTCAATACTGGCCTTAATGTGAAGGATACTGGAGCTTCTAAGTGGTCTCGCGGTCGTGATGGCGACTTGAGAGATATCTGGAAGAGGGCGGCTGATGGCGGCGAGAACGGGGCCAAGGGAAGGATTCTGACTGTCCTCGGTTCCCAGAACGTTGTGGATCACAAGCTCGGTATGGTTGGGACCTGTCAGCGAAAATGGACAATGCTAATAAACCCAAGATGATATCACTCGTCAGATTAATCTTATTGGTCAGCACATTGCCGAGACTGGTGGTATTAGGGTTGCCGTTTACCTGCCGAACTCAGTCGAACTCTTGGTAACGCTTTTCGCCTGCAGCTTCTATCAAAACCTCACCACGGTCCTGATCCCTTTTGATGTGTCCAATGATGAGCTTGTTTCTATGTTACGCCGCTCTGCTGCTGATACCTTGATTACCGCTCCTGGCGCATTCCCTTTCGATGCTGTAATCCAGGCCTACCCATCTCTTCGACAACTTATTTGGGTCACAGACGAAGGAAGTAGCCACATGGACTGGAATGAGATCCCTGAAGGTACTGGCGGTAACATCAACGTCGCTACTTGGCAGGATATTATTCGCGACTCCCCCGCCCATGCCGGCACCGAGCTCCCGACTATTGACCCCTCGAAGACTCCATCCGATGTCGTCACCTTTTGGCAGACTGAGCCTGGCGAGGTTGAGGAAATGGTGCGCTTCAGTCAAGCCAACCTTGTCTCTGCTATTTCTGCTCAACTCGCTGCTATCCCAACCAAGGAGCGCATCAACCCATCGGATCTTTTTTTACCCGCTGATTCTCTTGCCAACGTCTATACACTCGTTCTTACACTTGGCGCTCTCTATTCGAATGCTTCCATTGCGCTAAACTCGGTCGCCGGCAAGTCACCAGACCTGGTTCTAGCAACTCAGGGGGTTGCTCCCACTGTTTTGGTTGCTAGTCCCGAGACACTTCTCAAGACTCATGAGGAGTCCACGTCTAGACTGACATCCTCTTTGGCCAACGCCTCTCATGTCATGGCAACTCGTTCTCTGGCCCTGGAGGGAGTTCATGCCACCTCCAACTTGCTTTCTGGTTTCTCTTCTGGCGCAGCCCCGGCCCTTGGCACAACACCTGGCAAGCTTCGTCTGGTGTTAGTTGCAGAGCGTGCAGGTTCTGATACCCCTCTCCTCCCGGCCAACGTTCTGTCGGATCTACGTATCTTTACTGGGGCGAGGGTTGTGTACGCTTTAACCGCAGCCAAGGTGGCTGGAGCTATTTGCCAGACCGCTCTCTACGACTATCGACTCCCGGTTGATGCCAAGACACACTTCGGTCCTCCATTGACCAGTGTCGAGCTATATCTCAAGGATGCCGGCGCTCACAAGACTACTGATGAGAAAATCGAAGGCCATGTAAGTTACCCACCGCAACACCTAAATACCTTGACATGCTAACAAATTCGTAGATTGTCGTGAGAGGACCTTCCGTGGCTGGAGGAGAAGTCAACATTGGGATTCCCGGGAAAATTCGACATGACAATACCCTTGCTTATGCCTGATTTCGTAGAGCTACGTGTGGCGTGGGGTGGTGATGTCAACGAGATGGAGACAGCAAGAAATACAGATTGATCGAACTTGGCCTCTCAGCCCATACATTATTCTATCTAGCATGTATGATCTTTTCATGGTTATCTCAAGACGAGATGATACAATATATAAAAGTATGGCATTCCCTTATTCTTGTCCAATACCATGCATCAGGTATCGACCCAGTTGGATCGCGCTATTTCCTTGATGTCTGTATTGCCATGATCTGATGTGACTATGGCAATCTCGCTTCATGAACGATATGAAACACAAAGAAACACACTCATACACTACCAAAATGGCCTGTAATCTTTATCTGGCTCTATAAACAAGGTCACACGACCAGTTGTAGTTCGAGAATCTGTGCCCATAACGCTACCCTATACCAAAATGCTGCTCAAGGGTCCTTATCGTTATGACGTTGAGTCCCACGGACATGGGGCTGAAATGACAGCTGTGCCGCTTGAACGCCTGTAGATCACAATAATATGGATAATCGAGTGTCAGATCGAAGACAATGCGCGGGTTTCAGACCAAGAATTCTTATCAAAAAAGGAGTCTAGAGGAGGAGAGAAAACTTAAGACCTCGACCCTAAATGATAAAAAGACTTAGGTAACTTGGTATAAATTTAGCCTAGTTTAGGGTACTCTTTACTAAGTTTATTTTGGCATTCTCTTTTAAGTCTTATATTTTTTTACTCCCTGAGGGGAGCCTATGCCCCAGCGTTGAGAAGAAACGCTAGTAAGGTGGATGTCTCGGAAGTACAAGTTCCACGTGGAATCGGCCGAGATGGTTGCATCAGCAGACACATGTTAGTGTTTCACTGAACTGAATAGGTAGTTTAAAAGGATGAATGACTTGAACTTTTACGGGTATTAAAAGAGTATCATTTCATGCTGTATTATAGACAGTTCAACCAACAAGTTATATAAATTATTGTAATCAGGGTTTTTAACGATCCGGAAGAGCTCGCATGCCAAGTCAACGGGAAAAAGGAAAAAGCTCATGCGTTGAAATGCAGCCCAAGACCAAAAAATCCCTGTTCCGACTTGCAAGACCCCTGGCCCCTGCATCGTCATTCCTAATCCAGAAGCCCGGACGAAATGTAGGTGCTCTATTGTTTATTCCCGGCATTGGCTAATTGTCAGTTCTTTCAGGGTCTTTTAAGAAGCGAGAAGGAAAGTCAACACAACAAGGCAAATGCAGCTGCATATTTTGCTTTTGAGTGTAATGATTGAATTAGGTAGACAGAAGCATTCCCAGCAATGGAGGTAATACAGCCTTGCTAAGGAAATTTACCATTGACCTTGTTGTGACCTGTCCATCAGAGACGAGACAAGAAGATTTGCGGCGTGATCAATGGACCCAACATTCATCAGAGCCGAGACTTGGCTAGGGGAAGCAAGAAAACTTAGGGCCTCTATCCTAAGCTTAGGAGGCTTTTTATTAAGTTTATTTTAACATCCTCTTCTCAAGTCTCAAGTTTTCTTGCTCCCTGAGGCTTAGCTACTTAGGTTAAATGGGCTTCAGCCGTAACTAATTTCAAGGGTCCATTCAAGCTTTGCTCTTGCTGAACCAAGCCTAGCTAAGCCAAGGTGCTCCTCCAAACAGCTGTAAGACGATAGATAAAACATGCCGTGTCCAATGGGATGCGAAGGAAATTTTGCCAAAGATCAACAAAGCGGCCACTGTCGCAAAGAAATCTTGTCTCTTCATCGCGTACCGGATAACAGGTGATCTGCTATCATGTTTGCCGATATCCCAGGCCCTAGACGTACGATATGTCGGCATTGCAGACCTGCATCCGCTTTTGGGTTATGATTGACAAGCTAATAAGAGCTTCCTCAAACTGAAGTTTGTGCTTGGAAGAAACAATAGGAGCATATAGCATTCTGTGATGTGATACTGATATGGTAAAGTAATGACAGAAACTTGACCCTGTATAGGCAACTCCACACATTGAATGTGGATGAATCCAGTTACTTTTACCATCAACAAGGTACCTAACTACTAGGTAAGGTAAGTACCTTATTTATTATTATAATTGGCTCGTTTCTTGATTACTCCTACGTCGGGGCCTTCGGCCATACCAAGCATGAACATACCACATTCTCCCCATTAGGGGAATTGCCTATTCCATAATCTAGACTATCCCTTATCGTTTCTCTGTTCCACTACAACCACAGCGCCCTCAGTCCCCCCAAAAGATTTCCTTTTGACAATCGATTCGACTAACATGAGTTGGAGCTGAAAAGGGGAAGAACCAAGATTGATATACCTAGTGGGCATCTATTTTCCTACCCTCCCCTTTCTTCTACCCCCGCTGCTCGACCCCTTTCGGCGACGCCGTCACTTTTAGCCCCGCGTGTGCATTGCACTAAAGTACCGAAATCGAATCAACTACTAAGCTAAACCACCAAACGCTCGCTGAAATTCCGTATATTTTACAACTGTCATTGCCATTACTGCCCCTTCGCATGTCGTAAACCGCCATCGCTGTCGCGTCAACTCACGCAAAGGAAGCTCGTAAACGATCAAATAGTCCAATGAGCCAGAATGGCACGGCGGCAGCCAAACCCTCCGCGGGTCAAAATACAGCTGCTCGTGTTGGGATGAAGAAGATATCGAGGCTCTTTGCCTTTACACGACTTGGGCGCGGTCGCCCAGAGAGCGCCAATGGACACCACCAGACCGAAGACTCCGCGTCTACACGAGAGAGCTCCCCCGATGTTCACCAACTTACATCACGACGTCGCCGCGGCGCAGCGCCAGAGCATAGAAAACCTGCAAGAAATGGCCTTAGTAGACTTATAGCCGATGAAGAGAATCAGCCCTGTGCCATTTGCGCGACAATCGATTTTCCATCACTGCTCAATTGGCGCCCAGGACAGCCGCGGCCTTGGATCCCCCTGGCTCACACCCTCGCCGAGCTATCAGCTTGCCCATATTGCATTTTCTTTCAAGCCTTAGTAGGCGCCGAGCCGGACATAACACGCAAGTTCACGCCCTATCTGCGCATTCGCCAGGCATTTGAGCGCCTCGGAGTCGGAGAGAAACATGAACTTGGAGGCGCGGTTATATTTGAGGTCACTACAAAGAGCAAGGTGCTGCCGTGGGGTTATATCGTGCGCATTGTGGATGGGGATGACGATATTGCTGGGTACAGCGAGACTACACCTGTGATCCGGGGCCGTGTGATACCCCCCAAGCTTGACATTGCGTTACCTCGGACCTGGCTGGACTTTTGCCGTTCCAACCATTCTCATACGAAATGCGCTTCATCTGGGCCACCGATCCGAGGTCTCAAGCTTGTGGACTGTCAGGACAACCAGGTGGTGTTTGTGGACGACCTCAACGTGGAGGCACTCGAGTATGTCACACTGAGCTATGTGCGAGGCAGTCCGACCGACGAAGAATGGGATCATAATGGCTTGCCTGAGGTGCTACCTCCGCTGCTTACCGATGCCATAGCTGTGACCAAGTCTCTTGGTTTCCGATATCTCTGGATCGACCGTTTTTGCTTTCCTCAATATAACGCGCACGAGCGCCGACGGCAATTGGAAAAAATGGGGGATATTTATGCTCGCTCTGCGTTAACCATCATTGTCGCAGCTGGCCAAGGCGTGCAAGACGGTATTCCCGGTATCAGTATGGTGCGTGAAGAGCAGCTATCACTGCAGACCGAGGCCGGCTGTTTCACCACATCACTGACGAGACCTGATGTTGAAGTGGCCAACTCTAAGTGGGCATCCCGTGGCTGGACATATCAGGAAGGGCTTCTATCACGTCGTCGTCTGGTCTTTACTCCATCGCAAATCTACTTTCAGTGCCAAACCTTCCACTGTCACGAATCCATCTCTTTCCCTTTACAGACAAAACCTGCCCTCAACCTCGGTCGCGTATTCCCTGATAACGGTGCTGGCGGCTGTACAGGCGATTTTAGGAACATCGTCAGCGGCTACGTCAGTCGTGAATTCTCATTCCCAGAAGACCGCCTGGACGCTTTCAGAGGTATATTGGACAAGTATGCCCAGATGGACAATGCTCTGGAAACCGTTCTTGGGCTCCCTCTCTTCCACGAAAAGGACTTCAAAAACATGCCTAGTCCCACACGAACTGATCGGCTAGCTGTCGGTCTCGGCTGGCTGTACGACCCCCCAGGCAATGCCGATATATCGACACACCCTTTGCAGCTTCAGGGCCCATTCCCTTCATGGAGTTGGCTTGGTTGGAAGCTCCGCCCTGAGTATACTGGACATGGGCCAAATCTGAGCTTTTACCAAGTTGGCGAGGAAGCTCCTGTTGTCGACAACATTTCGGCAGTTCCCAATATGACCATTTCTATCGGCTTCAAGGATGATAAGATTCTCTGCTGGGAAACAGAGGGGAATGAAATTGCCGCTCGCTCAACACCCATCGCCTTTCTCCGCCTCACTACGTATTGCTTCGAAATCCGTCTTACAGTGCCTTCTCCTGCTACATCCTCCGCTTCTACGTCCTCAAGCGCAGCAGCAATCACACTTACGTCGCCCGACCTCCTCGACGCCTTTCATTCTCCCATCGCAGCTTTACTCCTCCGTGCAGCGCAGTCGTCCCCCGAGTCCCCTTCAGAACTCCCGCCCGGCGAGCATGAGCTTATTGGCGCTTTCATTTCCGGCCGCGATTGGAAGGTCGACGAGTCCTACGATTCTGCCAGTGTTCTTATTTGTGGCCGGCGCAACTGGAACGCTGAGGACGTTCTGGTTCGTCTTGGTATACTTGAGCTTGGTGCTGGTGGCTTGCTTGGTGTGGACGAGGATACAGCTGTTGTAAAGGGGGCGATGAACAATGAGAGGAGGCTAGACGTGCAGCTGAGGGAGCTCGATATCTATTGATAATCGCCTTCATGTATGCATGCACCTGCATGTTATGAGTCCCATTGTCATGGCACGCTTAATTTTTATATATCATCGTCTGGGTTTTCTGTTCGGCCATAAAGGATGGTATAGATAACCATATATGTAATGAGTGTCTGGATAGATCCGGAAGTGTACAACAGATGGATGAGTATTGCATGGATGGCCAAACGGTTGGTACGGTGTTCGTCGGATGTCTTATTTAGATACCATCTCATATTTATACGGAATACCATAGTGTAGAATATTACGATTAATATCTGGAAAGTCTATCACGAGAGAACGAGGCACAGCGCAACTGGCTTAAGCTAACTACCTACCCAGGGGAAGGCAAGAAAACTTAGGAGATTTACCCTGAGTGATGAAAAGACTTAGGTAACTTAGCCTAAGCTTAGGGGACTCTTTAGGATAGACTTAGTACATCTTTAGAATCCTTAGGTATTTTAGGATCTAAGCTTAGGGTCAGAAGTTTTGCTCCCTGACTTACATAGTAACTCGGCATTGTCGATAAACATATAACTTCCGTGGAAACCTGTTTATACAAGAGTGGCTCAAGACAGCTAAACACGCAGTGACAATCATAAGGCATCAATATAAAACAAGGCGTTTTTTTAATCAGGACTCCTCAGTCCAGTCTGGTTATCTGTTCTACTACGGGAACTGAGCCCATGCATTCATGGTCCCGTCTTCAGAAGCCTCGTGACCCATTCATATCCCATGGAGTCAAAGCCTTCGTCGTGTCCTCCTGACTTGCAAAGAGCAAGAGCTTTTGTTTTCCTTTCCATGCCGTGCCGCCCAAACCAAAATCCATAACCTGTGGGCGTCGCGCGGCAACGCTCGTGCTCTCCGATCTGTTTAGATATTAAAACAGACATAACCGTCCTGTTGACCATTAACCTTTGTTCCCTCCAGCTGTGCTGATTGCTCTCCCTCCGGTCCCCGTTCCCAACAGGGACCAGCGAGCAATTCGTGACCAGAGAACCGAGAAATCCACTTTTGTCTATGTGTGTGCACGGCGAAAACATGACCCTCTATCGTGAATGCGTGAAAAATGCCCTTGGGGTAAAGGGGATAACCCCGGGTAGACGGCGGAAACATAATATTCGTAATGCTGTGTCAGATCTGTTGGCTCATAAGCCTAGATCCGTCTGCATCACAGCGTGCTGCCAACGTCTGAAAGCTCCCTGCATCTCGGTCTAAGGGTATCAAGCGACGAGTACGCCGAAATCAAAGAAACGCAATCTATCAGATGCTTCGTGAAATCCCTGGACCGAACCCAATACTGCCTGTTGCCAGTAGCGATGGCATTCGTCTGCCACAGGTCATGGTGTCGCCGTGTCGTCCAAATGCAAGTCGTGCATGCAACCAGATAACATCGAGAAAAAAAACATAAAAGAAAATCGCAAACGAGTGATGCTGCAGAATGCGTCTGCTAGCATCGTTCCACACCTTGTCAGGTACGCATTTCTCGACAGTGTCGAGATGTTTACCACCAAGAAGACTGAGCTCCGGGGCCACTGGGGTTTCCGTAACCGCCACCTCCATAGCCACCGCCGCTGCTGTAGCCACCACCTCCGTAGCCGCCGGAGCCACCGAAACCGCCTCCACCATAGCCTGAGCCCTGGGAAGGAGCATTGAAGCCGCCGCCGCCGTTGTTGCCGCCAAAGCCACCACCACCACCACCACCACCACCGCCAAACTTACGGAAGTCACGTGTTGCACCACCACGGCCACCACCACCACGAGAACGACCACCACGACCACCGAAGGAAGATTCACGAGCAATGGTCTCGAGGAAAGCAGGAACCTCTTGGTTAGCTTCCTTCAGGAGATCCATAAGCTCCCGGACAATTCCACGGTTGCCTCGGTTGAAAAAAGCGGTCGCAATACCGGTGTTTCCGGCACGACCGGTTCGACCAATTCGGTGAACGTAATCATCAACATCAGTAGGAAGATCGTAGTTGATAACATGCAGCACATTCGGTATGTCCAATCCTTTCCAGGGAGTTAGCTCTTATTCTGTTTTTTATATCATGATTATAAACTTACCTCGAGCAGCGACAGCGGTAGCGACCAAAATCGGGCATCGACCGTTGCGGAAAAACTCAAGAGCGCGCTCACGCTCACGCTGAGTACGATCACCGTGAATGGAAGTAGCTGGGAAGTTCTGGTTGATAAGAAAATCCGAAAGCGAATCGGCCATACGCTTGGTTTCGACGAAAATCAGGGTCAGACCATTGGCGTTGGAATGAAGAATATCCAGCAGAACGGAGCGCTTGTCGACGTCCTCGACATACTCAACCTTCTGGGTGATGTTCTCGGAAGTAGAACCAACACGACCGACAGAAAGGAAGATATAGTCCTTGAGGAAATCGCGGGCAAGCATCTGAATATCGCGGGGGAAGGTAGCTGAGAACATGAGAGTCTGACGGTCCTGAACTTGGGGCATGTCTTCACCCTCCACAATGCGGCGAATCTGGGGCTCGAAACCCATGTCAAGCATACGATCGGCCTCATCAAGGACCAGATACTTGATGTTCTGCAGGGAGATACGACCTCGCTCTATGAGATCAACCAATCGACCAGGAGTAGCAACAAGCAAATCGCAGCCACGCTCAATCTGTCGAAGCTGAGAACCAATATCGGCACCACCGTAGACAACGCAAGGTCGGACCCAAGATCGGTAGGCGAACTTTCGGGACTCATCAAAAATCTGGGAGACAAGTTCGCGTGTAGGGGCAAGAATCAAAGAGGTAGGATAAGCCTTGCGCTGACGGCCGAACTGGCCAGCGGCATTAGCGGGCACGGGAGAAGGGCCGTTGATGAAGGCCTGAGAGAGGATGGGGAACAAGAAACCACCCGTCTTTCCGGAACCAGTCTGAGCACAGGCCATCAGATCACGACCACCCATAACGATGGGGATCGAGTACTTCTGGACAGGAGTGGGAACCTTGTAGTGAGCAAGCTCGATGTTGCGGCAAAGATGCTCATCCAGAGGAGGAGTGGTGAACTGGTGGACAGGCTCAGGAACCTCATGACCAGAAGCCTCAACGGGAATGTCATCGTACTTCTCGAAGTTGATACCGGTGTGCTGCTTGGAAGGGTCATCGGGGGTACCAAAAAGCTCACGCTCGACACGGGGGTTAGCCGGGCCAGGAACATGCTTTCCATCGCGCCACTGGCCATCACCAGAGCCGCGGGCAGTGTAACCACCACCGCCTCCAGAGTGACCATCCAAGTTGCCGCCGCCGCCGCTGTAACCACCTCGACCGCCCCAGCCGCCTCGGCGGTTGTTGTTGTTGTTGTTGTTCTGATAGGTAGGAACGTCATTGCCCCAGTTGGATTGACGGGCACCGTAGTTTTGGCTGCGAGTTGTTAGTGACTGTTCGATCAAGTTCATATATATAAAGAAACACTTACTTAGCCCATGCACTGTTGCCAAGACCGTTGGGACCAGGTCCAGCAGGAGGAGGACCACCGTTCATAGCAGGAGGACCACCCTGGGGAGCGCCGCCCTGGCGGCGCATGTGAGGGGGGATGTAGGATCGTTGACCCTGAGGAGGGCCCTGCTGGGCGCCATCGTTGAGGGAGAGACCACCCATGTTGATTTGATCAGCCATGATGACAGTCGTGATTCGGATCAGAATAGACGTAGAAAGATAGTTGGGTCGTAAAGACGCGTAAGGATCCGAAGCTAGCGAATAGCACTCTCAAATGCGAAAGAGAGTGATGGTGTTGTGAAATTCCCGTCGGAAGAAAAGACAGGAAAGACGAGAGAAAGAAACGGAAGACCAACGCTTCCAATAATTTCCCGAAATAGATTACTTTTGAGCACAAACAAATGTCAGTGCTATGCAATTATCCCTCGAAGAACACGCAGAATCTTCAAAGGAGAGACGAAGGAAAGACAGAGTCTTGAAAAATAACACGGATGGAGGGGGGATGGAGGAGGTTTGTGGGATAAAGGGTTTGTTGTAGGAGGAAGAGAAGAAAAGGGACAGAGTTGAGAAGAGAGAGAGGCGAAAGAAGAGTGGGAAAAAAAAAAAAGGTTGATGTGATCAAATAGGCTTAGTGCGGGCATCTGTCGAGTTCGAGATTTTTGGAGGGGGTTGCTCTGCGGTGAAGGCGAGTGGGAGGATTTTAGAGTGAGAGTGGGCCAGGGAGGGCCGTGAGTGGGCGAGGCGAGCCTTGAGGTCTCCGACAAGTATCTTTTGGCCACCGCTCACGGCTGATGCAGCCAGTGAAGTTCGGAGTTTGGTGGAGAGGCCTCGAAATTGCTTGTCAAGAGGCTTGAAGTGGCTGGGCAGGAAAACAGAAAAGTGACTAACCTGATACTTATGACGAAGAGCGCACTAGCCCAGCCGTAGGCTCTTCTAAGTGGGCGAAAGAATTGTCCTGAATCGCTGTTAATGGTGTAGACGTCAGAATCTTGTGGACCCTGTACTTGCTGTGAAACTTACCTACTGCGGGCACTACTTGACACTAATCTGTATTTTTTCAAAGCCTAGAAATTGCATGGGCAGTAAGGGAGGCAAATGCAGAAGGGCAAAGAATTCAGGTGGAAGCACGCGTTGACAACTCGAGGCAAGGGGCAACACTTAGAAACCGTGGAACTTCTGGTACTTGACCAATACCTCGATACCATGGAGGTAAGCCAGATTCTGGGGCGGGCTAACAGCCCAGATGGGCTGGGGCAAAGTGGGTTAATAGGGGACTCCTGGCAACCACAGGCGATGACGATAGTCGCCCATGATAGGTTTATTTTGATGCCATCTACTCCGTACCTAGGTAAGTTTACTTTGATTGTCAAGTATGAGATGGTAACAGGACCATGAGGTCAACAAAGGCCATGGGAAACGCAGTTACATAACGGGCTATGAAGAGAAAGTGATACATGGACAATTGACCGACCACTACTATGCATGTAGATAAATTGACTTGAGGCACTGGTGACAATGTCGAAAGCCCTGCACTCTACCGGATCTGGTGTCAGAACTAGGATCTAACTACAATACTTGCGACTCGGCATGTCTCGGCAAATGCTTTCAGGGAACAATCAAACAATTACGGACACAGCAAATGCGTCAGTTTTTTCGGTTGAACAATCTTGACAAAGACCGCTAGAAAGACTGTGTGACACAGGAAACATACAGGGATATGCAAGGACCCTGAGCTTGTCCTGTCGGCCCTGGTTTGGCTGCGTCGTAACAGCTAATACATCCTGTAAAATAAAGTAAAGTTGGAGCGCGGCAGCCTGAAAATCTCCGATAAGCGGGACACGAGCGATCTGACAACTAGGAACAATACGATTCAGTACCAGACATGCAGCTCCCCAAACGTTGACGCCTGGCGAGTATGATTTCCATCTTATGCATATCTATATCCAGCTTGTATAGAGCGTAAGCAAAAGCGGAAGAATAACCAGCGAAAATGATAAAATGATGGTAAAATATCAGATAAAAGACATGAACCGAGTTCAAAGGACTAGGAATAATTCGTTTTTTAAAACCTATTACCTTCCCCAAGAACTGCCTACATATACTTGTAAGTACGATACCTCATGGCGAATCCAGATACGTAACTGTACTTCGCAGCAATTAAGATTAGTACATTGCATCAATTCGGACGAGACCAGTAGTCCGGACTTAGCATTATGCCGGAGATTCTCAAAATCTGGAAAGAATCTGCTGCTCATTGCAACCCTCCCATGATAGCCGATTGCATGATGAAAATCAGATGACTATATAGCCCTTCCTCCACGTGGTCAGTAATACTGCCCACCATACCGCAGCCTCGCATGACGCCTGGAGCCAGGACCTGGGCTGGGGCGTAAGAGACCGAAATAGTAAGCCTACTGGCAGGACAGGGTTGCCTCTAAGAATTGGATGTTTCTTGACCAACCTCATCGAGGCTCCACGGCCGTGTTATCCATGCTTATTATGAGACGTAATCTGAACATTGGGCACAAGATACTGGGTGAACTGGACTAGACTAGCTCGTGCTGGATCTGTCGTATTATTTAGCCTCTCAATAATCAAGATCAAGTAGAGCTGTGTCCAAAGCACAATCAGTTGAATGACACCGCTGTATGACTTCTACGGAACATGGTCAGATACGGGTTTCGCTCAGAGATATCAGTGCCAGACGCGGTTACAGTTGCTTCATTGTGTCTCCCTATTCCGACGTCGAAATAAGATGTTATGAAGCAGTGATACAGCATACGCGTGTAGGAAGTCAGCTATGATGCGAAAGCCTCGATCATGAAAACACAAGATGCTTGTTTTCAAAGCATATACGGAGTTTACGACAAAATACGAGAATGGAAGTCACCAACCTATTATTAATCACAGTATCATAAAAACCGACATTTGTAGCTGCGGAAGGATCAAAGGCAATCTAATCATACTCCGGTTGACTTCGAGTGTTAGAGGTAGGTACTGCTAGCAGTAGAGATGCCTGAACCACCGGAGAGTTGCTGGAGACATGATTGATATGTAGCAGGACGCCGAGATAGGTGGCCCGAGATAGACTGAACCCTGCTGTAACGAAACGGCCCTCGATTCACGCTGACCCGGCTTCTGAACAAATCGTCTGGACGAAGCTGGGAAACCTTCATGATGCCAGTATTAGCCTCTAATACCCATCTAGTAGTACAAAGTCATGTTTCCTTCAGTCTGTCGCTGGTCTCAAGCACATTTGACAACCTTGTCATCATCAAACTCTATGTCGACAATCCCATCGGCCTTGACCGCCTTCACTACCATACCCTTGAAGTCGATTGGTAATCGGCGCTTCAGCTCGTCGGTGCACATTGTCAGGATCTTGATGCCCTGGTGGAGTGTGATATCGGGGTGATGGTGCTTATCGAGGATAGACAGGCAGTAGTATCTGTGATGTTACAAATCAGCACCAGTCCAGGTCCATTCACATAATTTGTCCTGAGAACATAGTCCTCGCAACAACGTACTGTGCGTATCCATGCGCAGCATAAGGAACATCTGCTAGTGACGCTAGATAGTCGAGCCAGTAGAGCGAGGGCTTGCCAGTGATGGGATCAACACCACCCATGAGGAGGTTGACATTGTAGGGCTTTCGAGATCGCAGACTAGTGGCTAGCTCTCCACGAACAAAGTGAGCCAGGCCAGACGGAGAAAGATCGGACTCGTTTCGCATCGAGTAGAGCTGGGCATTTCGTTGAATGTATTCGGCAAATTGCACTGCGGAGTGAGCGTTAGCTGTCGTCATCGCGGAGCCTGTCGACGTGAACCTAATTCAAGTACCTGTGTCACCGGCCTCTCCAGAGAATGCGAGAAGTGTATGCTTGTTGAGAGCTCTGGTCTTGTCATCGGATGCCTTGAGGATGGTGGCGCCCCGCATCGCAGCCTTGGATGCTGCAATGATAGTGAAGTCCTTTCCAGTGATTCCCAAAAGCACCTCCCTGTTTATCAATGTTAGGAAAGTCTGGAGCAGTAGATGCAGCTTGTGGGGGGCCTACATGTTGACGATGATTTGATTTGTAGTGGAGGAAGAGTCGATATGTTGTTGTGGAGGAGTTATTCCAAGTAGTTATTCAGCCTTCTTCAAGGTCCAACCAAGCAAGCAAGCTCTCCTTAGGCTGTAGCGCTGCGCGTCAACACTTGCCCGGCGGGAAGCTTCCCATACCAGATTTGTTTGTGCCTCTCTCTACCGCCTGAAACGGAAAAACCAGACCCACCTGCCAAGCTATGACTGGCCAGTTGAATGCTCGAGTATCAGACAGATTTTCCGCGATCCACCGTCGCTCATCTTTTTTTTTTCTGAGTCTTGAAATTTATCTTCGAGGCGGGTTCAAAAGTCGTGAACAGACAGCCAAGTTCACGACGCTGCCACAATGTCGTCCTTTTTTACGGTTCCAGGTGCACAGAAGAAGCGCAAGCGTATTGAGACATCAGAGCAACCAAAGAAAAGAGTTGCGCCCTCAAAATCTGCTGGCAAGACAAATTCGAAGAATGCCGGCCCCACCAAAAAGCGAGTCGAGCGAGACGACGAATCTATCTCTGGGAGCGATTCTGACGATGACGAGAGCCACGATAGCGCCTCGGTCGCGAGCGACGTGGAAATGGAAGACAACGAGTCTGATGATGAGGAGGGTGAGACTGCCGCTGAGCGAAGAATGCGGCTAGCAGAGCGGTACCTCGAGAACGTCAAGGAGGACGTGGACGAAGCTGGTTTTGATGCCGCCGATATCGACCGAGATCTGATTGCCGAGCGACTGCAGGAGGATGTAGCAGAGGGCAAGGGTCGAGTATATCGCCAATTGGCCTCGGAATTAGGATTTGACAAAGCTTCGCGCACCTTCTTCCGAAGCAACACCAACACTGTCACCGCCATCGCTATATGCGCCCCCTACATTTACACCACGACGAAGGATCTATATCTACAGAAATGGAAGACCCAAGATCTCCCACAACACCAGTACCCACAGACAACCAAGCGGAAGCCAAAAAAGCCCCCAGCACCTCCGAGGAAGCGGCCTGTGCTGGAAGCGTGGTTAAAGGGAAATACGACAAAGTCAAAAGACAAGAACTATCAGCGCCATACAGACCGTATTCTTACTGTTGCAGCCTCTCCCGATGGTAAATATGTAGCCACTGGTGGCGCAGACCGGAAGCTTATTATCTACGACGCCCATGCCCTCAAGCCCATCAAGGTTTTCACACATCACAGAGACGCTGTTACTGGACTCGTCTTCCGAAGAGGAACGAACCAGCTTTACTCATGCTCCAAGGATCGCACGGTCAAGGTCTGGAGCTTAGATGAAATGGCCTACGTTGAAACGCTGTTTGGTCACCAGGACGAAATTCTCGATGTCGATGCCCTTGCGCAAGAGCGATGTGTTAGCGTTGGTGCACGAGACCGTACTGCGCGTCTCTGGAAGGTCGCTGAGGAGACGCAACTTGTATTTCGCGGTGGTGCTGTAGACAAGAAGTCACGTCCTACGGGTGTTCACCCTCGATCTCTCCTTCACGAAGGTAGCATGGACCGAGTAGCCATGATCGACGATGATCTCTTTGTCACGGGTAGCGACAACGGTGCCCTTGCTCTATGGAGTGTGCAGAAGAAGAAGCCTGTGTACATAGAGCCCATTGCACATGGTATCGACCCGCCCCTGGAGCCCGAGGAGGCATCGGCCGAGGTGAACCCAGACCCCAAGATCGTGCCACCTCCTACACCCCGCTGGATCACCGCTATCCGAACTATTCCCTACTCTGACGTTATTCTCACTGGCAGTTGGGATGGTCATATTCGAATCTGGCAACTTAGTGAGGATAAGCGCAAGATTGAGTTCCGTGGGTTCCTCGCCAAGCCTGAAGACGGAGAGAAGGCGTCCCATGAGGAGAATGTTCATGGCCCTCTTCATGGTGTTGTAAACGATATCGACATATTTGAGCGTGGTGATAGAGGCAAAGATGGTCTTTGCGTGGTTGTAGCTATCGGAAACGAACATCGACTTGGCAGATGGAACCCTCCCGCAAAGGCTGGACGCAATGGAGGCTTCATTTTCGAGATTCCAAGGATACAGCGGCCAGCGGTAAACGGCACGAACGAGAGCTCGAATGGAGACGAGCAAGATGAATAAAAAAGCATAATAGATACTTGACAATCAACCACTCAATAGACGTGGTGGAGACTGCAACTCACACCACATGTTATATATCATTAGCATATTGGGGATGAATAGGTCTGGGGACCGATGATGCTTCAGGAGTCGGGTGTTAAATAGGAAAAAGCCTTTGTGATGGGTATAAACTTTGGTCATCTTTCTACACCTCTAATGTCTCTCTTTCGTTATGTCAACTCTTTCCCTTCCGATTTCGTGCCCCAAGCAGCCGGAACCTAGGGACCTGTAGTGATAATATACTATGGCGCCTGAAACTATCTTAATCATACATAGCTATAGGGACCAAAACCCCTGACACCCTGTTCTCATAGACAAACTCGTCGTGTCATCACCGACGAAGACAGAAACAATCTTATACTGTCAAGTCGATGGACTGATCAACTCCATCATATTGTGGTCCTCTTGAAGGTGACATGTCGTCCTCTATGCTTCTCACAACAGTCTGTTCGAGCTGAACAGCTCGCTGGCTGCCTTGAGATCCTGGCGAGGGATGCTGTCTTGTTACTAGAGAGAGCAGCGGCGAACTAGCTCTCTTCACAGTAGATGAAGTGGCTGTTGGAGCCATGTCGTCAGGCGAGTCTGGTAACCTGTGTACGAATTCAGGGGTTGAAGGCTGCTTGGGCGGCCGCTCGTCGCGCAACCCTTCTGTGGTCAAACCAGAAGGGACAGGTGGTACGCTGTTGATAGGCGATGATCGAGCCGAATGATACACATCTCCTGAGCTAGAGGCCTTAGACTCATTGCCCGAGTCCTCTCTGAGAGGTTGGACGAGGGAAGGTTCATCAATTTTTTTGGACGTTGAGGACTGGCCTGGCCTCTCGGCAGAAGCGACTACAAAATATGAAGAAGTGGCCCCTGTTTGTCTAGCCGCCTCAATGGGCGAGCCACTGGCGCCGTTTAGTGACGGGCTTGTTAAATACCGGCTAACTTGTGGTGTCTCTGGTTCTCTTCGGGGCACCTGTGGCGAAGAGGCAGGTATCTGTGGTGAGGAGACGGGACCCCTTGTTGCTCTCCGCTGTCTCTTAATCTCCTTTTCTTTTTCTAGACGCTCATGCTGCTTCTCTTGACATTCGAAGAGAAGATCCCTCACCTTGGCACGAATCTCAGGGGCGTTGATTTCCCATTCGGTGTCTTCTTTGTGAAGGAGTCTTCGAACAGCCTCATCTGGGTCCTTCAGGAAATTTTCCATATAACCCAGGACGTACACACCACAGTCGCAGAAATTGTCTTGCATCGGAATGCCTCGGGCAGTCATGCCGCTGGGTAAACTAGCGATCTCGAGGCCCTTCTTGTGCTTTGCTTCCTCAAGGAGATAGTCCTTTAGACACCTGCAGGTTGGTGCATGCGATGAGCCTAGCGAGTCGAGTGTAATAATTTTTGAATCGTCAAGGCTGAACTTCT
Organism: Fusarium dlaminii; assembly: GCA_013186775.1. NCBI lineage: Eukaryota > Fungi > Ascomycota > Sordariomycetes > Hypocreales > Nectriaceae > Fusarium > Fusarium dlaminii. Next base: position 418,149 of record JAAOAL010000045.1, on the reverse strand, counting down.
GATTTCCTCCAGTTGATTGTCGCTTGCTCGTTCTGCCAGGAGTCACTATGCTCGGCATATGCTTGTTATCAATTAGAGAAGGGTTGCTGTCATTAATCGCCCGGCTTCTGGTTGAGCGGGTAACTTCCACATCTATAGACACAATGGGAGGCTTTGTTGCAGCAGGAGGACTCTCCGCAGGATTCATTACTGGGTCATTATCCTCAACAATTATTGCATCTTGTGGACTCGAAGACTCCTTCTTGATGTTTGGTTCCGCTTTCACCTCTTGTCGCAGAAGACGAGGTGCATTGTAGATGATGGCCAGGTACCAGTGCGCGTTTTCGTTGACGGGAACAACGATGAACTCGTATGACAGCAGTTCGACTCGGGCAGTCCAGGCTTTGACCCCATCATAGTTGATCTTGCCGCGATTTGATCTTAGCTTCTCGAAGAAAAATGTACTAAAAATATACACCTTCTTTAGGACCTCTGGTCGCTCTTTCTCAAGCTGGTCTTGTAGATAGCGAAGATAAAAGCTGATAATATTGTCGTTGAGAAATTCGCCTTCATCCAGTCGTTGAATATCATCTTTATCGACTGTTGCCCGGTTCTTTCCAGTTGGAGGCCACACCAAAGATCTGTGCCATTTTTTCTCCCAACCAGGATTACAAGCCGTCCATGGTTTCGGAGTTCTTTCATGTTGAGATTGTGGAGATTCCCTTCTTGTTAATTGTCGAGTCCCGAGCCTTTGGTTGCGAGCCAACCCTGTAAACAAATCATCGGTGTCGGGCGGTTCCATTTGCACACCTTCTTTTGGCTCAAGGATGCTTTGCATCCCATCCTTAAGCTTCTTTTGTTTCGAAGCAGGAGGGCCAGGTGAGACAGGATCACCTAAGAAAGGATCTCTGTGGTGCTGCTGAGATCTGGAACTGTTGGCTCTATGATTATCATCCTGTAGGAATATACCAGATGCCTTCGCTGAGCTTGTCCTGTAACCATCGGCCTCTTTCTTTGCGCAATGGAATATCGCATCCAGCTTGTCTCTGGGGAATTGTTAGTTTATCTTAGAAAGCCATGAAGTTTCGATAAGCACTTACGTGCTGTATTCAATGAGGCATGGCAAGCCGTGCAGCCAGTGGATGAAGAATGAGGCGTCTGCATCGCTCAGAAACTTTAGTGCGAGTTTGCCGCAGGAGAAAGATGTTCTGGCTGAGCGACCAATGAGGATAATGGGGCTATTAGTGTTATTGTGTTTTACATCTTGGATTGACGACCGCAAAACTTGAAGCCAGGAGAGGTCTCCGCTATTCTCATGTATGGGCTCAGCAGCGTCGGGACCAAGTCGAAGTGTGACTGGCTCAATATTGTCTGCTGGAGAGAACGAGTATTTCCCACAGACCGCAGCCTCTAAGGAAACCTCTTTCAATGCCGATCCCTTGTTAGCCAAGGTTTCGCGCCCCGGCATGGCTTTTGTTGTTATAAATGTGGTAGACTGAATGTCACCCCGTTGGGTTCGCGGTTGTGAAATTAGCTTCGGGAAGCTAGGCTTCTTGCCTGTCTCACGGGGTCCAGGAGCTCTAAGCGCAAGCTCATCATCAGACTGCTGCGAGTGCACCTTGAACCGCTTTGGCGCACTCTGGCTATATTCTGTTGCTGGTCGCTTTGGATGAGAAACAACATCAGACGTGACGTTGGCGGGTGGCAGACCGTCCTCATTTCCCTTAGCTAACTGGTCTGGGCTTGTAGGGGGGTGTGAAGTTTGAGGAGCAAGGTTTCGGTGCGCAACGGCACTCGTATCGTCAATCTCGATAGGTGACGAAGATATTTTGGATTCGTGTCTGCGTCGCCGTCGGGTACGTTTCACGTTGTTGTGACGGTGAACATTGCGGTACTCTTGCTGGTTGCTCGTAGCTCCTGCAGTCCTACCGAAACTGATGATGCTTGAGCCATCGATAGTTTCGACTATAGAGTCTTCTCGGGTCAAATCGTGATACTTTTGCGGCGAGCTTTGCGTTTCTTCGTCTTCGATTGCTTCTAGCGGCCGGTGAAGAGAACCCGGAGGAAAGAGGCGGGACAAGTTCGTGTTGGATAATTCAGGTCCGGATGGCTTGACTCGCTTGTTCGATCGATCATATCGAGGCTCGCTGGAGTAACTTCTTGCTTCAGTGGATTGCCCACCACCCATCGAGCTTCGTGGTTTCTGGTCATTGATTGCTCTCTGCTCTGAATATCAGTAACTAGGATGTAATTTTGCAAGCGCAGTGAAAGACTGACAATCCGTGATTTCATCTTCGCTTCGTCACCCGGAGCTCTGCAAAAGGTGTCAGCAGGAACATTTCACAAAGAGTGGACAAGGAGCCTACCCATAGTCAGGGAAAGAGTTGGCGGTGGAGTAATAGCGTGCGAGAGGGCTAAAGCGAATTAGAGCGAAGCTCAGCGGAATACGCAGCAGTATGGAAAGGAAAGAAGAAGAGCAATGCGCACTCCCATCGAGCCTTTTTCCTCCACTGGTCACCTATTGACGAAGACTGTGCGTGGGCCTCCAGCTTTTCTTTCACCCTGGCAGTTCACGATGCGGCAGGCTATGAGGTGGTCATCAGCAGCTGCCAGATGTTCGTGCAGCAGATAGCCGGGGTTCCCTGAGTTACAGGCAGGGTCGTCAAGTATTTGGGAGAGCACAAATTTTCATGAGTAAAGAATAGGGACTTCTTGAATCGAGCATGTATTGTCTTCCCGGAGCTGCTGAATGCAAGTTTGAATGGACGGTTCTAGCGAGACCATTAGACCTCCACTGGCTTGGCTGGCTTCTAGTGGGGCTACGCTCCAATTTAGTGCGACTTCGGCAGAAACTTGGAGCCCAGATAGTGATGACTACCTTAGGTAGGGTAGGATTACTGAGTTGTCAAAATGTTAGCCTCGCAGGGTCCAATCTAATGGGGTTGAAGAGGCCCAACAGGTTCTACTGATCTGGGTAGTTACCTATGCTGTTCAACATGCAACATTAAAAGTCCTGTGTGGATATTGGAATATGAGATATTCCCATGTCCACCTTAATCAATATTGGAAGTTGTTATGTTATGCTTCCTCAATGAGATCATCTTTACTGAATATAGTCCAATTGAACAGTGGAGTTCATAGAACACGCGGCGGCCCAATCACAAGGCTGAAACCTCACAGCTCCATCTCTCACCTTAACTTACCTTAGACTGCACGTCTCGTCCGTCCCAAAACGTGGCCAGTAGCTCCAACGACTCGAACACCAAGACGCGACATCGTCAACGTTTCTCCTTCAAGCTCTCCTTTTCTTCCTGTACAACACTTCAAGAGAAAAAGCTGCAACTGCAGCTGATCAAAAGCTCACCATGTACAATTCTCTTACTCGTATTCAGAACACCTTTGGTTTCTTTACCACTGTCGCATTTGTGGTCGCAGCTTTTATCGCTGCGTCCGACCTCTTGGCTCCACGGGCGCCCGATGCTGGCATATTCCAAAAGACAAACGCTCAAGTGTATGTCTTCATCTTCTAAAATCGAACATTATATACTGACTATCTTCTGTCTTGCAGTGTGAAAGGCCGACCACACTACTACAGCTCTAAGAAGGAGGAATACGCCATCATTCGATTCAACCTCGATGCTGACTTGAGGAGCCTCTTTACATGGAATACCAAGCAGGTTTTTGTCTATGTCACTGCCGAGTGGCCTGGCCCCAACAATTCGACTAATGAGGCTGTTATCTGGGATAAAATCATCACCAACCCCAGCGCCGACCATCTCCAGAACATTGGACCTGTTGCGATGAAGAAGCTAAAGCGTAGCGCTGAGGGCAAGTCCATCGATCCTGAACGGTAAGTCTCTGTATATCCACAAGTATTTACATATAACCTAAAGATGTTATAGTGGCTTTATCGGCCTCAAAAATCAGAAGCCAAAGTATCAGATCACCCACCCTAGTGGAAAGGTCGCCGAGATAGATGATGTGAAGCTCAAGCTACATTACAACGTTCAACCGTGGGTCGGTTTTCTAACTTGGGATCAGTCCCGGGATATCGGTCACTGGAGGGCTTTGAAATGGGGAGAGTCGCCTAAGTTCCAACTTCCTGCTCTCAAGACTAAGAAGAAAGATAGTCCTAAGAAGAGCTACTAATGATAGACAAATACTTTTGTGTTCTTGAAAATGCATTCATAGTGTAATATGGCCCCCGGGTCTTTGACAAAACCATGATTGTAACTCTCGAGCATGATCTCTCTGACAAGATCTGTTCGCACTCGTGACTTCGTGATACAAGTATCTAGGTTTTATCTATCATACATTTTCACATCCACAACTTTTATCTCAACGCTGGCTATGTTATAAACAATCCAAGCATTTCAACATCATGTTGTACCACACGGCATCATGAACAATCCATCCGTCATCGCCAGTACAAGTATGAATCAGAACTGCGAGGCATCTAGCCTTGGGTTCCATCAGCAGCAGCTCCTCCGTTACCTCGTCCGCGGCTGGCCCCGCCTCGCCCTCTTCCACCACGTCCACGTCCACGGCCCCTACCTCGGGGTGAGTCAAGGCTGGCTGGTGGCGGAACATTGCCATATCTCTGTTCCTGCGGAGGCTCGACCCCCTGGTGCCCATCAGGACCTGGGGGACCATGATGGGTACCACGTGCGCGACCACGACCTCCTCTACCTCGAGTTCCGTGCCCATTAGCGTCCTGGCCTTGAGTCGCGCCGTCGGGAGGGCCATTCCGGTAAACCAATGTGCTGTGCATGAGGTTAGGGGCACCTCCACGAGCGCCGTTGCCTCGTCCTCGTCCAGGGGAGTTGCGTCCTGGTGAGTTGGAGCCATTCAAGGCTCCGCGCCACCCACCACGAAGCGGACCAGGTGCTGGAGCATCCTTATACTGTGTGACACCCACATTCGCATATCCACCATGGGCGGCGAGGACTGGTCGTCGCTGTTGTGACTTGCTTGTGGTTGAGATGACTTGTTTGTTCGTGGTATTCAGGACCGAAGAAGATGCCACAGTCTGTCCGCGGAACATCGGAGCTCTCTCGTTAAGCGTGGTGCCACTCATGAACGATGTGTCCCAGACAACATCTAAAAGCAGAGCAGTAGCTGTGCGGCTGATACCAGCAACAGTTCCACGAGTCGCGATAGGAACTTTTCCAGCGGCAGAGACGTAAGTTACCCGATCTCCCAGGGCAAAGTTCTGGCTGCCTAGCACCATCTCAGCATCAGACGGCTTGAGAAGCGCTGAACGAGGAACGCTACGCAGTTTCTTGATATCAATATCTTGAGAAGCAGCATGAATTTGTTCTCCGACATTAGCCAAGGCCTTGACAACCTCGGAGTCGAGTTGCTCAGCTTCTAAAGGAACACGCTCGAACTTGCTGGTCTCCTGCTTCTTGAGCCAGGCCACAATCTCCTTGACTCTTTGCGAAGCAACACTGGGGTCGTTCCAAAGATCGGTTTCGAGAACCTCGCTCTTCTGAGGTTCCCTCTGGATGGCCGCAAAGAAATCGGGGAAGGCAACCATGTAGTCAGCAATCAACTTGATTGCCATGCCACTGAATTCCCAGCCCGTGTGAGACTTCCTCGAGTACCCCAGAACCTTGAGTTTTCGTCCTTCAAATTTCAAATTCAGTCCCAAATTCAGTCGAAGTCCAGCAGAATTGATAATTTGATACGAAGAAGTAATCTTGCTTAGGACAAGCGGATGAATTCCCAACTGCTTGGCAACAGCAAAAGAAGGGGTGTAGGGGTTGGAGCGTTCTGCCTGGTGGATAATTTGCTTCGCAAAGTCCGGTTCCTTATTCTTCAGCATCGAAACAACTATCTCAGCCTTGTTATTGGCGTGGGCAGCGACTTCAAGGGGGCGTCCGTATGCGTACTCGCCCAGGAAGAACGCCCGAGTACCCCGAGGGAATTCTTCCTCGATTGGCAACGCCTCTTTTTCAATGAAGCGTTCATCTTCGTTAACGACTTCGTCAACAATGGTCTGCGCAGCATAGGTGCTTCTCAGGCTGGGATTCTCAGCATACTCTTTAATCAGGGCACCCTCCTCCGTACGAATGAGACCCTTCAGCATATGGACATATACCAAACACTCAACCTGTCCGATGGTGATTGCCAAGCGTTTGGCATGCCAGTTCTCCAGGTAATCAGCCTCCTTGGCCCAATCGGCAGCCTCCCTGTTATTGTGGTCCTTCGCCACAATATCTTTGCCATTGTCGGCCATTTCGTAGCTGAAAAGTTCGTCTTGCACCTTGATGACTTTAGCTTCCTGAAGGAATGGGTATCCAACGAAGCATCGGTGGCCTATTTTGGCCTTCCAAGTTTCTATCTTGGTACGATTCTCCGTTTCAGTCAGTGTGACACAGATGCTTGGGTTTCTGCTGTCAGCTTGGAATACATTGACACCGTACCCTTCGACGAGTTGGGCGGTATACGGAAGGGTGTGCAGCGAAGGGAAGCCGGCCAGCGCATCGACGCTTAGCAAAGCACCGTTAGTCAAGCCTGACAAGTATTCGAGTCCCTCCATGTCCGGAAGGTCGAAGATATTCTCAATACAGCGACAGTTCTGGATCTCTGGGAAAACGCCAGGTAGCGGTGAAGGATACACAAAATCGACTTCAGGGGAATATGTGAACTTCAGAGGAACGCCAAACCCGTTGCGAGCCTTCTCACCAGGTTCCAGCAACTCGTTTTTGGGGGCCATCGCGGTCAATAAGCGCTTTTCGTCGATGAAGGGAATCTTAATAACTGCTTCCCAGTCCATTTTCTTGCCATTCATGTCCAGTTCGAAGTCTCGTGGATAGAAGTCAATGATTGGAGAATCAGGATTCGTCATCAGGTCGTGGTAAACCTTAGGGACGATCTTCTTACTCCGGTCCGGTAACACGCCCATGAGTTGTTCGTACGGCAAAAAAGGTTGGCCTTTTTTGAAGTTGAGGTCCGCACCAACACCCTTGACGACATCTACGTTTTGTCAGCTACAAGAATTCATATACCGCCGTATTACATACCTGAAATAAGTGGTGCATAATGGTACCCATAGAACCAAGGCCATGATGCAATTCCTTGATAGTAGTAGTACAAGACCCATTGGAGACCCTGGACGTAGTTCTCACAAAGCGCTGTAAGCTCCTTGTCGTAATTGTCAGGTGCCCACTCTTCAAACTTCTGGAGATAGTATTTTGTCTTCCAGCCCTGGTACTTGTCTTGGTAGAGCTTCTCGTAATGCTTCTGAGCATCTTCGGGAGTCAAGTCGATCACCAAGGCCTTGTCGTATGTCTTCATTACCCGGTAGGCAGCTAGATTGCCCTCCTCATCGTCATCATCATCCTCTTCGTCGTCGTCGGGATTATCCTTGACCTTGGGGGGGAAAGATACAATTAGATGACGATGCCCCTCATCGTCCTCCTTAGTGGACCACTGGAGGTGCATTGAATCAGCCAAATCCTGAACAAACTTACGATCAGCGGCCTTGAGACTTGTACCGAGATCCAAAGGTTGTTCGGAGCGTTTCGAGATGTAGGGTCGAATCTTTTGTTTCCATAAATCGCGCTGCGCTGAGGTGATCACCAGCTGACCCCCTTTGGGCGCTTTCGCTTCGGCGTTTTTGTTTTCGAGTTTCTTTTCCATCTGTTTCGACGCGAACCACTTTTCATCAGATACGTCGTTCTCGAATGCATCGATTTCGGTCTTGGAAAGTTCGCCGAGGAGGCGCTGTAGTCGCTCCATGTTGATAACTCCATTCTCGTTGATGTATCCATCGCATTTTGGGAGGATAGATTTGTAGATTCTAAACATCTTCGCCAAAGCACCTTCATTAATGTGCAAACTGGGTAAGTTGGGCAAGAAATCGTTCCCCACGAAGAACGCCATCAAAATAAAGTCATCAATGACTCTTTCTAGATCAAAGGGAAAGCTCAGAGCCCCATCCTCTTGAAGCTCTTGAAATTCCATCTCCAGATATTCCCTGACTATGCAAAGATGAAGCAGATAGAAGTTTTGATGCTCGAGTTCTTTGGACTTAGTCTTTGAGGCCCGTCCAAATGTAACCTCTTCTCGGAGAAGACAGAAATGAGGGTCATGGCTGAGCAGACCGAGCATGATCAGATCAGCATCAAGACCATAAAGGCAGTGTCTGACGTTCTGGTTGTAGTTTGGCTGGGCTTTAGCATTTCGAATATATTCCATGATCTTATGCTCTCCCTCGCCAGGAACTTCGTGGCCGGATAGCACAATTTCACAACCCTGCCAATCTGTGTCCTCGGACACCTTCTTGTTGACGAAATATCTCAATTGCTGGGATAATTTTGCCATGAACTCCGTACCTTCGACTTATCAGATTTTGTCATTGATATTCCTGGTAAATTTAACATACCAGGGGTGATGCAGTTGCTGTCGAAAGGTTCCTCTTTGGGAATCTCGACACCTTCCTTGATGGCCTTTTCACGGGCCTTTTCAGCATCGAGGGCAGTCCTAAAACGCCGAGAACGTTGCTGGTTCATCTTGGCTCGCGGCGCAACACCATCAATAGCCATGAAAAAGAGTTGTTTGGGCTTAATCTTTCCAAACAAATGCTCAATGTAGTTGAATATGCGAATGAACATTTCCTCCTCGCTGAGACGGAATGATACATCCTCGCCCGCATCCTTGTGGGTACAGTTATGTATGATACCATTCATGTCGAGCTAGGCGACGGTCAGCATGCATGCGTAAAGGGATGACAGGAGGCATCGGACGACGAACGTAAAGGCAGTCGAATTCGGGTATCCGATTTTCTGCGATGAGTTGAGAAATGGCAGGATATCGTTCTGAGAGCCATCTGAAGAACTTGGGGACACTGCGACGAAAAGAATCAGCTATTGGAGGCAGAGATGAAGAGCAACGAGAGGTACGCACCCCATTTTGACGGGTCGTGGACAGTTTCCAGTCCACACAAAATGTCAAATGTATTGAAAGTGATGTTTTATTGGGAACACACCCCTAAGAAACTGGGCGAGAAACGTGGAAAGTCCTGTAAAAACAGGATCGCGAGACAGGAGAGTAAATCAACGTGGCGCCAAACAATCTGTGAGCGGATGGTGCTATAGCTGAGCGATCAGGCCTCAGCACGACACTCCGTAAGATGAGCCGTATCGTAGGGTACCGTCGAGTTCCGTGAGGGTTTATGAGGTAGAAGGTGAAGGTGATGGCGAATCGTGTTATCGTGAAGTCCGAGAGTCATTGAGGGAACCCAGGACCTACGGCGAGATGGTGGGGCTCTGAACCTGTGATGGAGGGGCTCGGTGATCTACTTCTGCAGTACTTATACGCCCCTCTGTTTTGTGTGACATTTGTAGTACTACCTATGTGCCCTTTTAACTGCTACTCCCCACTGTGAGTCAATTGCCCGTGGAGGTTGTGGGGTACTCTAGCCACAAGGATCTTCTACTGCTGTGGCTCACCGTTGCTAGGTGCTGTCTGTCACTTTACGCGCGACGCGACCGGGGCACTTTTCAGCCTTCCTGGTCAACTACACTCATCGTCCTCAGCCGTGCACACAATTTCTTACCACCAACGATTTGCTAGGTACCTACTTTGCCTTTACCATTATCTTACACATTTCCTTCACATTCTAAACAACCTCAAAATACTCAACTCAGCAAATAAAAAAAGTTATCATGGCTCCTGCTCAATCTGCAGAGCGCGATGTGGACAGTGAGTTTGCGCCTCACAAGCAAGCAATCAAACTTGCCCGTAACCACAAACTTGCACAGACATAGTTACTGACATTACTGCAGTCGAGATGACTCACGAAGATGATGATGACCAGGGCGAGCGCATGATTAATGAAGGTATGGAGAAAATAATGACAAGAATATGGACTAATCGTACTAACGCTAAACAGAGTACAAGACATGGAAGAAAAACAGCCCCTTCTTGTATGACATGATTCTCGGGTAAGTCATAGGTTTTTGATCACTACCAAGAATTCTTGTTCTAACATTCATCTTCCAGAACGGCTCTGACTTGGCCTACTCTTACAGTCCAATGGTTTCCCGACGTCAAGGAGCCAGAGGGCAAGAATTACTCAGTTCACCGCCTCCTACTTGGTACTCACACCTCAGATGAGAGCCCCAACTTTCTTCAAATCGCCAATGTTCAGATTCCAAAGGCTGTAGCGCCCAATCCCAAGGACTATGATGACGAGCGAGGCGAGATTGGTGGCTACGGTAAGCCTGGTGATGTCGCTGCTATCAAGTGCGAGATTGTTCAGAAGATCGAGCACCCCGGAGAAGTTAACAAGGCTCGATATCAACCTCAGAATCCTGACATCATCGCCACTCTTTGTGTGGATGGCAAGATCCTTATCTTCGACCGAACGAAGCACCCTCTCCAGCCCACTTCCCTTGGAAAGGTCAACGCTCAGATTGAGCTTGTTGGACACAAAGCCGAAGGTTTCGGCCTGAACTGGAACCCTCATGAGGAGGGGTGTTTAGCGTCTGGTAGCGAGGATACCACAATGTGTCTTTGGTAAGTATTTAACACTGGTACTCAGAATGCTCTACTCACATACTGTACTCAGGGACTTGAAGACCCTTAAGGGTGATTCGAGGATCCTCAATCCTTCTCGCAAGTACACTCATCACACTCAGATCGTCAACGACGTTCAGTATCATCCAATCTCAAAGAACTTTATCGGTTCTGTGTCCGACGATCAGACCCTCCAAATCGTTGACGTACGTCACAGCGAGACCGCTAAGGCAGCAGTTGTTGCTAAGCGCGGCCATCTTGATGCGATCAATGCTCTGGCGTTCAACCCCAACTCGGAAGTGCTCGTGGCCACTGCCTCAGCCGACAAGACAATCGGCATCTGGGACCTCAGAAATGTCAAGGAGAAGGTCCACACTTTGGAAGGTCACAACGATGCTGTTACATCCCTAGCCTGGCACCCTACTGAGGCCGGTATCCTGGGAAGTGCCAGCTATGATCGAAGAATCATCTTTTGGGATCTTTCGCGGGTTGGCGAGGAGGTATTGCCCGACGACCAGGATGATGGTCCCCCTGAATTGTACGTCCAGAAACTGCCAAGGCTTGGTTATAATAAAAAGCTAACAAGTCTAGACTGTTCATGCACGGCGGTCATACAAACCATTTGGCTGACTTCAGCTGGAATCTCAACGAGCCTTGGCTTGTAGCAAGCGCTGCGGAAGACAATCTGCTGCAGATCTGGAAGGTAGCTGAGTCCATTGTCGGTAAGGACGACGGCGACTTGCCTGTCGATGAGCTCGACCGATAGGTGAGGTGGAAGTTCGTGGAGAAGTTCCGGTCTTCATAGGATGAGGAGACGCAGCAGCTCTGGAGGCGCTGGCTTCAAGAGACAGATGCCATCAGCATCGAGGGGCGAGATAGTTATCCTAGTGCCAGGTATACAAGTACTCAAAGGTGGCTTGAGGCTACAGAAGATAACAAACAAATTATTCACGTATCTCCCTGAATCAAATAATATACTTTTTTGTTCTTTGTACTCCAGCTCTTTGCAGTGTCGTGAATTTCTCGCAGGTGCGTGGCACCGTTGACACTGGCAGCACCTGGCAGCTCATCTCTTTTCTCTAGTTGACCTGGTGACTATTTGTTGCTTGATGTTCGAGCCCGTCAGTGGCCAGCCGCCTGGCTAGTGTTTCTTGAATCATGCCCCACGAAGCACGACCAAGTATCTTTGCACTACGATTTTCGGCTTCAGCTCTACAATCACACTGCCGCAAATCTAGCAACACCATTTGTCCCCTCCAAGCTTTCGTCTATTCTTTCTTCACAATCCTTATGGCTTCCAACTCATCGCATCTAGATGCGGGACCATCTGCACCAAACAACGTCTCTCGTAATACCTTCAACATGCAGCCAGTTGCGAGCAACACGGCTCAGTCCGGTGTCAACTCTCAAACTACTCCCCAGGACCAGGGCGAAGACCAAGTCCAGTCCCCAGATGAGCTTCTCACACATCCAGAGCGGCAATTTGAACTCCTAACAGATGGCATGCGACGTCGCCTCGAGGAAGCAGTTGCTCGCGAATCCCGCACAAACGAAGAACTGGCCGCAACGGGCGTCGATCCTGAAGACTATGACGAACATGGGAACGAATATATGGACACAAGCATCGATCTGGGCCCTGATGTCGAAATCAAGGAGCCTGACAGCAAACTAAGCATTGCAAAGAGGGTCAAGTTCTCGAAAGCTTACTCTCATGGTCTGTTTGAAGGGCATAACCCATATGAATTTGAGAATGAGGTTGGTCATCTCATCCTGAGCCTCAAGCACACCAGTCTCGATCTTATCACGGCTCTTTGCTGTAACCTTGAGCTCGCCATTGAGATTGGTAAGCACCTCTCTCCCAGAGACATCGTGAGCCTGTACATCGCCAGTCCTGAATTTCGAAAAGCAATTACGGGACATATGCTCTCCTGTATTCGTATGTGGATTGACACCAATGCGCCCGAGGCTGGGAAAGTCTTCCACTGGAAGCTCTATGGCAAAACCCTCATCAAGGATCCAGCGGACCGCAATTCAAGTACTCATGATGCTCGGTTCCTTGAAGGCCGCTGGGAAACCTCGAAGACAAACCCCAGCCAGATTCGACTGATTCCTGGTTTCAAGTACCTTGAGTTGGTCATCGGCCGTGATCGATACTGTCGCGAGATCATCGCAATGATGGCTCGCATGGGTTTTCGCATGCCACGCACAATGCACAGCACCCTTCTCCGACTCTGGGTCCTACTTGAAATCCCTACTACGCGCCAGAGACAGCTGTTCCTGAGGAGCAGAAAGTACTGGACCAACATTCACCTTTACAACGCGCAGTTCTTTATCGTCAAGCTTTCAATGGCCTTTACACACCCCTTTTTCAGCCCGATCAGCATTGACATGGTTAAGCTCATGATGGGTCAGAAAGGTTTATATCCCCTGTGGCAATGCCTTATGCGACAGAAATACAGAACTATGTCGGAATGCATGGAACTCAAGGCTCGCTATGACTTGCTCCTCCCTAGAACAGTTTGGGAGCTTATTCAGAGAGAAAGATACCCCTCGGCTTATGGCGTTCCTGTCCACGAGGTTGGTCTTGGTCACCTGGAAGGCTGGGGAAAAGGTGTCCTTCATCTCGGGCGCCCTGATCAGATATTGCCGATCGAAGCAGCCTCCCGTGGACTCTATCTAGACGACCACATCACTCAAATGATGGTATGGGGCTATATTGACTTTGAGACGGGAGAGAACCTCGTCCCGACCGAAGATGAGATGTACATCTCAGATGAAGATGAGAAACTCAACAAAGCCGACAACACTCACCATTGGCAGCGCAAGCACGCTCTCAAGAAACGCTGGAATGAACTAACCCCTGAACAGCAACAGGAGATTAAGGACGATGATGCGGATGAACACCTCCGTGCTATGGCCTGGTCATCAGTTGACCACGAGGACCTAGACTGGGACAGGGAATCCGACGACGCTGACGACGAGAGCGACGGCGAATACGACATTAACACCGAGATCAACCGTGGATATCGCATGCCTGCCGCACCTAACGAAAACTCATCACCTGACGAGAGCATGAGCGACATACCAGCCGGTGGAGAGGCAATTCGCGTAGGGAATCAGGAAATTTCTGCTGACGAAGTCGCTGAGATGGTGGGAGGAATGGATGTCCCCGTTCAAAGAGAGGAGATCGAGGCCTGGAATACCACGCTCAGCGAACTCTTCATCAACTCAACCCCCGAAGTGAATGATGACGATTACGAAGTGGCCAGGACTTGGGACATCTGGTTTGCCAATGGAAGCTCTGGTCAACCCCCTTTCACCACCACGCCCAATACGATGGGTTTCCAGAACCAGGCCACCGGTAACAATTTGAACAACAATGGGCAATAGGGCTATGGAGGAATAAAGGTACAAAAGATACGTGCAACTTCAAAACGCATGGCATAAGATCGCCCTGGTCAGACAGCAGGCGGGTAGCGAATCCTTGTACTACTCTTGATCAGTGACCTTTGTGTGTTTATGCACCCATCATTGGCTGGCCTCCAATGGAGGAAAAAGGAGAAAATAAGAGATTATAAGTCAAAGTATTTCTTGAGCATCCTATATTAATCTAGTATGCAAGACATAATGTGAAAAGCAGGGAGAGTTGATGTCTAAGGAATTACCTATCGATCATGCGAGGGTAGTTCAATGAGAGGAAGAAATACAATATGTAGATGAAATAAATGACAACCTCCAACAGCCAGCTGGCCTAATCGATCTTGCCTAGCCAAGTTCCTGAACCCTATTGTGCAGACAAAGTCATAGTCCCTAGTAGAACTGCAAGGAATCCAGATAGTACCTATGTAGGACTGGCGACATGCTCCCACATCGTCAGCTCCTATGAACAGCAAAGATGCAGCTTTAGCCAGCCCATGGGACATAACATCCATTTTGACACCCCGACTCCTCCCTACCGTGGCTTAGGTTTCTATTAGCCACCCCATCCAGCTCCCCAGCTCCTGCGCGTCCAAAGCAAAATCAGATGAAGAGAGAAAGATGCAGAGATTATCAAGACAACTGAGCAACGTGAGAAAGACAACGTCAGACTCATATGGGAGAGAATGAGTGACAGCGGCAAAAACCAGAAGATGAGGGTAGATATGAGAGACAGGCAATAGAGAAAAACAGTTAGTTTGTCGGGTAATGAGCCGCCGACTTTGTGTGAACTGGGATAACTGAGTCAGACAAAGGCCAAGAAATATCCGTACACACTCCCCTTCGCTATGCACCCAACCCCGTAACCGTTTTCCAGCAATACCACCACCAGCCCCTGAAGCCTTCAGAGACCAGAGACCAGATCGCCAACAGCTCTATGGATCTTCCTTTGCCCTCATGGCAAGAGGAAAGAAGAGCTGCAACATGCCGTCTCCAGTCTTGTGAAACATAAAACAGACAGCGGCCCCAGTAAGCAAAGTCCGTACCATATGGACTCAACCGGCAACACCAGAGGAAGGAGGCCCTGGTCCCAGCAAAGTAAGCAAGTCACTTTTGTCTTCCCAACCTTTGAAATTTTGTAACACATCCCGCCTTATAATCAATTATCCGTCACTCCGACCAGACCTTCCGAACCAATACACACACCGTTCCACCTTTCCTTTGATAGATCTGATAGCACAGGGTTTGCAGTCGCAAATGTTCTATGTTCGTCATCAAAGAAATTTCGCGAAAAAATAAAGTGGCACGTATCACCCGGGTCCATATACATAGAGGGGTGACCCAGGGAACACACAGCGGATCGGCTGTAACAGTCTTTTACTGTTTAAGCAGGCGACTTGTTAGGAGGGGCAGAACCACCATTCTGGCGGCCATCTCCTCCACTAACTGAAAGCCCTCCAATGCCGCTGGAGAGGAAAGCAAAGGGGTCGTTCTCAGTATTGCCACCGTTGTTGTTGGCGTTATTGTTATAAAAGTTGTTTGACGGTCCACCAGATGCAGGCCCATTGGTGGCTGACTGGAACGCAGCCTCAGCAGCACGACTATCGAAAGGGCCAGCCGCATGGGAAGCAGGTCCAGATCCGAAACTGCCGTGAGTGTTCAGGGAACTAGGGTAGGCGGCAGCACCACCTCCGAGACCCGAGGGAAGGTAGTGGCTGGGCGGGCCTCCAAAGTGTTGTTGGTTATAACCACCACCAGAGCCGCCGAAGGAGCTGCCAGAGCCGAATGGTCCGGGTCCTGGAGCACCTCCCATGGATCCTTGGTTCATCCCATACTGAGAGGCATTGTCCATGGGGGAAGGGTATCCAGAATCAGCAACAACAGCTGCGCCTGCGCGGCTGGCACCACATCGAAGACAGCAAACGTTCTTCGCGAAGTTATGGTAGCCACAGACCTCGTTACCACACTTCCAGTCACCGGCACGGAAAGGCACCACACCGCTACCGCCCATACGACCACCGCCATGACCCATAGGCCCATGGTGGCCACCGTGAGGAGGAGGGGGCATCATAGCAGGGGGTCCGTAACCATATCCACCACCGTAATTGTTATTGCCGCCGCCCATATCGTTCGAAGGGCCAGCACCGACAGCAGGGAACGAGCATCGGAAGCAAGCAGTTCGACGCTGGAAGTTGGAGAACCCGCAAGAAGGACAGGTCCAGTCACCAGGCCTAGGGCGGTTCTTGCTAGGAGGGAAAGGAGTCAGTATGTCCTGAGCGCGGTCGAGGACACGGCTAGAGGAGGGCGAGACCTCAATGGCCTTCTCATTAAGGGCACGGCCATTCATACAAAGGCTCTCAGCGGCCTATAACTGATTAGTATGACAGATAACACATGTTGGCGACAAGAAGATGGAAATGGCACAAAATGAGACTTGGTGAGGGAACTATTAGACTTACTTCCTCATGAGAAGAGAATACGGCAAATCCGGTACCGGTGGGCTTATGCTGTTCAGGGGTTCGAAGAGTCCAGAATGCAATGGGTCGGCCACCGAACTGAGTGAACCAACTTTCGAGCTCTGACTGAGTGGTATCGTGTGGAAGTCCCGACATGTGAAGAACCTTGCTCCTCTCCGAGAGAAAAGCTCGAACATCGGCCCGGGCATCCATGGGCCGAGTCAAGACATCAGGATGCTCCTGGGGAGGCTGCGACTTACGAATCAACCCCCGGAGGACTCGGGCAAGAGTGACAGCCTCTTCCATTGCACGTCGTGGTGAGGCAGGGGCAAGAGCCTGGAGGTGGAATGGAAGGTTGTGCTTAATCGGAGCACTCGACTGAACGGGCTCAACTTCGAGAGCGGCGCAAATGTTGGAGAGCATCGAAGGTCCGAATGGCAGAGACTCGGGGTGGTGTTGCTGCCAGCGCTGGTACTCGGTGCGGAGATCGAAAGTGCGTGAGTGCTGCAAGTAAGGAGGGAGAACCACAGCCTTGTCGCGGGCCTCGCGAGGCAGCTGAACACGGAGATCCCATGCGTCAAGAGTGACGAAGACGAAATCGAGGTTCTTGGAGGTTAAGTACTCGGTAGCGAATGTATCGAATCGGGTGATAGCGTCTCTAAAGGTACCAGCGTTTCGAACATGCTCCCAAGTCAAGGTTGTCAAGCTCGCTGCGAAAACAGTGGGTTAGCTAAAATATTTTACCTTGACATGAAAGGCCAGCAATATTGGGTTTCGGCATTTGGGCAATTGTCTGGACGAAAGAGAGCAGCGTGGAGTATATGTAATGGAAAAGGGAGCCATTAGCGTAAGAAAACTTACTGCAGAGGGGCGTAATTGGAGTATTGACAGGCTTGACAAGGACGCTCTCATGAGTAATCTGGCAGTGACAAGGCTAGTCAGCAATCGGTGTGTTTATACGGAGGCATTGAATGCTTTTGGAGGAGAATTTGGAACACATGGAAAATTTTGGGGGGAGGGTTTTTGGCCGGGACAGGATGGTGTTTCTCACCTCCTCAAGTGAGTTTGCGTCGACCAGGATCCAACCAAGCTCAATTACTTCGGCCGAGTCTTTTGTCACATAAACGCCGTGCTCGTCGCAGGTAGTCGCAACATGGATGACAACATATCGATCGATGTTAAGCTGGGGAAGTTGTTGTGAGGCCATATTCGCGACGGAATCGCTCGGACGAGGGTCGGCTGCGAGTTTGGGAGGTGAGAAGAATCAGTATCTGATTTGCTGGCAGCGCGGACGAGGCGGCAGCGGCGAACTACGAGGGGATCTCGTGGATTCCTTGAGATCGTCGTAGTGATAAACAATCGAAAGGCAAAGAAATATTATGTGCAACTAGCCCGTGGCCCGGCCAGCTCGCGATGAAAGAGGTAGAAAGGTATACGTGAGGTGGGTGAGCGGGAAGTTGACGGGAAGCGGAACGGATGTGGATGTGGCCAGTAGTTGAAATGGCAGCTTCCAGCCTTCAGGGGAGTTGGTGCCAAACACGAAATGGGCCTGAGGCGGGTGCTTTCTCTCCTAGGGGATCAGGCCCCGTAGGTAATGTAGTGGAGAATGTCAGCACACGCTACCAGGCTATTTAAAGAGCCGGCCATGAACGAAGGGCGATTGTTCAACTTCATGGGCAGCATAAGTTAGCATATCGTTAGGTCATAAGAGATTAGCTGTGGAAGGTGGATTCTGCAATCAGTTGGTAGCTATCGCTCTTGGAGGCCTTAAAAAATGTCTATTGCTATCGAAGCTCAAACTTTCAAGTAAGTTCTGTTATCAACCTCCACTGTCGATGTTGGCCTTTCTTGAGCACCCAAGCAGCTTTGCGTTGAGAATGGGAGCCACAGTCACCTGCAAGGGAAAACACAGCTTCAATACCTACCTACCTTACAGTAGGTAGGTAGTACTTTGAAATAGCGGACTATAAACGGGAGCCATCTCATAATGTCCAGATCCAGATACTCTTCTGATCCAGACACCTTCATGGCTCAGAATGAGGTGTTCCGGTAAACCTCTATACTTACCTAAGCTATTGACCGTTGAAGTCAATTGACGAAGGCAAGGTTTGACTGACCAATATTCCGTAAACGTTTATTGACCTGATTATAATTTCTGGGTGTTCAAAGCGCTTGACACCGAAAGGCTGCTCTCGGTATTTCTTTACCTAGGTGCCTCACCAAACTTTTTTATCAATAAATAAACATGTTCCGGCTCGTACCTCCTCAACGTGTGATAATGCAGTGTTAAAAGACCCTGACACAGCCGCTCTTGAGTTGGGATAGTTTCTAAGCCAGCTTGAGAATCTTCACTTTCCGATGCGTCCGAATCCTACCACCTCAAACTCGGCTTGATAATTCGAAACTTTGCCATTCCGCTCAAGTTCCCAACGCATCAACATCGTCATGAATAAGGTATAAGGTAGGTACCTTCGCCAAGACTACAAGTAACCCTACCGCCCATACTCCACGTTTTTGACAGTTCGTAATTCGTCCTCCCAACCCGCTGATTTCTCGCAGCGACGGCGCGTAATTAACATTGCCAACCACATTTCACGATGCGTATGCATGACTGAGGTGCCGAAGGAAAGGATTGGATGTAAAGTTGTTGTGCTAGATTCGAGACGCATTGATAGTAATACTCCAGCA
The DNA here is from genome assembly GCA_013186775.1 of Fusarium dlaminii. Classification (NCBI taxonomy): domain Eukaryota; kingdom Fungi; phylum Ascomycota; class Sordariomycetes; order Hypocreales; family Nectriaceae; genus Fusarium; species Fusarium dlaminii. The sequence continues at coordinate 399,082 of JAAOAL010000045.1, read as the reverse complement.
ACTCAATTCCCTCCCGCTGAGGTTTCAGTTCCATGTGAACAGGCTGACAGATTCGTAACAGTAATAATGTACCAACCTGTGAGAAATGGTCAACCGCAGACACTGTTGTGGCTGGTCGACTAACAGCAATCTCCGCTCAGGCAGGGCGAAAGCCAACAGTACAGTGCCAGCCTCGTTATCGGAGCCTGCTCCAGACCCCGATTCTGTTCTACTGCCACTGATTCAACAAGACAAGACGCTCTTCAAATGCTTAGATATTGGTTCACTTATCTGGCTTGCACTTTGTGCCATTTTAATAATTACCCAAACAGGTACTATAAGAATAGCAGAAATCCATCATCAGTCAGGCGGGATGGCCTAGCACATGGCAAAGTCCCACCCGTGCGCGGACACAGATTTACCGCCTGAGGTGAGGCGTCATCAACCTCGCTCCAACTACATCAGTCAGTCCACAATGATGTAGACCCCCCTCACCTCTTCTCTTTTCTGCTGCCACTTGACTTTGGATCTTCATAATGCTGAGTTGATCAAAGCAAACTTGTTGAGTAGCCTAACTTGCCAGCGAGTTATGTCTGCACATGACGTCTGCTGCGTTGTGTACTATGGAATATTATCCAAGGTCGATTGATGAGCCTGTTTTGCTGGGTAAACGTTGAGCGGCTTTACGACGCACAGGATGGACAACGTCGCTTATGAAGAGTAGGGGTTCACAATCTATATTCTAAATCCCAGGCCGAGGGCCAATAGCCAAGAAGTTCACCGAAACAGGCCGCAAGTCTTCGTAGTTCATATATGGTCTGAGGAGTTCTTGAGGCCAGGACGCAAATAAATCCCGTCCAACTTCTGAATGCTACTCAACAAGATAGAGTAGCGATTATATTATTACCTTATCCAAGCTATAAATAGAGCCCTGGAAACGTCCTCCATCAATATTAACTTACTCTTTTCTTTCAGGACTACGGGTACGGGGCTATAAGGTCAGTCATAGTGTCATACCAGAGTATCACTATGCCAGACAAGGGGTGACTCTGATGAGTTTCGGCTGGCGGCCAACAAGGATTATAATAAAACCATTCACGGGTTCACCTCGGTATCAATACCTCAGGTTCGTCTTTAGAAAGGGTACGATGTTCAGTGGCCAACAGCTACTGGCGTGAAGGCAGAGGTGCCCGAATCGGACACTCTGAGAAACGCTGCTCATTCTTCCCACCAAAAGCGAAGACACGATAATATATATATATATATTATTCTTCTATCAAAAACATTTCTCATTTACATTCCACTATGCCGTAGCATACAATTGAGCCATGCTTTCTCATTCTTTGGTTTTTTCTCCCCTTCTTAATCAATGTGAAGATGGCCAGGTGACAGAAGGGTACTTTTGATCATGGAGAGTCTGTCTCTCCTCCTCGATCTTAGCCCGTGATGAGACTTGGTACCTAGGTAAGTTTTCAACTTCCACAATAGTCGATGAGTGACGAGCAGCTCGTCCGGTATAAACGACCTGTCCCCTGGAGCTCAGCCACCTCCTTCGTCTTGGGAACCGGACTTTCGCAGCTGGTACCTATTAGCCACAAACCCTTCTAACATAGCTCATCAATCACATGTTCGCACATCGATGCACCTTTTCAACGCAGCACTGGCTAGAGGGGATGGGTACGTAAGAATCATTGCAACTCTACGTTCCACTGGAGTGCTAATCAAGAGAGGAACCGCTGTGATATGAACAACATGATGCAGGTGATAGTGATACTCTGAGCATTGCCGCGTTGGTGGTATCCTACAATAGCCTAGCATCTTGTGCTGTTGGTAATTGGACAGAATTCGCTCGTGAATGATTTAATAGGCCAGTGACAACAGGTTCCTCATGCCAAAGATCTTACGCACTTCTGATAATAATGCCTGGGACTTTCATTGTATGCTATGTCCTTCAGTATGTCATGCTAAGGTTGGTCTCCTAGACTCAAATATCAAGATCAGGATTGATCCTTTTTCGTAGAAAATTATCACTCTACGTTATTGGAGGCTTCGCCACAAGATGATTTCTTGGGAGTTGTCACGGCAAATTCTATGCCGACGTGGCCTACGTCATAGCTTCCCTGGCGTTACAATCAAGAATATCTACCTACTAGGTTAGTAAGGTTAGTAGGTAGACATTCGTGACAGGTAGCGAAGGCCTCACGTTACTTGGAATTATTTACGTGGGCGCACATTTTCGACGACTTCTGTGACGACCTTACTTGTTTATTTTCTCTCTCCTTCAGCTACATATTCTCTCAATTATCAGAACGCGAACTCGCGACTTCTTGAGTCACCGACAAAACTACCTCTAAAACTTCTCTCAACCTTGCATTAACGAGTCGCAACCATGGGTGCTATTTCTGCCGTCTTCCTTATCCTCATTACGATTTTCTGTCAGTCGCAGACTCCTCCTGATTGTATAATGCAAAGTAAAACTAATGTGGTCGCAGTCCCTCCCATCGGCGTCTGGGCCGTTGCAGGATGTGGAATGGGTATGCAACATCTCTTTATCTGGCTGCACTCACATGCTAACTTTCTCAGATCTGTTCATCAACATCTGCTTGACCCTTCTTGGCTTCCTTCCAGGTCATATCCACGCCTTCTACCTTGAGTACATCTACTACGATCGCCGAGAACAGGCGCGCGAGGGTCGTTTTGCGACAGGACCTGCGCCTGGCATTTATTCCGACAACGTGCAGACTGGTGGACAGGGCTATGGAACAATGGGACGCGCAGCATAAAATGAATAGACGTTGGTGGCAATCGACTCGATCTCGGGCGAGGTTGTTTGCATCAACGGGGTGTTGCATATTCGCCGACATCGGCTGCGATAAAGGTGGTGCAAGGAGCTGATGCCTGCCCAACCTTTGGGTTATATACAGATCAACTGGTCTGGTGTGGGAACGGTGACGCAGTATCAATACGATATTAGTACGCTAATGTCGAAAGACATGTGGTACGTCTTAGAGAGTGTTAAATTCAAGTTAGATTTCGATATTAGTCCATGTTGGTAAAGGGAAAGGGTTGAAAATCCAATTATAGAGAGAGGATACCACTATGTATAGTCCGTATTGTTGAATATGCCCGCATGTAAAATCGAATAACATTAGGAACGTACTGGGAACTAAATGTACAAAGTTTGCTGCGTAATAACTTGGAGGTGTGAGTTGTCCGCCTTGGCTGTCCCGGCATGTGCATTGATATGTGCCTATTATCCATACTAAAACTACAAGTGTACCCCAATACACATGTCGTGCCAACGTAGTTGCCAGGAATTGTTTCGAATATACACCGACACATGATCCAATGGGTAGATCCTAGTTCGTAGGTTCATCATCTGTTCTTTTCGCCAAAGTTGATAGGAATAAACCCAGCTTTCGACAGGCTGTACATTTGTGAGCAAGGGATATTCTCATCGAGGTGGTTCAGGGTAAATACCTAGGTAGGTAGGTAGTAGGGATATGTTGCCAAGAGCTTTATTGTAACTTAGATGCAAGCCAATGAAAGACAATGCGGGGACGTCGCCCGAGACGAGCTTGATCCTTTCACTGAGTGCCTACCTAATTATCGACAGCCACGACACTCGTGCATAAGGGCCAAATTTGGGTTGTCCTGATTGGCTTCGCTATCTTCCTATCAGCCTCAAGAATTAAGATCAATGGACCTGGAGGGAAAAGCAACGAAACGCATGTGGGAGAAAATATCCCCTCTTCTTTCCTTTATTTTCTAAGACACCCTTTGCTCTTGCAGCTTGCTGTCTCAGATACAGTGTTATGAAGTAAGGTAGCTTCAAGTTAGAGGCCTGCCTGACTGTACAGCCAGTATTCTCTTCAACACTGGAGGTACCAACTGGACAGGCTCTCAACCTGACTTATTGTCCTCTCCTCTCCTCTTCCTGCAATCTCATCATCTATCAACTCTCATCTCACATCTCCACCAAGAACAAACTAAACCCCTTGCCTTACTAACTACGCCGTATTTGTAGCCGAAGAGTGCCATACTGTTCTTTTTGCTACTGTCTGTTGCATCTCCTGCATCCATCGACCCACTGCACCGCGTCTTGCATCAACGGCTTGACCGTCAGCCAAGACAGGACGAGACAAGACAAAATTAATAAACCAGACTCCATGGTTTTACGTTTTGTTGCCTTGCTGGCTCCCATCACTCGCTATTCATTGTTCTAGCTGGCCAATCCACACAGCCTCTGGGTCGATGCGCCAAATTGTTCGGAGCACATCGTTCCTGGCATCCATTAGGTACCTTGCTACATACTACCTGCCTAGGAGCTAGTCCAAAGGTACTGAGTTGCTTCTTTACCGCTGCCTTTTGCAGCTAATCCCCGGGACACCTTGCATAGGTATCCTAGACCGACTGTTGACCCCGACAATCATCATCCCAACAGCTTCCCCATTTCAGAGTTCGCTTGCCACCCTCAAGTGTACACGTCTGTACAGATACTAGCTACAAGCCCATATGCAAAGCTCGAGTATACTACCCTATCGCCCTGCCGCTTCGGAGCATCCAATGCCCGCCCCAATTAATGTACACCTGGGGTGACATTTGCGTTTGACCCGAATCAACACCTCGCTCTATCGCCTCCAACTCCCATACTTGTATACAAAAACAAGCACAGCACACACACCACACTCATACTATATATAAACGGAGTCAGGTCCCAATTCACCATCATGCGATCCCCTTCTCCAGAGGAGCTCCCCCAGCCGCCCCAAATCCATCAACACAAACCATCTCGACACCACGCCTCTACGTCAACCTCATCAACACCGGCCCTCAGCAAACAACGTCCACACTCTCTTCAATTCTCCTTCCCACCCCTGTTCCAGACGAACGCCTCGTCGACGAGCCTGGTGCCCTCAACTGCAGAGGGAAAACCCATTCCCGTTGACAATTCAACTGCTGAGCATCGAACGTCGGCTCTTCGAGAGTTGAATACCAATTTTCCCACTCGTCATCGATACGCACGGTCTACTGGTGCCCAAAGCAGTACCTATTCGCAGCCTGTGATCGTGCGAAGTTACTACGCCCCTGTACCAGCACAGCCTGCGGACAGAGGAGTCATTGTTGTCAACGGTCGAGGGCACCGCTCAGCACTCTCAGAGAGTAGCGGCCCTTCAGCTTTCGTACGACGAGTGCTGCCTTTCGGTACAGGCTCTGCCTCGGTCCGGAATGGAATTATGGGTACAATGGCGAGAAATCGAACAAAGAAACGACTCGAGAATGAACCAGAGGAGCCAAAACTTCCATCTGTCGAAGCCTTCCGCTTCAAAAGCTTTATGGCCAATCTAGAAGACCAGAGTGGCGGTACCGATATAAATGCTGATCTGGACCGTATCGCAGAGATCTGTGCTAAATCACGATACTCTCTTAGCAACCAGTATGAAGTTCATTATGCTCCCCATGGCTCAGGGTCGTCTTTTATGGCTCCAGTTATCGAGAGCCAGGAGGCTCATGGACCCACCCTTCAAGCTGTGTCATCCGATGACGAGGGGAACATTAAACAATCTAGAAAACGACCGATGGGCGTGAGGAGGAACAGCAGAGCCATGGGAACATTGGAGACCATAATGTCATCGAGTAGATCATCGGATGAGGATAAATCGAAAAAGAAGTCCGCTGCGGAGATTGCTGAGGACGTTCGCGGCAGAGCCGCACAAAAAGGGTCCAGCAAACACGGATCATCGGTCTCGTCTGAAGGAGGAGCCAGCGAGAACGTGTTCCTGGAAGAGGAGGATGTAAGACAACGGTCACCTCGCCAAAAACGGTCTGGTTCATTGGCCCTTATTGATGGCAATCGGTTGAGCATGCACCTCCATGATTTGGATTCGAGTCGACCCACAGCTGCTGGTCTTGTCAGTGAGCCTGCCTTACCTCAAACATCAAGTAGCCAACTCGAAATCCGAACAGCACCTGAGGTAACAAACAAAGAACATCTTCCTGGTTTACCAAAGAAGGGCCTCGCAGCCACAGAAGGACTTGACCAGCCGGTTGTCCATGGCTCTATATCTGCAATCGAGACATCTAACCAAAGGAGCAATTTGATGTCCACGCTTAGTGGTTGGATGACTTGGCGTTCGTCTGATACTTTGCCAACGACTAAGGGCCGTGCGGAGGTTAGTCTGCGTGAGCTTCTGAAAACTCGAGATATCAAAGGAAAAGGTGTCGAGGCGGCGGCGTATCAGTAAAGAAGAAGACCCAGCTCAAACAAGAGGAACACAGCACTCTTGCTCAAAGACATACCCGCACACTTAAAAAGGGAAGTTGGGTTGGGTAATCACCCAGGATTCAACGTCCAGCAATGATGTAACGAATTACTCACGATTTCACGAAGTCAATAATGATATGATTAGGGATGGGACAGATACAGAGAAGTCAAAAGTATGAGATTATCTGGTTTTCTCAGATCGAGCTGCCTATTGAAACTCCAAAAAAGGGTCGGCAACAGCAGCAAGTAACATTTGTATGATATGACTTCCTCAACGACAACCCAAGATAATAGGTAAGCCGCAATATCTTCGACTGGCATGGGGAGTCCTAGGACTTGTCGCATATAAATAGACCTCAATGATGCACTTAGCTGGCGGCGATTGTCTTCCTGAGAATGGCTTAATACATATTAATGGGCTTTCGCTGTCTAATTTTCGCCCCTTGTCTTTTTGATTCACTGTCTTGGTCATTTCTATATAGCAACAATACTTTGCCATGCCTTCGTCAAAAAGAAAATTCTGTCCCAGCTCTGTGACCACTGCCCATCCAGCGCCAATAGGCAGGATGCAAAAAAGAAGGCGATGAAGCCGGCAAAACAAATAGAAACCCATGCCAGCGCCCATGCATTATAAATGCTTCAGGTTCCAACATGAGAAGTTATGAAGCCACCGAGACTCAAAAGAAACGAAGGATGATATATAAAAACAAAAACGCCAGTCCACTGATTTGGTCGCCTTGGCCTACGGGGAGACGCCCAACAAGAGGACGGGGAACGTCAAATTGCCTAGAAGACTCCTGCAGATTGGGTAATGCCGTCTGTGTTCGAAAGTACCAAGTGTGTAACCGAGGAGTGATCGTTTCGAGCTATAGATCAAGGTATCATGAATATTAAGCTTCAGAGGTCGAATTCGGTGGTGCGACTGCCGGCGTGGGCTTGTTTCCACCATTCTTGTCAACCTGTAACCGCTTTGTGTCGCGCTGGTCGGTCCCTTCGTTAATGCGTTTCTTATCTTTCTCTTTGTCCCGCCCGGCATTCTCTTTAGCCAGCTTTTTGGCTTCTCTCTCGCGTCGATCGTTCTCCTTCCTCAGGGCTTTAGACTCGAATTCATGCCAGTCATTATGTGTTGCGAGTCTACGGATTGGTTAGTTAGTGATGCTTGTCATATGCAAGCTTGATCGACTTACTCTGTAGCCTGGCGGGCTGCTGGTGCTTCTTCCGTAAAGTATGCATGTTGGAGTACCTGTGCAGCGCTGGGCCGTTTTGCAGGGTCGTAATGAAACATGGCGGAGAGCAGGTCGAAGGCGGCTGGCGACATCTTATCACGGTACTTCTCTGAGAAGACATTCCTTCTCTTCACAGTTGGGCGCAAAAGTTCAAACCAAGCCATATCAATGAGATTGGGCCAGTCTTTCAAGTTCGGCGTGCCCATCACGTTGTAGATCTTTTCCAGTTGGCTAAGCTCGGTTCCGTCACCTGGGAAGATGGCATTTCGATCAAAAATCTCAACCATGACGCATGCTGCACTCCAGACATCAACAGCAGCAGTGTACTTAGTCTCGCCAAGCAATAGCTCTGGTGAGCGATACCAGATGGTGATGACTCGATTGGTGTAGTCCAGCTGGTGACGCTTGGCGTAGAATCGGGCGAGGCCAAAATCAGCAATCTTGAGGACTCCCTCGTTACTGACGAGTATATTTGCGGCCTTGATATCGCGATGGAGTACCCCTCGCGTATGGAGATAATCCAAACCCTCAAACATCTGTTTGGCGAGGTCTTTCTTTTGAGCCGTCTCCAGTTTGAATGTAGGGTGATTCAGCAGCCCCGTGAGATCATGCGACAGGTACTCAAACACCATAAAACAATCATTCTTTTCGACCATAACCTCCTGAAGATTGACGATATTGACATGTCTGAGAGACTGAAGAAGCTTGATTTCTCGGATAGCTGTGACAGGAAACCCATCACGCTCGCCTTCCATTCGAATTCGTTTGAGGGCAACCATCCCCTTTGTGTAAACATTCAGGCCCTTGAAAACTTTGCCATAGGTACCAGAGCCAACGACTGATTCGTTTCCGGGTTTTCTGAAGAAGACAGATTCTGAGTCCACCAAATCAGCTGGGAGAGTCGGTCTTGGCTTCGGTCGCTTCATGATTTTCATCACCTTACGCATACGGGGCGCAACTCTAGGGCCTTCGGGAGGATGGCGACGCTCGTGGCGTGGCCGAGAGGAAGCTGGCTCTGTCGGTGCACTTCGGGGAGGTTCGCGCTCTTGATCTCGGGCTCGATCTCTGTCTCGATTCTCAGGCTGAGGCTCTCGCCGAGGAGCAGCATTCAACTTTTGTGATATCTCAGGCTTTGGGGCAGTGACCGCTGGCTTTGATGAAGGTTTGAAGGCAAAACTGAACTTGCTACCAGATGAACCTCCTGGACCGGATGGGGGCGGTCTGTTGGGGGTAGTCAATGGGTTTGTTCTGTCTTGAACACTCTGGCTGGTGTCTTCGCCCAATTCATCGTGAGATTGAAATACTTCTTCCTGAACATCCATAGGCTCAGGGCCTGTATTTCCGTGGTCGTCCACATTGCTGAAGCGTTCATTGCCTAAATCGTCGTGGTGTCCTCTTGAAGGAGGCCCTGAGTTCCAATGAGAATTCTTGAAGCCACCTCTCCCACGACCTCGAAAACCGCCACCTCTGTAGCCACCGCGGTAGCTCCCCCCCTGAGGGTACTGCTGCATCGGGCCCGTCGGAGCGGCGTATGGTGGTGACCGTGTAGTATTGGAATGATAATGGCTAGAAGGGCCACTTGGGGGACCGTGACTACTCCCCTGAGGATATTGAGGTGGGTAGGACCTAGAATGGCGTCAATAGACGATTACATTTGTGCTTGTTGCCAGGGTCTACTTACTGATGACCATTCCATCCACCACGTGATGGTCCGTAGGGTGATCGTGAAGGCGAGTTATGGTACGAAGCGTGTTGGGGTGATGGGGAATACGGATCATTAGTGATATGTGATTTTTGGTGATACTTAGGGTTATAGCCTCCACGAAGATTGCTTCTGGAGGTCATATCTTCGTCAATATCTGACCTCGAAGAATGACGCCAACCCGGCGACCCTTCTCGAGATCTCCGTTCCCTACTTGCTTGAGGCGATCGTGGTGGAAGCTGTCGCCGTGAGGAATTCCGCCCAAGGCCTGACGTCCGTTGATCCTCCCGAGATGATGCACGAGCTCGTCGGGATGAAGCCAAGTGGTGCTCTGATGTAAGCGATCGGCTTCGTGACCGTGGCAGAGGTCGATCCAATTGTGACTGAGCCTCTCGGTCTGCCCGTCGCGAACCCGAGTCCGACTTTGCTGGAGATCTAGGTCGTGAGCGTGTGGGGGATTTAGAAGATGGTGCTTGTTGGCGAGGCGATGATTTACGTCGGTCGCGTGAGGCGTGCCTGGCGTGCTTCCTAGATGGAGACTCCTGGCTGATGTCCCTTGTCCTTGGCCTTGGGCTCCTGTTTCTTCTGGATCTCTTTCGATTGGAAATGGTCAAAGAAGGGCTCCGACTTCGATGTCGTTTGGCTGCCGAGGGCGATGTCCTGCTGATATAGTCGTGGCCTGGGCTTCGGCTCTGGCTTCGTCGTGGAGGCTTCTCCTCGATTTCGCGATGGCGTTCTCGATAACGCGGAATAAGATCTTCAACTTCTGGTACTCGACGTGATGGTTCGGGCGATAGACGAGAAGCGCGATCACGACTACGATCGTGCGAATGGCGACGACGGCGAGATGAATGAGAATCTGGTCTTATGAGTGGGCGGTTGCGGCGTGCGTCGGAATCGTGGCGAGAATCGCGAACTTGACGGGGAGACCTTGATCTCTGTGAGGGCTTCATTCCTCGCTCATGTCGAGCCCGTTCTCCTTGGTCATTAAGTTCTCGCTCGTCTCTCATGGCAGCATGTCGACGTCGACGTGGAGGTTTGGATGTGGTCTCCATGAGTGCAGCTGGGCGTCGAGTTTTCAGTGGTTACTTAGGGGCCGCACCTTAACCGATGGGAATGACCAGGTAGGTACCTTGAGCCTTGACGTCGGTGACCCGCTAACTATCAGTGGCCCCGAGTGGTCGCGGGGAATTTAACATGTAGGCTTTTTGGCCCAATGCAGGTCGGGGAATTTTTTGTCATCTGCAAAATCAGCGCGATTGACGCAAAGCAAAAGAGAAGAAAAAGAAAAGAAAAAAGGAAGAATGAAGTAAAGGATTAGGGTAATGTAAGTTTTGCGTGAAAGTTGCCTTGTGAGGGTTTGTTGATAGTTCAGGCTCGCCCCGAGTAAAGCACCAGAAGCTGGTGATAGGTGCAGAAATGATCGAAATGGGCAGATATCTCAAGCTCTTGACGAGCTTGATGAATTTCCCGGGTACATGCACTTGCACGCTCTTCCAGCTCTCTAGGCGTCATTCTTTCGCCCATGTACTGGCTATTGTGCGGCTTCCGTCCAGAGATCTTTGCAAATATCAAGCGCCTTGGTGTTAGCTGTTGATGGTTGGATCGCTTGGGTTAACCCCCAACGGTTCCACCAGGTGAGAGACAGCATGATCTCATCGTATCGCTGCTCTCAAAAGAGCAAAAGAACTATATACGAATCCATGTGGATAATTTACGACAGTCCAAATCACGGCTGTGACTTCCTCTTAACACGTCAATGCTCGTCCAACCAAGCCATCCGGTACTTCGAGCATGAAGACACACCATGGCGACGCAAAATCCACCCGCTGCGTCTGAAATAGTGATTCATGCTCTCGAACAAGAAACAAGAGCCAGTAAGCCAGCCAAATTCTGATAACAGAGTCATGCTGCCATAGATTATCGACCCTTATCAGACGACTCAATTCGGAGGTCATCCAAGACAATATTAACACTTTTTGGTACCGTTATGGTAAATCAGAATTGAACCATGCGACGAATTACCCCTTCAGCCAGTTAAGTGATGCCCGAATCAGTGCGTAACATTGGTTGGTTGTATGGACTGCGAGGTAGAGTTTTCCTATGCCCGCGGCAATGAGGGACCAATGTTAATGAGAACCGAGTGTTAATAGGCTTCAGCGTACGAAGCAGATCGCAGCAACCGAAGCAAAACCATGCAGGAGAATGAGAAACTGGTGCAAGATGGATAAGGCTGTGATAATTTTAGCCTGCATCTTAGCAGACCAAACTGAAGTAGGAGCGGGTTTTCCAGGGCTTCGGTTTTATGAATGAAGTTCCAGTACACGTGGAGATTTTCGAATGCGTCTGAGTAAGTTGCATATAGCTGTTGGTTCATCAAAACAAGGCGTATGGAATGGTGACGAGGTTGAAGGGTGTGCTTATGATGGTTCGGATTGTCGGAAGGGGATGGGAGCACTATTTAGTGCGCTCGGTCGATAGACGGTTCATTTCATTTCGTGGTCAGCCTGGCCAAATGGAAATTGCAAGCCATTTTGAGACCATCATCCCGGTGACGTCTAATATCACAGTATCAGAACAGCAGCCAGTTGGTCATCTTCTGGCGATTGTGACTGTGTGTAGGTTGTATCCTTGTTGTGGGAATTCCAGAGCGCCGGGAAGAGCAAGCGTCTTGGTCACGTGAAAACACAGATGCACGTGGCCTTCCTTGGTATCACAACCTGGAAAGAAGCTGAACCACCACCAACCGAGTGGTGGATTGGAGAATATCGAGAATATGTCTTAGAGAACATTGTCATTGTATTTAGATGTGCTGAACATATGATATCTCTAATTGCATGGAGACTCGTGACAAGACCATGTACCCTAGGTAGTTATATATATAACAGTACGTACATAGAGAAGGATGAAATAATTAGGAAGAGATTGAGCTTTGTTTTTTTCAATGTAACCCCGTTTCCAGCCTCAATGTTTGCATTGGTTCATCGTACATATCAATACCATCATATATTAGTACGGATAATCACTGTCAGTTGTACCCTCAGCTGCGCTAACAAGGTACATTTTAGGAGGCTCGTTGCTTATGAATCGCCTAAAATCGTGCCTCGGTTCTTTGACCATTGTGACCCCACTTGCCGAGCGCCAGGTAAGAAGTTAAAATGCAAGTCTCAGATGGACGAGACCAACGCTACTAACATAAGAGCTGTTCTAAAGTAAAAGTCTTCAACAAAGACCCTTCCGTAGGGTCATCTAGAAGTAAGGCGGGAATTAGATCGATATTGTGATTTTCATGAGTGAAATAGTAAATGCACTTGTACTACGCAAGATTTAGATACTTCTTTCATTCTTTACTTGGTAGAATTTCTAGTTGATAACCAAGAAGATCTTTAAAGTAAGTATGGAATATAAACAAAGTATAATAATAAATGATAGCAGGTACAGATCTATCCATGCCAGTGATGGTTGTTTCGGCCACCGGAACGGGTGTATCCACCGTAGGATCAACTAGAACCAGGCTACCTAGCCAGGGCAAGGAAGTCGTTCCGTTTTGTCGTCGGAGGATGGAGGGGCAATTTGCTGGTTGATAAATGCCAAAAATCTATTAATACGTCCCTACCCTAACCCCCTTTCAGTTGTATCCGTCTCTGCTTGTGGTCGATTCTTCTCTTCTCTTCACGCGGATCTGAAAGTGGTTCGCATACATCGGTCACGGCTTGTGCGGGTCTCATCATGGAGTGGCTTGGACACGCAGAACTCAACTTCACTCATGCGCCTTCACCGCGAAAGGTGCAAGAGAAAGATGGCAATGTCACCGATCTCTTATCCATCTGCGAAAAGGCAACACCGCCATGCCGGCTGAACCCACTGCTCTTCAATGGCCACCTGCAGACGATGTGGACAGCGACCAAACCTGCTGGACCAAAGATTTACTATAAGCGCAAGATTTTTGACGCTGACCACAAGATCTACCATGGAACGTTTGCCGTGGACTTTGCTGTTGAGCCTTTTGAGGCCCCTGAGGACCCTTCATTGTCTCGACGAACAGCATACTTCACTCCGGAAGAGTTTGAGCATATCGGGTCAGACGACTGCAAGCCCATGCTTGTTGTCCTGCATGGTCTTTCAGGTGGTTCTCACGAGATCTACCTTCGACATACTATTGCGCCATTGATTGGCGAGGGCGGCTGGGAAGTCTGCGTTGTTAACTCGCGAGGTTGTGCGCGCAGCAAGATCACCAGTGGTGTCTTGTACAACGCTCGGGCGACATGGGATATTCGTCAGGTAAAGGATACTCGTGCTTCAAGGAAAACATCCCACTAACATTCATCCAAGACAATAAAGTGGTTACAGAAAACTTTCCCTAACCGACCTTTGTTCGGTCTAGGGTTCTCTCTCGGAGCGAACATGCTCACCAACTATATAAGTATTACTTCCCGGAATTTTGGCTCAGTCTAACACAAACTACTGTGGCGAGGAGGGTCCCAACTGTGTCCTCAAGGGAGCAGTTGTATGCAGCAACCCATTCAATCTAGAAGTCTCCAGCAAGATCCTACAGAACAGCTACATCGGCAAAGAAGTTTATCTAAGAGTCATGGGCAGTGAGTCGACATATTCATACGTAGTTCATTAAAGCGCTTGCTGATGTTATCAAGGTGCTCTGAAAGAACTTGCGGCCACACATAGAACCGAGTTGGAAAAGTACAGCAAAATCGATGTCGAGGCCGTGATGAACATCACGTATCTCTATGAGTTTGATCGCCTCATCCAGTGAGTCGCTTCCCTCTATTCCGACTAAAAATTGACTTTGCCAGGTGTCCATCTTGGGGGTACCCGACGGAGAGTGCATACTACCGCGATGCTTCATCGGTGGATTCCATACTTTCCATTGAGATTCCTTTCCTGGCTGTCCACTCAACTGATGATCCGGTAAGGACTCCGGTTTTCTGCCCTATTGTAACTTCTCAACCATTTCTAACCCTCACAAGATTGCTGTTAAGGAAGCTATTCCCTATGAAGAATTCAAACAGAATCCCAACACTGTCCTTCTCACCTCTAGCCTGGGAGGACATCTGTGCTGGTTTGAAACCTCGGGCGATCGTTGGTTTACAAAACCTGTAAGTTCTTATTAGTGATAATCGCAAGACATCGAAACTAATATTTATAGGTTGCCAACTTCTTAAACCATCTTGCTTTCAAGACTGATCTCAATGATCTCAGGCCTCTCGTTAACCCCAACAACAATGATCATTTAGCCGACGGACATGGCTACATCCCTATGCGACGTAAGCTGGTCATTGTGGAAGACTAAGTAGCAGATTTGATACAAAGTCAACCCATTCCAAAGAACTCTAAGAAGGACCCCCTCGACGCAATTGATGACCACAAGTAGATTAGCACAGTATAGAGATCTATAGAAGCGCGTTTATACATCATAGATTTGACCTAGAATATTCAGAGCTAAAAGCTCAAAATGAATCCGATCATTCCACCTAATTGAGTAGATCTGCATCCGAAGGAACAACCATGGTTCGAATACAGTCTTGTGCTTTTGTACCGCTGAATCTCCAGAAACCACCCGAAATCATGGTATGACCTCAGCCTATCTATCAAACTCCATGCGCCAAACAATGCAAAAACTCCGAAAACTTTTGCCATATTATCGGCCGAGGGCCTAGGCGAACGATACTCGCTTCTTGCCCTTTGCTTTTGTCCCCTTGCTGCCGCTCGTGGTGAACTCCTTGATGTTGTCCTCTTCGTCACCTGTGCTCTTGCGCTTTCTCCTCTTTCGGAGAGAGTCTTTGGTATCCTCAAGTTTCGACTGCTTTTCTTGTTCTTTCTTCTCGGCCTCGGCCTTGCGCGCTTCGCGAATTTCTTCCATCTGACGCTGTTTGATCATCTTGGACTCAATCTGGCCATCCTTCTCCGCCTGGACGAGCGCCATGATAGTACTCATACTTTCCTAGAGGGATAGCAGGTTAGAACTGCGCAAGCACGTTCGGGACCATAGCTTCTTACCTGATCATCAGCAAAAACCTTGCCTTTCTTCTTCCCACGAGGTTTGATAACGCCCACAGGCGTGACGGTGTTGAGTTCGGGAATACCCAGCTGTTGGTCCGTATACTTCTTCTTCTTGGGGTTCTTGAACTTTTGCAGAAGTGCCTCGCGACCCTTGTCTTTGACCTGCTTGCTCAGCGTGGGGCCCTTTGACTTCTTGGACTTAGCAATGCCATCGGTGGCGGAGCGCTTGGAAGTTTTTGCAGCCCCAGGAGCAGCGGCGTGCTTGTTCTTGATGGTCTTTGTTCGTGTGACACCCATTGCGACAGTGGTGGAGGTGTGCGCTTGAGATGTATCCGCAGTACCTCAAGGTTTGAGTGTTGTTGACCTAAGTCTTGGAATATTTTTTTCCTGGAGCAATGTGATAAGAGGTCACGATAAGAAACTTTTTGGGCTGTGAGGTGGGGCCGAGTGGGTGAGCCAAGAAGGGGCGATTGGTCTGGTCTCAGCTTCGATGAAACTCGAACTTATCCATAACTATAGTACTTACCTACCTGGTAGGTAGTAAGACCAATGGTATGGATGCAGCAATTATAGGGAGAAGAGTTGTAGTCTGCGACCGCTTGTTACCTACCTTACTTTACACGCTAATAGGGAGAAGACAGGTGACAGGAGACCTGAAAATACCTGACCCAATATGAATGTCGGATAAGAGCCTCCAGGTAACTGCTAGGTGCTTATGTCAATTATACATTACAGGATTTCTATATTATTCGACGAATACAAGTGTAATACTTATCGCAAAACTGTACTTGAATGGTCTTGATGCCTGACCTGCCAGTGCTCTTGTCTCCTATCCAGGACAGGCGCATCAAGACTCATAGGAGATTCATAATGCCACCGACCTACAAGTCATGATCATCCCCTCAGTCGTGGGTAGGGGTTTTGCATATATCAAACCCTGGTTTCTTTGGTTTATCTCACACGTTCAGAGCTGAATGTCACTGCCAGCTCCAAAGGAACAATCCACAAGTCAATTTACCAAGATCTTTTGAAAACACTAATCAACCTCATAGTACTATTATGCCGAGAAGGAAACGGCTTTGACCTTTCTCAACAGACCTCATAATTAAGACACGGGAGTTCGGTTCATCAGTGCTAGTCATGAGGAAACGATTGATGGGTATCTTGGATAAAACTGAAAGACATATCGCCATTATGTTACTCACTTGTGCATATTGTTTTCGAAATTCTGACCCGGCTTGCGGGAAAGGTAATTTCACTATTCCACAATTTTTTATCAACTCGACCAGTAGTTATAAGCCTCAACTTCTCAGGCTAGGTCAGGCTACCTCAGTTGACATTAATATCCAATCCCACTACTCGGTCACTGTCGTCATTTTTTGGGGTGACCTCTAATGTAAGGTACCTAGATCGCCACGGTATCCAATGTACTACTACGGAGAATCGGTCATGATTTCATCTGCGGACGGGGCCTGGGGGCTGGGGATGGGTGTTAAGCATACATAGTCAGGCAGGTTGGACAGGCTGTTCACAGCCTGACTGGAGTGTTTCCAGCGAGATGGGTGCTAGCTTCAGGGCTTGCGATCTGACAGGGGCCATCGTGAGTAAATTTTAGGTACATGGCCATATGAAGATAGCCGCGAGGCTACATAAAAAGTACACAGGCCTGTCAGTGCTGCTCGGATTTTTTTTAGTACCAAGGTTACGTTAGGTTAGTACCTTTAGTAGGTGGGCTGTCAGAAATTCTTCCATACCTCTAACATACTATCTTTCCCACTTGCAACTCTTCCAAATCAAAATTCCCAAACATCCAACTTCACCTTTGACGTTCCAATCTCTTCAGCTCTTTTCTTTAATACGTACTACGATACTGCAAAATACCACAACGTCACGAATTCGTCTATAACCGTATCATCTTACAATATCTTTCGATCTTAAACAAATCTCGTTGTGAACTTACTGATCACCCCCCCTCAACCTTGAGACAGTGTAACTCCCAACGGCCACCATCACGAACATCGACCACTATTTCTACTAAATCGACACCGACACTACCAGCCGCAGTCTATAAGCGTATCGACGTCGCACACGCCTTCTCCGGTTCTCTCCCTGGTCTATCCAAGGCGTCCTTACCAGGTCTTCCCCGCCCTCTATTGATTTGTCGACAGACCTGTCCCATTCGGTCTTGATGGATACTAGCAACCTCTGGTCCCGCCGCTCAAAGTAAGTTGCACATTCACCTACAATATGGAGTTCTCACCAACGCCTTCTTAGCACCGGCAAGCTTTCCCTCTCAACACCCGGACAAGGGTCCAGTGGTGACTCCTTCAATCGCAATGCCTCATTCCCCAAGCGCCAAGGTGGCGATACTCCTTCGTCGACTAAACCGAACCCTTTTAATACCACACCTGGAGGTCTAGTGTCGCCCACGAGCGGTGCCTCTAGTGCCTTTGGCCTAGGCTCTGGAGCGTTTGCTTCGTTTGGGTCGGCTAAAACCCCGAAGACTTCAGCCAATCCTTTCGATACTGCCATGGCATCAGCGGTAGTCAAGTCCGGCACGAAGGACACATCTAAGAGTGCGGGTAAAGGATCCGGCATGACTGCGATTTCTGAGAACAACCAGTCTGGGGTATCCACAGCAAATCCTTCGCATGCGTTAGTTGATTCATGGACATTTTGGTATCGACCACCGATCTCGAAGGCACACGGCTTTATCGAATATGAGAAGACGCTACACGAGATCGCAACTGTACGGACTGGGGAAGAGTTCTGGGAGATCTATCGTCACCTGAAACGTCCCTCTACACTGCCCGTTGTCTCTGATTTTCACCTTTTCAAGAAAGGCATACGCCCAATATGGGAGGATGATGTTAACAAGAAGGGAGGAAAGTGGGTGGTTCGGATGAAGAAGGGTGTAGCAGACAGGTACTGGGAAGATCTCATTCTCAGCCTCATTGGTGATCAGTTTGCCGATGCTACCGATGATGTTTGTGGTGCTGTGTTGAGTGTTCGCAATGGTGAGGACATTCTCAGCATCTGGACTCGCACTGATGGTGGTCGAGTCATTAAGATTCGGTAAGTTTCAATGGCGTGTAATCGACTTACTCTGATTTTAGCTAAATGGTGAACAGCGAGACGATGAAGCATGTCCTTAACTTTCCTGCAAGCACTCGCATCGAATTCAAGAGCCACGATTCTAGCATTCAACAACGAACAGCCATTGAGGAGCAGCGCCGCGAAAAGGCTGGCCAACATCACCACCACGACAAGCGCCACACAGGCGGACCCTCGAAGCAGGCCGCTGAACAGTCCCACTCTTAGGAGATTGAAGCGCGCTCTTGGAAACCCATCTCGGTGTAGTCTTTGTATTGTATATCATGAGTGCCTTCAAACGTCAGCGTTGAGGGGCATATTCCTTTTGCTCGTTCTGTTCCTTTGTTTCCACAATCACCTTTGGGCGGAGTTGGAGAATTCTTCTGGATGGGGCTGTGATACCGTGTTTATGAGGCTTAGGGTAGGTGGACTGGACAACTAGATGAGACATCGGCTGCGCACGACGGGCGAGGTCACGGTGATGGCCTTTGTTTATGAATGATGTATTACTAGCTGCGTGTGATCGGGTACGGTTCGCCATAGCGTATTTCAGCGAGAGCTACAGTTTAAAGAGCGAGCTTATGGAGCTGATATTTCTCTCCCAGGAACGAGTAAATCGGATCGTAAAGTTGTGGTATTAAAATCTATTGTGTATGCTCGGATAGAGGCTCACTATTGGTGGTATTTACCGTCATGGGGCCTTGCCTTTGCCCCTGAGATCTCTCCTCCGTTCCCAGATCTGGAGATATGCCTCACCAAGATATAACAGCTCGCTCTGTACTTTATCAACATATAAATCTTGACAAACCACCCATTCACCCGTTGCCTTATTTTTCAGTTGGACCTTCCATGTCTTACGTTCCTCGCCGCTGTCAACAACGTCCTCTCGTACTCGAACAGCTTCGTGAATGACATTGGCTACCAGATCATACCAGATGGGCTCACCTGGGGGCCACTCCTTGGGGTTTGGCTCAACGTATGGCGACATGTCGAGATTACGGGCGTCAAAAGTAACGATTGTTGGGTTGCGCTCAGAAACAAACTTGTTCTGGGAGAAGCGCTTGACGTGAAAGGCAAGAAAGGGGGGAAGAGGGTGCATGAGTCGGTAACGCTTGCGTTGAGTGTGGTGTTCTTGAGCCCTCTGACCGTCATATTTTGTGAGAATGGTTGTCAGGGGAACTTGAGGGATGATGTTCTTTTCGAGCTCGTCCTGAAAGAGTGGCGCTGACGGGAGGTCCAGCGTCAGAAGGAGGAAGCGCACAATGTCCACTTTGACATCCGCATCTTCGAAGCGCAGTCGATCAGTAGCGTCGGCACGAGCTGTGATGGCCTGAGACTCAACCTTCATCTTACCCTGAAACGTACGCTGGATCATGGAACTGCCAGGTTTGGTCTTGCTGCCACCGAGCCCAAGGTGGAGGTTGTTCAAGAACCATGATAGAAAATCGACAGGATCCGACTGAGTTGTGAGGGTAAAGCGCTTGTTTGAGCGCAGCGATATCTCCTGGAGAAGTTCATGAGGAGAGACGTGAGCCTTGAACGCCCTCGGATTCCAGATTTTGCGGACTAGAATGCTGCATCGCTTGACAAGCTCCGTCTTGTTCGAAAAGTCCTCGAGAAGTAGGTAGTTGCGCAATGGCGCGACATGCGCAAGAGCTTGTACTATGACGTTGAGATAGTCATTCTCCTTGATGTTGTTCATTCCCACAAATCCAGGGATGTACACTTTTCTATCAAGGGTGTAGCTGGTACGTGGTGTGCGGTCCATCTCGATAACCTCCTTCTTACTATATCGCGGATCCGACACGTACTTGATATCGTCGAGCGCGCGGCTCTTGACCTCGTATCCTTCAGGAAGGACATAGACACGCTGCGTTTCTAGATTTATATAGACGTGGTGATCCTCGTCAAGCGAGTGGAAGTAAGCGTGGGATTTCGGACCACGACCTTGGAAAT
Source organism: Fusarium dlaminii (assembly GCA_013186775.1). NCBI lineage: Eukaryota > Fungi > Ascomycota > Sordariomycetes > Hypocreales > Nectriaceae > Fusarium > Fusarium dlaminii. The sequence goes on along the minus strand of JAAOAL010000045.1, from coordinate 378,843 downwards.
ACTTTCCGCAGACAAGGCATGCGTAAACGTTGATGTTCGAAAGGGAAACGGAGCACAACTTCTCGAAGTCGAAGTCGAGCACGTTGCGATCGATAGTATCGAGGTAAAGGTCATCATACCCGTCAGTAGGCGCTGATTGTCTTATAGGTGCTGCGGTAGTGGGGTCTTGGTCGTCGTCTTCGTTGTCGTCGTCTTCTTGCGCCTTCCCACTGGTATTAGTCTCATCGATGAGTTCGTTCGAAGCACCGTTCGGTTCAGGTGAATCAATGTCGTCCAATCGAGATCTCTTGGAGGCTGGCGAGGCTACACCAACAAGATCGTCAAGGGCCTCGGAGGCCTGGCGCTTTGCCATTGTTTATCTCAGACAGTCTAATGGATGGAGCTCGCTTCTGTGTGGGTTTACAATATAATGATTATTCGCGACCGTGGCCGTGGTCGCGTTCGCGTGATCGTAATTGAGACTTGATGCCAGGGAAGAAAGATTCAAGATCCAAGTATGATTGTGGTTATTGGGTGGAGCCTTGAAGCTCAGGTCCAGGCCCACTCCGGCAGTGGAGGCCACCTGAATATCCCTGTCACAACAGATGACATTTATGTATTGTTTTATTGCCAATCACAGCCACAAGATAGGTAGAAAAACAACATTTTGTCTATAACCTTTGTACTCCGGAATATGCCAGAATGACCATACCTAATTACCTAGCCAAATGAACAAATATGAAGGAAAGAAAGCGGATATGGTTTTGATCTATCCTGCCATGACAACATCGTTACCCGCATCCTTAATTAGGCCATCCCCATCTTCTAGCAATGGCGCAAGGTCATCCATCTCCTGCAGGGTATATTCCACCAGATAACTCTCATCAACCAACTCCTCGGTACGCTTGTAGTGCCTCTCAGTGTAAACACGAATGGCGTGTAACACGTCCTTCAGGCTCTTCTGTCCCTTAGCCCCTTTGACAGACAAATTCGAGAACTTGGAGGCAGGATAGCTGCGAATCAGAGTCCACAAGATTCTCTGTGCCACAGGTGCTGTGCGCGCGTTTGTATTCCAATCTCGCAGCCTCAGAAGCAGCATGAAGATCTGTTCATCGGATAGGCTACCCAGTACCTCGTCCACAGCACTTAAGCCACTCAAGCTGCCCTTATCGGGGTTGTTGGTTGTAATAACTGATATGAATAAGTTGAGAAGCCTTCCAGGGTGATTAAGTTGCAATGCAAGAATGATGGCCTCGCGGAATGAGCCAGCGTGTATGTGGTTCTCAAGCTCCTGTTCCTGCTCAATCAGTTTGAGGGCAGCCTGGGACGCGGCAGCTTGAGTCTCTGACGATGTGTCCTTCCAGAAGGTGACAGTTGAGTCACCACTTCCGGACACAATAGTGTTATCCTTGGGGTGGACAGCCACAGCCCAAACACGATCCTCATGATTATCAAGTGTGCAGTCAGCTTCGCCTGAATTGGCATCCCAAACCTTGACAAGGCCATCACCACCGGCGCTTGTGAACTGGACTCGCTTCTTGGACTGTTCTTGACTAGCGGGCATGTTCAACCATGCAACTTTCAAGACACTGTTAGAATGGCCCTCGAAAGTCCTTACACAAGTATAGCTGGCAAGATTCCATAGCTTGATGGTCTTGTCACCACTGCCAGTGAGGACAGCGCCCTTTCCAGTAACAGGTCCGTCCTCGCCTTGAATCGCCGGCATATTGACAGGAGAGAACTGAACTGTCCAGACACCACGCCTGTGACCACGCAAGATGCCCTGAACTTCACCCTCCTCCACTGACCAAATTTTGACAGTTTTGTCTTGAGATGCGGAGGCGAAAAGCTGGCCCGAGTGGTGAACATTAATGGCGTTGATGTCTTTTTCGTGAGCCTTGCGAGTGAAGATGGCCCGAGAACCACCCTTTTGACCCTTCTGCTGAGCCGTGCGGGGAATATCCCATTTCTTGACGGTCTGGTCTTGAGACCCTGTGATGAGGAATGAAGGAGGATGGTTAAGGGGGTCTGATCGAGCTGGCGAGGACTCTGGAGGTACTCCCTTGGGCAACGCAACAGCACCCAATGATTCAGCATGACCGGAGAAAACAGCCCAGCAGATATAGGAGTTGTTTGTTGGATCGATACGCCAGAGACGGGCGGTGTTGTCTTTCGCTCCGGTAGCAATCCAGTGGCCTGACCAGTCGATATCCAGTGAGATGACAATTTCATCGTGACCTTTCAGCAGAGCAACATCTTGACCAAAGTAAGGTTTTGAATTCGAATCCCAGTCGGCTTCCCCATTTTGAGCCTCGGTGACTGAGACAATTCTGATATCCTCCGAGTTTGTGGCCAAAGCAACCATCGAGCGGTCCGGAAGCAAATATCCGAGATCGATTATGTCGTCGTGTGTGCCTGATATCCTTCGGAAGGGTTCTGGAGCAGGGAGGGAGGTGGTCTCTGCCTTTCGGGGAGGTCTATATAGTGCAAGAGTATGGTCAACCTGGACAAGAAGAATAAAAGGGAGACCAGGACGGTAAATGCCAGACACAATGCCTTCCTCTTCACTTTTCGCAGATTGCTGGGGAGTGATTTCCTTGCCCATATCCGTATCCCAGATGCGAAGAGAACCATTGGCACCAGCGGAATAAGTCAAGCTTCCATTTTCGATAAAGCCAGCCGCTTCGACGAGTTCGAGGCAAGGAACAACTTTGCGAATCTTCCAGGATCTGGCGTCCCACCAGGTTATGGTCTTGTCTCTGCCTGCGGTAACAAGAGCGTTTTGTTCTGGGGAGTAGTCAAGGCCTTGGATATCCGAGACATGCGAGTCCAAATTGGCTACGCAACTACGCTTGTGCAGGTCCCATACACGGACCTTTCCATCTTGTTGGCCGCATGACAGTCGGAAATTGACAGTGCTTGAGTCCTCCTCTTCATCCGGATCTTCTTGGCGCTTGGTTTTCATGCCCTTCCCTGAATGACTGTCGCTCGGCCGAGCGGCAGCTTCGAAGAACAAGAGCGCTGATACCAAAACAGAAGACCCGCGGAAAGTGTGTGTAACGAAGCCACCGATGATATCCCAAACTTTGACAGCTCCATCGGTTCCTCCGGTGGCCAACAGGGTGCTGGTCCGATCAACTGCCAGAACGACGACTGGGGTAGTGTGCGCCTTCACTGTCCTTGTGAGTGTAGCGTCAATAGTTCCGTCTTCTTGCGACACTCTCAAGGTGTATATTCTCATAGACAAAGAGCGGGAGCATATGATAAGGTGGGACCCAGAGGGCGTTACTATAATCAGTATTAGTTGCTTGCACGTTTGAGCGATCTTTGGAGACTGACAAGTTAATGTGGAAATGAGCTCTCCATCCTGAGAAAGTCAGCCACCGTCTAATGTGATTTGCACATGGTCCTTACACCCTCAATTTGAGCCAAATGCTTCCCGTTTGTAGGATCTGTGAGAACTGCATCCTCGCCGAGAACTGTGGCTAGAATACGTGCGCTATTGTCAATAGCTACTGACCCCCCTGTGAATATGGGGCGTATGACATGGTTTACGTCAAACGTGGTCTTCAACGGCTGCTTATTTGCCATTGTATTGTTGTGATTGTGATTTAACAAATATTCGATGTAAAGAATATCATGGGTCCGCGCATGAGGTTTCCTAGTAATTTTTTTTTGGCGCCTTATCAGAGACATACATTTGATTGGCTATCAGGTGCATTAGCTCATCTACACCAGCCACATGAAACGCCACATTTTCGTTCATCGGGTTAGCCGTCATGACTTCCCTTGAACGACCGTTATTCATTGCAGCCAAGGTAAATTCATTCAGCAGATCGTTGACACGCAGGGAGAGCTCACGCACAGAGCTTATAGGTCGAGGGCGGCCTGAGCCATATCATAAACTGTACATGAAGCGACACATGTCCGCCTTGTGTTGATGAGTGCTTACCTACCTTCATCATGGGAATGCAGGGCCCCTTAACTGCCCAAGCGCTTGTAAGACATTATTTAGCTCGAGCCGTCGATTGTTGCTCTCGAATTACTGACACTGTCAGGGCCGGTCTCCTTATGACGATGTTGTTGAATGGGATGATGATCATGACGAGCCACCAAATACGAACGACTCTGGCCAACAATATGACCATCGAGGCCGTCCCATCAACCCTGAAACGAAAAGAGTCAACAGAGACATCATTCGTTCCCATAATGAAGTTATGCTAGTTATTGGGGTTGCTGAGCAGGAGAATCCAACTACAAATCCAGAGGCCGAGTCTGATAAACGTCATACCATGTATGAGGATGACGTGGGCATAAACCTTGCCTTCTCAGCCCTTCGTTGCGTGGACGCTGCCGGTGCCTTTGGGCTAGATGGCTTCCGTCAGCGAGTCTTGGTATGTTGTTGAAAACCCTTTCTGTTCTATATGCTAACTAGGTGCCTTACCATGGCAGATTTACAAACGCTATTCTCACATCCCGTTTTGGGATTTGTATGCACAGTCCCGAAGTACCTTTTCTATCTCCCAAGATCTTCTGCCTGGTGCGTCTGTCAATCTTTTCAGTAATTACATCGACCGACAAATTGCTCTATTGTGGCGCGACAGGCCCGACAGGGTGTTTGCTCGTCGACTGTAAGCCTTTCCCCTAAGCCAGTTATTAAACTTCGCAGCTTACAAGCAATAGCGCCCATGAAGTCTGGTCATACGTTCGGGTCCATCTAGAGCTATATATTGCTCTGCAACGGCTTGGCCTGGCCTCAAGCACTAACCGGCTCCCAAGCCTATCCTTCTTCGTCCCATTTACTCAAGATTCACCAATTCCGGCCCCCCCACCAGCGAAGGATCTTTCTTTCCAGTCTCTTTTACAATGGGTTGGAGGCCTGTGCATATGTTCGACGCCGTTCCTCGTCTGGGTAATGTCCCAGAGACTAATCCGTGACTGGAGACCCCAAATTTGGGCGAGAATATTTCGGTGGTTACCGAACACTGGTACTCTCCCTGGCGTGACTAATAGCTGGATGCAAGCCGACAGGCCTGGTGACAGATCAGAGCACCGGCGTGCTCGGAGCACAATCGATGATGTGTCGCCTATACGGCCGATCGACGGACAAATGCCCAACGATACAGGCCCAGTAGAAGCTGTTCGGCGGCCAAGTACTTTCTCAGCGCGTGGGGACGACTATGCAACTGACGAAGAAGATAATGAAGGGCTTAGTGCCACCTTGATCAGCTTTGATGTCGAAGCCACAGCTGAAACCAGCGAAGCACCTCCTGGACTCTGGAGCGCTGAACTAAGACCAAGCGTTGAAGCAAGGGGAGCACTTATGCCTACAACCACCTACTGCGATACGATGCTGACGCAGCTGCCCCCCTTAATTGCCTCACATATCTTTACTGATGCCGTTTTGAGATTGGTGACTGCACCGTGGGAAGCAACCGCTCTGCGGTTGATGGCACATAGTCTCCGTCAACGGTTTAACCTCCCAACTCATGACGTTTGCGAAATTAATATTCTCGGTCATCTCGATTTGACATTCGCTATCAACTTTCTCGGTACGCAAGTGCTGCATTTAGCTTTATGCGGAGAGATTTGGGCAGCCTTCACGACAGTGGCCACAGTCTTACACACAACCCCTGACGAGTGGCGGGAGGCCGAAGCCGAGGAGCAGGAGAAAAGACAAGATTGGACAGATGAGAGTATTTAACTAAGGCCCGATAACTCCAGGTCTTCATACCACACAACATATATCAGAATGCACCTGTTCAATATGAACGACTTGACCATGAATTCCACATGTTTAGTCAACACTGCGTGGTTTCCATATCGACTTGCTTGCGTTCTTTGATGCTCTCAACCGGGATCTTCCTGACCTATCTGGGGGCGGGAGGGGGCCTGGCATTGGACGAATTTCTTTGTCCCAATCGTTACCGTCAGGCCGTGCAGAACGTGTGTCATGAAAAGAAAAGTTAAATGTTTGCATGAGACCTTGCGTTGCAGCCTCGGACTGGCTCAGAAACCATGTTGCATGGGTGTTTCAGAACAACTTCCATGCCTGACTGAAGGCCTATGTGACTGTGGCTGAACAACCCGTTTTGATGCGCTGCATAGTAGAGATGCACGCAGAGGCTAAGATACCGGGAGTAGGGCGTTAAATATGGATGCATTGTCAAAGGAACGTTGCGATCTGATGCGTTGCAAGAAGTCACATACGATCGCCCAATATGTATGTGTTAACAGCTAGAATATACATAGCAATATAGTGTGAAATTCATCATACCTTTCTTGGATTAGTATCACGTCCAATTCCTTCAATCTGCTCATGTTATGGAGTTACCGCTATAAGTATTGACTGCAAAGTTATTCAATAAGAACCAACAAAATTAAAAAGTCAAGACTGGCGCAACAAAAAACCTTTATCCGCGGATAGATTGGCTAGCGGAGGGAAGAAAACTCAGGACCTCGATCCTAAATAATAGAAAGACTTAGGTAATCTAGTATAAGTTTAGGATAAGCTTAGGTTAAGTTTAGGATATCTTTTACTAAGTTATTTTGACACCTTATCTCAAGGTCTGATATTTTCTTGCCCTCCGAGGGCTGGGAGGAGTAAAGTGTAGGTAAGTTCTAGAACAGGTCTAGTGAGTGGTCTTAGAGGAGCTGTATACATGACTAGAATATCCGATTATGATTCAAGGACATATAGTCAAAGGAAAGTGATGCAATTTGTATCACTTATATATTGGGGTGCTTCTAACCGACATAGCACTGAGCCTCAATCGTACTCAATAGTAGACGAGCACCAAAGCGAGCACAATAATGTGATGCAGATGCGGTACAAGCTATCCAGTACAATGCTCATTAATTTCCTTGTCGTAGATCCCGTTAAAACTCATGTCTGTAGCCGTGTAGCTTCAGCGTCATTTCTTGCCCCTCATGATCATGTTAACCCCCACCTTGACTCTTTTTGATGATGACGTTTCAACTGCTACTTCAATTTCCAAACCAACCTTATTAGCAACCACCCGAACCCTATAACTGAAAATCCACTTCAAGGATATCAATTGTCCTGCAAATTATTGAGCAATGTCTGAGCGCACTGTCCTTATCACCGGCGCTACCGGCCTCCTGGGTCGTGAGGTCGCTACAACATTTGGCCTCAAGAACTGGAATGTCAAAGGCACGGGCTATTCTCGCGCAGATGGAATCAATACTTTCAAGGTCAATTTAAGCAATGAGACGGAAGTGGGAGAGTTTCTGGATGAGACCAAGTTTGCAGTCCCTTCCCTCTATGGATGTTGTGCCAGTAGACTGACGTTACTATTTACCTTCAGACCACAGGTTATTGTCCACTGTAAGCTACCTGGTATGTTTCATTCGTACAGAGACTAACCAATTACACGCGAAAGGTGCTGCTCAACGGTTCCCAGACAAGGTCGATAAAGACCCCGAAGGTGCCCGTGAACTCAACGTCGCTGCGAGCAAGGCACTCGCTAAGCTGGCCGCGGATAGAGACATCTTTGTCATATATATATCAACCGACTACGTGTTCCCAGGCACGCCGGGGGATGCTCCATATGAAGCCGACGCCAAGCCTCAACCTACCAATCTTTACGGCCAAACGAAGCTGGATGGTGAGCGAGCCGTCTTAGACACGCTGAAGCAGGCTGGAAAGGAGGGCCTAGGTGTCGTTCTTCGAGTTCCTGTCCTCTATGGGAACGCTGAGACGCCAGCCGAGAGTGCGGTCAATGTTCTTATGGATGCACTATGGAAGGCACAGACACAGGGAGCTGAAATTAGCATGGACCACTGGGCAATTCGCTATCCTACGAACACAGAAGACATCGGTAGGGTCTGCCACGGTATGTTTCACTCTACTTTTAGCCACCAGATTTCAAAACCACGGTGTCATTTGAACAAGTCTTGCCAAAACTCTTTGAGGGCAAACAAGTGCGCGAGAAGATTCCGCTGACATTAAGCACAGATATTTCCGTCAAGTACCTCGATACTCCAACTAAGGAGCGATCTTGTCTTCCTCAAGTTCTCCAGTTTTCCTCAGAGGATCGAATGACGAAGTATGAGATAGTGACACTATTTGGTGAGATAATGGGCCTGTCAACGGAAGGGATTAAGCCCAACACGGAAGGGAATGACCCAAATGCCAGTGTACAGCGACCTTATGACTGCCACTTGAGTACAAAGGCGCTGAAAGATCTGGGAATTGATGTTTCAACCTGCGACTTCAAAGGCTGGTGGAGACGTGAGGTTCGCGCATTTCGCAAGTAATAGGGAGCACTGCCGACAAGGATCGCTGCATTCCGGTATGGGATATGTATTCCTAAGTGCAAAAGTTTCAGATGAGAGGAAGGGTTCCCTTGAGTCGTGCTTGGGTGGAAAAAGGGAGGATGTCTTGGACGCAGAACATGACTGAAGACACGACGTATGAAGAAACCAGACCACGAAACTATCACTTCATTATTTCATTCGTTTGAACTGAAGAACGATAAAAGACGACTATAGAAAAGTCACGGCTTGGTCATGACTTTGTCAGATCATAGCAGGATATCAACTCGGCAAGTTTCTATTCGTTGGGGACTCTTTCGTGGAACACCTAACTACCTAGGTAGTGATTAAAACATGTTTTATCCGCTGTAGAAGGTATTTTCGAATCCTGCTGCAGCAGCTACATAGTGCAAGGGGAGTTGTATGTCTCAATAAATTAGCTACCTAAATGGGCACCTGGTTAAGGTAGAGAGCTGGCGTTCACTCGGTCGCGAGTCGCGGCGTCTAAAAGCGCTATCTTCATTGGAATCGTTTTTTTTTTTTTTTTTTTTTAAATCCGTCCCCATCCTAGGAAATATTTTTGCGTCCTCGAACACTGGAATGAATGTCTAAAGGGAGCAAGTTGCACCTCGGCCCTTAAAAGCCTGGCCTCATACCAGAGACTCACCTCTTGCACCTGGCCACATACCATTGCTGCAATTGAGCGGGCTTTTATTACATTACCGAAAATTGAGCTTTGTCTAGGGATGAGTCTGAAAAAGCTGGTCTGCACTTTCTCGTCAAGTCATGTGGTGCTTGCTTCTGTTATTATGGATGCTGACTCCCGCCCCCTTCGGCGCCCCTCGCCTTGGATTCTCATCGACTGCTTGTTCAAATTGCAAAAATTGTGGCCGCTGGTTGCTCTCCTTACAGCATCTCCTTTGAAAAAACTTACACGATCAGCTTAACTCAAGCTCTTATTCCAATATCAGCAATCAGCATTGTTCACCTGGTGTGAATGCTGTTTGAATTTCGGTCTCGTATTGTCTGGATACGAAAGCAATCGTTTTCTGAACATCGAATTGGAAATTCACGTTCTCATGGATGTTATTAAACCTCATCGGCTTTTCTTGTCGGTCGTTTCCTAGGTATCATTTATCAACTTCCGTGGAGTGGACGTACCTGATACGAAAACACCTGCCTCCCTAAGATTAACCCTGTCGGCGATCTTAAGCGACGACCTGCCCAATCTTCTTGCAACGACGGATCGATCCGAAAACCTTGTTGGACGCTTCAGGTCCTCAAAGGGTCCGATAGGGCTGCATCAGTGCCATTCAAGGGTCCATTCACCACTGCAGGAACAAACTCGTTAGCGGGAGCACCATTAGTATGTCGTCCTCAGTGGCGGTCGCGGCTGCCCCATTGCAATTTCATGACTACTTGCAGTTCCCAATCAATGATACAAAACCACCAATACCGGACTTCTCGAAATATAGAAATTTACGCGGGAAAAGTGTGTGTGCTGAATCTCGAAAAACATTTGAGGTTTATGCCGACCCGCCATCAGAAGGAGCCCATCTTGCCGAGGGGGATTGTTACCCACGACTTGACTCACCAACATTAGTCCCGCGAACCGTTCGACGCCGGTCCAGAAGTGTGACTTCATTACTAACATTATCGCGCGAACGAAAACTTATTGAGCCGGTGGTCCCAGCGCTGCCGTCCCCCTCAGTCTCGGTTTCAGTTGGCAACCGCGGAGTCCATTTCTTGAAAGGTCTCGCGGAGAGCGTTACAGGGGTCATTGGTAGCCTCTCTCCACGAATTGCCGCCAGCGCCGACAATGACAATGGGCCCAATAGGCACCGTCAGGATTCGCTGTGTTCTGTGCCTTCGATCATTCGCTCCCCGGTTCCGTCAGCATTGGTGTCGCCGTGTGCACAAAGCTTCGCTGGCGCATCAGGCAATTTAAACCTAGCTTCAGCAGAGTCTCAGACCGCGCCGTCGCCCGCTGTCCCGCCCGGCCCCAGTAGCCCCCTGGCAAGTCCGTTCTATGTTCTAACGCCTAAAACTACGAACATCCCACCATTCCTTTCGAACTTAGCTTCGAAACCTCTACCTCTACGATCACCAAATTTGAGCCAAGAGTTCTCCCACAGCACTGCCCATCTTACTGGCCGTGATCGCAGCCGCAGTCGAAGTCGCAGCCGCAGTCGTCCCCGGGGCCCAGACTTATTCAAACCCCTTCCACCGACATATGCGTTTGATCTGCCAGCTCCAGAATCACCTATACTTCGTACCGTGCCATCTGCGAGCGATATTGCCAGATATAAACGTCGCAATCTACACGCCTTGCGTATCAATACTGAAACTGCTGAACGCGCTGCAAAAATCGAACGAGAGGACCTTGAGCGCGAGGAAGACGAGGCTGAACGCCTAGCCAACATAGTTGCCCGTCTTGAAGCTGAGACTGATCGTATCCTCGCCGAGCAGAAGAAACGCGACCTAGCCCGCCGCCGAGCGCAACTGCCGACTCCGTCCCCTAAATTTCCACGATTTCTTGTTCTTGACAAGTTTTCATTTCTCTATCGCACTCGGCGATCGAATGCTTTGACAAGCCAAGCCGGCACGCCAAGCCCAGGGGCACCAACAGTCTTTTCTCTTGATCTCAGCCGGCCTACCAGTCCTGAGGAATCTTCATCACCAGGAAAAATGAGTTTCATAGAACAGGGTGGTAAAGGTATCGTGCCAGGCACTGACGCCCCAACCTCGGCCAGCAATGGAGGTGAGAGAGTAAGTGGTATCCCTAATCCTCAGGTGTGCTCATTCAGGTTCTAACATGATTTTTCTTCTGTAGCGCGTGTGCGTACGATGCCTATCATCAGTCATAAATCTTCCTGTCAACACTGATACTTCTCCTGTTGATATCCTCTACTCGACTGCCAACCTGACCAGCCATGATATCGATCCCAAGGCCAGCGTATTGATCGAATGCTACGTTGAGCTTGGTCTCGAACGGCGCCTTCGCCGTTATGAACGAATTCGTGACGTTATGAATTCTTGGGATCGTGACCAGCAGAACTCTCTTCTTGTTGTCACCAATGATATCTCACAAACCGATGACCCTGATCTCGATATGAAGTCTGTGCCACGAACCCCAACCCCTCCCCCAGGCTTCACGCTGCAAATGTACCACTCTTCCAGGCCAGGCAAATGGAACAAGCGATGGATCACCTTGCTGGAATCTGGTCAGATGTTTGCTTCCAAGAAGCCTGATTCAAAGGCTTCTGACAAGGACAGTACTGCCCTGTGTCATTTATCAGATTTTGACATCTATACACCAAGAGAGAGTGAGGCCAGGCGTCATCTAAAGGCCCCCCGACGCTTTTGCTATGCTGTTAAGAGCCAACAGAAGACCTTCGTTTTTCCAAACGGCGAGAATTTTGTTCATTTCTTCTGCGCTGAAGACGGAAAACTTGCCAGGCGTTTTCTTGAACTTGTGCAACGTTGGCGAAGCTGGTATCTGGTCAATAAGCAGGTTGACTTTGAGAAAAAGGACAAGCCCCCGCAACTTGCTATACACTTAGAAAACGACACGGTTCTTAAAGCTATTTCTAGATCGAAGAGTTCTGCCGCATATAAAGGGCATAGTACGCAGGTTTCTGTCGACGAGACGCCATACACCATTGGCGCTTTCCAGCCACTTCTTGATATGGACCGCTTTGATAAACCCCTGGAGGAGTTCGGCAAAGATCTAGAACAGGACAAAACCAAACATGGGGATCCTGATACTGAGTTTCAAAGTGGACTCGTCCGAAAGGCGACCTGCAAACAGCCAAACGCATTAACAAAGTCCAAATCAATACATCACAAGCATAGGTCACCGCCAACGCCTCGGGACGAGGCGCAATTCTCTTCTACGGGGCTTTTGGGTCAAGGATACGAAGAGAAACGCAAAATAGCTGAACGGGCGCCTGTCATTAGCCCCCCTCCCACTAACGCAGCTTTCACAAAAGGAGCCTCGCTCCTGGGTCAAGGGTATGAGCAAAAGCGCAGGATCTCTGAGCGAGCGCCAGTCAACAACAGTGTTCCTTCAACGAATGCCGGTTTCACAGAGGGCCCTTCACTTCTCAACGGTGGTGTTGTCTCGCCAACGTCTCCTAATGAGAATATGGCAGATTCAAAATCATGGTTTCCTTTGGGAACAGATCAGTCTTCTCAGTCACGCTACCGTAGTCGATCTGTCCGAGATTCCAATAGGCGTCCTACCACATCTGAGAAGGTCCCAGATATACCCCAGCCGCTAATCAATCTTACCAACAGCTTCCCTGAGCCGCCTCGCTGGCGCGAGAATAAGGGCCATGGCGTAAAAGCCCCAGCCGGTGGTCCCTTAATCAGCCTCGCTACCGGGGCATCGACGAACAATTCATTCAACACTCGGAGTGCCTCTGGTCTTGTTGGGCAGTCTCGACCTCTGCCCTCTTCTTCATCCATGACGGTTGGTAGCCGTCCTCGGAGCCGGTCTATCGCAGGAACTCAACAATCGCCTAGCCATGCTCCTCCTGTTCCTCCTTTGCCAATCAGATCGTTACGTCGAGAAAACACTGCGCCGCTCCAACAGTCTCGTGGCCGTGATCCTCGTCCGCGAGAGCCGTTGATCAATCGAGCCGGGACGATGGGCTTCTCGTCAAGGAATTAAACAGAGGCCGGGACCTTCCTTCCTTCTTTTCACGAGCGATGGGTTATTGAAGATGATGTTAAAAGCTTATGCAGTTATGTCCATCATGTCCAAAGAATAAACGTCCCCCAATCATGACTTTGTGGCCTTCTTGACGAATCAGAATATTACCTGCGGTAGTGGTACATAGTACTGGTTTGGGTGAACAGGAGTGGAAGTGCTAAAGAGAAAGTAGTGCCAGGCTCGGGCAGGGACTTGCGAGTTATGTCTGATTTTGCCGTTATGTGTTCCTTTTGGCGTTTTCCCGGAGTTTTTGTTTTGCATGACTTCTTTCTTTATCTTCTATATATCCTTGAGCAAGAGGAGAAGCTCGTATTGGTACAAGATGGCGGGTTCCATCTTTCTTGAAGAGTGGGTTTACCATGCGTTTTATGATATCAGCTATCTTCTTCCATATCTTCTCAATTTGATTACTTAGTTCATCGTACGTGCCGCTGGTCTATACGGAGGTGACACATGTGCCACTTTCGCTTTGAAAGCAACCTTTGAAAATTGGTCGTCGATCGTACCCTTTCTTTTGCACTTATGTATGGATATGATTCAATTCAGAGCTTTTAGTTTACTTGCTGCGCTTGTAGATCTTGGCAAGGAAGGCCTCGAAAACAGTCTTCTTGAGACCATCGTTCTCATCGATGTTAGCAATGCGCTCACGAATCTGGCCGACAACTTTCTCCTCATAGTCGAGATAACGCTGCTCAAGATTGAGGTCATCGTAAAGCTTCTTGACGACCTTCTCCTTCTCATCGTCCTTGCGGCCATAGTTTTCCTCAAGAATCTTTCGCTGCTCAGGGGTTGCTACGGCCAAGGCCTGGTTGACGAGCCAAGAGCACTTGTTATCCTTGATGTCGGTGCCGATCTTGCCTATATGCTCAGGCTTGCCAAAGTTGTCAAGGTAGTCATCTTGAATTTGAAAGTACTCCCCGAGAGGAATGAGGATATCCTCAGCTTGCTTGAGGTTGCTGGGAGTGGCGAGGTTGAGCTGGTGAAGGGCGAGGGCGACGGGGAGGTAGAATGAGTAATAGGCGGTTTTATAAATGACGATGAAACTATACTTCTCAAGAGAGAAGTTGTCGAGGTTGACATTGTCTTCAGGAGCGGTGAGTAGGTCGCACAGCTGGCCGAGCTCGGTCTGAAAGGTGGTCTCGTGGAAAAGCTCGATAAGATCGACGTAGGCGGGGTGAGAGCGGAAGTACTTCTTGAGAAGTGTGTAAATGGCGGATTCAAGCATGAAAGCGTCGTTGATAGCTATCATGCCAACACCCTCCTGGCGGTACCAACAGGGCTGGCCACGGCGGGTAATGCTCGAATCCATGATGTCGTCAGAGACGAGAAAGAAGGCCTGAAGAAGCTCTGTCATCCAGCCAAGCGTAGCAGCTTGGAAGTACTGCTCTTCGGTAAGAGGCTTCTCAAGGAGGAGGGAGACCGAGTCGGGGACGGACATGCCGCGGTTGCATTTTCCACCGAGAGGGTTGACTTCGAGAGACTATGAAGTAGTGTGTCAGTTTAAATTGGAACTCGATCTATACTGATGAACAGCTTTCATTTTATACTTACTCTTTTGTACCAGTCGAGCTGCTCTTGAGGAAGCTTGTAGGAGCGGGCATGATCGAGAAGAGCCTCCTCAAGCTTGGGGTAAACGGAGTTGAACTCCTGAAGGGTGGTTTGTTGAGCCATCTTTGCTGAATTGCGTCAAGTGAGCTACGTATGCACGCTGGAAAGGAAAAGAACCTGGAGAGTCCGTCTTTAGGAAGAAGACGAAGAAGGAAAATGAAACTCAGAAGTGAGAATGACAGACTGATCTTCGGAACATGTACGATAATTACCGGATAATTATCTACTAATCTCAATAGACTGGGGGGTCTTTTTTAAGAGGGGATTTGCTCAGTGCCCCTCTTCCCTTATTCGCGAATTGGAGCAGGAGGGCTGCGCGCTTTGATTTGCTCGGTGAGGCCAAACAAAGGAGGACCCCGGTTCAAGGGACCAGTGAAGTGGAGGGGTACTAGACCAGTATCTACTAAGGTAGGTGGGGGTGCTGGGCGGTGAGAGCAGCCTGATTAGATACTGGTTACCTTACCGGGCTACTACCAATCTTAGAAGGATAGGTGTACCTTAGGTCGGTGGTTGACGAAGAAAGCAAACACCGAACTTAAGATTTACGATATGGCGTGCAACGAGCGAGTCCGATGTATTTAATCTTAAAGGATACACATTTATTAAAGTCGTTAGTGGCACCTGAAGGGCTTGATCGTGAAACCCTAAAAAAAACTCAATGGCAAAGGATCCGTTGAAGTTATTGATAGTACCGTATCTGGCAGAAATCCAATAGCTGCGCAAGAGACGACAGACTAGCTAGTACTAGGTTACTGGTTGTCTGAAGTTGGAAGTTGTTGTTATTGGAGGGTCAGAGTTTTTGACCAGAGGTATCTGCTTCTGACACTACTAGGTATCCTTCCTAGGGGAGGAAAGAAAACTTAGGATTTCAATCCTAAATAATAAAAAGACTTAGGTAACTTAGCATAATTTCAGGATAAGTTTAAGATGCCTTTTGCTGAGTTTATTTTAACACCCCGTATTAAGGTCTGATGTTTTCTTGCTCCCTGAGAGCCTTCCCATAAACAAAGTCCATTATTCCTACATTCGAAGCATTATCTAAACCCTTGAACTCTTTAACGCCATGTCCTTCCGTGAATGCCTAGATCAAGCCAAAGCATTGGCTTCTTCTTTATATTGACTGATCCCTTGTGACACAACATACTTGATCCGATCATACCACTCTGTATCATTCTCTTGAATCACGGCCAATGCGTTCAGCAGGGCTCTCTCTGATGCACCGTCCTTCATCATCACCACGATACACGCTGCGTTGAGCTCCGCGTTGCGAAACCCTCGGACAAAGGTTTCCACATCGTACATATGTGCGAGTCGAGTATGCGTCGGCGTACTGTCCAGTTCTCTACACTCCTGGATTGGCGGGTAGATTATCAATAACGTCTCATCGATGACAACTGCTGACATGCATTGGATAGAGGAATCTGCACATGTACATACCTGGCAGTCCTGGCACCTCGCTCCCACGGACTTGACATAGTTGTTACACTTCCTACTACCCCAACGATGGCTGCAAGGCCAATGCATGTTGCTTTGTGAAGTCTCTTTCTTTCGTGTCTTGGCCGGAATAATTGATATAGAAGTGTTGTTAACGAGTTCACTGTTCTCTTGATATATGCTCAGCCAGAAATTCGGTTTACTTCTCGAATAAATGCCGTGTGCACTCGCTCTTATACTATGTTTCGCTCGGTGACGAAGCTTGACACGGTAATGATTCGGTTCGCACGTGCTGCAGAGGATTGTGCGAGGTTGTATCGGACACTCATTTTGTGAGATGTCGCTGATATTCACAGCCGTTCGAATGCTGTGATACATGTCCGTTGACTGAGAAAGCAAGCTAATGCACCTGTGCAAGAGGGTCAAGTGCTGGATCTTTGGCTTTTGACGGACGTGAAGATGTACAGAAACACCGCAAGGGCCCTGCGCTCTCTTTGAAGGGAAAAGTTTGAGCAGTAGTAAGCTGTGAACTATTCAACCCTGACTCGATTATCAAGGCACTACCGGGTCTGGCTGTCGAAGTCTACTCGGAGGAGATGGGTGGCAGGGGCGGCCATCATGACTCGATGAGTCCCGGGATAGAGTAGACAGTTCAAAGGTTACTCACTGGAGCCTGTGTTTGAAGCGTAAGGGTGCTGGAGTCATCTTATAGACTGTTTTAGAGCATTTAATACAAACTTGGCGCTCCCACAAGCTCGAACCGGCATCCTTAACAACATATACACAGTGTTCACCTCCTCTTAAGTCTTGGATGCCTCTTCGACTTAGCATGCCACACCAAGCTCAGGTACAACAGCCTACATGTTTATTTCATCCTTGGCTCCCAGTTTTTGTCCAACTTTTCTTCCCTCAGTCTCTCAAGTCGTTCCGTCAAATTGCTGTGCGTCCAATGCATAGGTCCCCTATCCCGCGCCGCCTCAAGTGCGTCGCAAACCGCGTGGTAGACTTCACTGAAATTACGAAAAATGTAGTCAAGTGCAGCAGTAAGAAGATTGTCCACGTTGTACCTTTTCTTTGCCTTCTCGATGTACTTGTTGACCCGTTCGTACGTGATGCCATCCATCTCACGATATTTGTCAAGCAAGTATTGCGCGAACTCGATATGGAGATCTGATGCCTTCACCTCATTGTCTCCAAACTGCCTACCCATTCTCTTGAGAGTCAATTAGAAGGTGAAACTCTGGTAGCGGCACTGTGGGGTGAGTGCCCGTGGATGGATTGTCCTTACCTCGCAGTCAACGCATATGCTTTTCTTGAGGAACACATAGTTGGGGCACTTGACTTCTGGTGTCCAACACAAGATGCAAGGGAATATCCGAACAGCTCTATTGATATTCATTGTACTCCTCTGAGTGACCCTAGAAGATTGGTCTCTAGTTTGAGCAATTCTCAGGGAATGGTTGCCAAAGGTCCAAAAGATGCGAAGCAAGATGCTCATGCGAATAAAAAGTGAACAATTCTTATGGAAACTGAAGTATTCATCGCTGTGATGGATTCGATTGATGTAAGTAAGGAGAATCTGATAATATGAACGGCGATAAAGCCTGGTTTTTATCCTTCAACTTCACCCATGTCTTCTAGTATCTCTCCATCGGTTAAGCTAGCAAACAATTTAACACAGATGTGAATAAAACTCTGTATCCATAAATGCCTTGATAAAAAAACTCGAGTGGTTTCACCAAGATTTCGGAGTATTGACTGATCTTACTTTCTACTGGCGCTGCTGTCGTACAACATCCAACGTTTAAAATGAGTGTAAGTGGATGGAAGGGAGGTGGCTGCAATATTGGTTCAATGGTCCATGTCCAAAAAATTCTCGCAAATCGTAAGATACGGCCATGCCCTTGACAGTTCAGAATTTAAATTGTGTGCAACAAGTGACGGTTCAAGTTCAACGGTCCTGATTCATAGGTACCTGGCGATATTCCTTTGTGTTACCTTTGTTGTACCTATCATGCATAGTGCGAATCTACAGTATGTATTTATAAAAACACTGTCTATGATGCGCGCCCCAAGTTGTTGACATGATGGGTTGTCAATGCTTCGCGGTCATGCTCATGACACCTCCTAACTTCGCATTGGGACCGCCAACAACGCCCGAAGCCTGTCTATAACTCACCAGGTAGCGGCCTTCAAAATCTTAACCCAGTGAACATCCACTGGTAGAGCACAAGGGGCCCGGCGTACAGGCGTTCCCAACTTCGTGCCGTGACCGACTCCCTTGTGCCAATAGCTACCCCACTAACCAACAAAACAGCAAAAGATGGCACTCAGCGTCCACGAGATCTCCCAGTTACGTGCTGCCTTGCAAGATGCCGTCGTCAAGTGTTCAGAAAGATGCTTGTATCAGTCATCAAAATGGTAATCAGTTTCACCAAACTATTATTAACCATGGCGCATAAACTAACGTTGTCAGGGCTGCCGAACTGCTCAATGCGCTCCCCGAGATCGAAGAAGACGAAGAAAACATCAACCCTGCAGATCCCGGACACCCCTCTCCAATATTCGCTGCGAACAGCGATCCAGAAGAAGCAATTTTGGAAGCCAAAGAACTTAGCAAATATCTCTTAGCCAAATCTCTCTTCGACTGTCGAGAATATGACCGTTGTGCTGCTGTGTTTCTGCCCGACTCCCTCCTTTCAAGTGTTCTTGCCTCGCGTGTAGACAGCACTTCAGCATCCGCCACCACTGTAAAGGGGAAGGGGAAGGCGTCCAGCGCTTCATCTGTGATGCCACTGCCAAAGCTCAGTCAGAAGAGCCTGTTCTTAGCACTATATGCCAAGTTCATGTCCGGGGAGAAGCGCAGGAATGAAGACTCTGAGATGGTTATGGGCCCTCAAGATCTTGGTACAGTGGCCAATAAGCAATTACTTGTAATAGGTCGATTCTTAGCAACTTGGTTCGAGGAGAGGACAACGGAAGACGATGAAGTATTGGGAAGCCAGGGATGGCTCGAATATTTGTGAGTGCTATTCTTGTTGATTTAGTGTTAATCGACTAATCACAACCTACAGGTATGGCATGGTGCTAGCCAAAGAGAAGAACGATGACAAGGCACTGGAATATTTTATCCGAAGCGTGCACAAGTACACCATGAATTGGGGCTGTTGGTTGGAAATGACGTCGTTAATATCTCGAGTTGAAGATGTGAGTCTCCCATGTAATATCCTCGCTTCTTTTCAATCGCTAACACCTTCCAAGTTGAATCGGATATCCAGACATTGTCCTCAGAATATTGTCTCTTACATGTTCCACCTGCACACCTCTCTAGAACTCTACCAACAAGGGCCCGGTTTGGCCAATTCTCTTGAACAGCTTCTCTCGATATTCCCAACATCCTCTTTCCTTCTCACATGCAATGCACTCCTGGCATATCACGCCAAGGATTTGATGGCTGCTGAACAGCACTTTACTCGACTGCTGGCACTCCATCCACATCGGCTAGATTCTCTCGACCATTATTCCAACATTCTCTACGTTCTCAATCTTCGCCCAAAATTGGCTTTCCTGGCACACCTATGTTCCAGCGTGGACAAATTCAGGCCCGAGTCTTGCGTGGTGATTGGAAACTATTACTCTTTACTATCGATGCATGAGAAGGCTGTCCAATATTTCCGTCGTGCGTTAACGCTAGACCGGTCATGCTTGTCAGCATGGACGCTAATGGGCCACGAATATGTTGAACTTAAAAACACCCATGCGGCAATCGAGTCGTACCGCCGTGCAGTTGACGTGAACCGCCGGGACTATCGGGCCTGGTATGGTCTCGGCCAAACATACGAGATGTTGGAGATGCATACATACTCATTATGGTACTACAAGAAGGCTGCTGGTCTACGACCATGGGACGGAAAGATGTGGATGGCTGTAGGCTCATGTCTACAGAAAATGGGCCGGGAACGGGATGGTATCAAAGCCTTAAAGCGAGCTTTACTCGCTGATGCTTACTATGACGTGGGGAGCAGTTTTGGTAGCGGTGATCTCCTTGGCAGCCGGAGCGCCACGGGTCATATGGACCCCGACATCCTGCTGCAGATTGCGGTTATGTACGACCAGCTTGGTGAAGAGGAAGAAGCCAGGTCATACATGGAATTATGCGTGGCCCAGGAAGATGGTGGTGGAGCTGCAGAAGCTGATCCGGCTGAGTCGATTGCTATTCACAACGACTCTCCACCCGGCTCAGATAATGGCGCCGAGGGCAACGACAACCCAGGGAACGAGGGAACCGGAGTCACGGCGGCGACAAGCAAAGCGCGCATGTGGCTGGCAAAGTTCTCAATGCGCACTGGAGATTACATAACGGCCTCTCGACTTGCGGGAGAGTTGTGTCAGGACGGTGTTGAAGTGGAGGAAGCAAAAGCACTTGTGAGAGAAGTTCGGTCTCGAATGGAAGCGACGGGAATGCTCGACCCGCTGAGTTAGCAATACCAGCAAGGACAAGTACATGCCTAATCGTGTATTCAGAAGTGCGCAGCCAAGGATGTCTTTGGTTGATGAGAATATGCATCACGTTGCTCATGAAATGTTCAAATAAAGATGGCTAGTAAATAATTTTATTGCAGAGAATACATTCACCACGAGTAGCCACTCGAGAATACGCTAGCAGTTGCATGATCTACTATATACCTATTTAAAGCTTCCCTAGATCTACCGTCGATTGCATCATCGATCATTCTCCTGAAAGCTGCACTCGTAAATGGTACTCCCGTGATGAGAGTTGAGGTCGGCCCGATGATCGAAGTCTATGCATGCACCATTGACACTGAAGTATATTTTACATAGGTAGTCAGTACCCAAGAAATGCATGTTTCAGTACTCGAACTTATTGAACGATAATCGCGGGGATCGTGTTAAACCAAGCCCAAAGCTCAAGGAACTCCTTGCTATAGCAAGGTCTTCCTTTGGTGTATGACTGACTAATAGATCGTGACAATTATGAAAGCAAGTCAAGAACTAACATTACTCTGGCTAGTCATAATACAAAGACCTCTATGCAAGATGGCAACCCAAAGTCTCCATATTGTCTTACTATTGCAATCTACCCAGATACCATGTGCTTTCGCGATTAATCTCCCACCATCATTGGTGTCAGTAATACAGTTTGATTCAACATTGCTTTCCCCAGGAGTGATCACATGGCCAAAGCCGCAACACCAGCCAACACGAAAGCCCCAAAGCTTCCAGACACCTTGTTAGCAGCGGCCGAAGGCACAGAAGCCTCGATAGTACCAGTAGGGTTGACAGGGGGTGGGGCAGCTCGAGATGGAGGAACAGCCGGTTGTCCGGGATTAGAGGGAGGAGGAGGCGACTCTGGGGCAGGAACCAAAACCTCGGGGGGTGGAGGAGGTGGCAGGGTACTAGCAGCTGGAACTGTAGCTTTTGGTGGAGAGGGCTCAGATGCAGGAGGAGGGGGAGGAGGATGGGGAGCTTCTGGGATAGGAACCGTGGACTTGGGGATTGCTGTTGGAAGAGAAGGCTCGGAGTAGGGGACTGTAGCCTTGGGAGGAGGTGAAGCCGGCTTGCTAGGAGGCAGGGGTGGTGCAGGAGCAGATGAGGACAGCACCGGAGGCGTTGGGGACATTGGCTGGCCCGGGGGGGCCGTGGGATAGACAACTGTCCCAGGGGACTTTGTATTCTGCGTGTAAGTGACTGTACACGGGCAGTCTGCCTCGTATGTCAACTTAAATCCAGGAACAAGTAGGTAGTCATCATTACTCACTCGTGATAGTCAAATAAGTTGGCTCCGTGGCCGTGTAAGTGAGGTTTTTATGGTGAAACGTGGTAGGTTCCTGTTATAGTCTTAGTCAAGCTGAACTCAGCTCACATTGTAGTTCAACTCACAGGACAATAAAATGAGTAGTCAGAAGTGATAGTGGTCACGAGGGTCTCGGCCGTGCTGTGCTCCGTTTCATTTTTGAAGGGCGGTTTCGGGACGGGCGACATCATCCGAACAGAGCCAGCTGCAACACCCCTAATGAGCACGACCGCTGAGAGAGCCTTGTAGATCTTCATCTTTGTTGTCAAGTTTATGTCTGAGTATGGAAGCCAAGGATGGTATTGGAGGGAGAATATGAGTATGTCAAGAGAATGTTAAAACACTCAATTGTTCAAGATAACCACGCAGCTTTTATACTCCGCAAATTGACATGTGAGTGCATATGGAAACCACCGAATAACCTTTCAAATCAAGAGTCTAGGAGATTTCCGAATATATGTGAACGACGGGAGACTCCGATGTGAGTGTAGGGTTGAAGATGGCTCTCTATGGATACAGAGGACGCAGAGAATGGGACAACTATATGGAAGACACTCACCAAATCGACATTTTCCGTCATAGAGCTTGCTTAGCTTTTACAGACACAAGATGAAGAATCACATAACCAAGTTATTGATAAAATCACGCTCAGGGTAACTCAAATGAAGTTCAATCCTGCACCAGATTTTATACAGATGCTTTGTGGGCGAGCAAAGTCTCATTGAGAGGGTGACGAAGCAGACGCGATTTAAAGTCATGCTTCATTTCTCGTTATTGAGCGGTGTCAGTACCTTCGGCATCGGTGTGCGCCTCTTCGGCTGCATAACATTGCAATGAGCGGCGAGTCCGTTCATTCAGATATCCTTCTAGATTTTGGGTGTTTGTTTGAGTAATAGCTTTGGATTGCATAAACGCAGTACTTTCAATGTTACAAGCTAAGAAATTGGAAGTTGGTAATTGGAATAGTAACATGACTGCCACTGACACAGAAGGCGTTATACGCAATAGTTAAGAACTGCTCAATTCACGTACATCTTCGATTCTATATAGTCAAGTAATGCTGTGTGATGATATCTAGTGTTAGAAGGAAGGGTAAGAGCAATAGGGTAAAACGACCATGGGTGAGATACTTAGGTAGGTAGTCAAGGAAACGGGTCGTTCGTACTGACATTGACATCAGTAGATCTCTATCAATAATCATCTAGCCTTTTTGTTTTGTGAGTTCGAATCCCCAGGTAATTGTTTTCGGGAAGCTTGATGGCGTCGTGTGTTCAAGAGTCTCTAATTACAAGACTCGGGCACAGAAATCAAGACAAACTATCCAACTATGCGAGAATAGTCTAGAAGTATAAAGCTAAAAAAAAAAAAAAAAAAACATCACCACACAGATAAACCTATCAATGCCTATCAACAACTTCAAAGGAACCCAGCCGTAGAACGGAGTTCGTTAGTCAAGGTCACGTGTCGGTGCATGAAGCAACGGAAGTCGTCACACGATTCAATTCACCCCACCTCGAGCACTTCATCTTCATATCCACGACCTCACAGTGAACTCTTCGCAAATTCTTATTCTTAATAAACATATAGATCATGGGAAGCTTCCGCTCTACACTTCAACGAATGCCGAGTATGAATCTCTGGAAGAGGCATGCCACAACTTCTTCACTTTATACTCAGCACGCCACTCCTACCTGGAATCAAAAAGTGTTGACAAGTCAAGCTAAGCGTCTGACATGGCCCATAACTCTGCTCGATTTCAAACGGAATTTGGACTAGATTAAGGGTGTCAGAACGGAAAGATGAGAGATTCTTCTGCTGTTCAAACTCCCAAGATACTATGCTCCCACCATCCACCGCGGGTGGTTATAGTCTAGCGTAAGGTGACAAGACCGCGCAATGAACTTTCCTGGCACGTTGAAGCTGACCAGCAAAGCACATGGCTATGTGCGGTCTCCTCTTCAGCCAAGTTCGGACGTGAGGAAAAAGCCCAGGCTTGATATCTTCAACTGATCCAGCAGAAGTCAAGCCGCAGAAGTCGACTCCTTGACCCTGAGCTGCCAAAATCCCATGAGCTCAACCAGAGAGTCTACAAACCTCCACGACCATCATTGGGCGCTATTGAGATGAGCCCAAACATCACCACAAGCCCTTCCCATCACCTGGGACTTGAATATTCCAGTGTTTCCCAAACTTTCTCAACAACGACCGCGCCTCAGATGAGGCATTTCTTAGACACTCTACTACTTTCTTGGCCATGAACCTTGTTCTAGACCTCAAAACCAACACGATAAGAGGGAGACTTGCCGGCCGATGTGTGTGGACATTTGCTCTTCGGTAACGGATCAGATCAAGTACCTTCGGCCTCACTTCAAAGATCACCGGGTTGCCGGCCGGTCTCCGAAATTGTGGACCTTTCCACTGACTGCTTGATGTTTTCCCAGCACCTGAACTTCGCACATCAGTTGAAGCAGAGTAGCGCACGCAGGTTCGTGCATCTGATCAACCGAATTTTTAAGTGTGGAAGTTATTGACAGAGTTAAAGTTCTGAACCGCTTTTTGAGGACGATTCACCGTTCGCTGGAAGAATGCTTGCGTTTCTACAATCCGCCACACCGGACTAAGAAATATATGTGTGTGTGCATGAGAGAGAGGACTTCTGACAACTATTGTTAAAAGAAAGATCAAGTGGTAGTGACATGAGGCCTAGCCTCTTCTACATGCAGCAAGAGTTGGTCTGGCAGCTACGATGACTCGCAACAACGAACTTTCTGCCGACATCGCTGGCTAGGCACTAGATTTGGTTCGATTTTGGCGAGAAGAGGACAGACATGTCATCGACGATGTAGCATGAGGCAAGATACACTCGATCGTGTCTGATCGGGAACCAAAAGCTCGTTCAGCCCCAGATTTTACTTTTGCAAAATCCTTCACATGCTATGAAACCTGGCCAAGGGCAGTGGGATCGACAATCAACAAAGATTGGTGATGTGAACATCAGACCTCAGAATGGAACTCCACGGGCCTATAACAGCCAGTCTTAACACACTTGCACACCGTGGCACACTCGCTTCTTGGCTGCAGAACGTGCAGAACGGAACCTTCTCGGGCTAGGCCAACAATTTGAGAGGGAAGCCAAAAATCGCGCGGCGCAAAACCTTTCACGACAGTTTCGTACTGTGGGCAACGGCCTAGACCACCAAGACGGAAGAAAGTCCGCGACGTTTTGAACGCACCAAGAAAGCGATTTTTTCTTTTGTTCCCACTCCGTTTATACAAATCCGTTAAGTTCCATGCTTGTCTAGTGTAGGGGCCTCAGGCACAAAACCATGACCCATAATCCTATTTTGCTCGTCTCCTCGGCCAACGCAACCTAGCATCATGGCGCAGCTATCAACAAATCATTCTCGCGAATACCCAGCAAGCATTGGAGGCATTGGGGTGCCAGTATGTACTATCATCGGGTCGATTCCCACCTTGCCATCTCGTGCCGACCGAGAACCCCATTGTTCCAGTGGTATCCTTTGGGGAATGTAACGAATCATTGTCCCAGTACCTTAATCGCAAATCGCAAGGATGTAGGCTCCTTCAAAATTACCTTGAGTTGATCATTGGTGACGCGGCAGCCCTACCCTGACCCCCATTGAGATGGATGTTATCGGTCTATGGGTTACTCTACATAAACAGGGTCAGGAGCGTGGCAGACTCAGGGCAATTGATCGCCAGGCACAGCAAGCTGTCAGAAAATTCTTGGTTTGCTTTGTTGTCGTCGCGACGTGGCAACATATACCGGGTTTTCTTATTCATCAAAACCGGACCATCGTCAAGAACTGAATCATGATCTTTTGAGGGTCTCGACTCTGCTACTAGGCCCAGGAGAACCAACTGATAGTAACCGAGGGAACAGATCATGGCGCTCGCGTGCACTTTTTTCTCTTTCTTTTTAACACTTCCTGGCATCCTTCAACGGTGCATTGGCTAGGAATGTCGAGTCGTTAGTGTCCGCACCGCGAAAAGTCTGTTCACCTTTGCAGACTCAGAAAAGCCGCAGTGGCTACGATTATTGATTCAGTCTCCACGTGTCGGTAATGGATACGTAAGTTTGAGGTCGCGGAAGGGAAAGCCGCATTGGCGTCAGTGGCCCAGCCAGCCGTACCAGGATCTCAGAATTTTCAGTGAAGTCTCAGGTCGTTGATGATGCCAGCAAGCGAAGCTAAGTGCTTGCATGGGACCAGACTATTCCCGGCGGAGTGCCAGCAGAGTCCATAATTTTAACCGTAAGAAAATTGTGTTCTGGTCCTGCAGGTTTTGCTGACGTGCACACCGGTCAGCTCGCAAAGTTGCAATGAGCGCTGCCCAACCGTTGGACCCCTGTACGGTACGTTTGCTCCCGTTATCCGACAACCTGAAAAAGAAAGGCTCCTCACACCCTCCTTGCGTAGAGCAGATTTCGAAACAAGCCTTTCAAGTCCAACCACATGGACGCCTGTCAGGTACCAGGCACCGGTGGCAAACAGCTAGCCAATGGGAAACCAGAAGCAGCTAGTCGGATCAAGCCAAGCTGCAGCTAGAAGAAAAAATAGAGCGATATTATGGGACCTGGCCCCTCCCTTGCAGGCTTAAAGGTACAGTATGTACAGTACAGTACCGGTAGTGTAGCCGCGGAACTGGGTGGGAGCGGCTACGCTGAATCGCTGACAGACGCCTCTTGTCTCTTGTCTGCCGGCTTCTTGGCCCAAACTGGTTGGGACAGCATTGCCTTAGTCCCATGTGAAAGAGGACCCAGAAGCTTGTCTTTCGAACCGGATTTCCTCTAGATGGCTGGGGCCCCTCTAGCTCTGGATTTGTTGTACTGTACTGTACAATACTGTATGTGTCTATCTTTTAGATACTTCCTTTGTTGTCGCGCGCTTACATACTGTGCAGGGAAACACTACCCCCAAGTCACAAAATAACAATTGAGATGACACAAATTGTTTCATTTCGAGACAACGAATGAGCGACCAGAAGCGATTGTTTTCTCAAGTCCAAGACAAGATGAAAAAAGCCACAAAGGAAAGCGTTGAAACAACGGCCTGGCCTCCCTTTGTTCTGAAAGCTTAAACATAGAAACGGCCCGCATTCAACAAGCATCCCCCGGACCAGTCAGGAGCAGCCAAATGAGCCCACACCCGCACCACCACAGGGACACGCAATTCACCGTACTATGATCCATACTGTATGTATGTATGTACATATGTGCTTGTGCTCGTGCTGGGGCAGATGAAAGGTGCAATGGAATCACTGCAGAAGTGCTGCTGCGGGGGAAAGCAGAGACTTTGTCGGTGTCACAGGGCCTGACCTAACTTACCTATGCATAAGTTGGGTTGCTCTGAGTAGAGCACAGTGTAGTTCATTTCAGCTCTGTGTTGTGAACTGTTGGCCGATAAAGTGGTTCCGTTCACATCGAAGTCACATCCACACTTATAACTCACCCCCACAACACCACCGGGAAGGCTTTTGCAAAGCCCGTCGGGACAAGTCAAGTCAAGTCAAGACATCACTAGCCTCACCCTCCTCGTGTGTTGACTCCACTGAGGCGCTTGAGCGTTTTCCTTGACAAATCTGATCTCGGCAACCCTAGTCTTCTCCGTATAGTACGCCAGGTCTTTGGGTTCTGTCGTGTCCAGATATTGTTTATAAAACGGGCCCTCCTCTCTCCTTTCTCCAGATGTTTGTCCTGATCAACACACACAGTCCTTCCGTTTCAGATTACACTCTTGTCTTCGGACGATCATTCCTTTGACTCAAAGCTTCTCATTCCTTTTGGAAGCACAGTCTATCACGATCCCTGATCAACTTTGAACGAGCTAGTTCTCGACCACCAACTTACTCCATCACTTCGGAGCATCAACAGTTCTGATTCAGTCCTTTATCAGACGCCGCATAAAATCAATACTCTTGTCTTGACGACAATCGAGAATTCTCCAAACAAATCTATCTCCCTTACAATCCCCAAACTATACCGCCAACATGAAGTTCGCTACTGCTCTCGTCGGCCTCGTTGCCTCTGCTACCTATGCCGCCGCTGCCTCGGTCACCTTTGTCACTCTTGACGACAAGGAGCGCACCATCATCTTCACCCCTTCCTCTGGTTACGAGGGCCCCGAGTCTGTTACTGTCAGCTCGGCCAAGGAGGTTACTGTTAACTTCCCTGACAAGTACATTGGCAACTTCTACGCTGTCCAGAAAGGCAAGGCTGATCAACCCGGCATGCTTGGTGAGGTCACCTTCGGCGGTTGGAACGGCAAGACTTATTTCGATGTCTCTGCCATCGTGGACCCCAACGACAAGGACAACGTCAAACAGATGTGGCCCAAGTCTGCTGCCACCCCCATGTCTGGCTGCGAGACCTTCCCTTGTGACAACTGCTACTGGCTCTCTGATGATGTCCAGACCAA
This sequence comes from Fusarium dlaminii, assembly GCA_013186775.1. Lineage (NCBI taxonomy): Eukaryota > Fungi > Ascomycota > Sordariomycetes > Hypocreales > Nectriaceae > Fusarium > Fusarium dlaminii. The sequence goes on along the minus strand of JAAOAL010000045.1, from coordinate 350,576 downwards.
GGTCACTGACGAGGTTGACCTCATCACCACCCTTGGAGACGGCGCCAGCCCCTACAAGGCCAAGTCTAACTAAACGTCCATGTCGCCAGTTCACCGGACGGCCCTTGATTTCACTTCTTGACCACCCCCTTTTACACTTTCACGTTGCGGCGTTGAACACCGCATTGACGATGATATGAATCCCTTTCTACATTACACTACACGATTCTCGTTTTACATACCCCGAAAGATACCCCTCGTGTGTTGCAAAAACCGAGGCCTTTCTTTATAGACCTTTGGGCTGGAGCAGGTGGCGCTTATGGATGGATGGATGGATGGATCACACAGGCAAGACAGGACAAGGACAAAACAGTACTTGAGTCACATTCTTTGGGACTCTTGAATACGGAGCAGCGTCATTCTTTCCGTGCTCTCGTAGCATCACAGGCTTGATGTCTCTTGTATCAGCAAGAGAATTTGAGGCTGGCACTCGTTCTACATTCTATGAACAACTTCTTACACTCGTTGGAATCTGGACCATGTCTGGAGAGACTTTTACATATACTTCTTTGTACATACTTGACTCAGGGCGCAAAAGCTCCTTTACAAAAAGATGAGGTTCTCCCTTTGGGACAACAAATTTTTAGACTTTAGACCTGGATATATAGACTTGAAAACATAGAGTTTTGACCTGTGCGCATCCAATATTGTTTGATCCCGCCATGTGAAAAAAGATTTGAGGTTGTGTTGTGCGTAATTGGGTGACGAAGCCACAGCCACATGTAGACTTGAAACAAATTGCCGCCCCTGGCCTTTTCCTTGTCTGGCGGAACGCTGACTAGCGACTAGCTCTATTTCTGGGACGGCCTCGTTATTTGGAAGCCCGCCGAGTGTCAACTACTATTCTTTGGTTTCTCACCGTTGCCTGACAAAAGAGGAGAGAAGACACGTCAGTTATGCATCACGGCCTGATGTTGTATCTGCAGGAACAAGGTTGTGCCTGGCCCTGGCCGGAAATGTAACGTGGCCTGCATGCGAGTCTCAGTACAGTACAGTGACCGACACTAGGTAAACTGTCAGTGAGTTGCGCTATGTTGTCCAAGTTGGCGCTGACTGGACACCGTGGTTAATAAGGCTTGAATTAAAGGGGCAATGGCAAAAGATGACGCTGCTCTGCGTAATGTTTCTTCTTAGGAAAACAAACAAGGTAGCAAGAAATAGCCGCTACTGAATTGAGTTTTGACTGATCGCGTTGCTGTTGATCACCCTGATTGTAGATCGCGTACCCCTGCGAAGTATGATTATCCCAACAATTGAACCCGCGCTTCAGCCAAAACTTTCTGTGTACGAGAAAACCGGAACAGACCCGGTCGCGGGAGTGTCACTGTTAGTTCCGCGCCTGTGCTTGTGCGACTTCGGGAGACTCTGTCCAACAAACATGTGAGTCGCATAGAGGCTCACTGACTGTAGTGTAGTAAACTACACCTGTTGGGTCTGTGCCTTTGGGCATTGTCTTTATTGATGTGCACAAGGGATAATAGTACTGGGGAATTGTCACTGACAAGAAAACCTCAGATTAACCTAGCTTTGAGAATGGAAAATGAAAAAAGAACAGGCCCTTCAACCTGTAAAGAGAAGCTAAGTATTACCATCAGGTGTAATGAACGCTGAGATGCCAGCTTCTACGGCACGAAGAGGCGGCGTTGCGCCATTGAGGACCCTGCCGAGATCTCGGAAACCCGAGCAAGCGGTTCTCACCAAGTCTTGACAGCTTCCTCCCGTCGGGTATTCAAGCCTAACTTAGTTGCTTGCCGGAAGACAGGTGTTCGGATGGGGCTTGAGAGACTGGAATGCGGGTTGCGGGAAAAAATGAGAAGCTTGACGCCAGTCTCGAGAACTACCAATCTAGCTCACAATAGTATAACTCGGAACTATAATGACTCTCAACTGTGAGAGCGTATTTGTGGTGTGAACTCGACGTCCGGCGGATCTTTTACATTAACTCATTGCCTACATCTCCGCTCACCAAAGGCGAATCAGGATTGAGTGAACGTCAGCAATGCAACTACTGGTGCTTGTCCTGCAAGGAGGCACTTTGTGCAACCAGACTGTCTCGATCATTCGCCCAAAAGAAAGGTGCTCTTAGTTAAGTTGTCATAATATCTACTTCTCTTCCTTCTCCGCCGTAGATTCCGATACAGGAACCGCCTCACTCTCCTTGGATTCATCATCTCTTTTTTCATCTGCGGGCGTTTCTGTTACCGGCTGCACTACCTTGACCTGCTTAGACTTGATGATCTTTTGTAGGTACTCTCCCGTTTCCCCAAAGCCATCCAGTTTTCCGAGTTTTGTCGTGAGGAATTCAATGTCGTTGTTCATACTGGAGATGGTCAGTTGAACTGCCTAGTTAAAACTCAACAGAACGTACCTTTTTAGGCCAGTTTCAGTCTTGGGATCTGCTTCTCTAAAACTTGACCCAAGCTGATCCCTGTAACTAGCAAACACAGGAAGCATGATCATCTGAATTGATGTCTCAGGGAGATGCTTCGTTAGGACACGATGCAGAGTAGTTGTCTCCTTCGCCAATGTTTCCATGTATGAATGGACGCCCTTGTCTCCATCTGCTTCCCAGTCGATCGTCTTCATTGTCCTTGAGTGGATGGCTGCTCGGCCGCCCATGATCTCAACCAGTTTCTGGTAGATACTATCTTGATGCTCTTGCAGTAATCGTCTAATCTTGTCGAACTCACCCATGAGATTTGATACGCTCGCTCCGGATCCAGCGTGACGTCGCACAAATTCCCTAACATGTGGGATCAAAGTTGCTGTGAATGAGAGCGCCTGGGAGGCCAAGGCCAAATGCTTGGTGGTGATGTTCTTTAGCCCAGCTGACCGCGTTGCCCCGGCACCAAGAATAAGCTGTGTGCATCTTGAGTTGAAGAGCTGAAGATACGCGATTAATGAGGTCGCAATATCAACAGTCATAGACGGTATGCCACTGATCAGATGAGAGAACTTGGCGATTCCATCCAAACATAGAATGGCTGACTTTGGTAACATGAACGTTTCTGAATCGATTGTAGCGGTCCTGGTCTTTTCCTTGCCGGTTCCGTTTGTTTCGATTGCATCGTCCTCATTGACAGGCTCTAATTCCGAACTAGGTATCCAAATCTTGGTACTGTCTGTCCACTCATGAGGATCATGCGTGCTGCTCCCCAGGATGGTATTGAGCAACTCGGTGTTCTTCTCGGTAAAGTCTTTGGCATTCCACTGGTCAGATTCCATACCCTGAGCCAGCTTCTGCATTTCAGCATCGCGATTCCGTTGCACGAAGTCCTTAATGTGTCCATTAACCACATTCTTGAGTGACGTGCCGCTTCGGCCAGATATCGACTCGCATTCGGTGGCAAAATAGAGGTTGAGTGTAAAGTAACGGAGGAAGAGGGTCAAAGGCAACTGTGCAGTCTGCTCTGCTCGAACCTTCAAGACCTTGACAATTTTCTCAATAGCCACGTCGACGGCTTGGCCAAGGAGATTAGTAACGTCAAGGCTTTTGTGGAGCTCCTCCTGAACCTCGAATGTTGCACTGTTCATAGGATTGCTTGGGAATCTATCTGGCCTCGGACTGGATATCGGTGATCTGACTGTGGGAGACATCAACCCTTCCCCTTGTGGGCTTTCAGTGAGGGAGCTGGTAATCTCTAACAAGACCTTGACTTGTGTCGTAAGTCTCCTGAGTGTCTCTGTGACTCCGATGTAGATCTTGATCAGAAGGTCCTCACCATCCTCAGGATCCAAAGAGCGAAGATTCCGTGCCAAAATGGAAGACTTCTCCTGATTTGATAGATGACGGCCACCACTTGCAGTAGAGACTGACATCATCGACTCATTGTCGTCATCTGTAGAACTGGGCAGGGGGCGTCTGATCAAGTTTCGGATTTCACGCAAAACAGACTCTCGGTAAGCGACAGTCGCTTCGGCGATATGTTTTGCTCGATGCAGACCGATCATATTGGGCAGCAGTTCGGTCTTCAATTCATCGGTATTTGTGAGATATGTTGGAAAGACTGAAGGAGACCTAGCATGGCTACCTTTGGATCGACTCGCTGCGTTACTCCATCTGAGAAGAATCTCTTGGGATGACACAGATTCGACGTGTCGTCGTAGATCACGGATTAGAATACTCTGAAAGTTGGTTTCGTATGCCTTTCCTATACGAGACCGCAAAGTTGTTAGATCCGCGTGGACGCCTTGTAAAGCTGAAGCTGAACGCAGGTCCCGCAACTGAATGTCAGGTTCATTTGCAGTAGTAGCGTCCCATTCGCCTGCAATAAGCTTTTCAAGAGAGTCGATATTCGCCAGTGCCTTATCGACTTCACCTTCGTCCACTAGCGTCTCACAGCTTGCAAGACCATCCGCAATCAGCCTCAGCTGAAGTACAGCATCGTTGAGTTGACGTAGATTTTCTTGGCGCCTTCGCTGGTAGACAATCTGGAGGCCTCTGGTTGCAATTTCTTCGTCCAAAGCTTTCAGCTCTTTTCTGAGTGTCTTAATTCTCCCCACGGATTCCGCGGCCTCTGAGTGGAGTTCCTTCAACGATCCCAGGGCAGTGAAAAACGTTGTTGATGCGGTGGAGATGGAATTGATTAGATGAACCTCGATAGTGTCCATGTACCAAGACAACTTCTCTTGCAAAATTGCATTGGTTGCAAGAGCCTTCCTTGGCGCGGCAGCGCTTCCGTTGAGTGAGCTTTGCCCGTCATTGGCGTTGGCGGGTCGGATAACCTCGGATCGTTCGCTCACAATGTCAAAAGTTCGGGGATTCTCGAGATGGAATTCATCGTCAAAGTACACAGTTGGGATCGTTGATAGAGGAGGAGGTCCATGCGTGGACCTTCGAATGAAGCCAGCACTTGGTCTTCTCACAGGGCTGTGACCATCATTCGAGTTCATCGAAGAAAGTGATGCAGTCGAGCCTTTCCGAGTTGGACGGGGCTTAGGCCCCGGCCGTAAGTATCCATCACCACTCGATTCGGTCGGGGTATCTTGCTGGCCAGTGCGCTGCTCTTTGTTGGCATCCTCGTCGCTCTCTTTCAAGCGCTGAAGCTGTTCGTATAAACTTCCGATCTGTGACAAATAGGGCTTGAATTCCTCAGCGTCGACTTTTGTGATGTTTGTCAACGTTACTGGGGGGATATCCCGGGCCGTCGGGGGTTTATGCGCGGTTGAGGCCGGTGCTGAGGTGTGAGGCTGAAGACCAGTTCGTACAATTGGGGGTTGAAGAAGTGTTGAGATAGCTTCGAGAGGTTAGCTTTACGATGAAAGATCCGTGAAGCAAAACCAACCATTCTGACTTGACTCGTATACTGAAGCTGCCAAATTACTGGGAGCACTGTCAAGAATACCTCCTACTGAATGAATGGAGCTTGCTGTAGAGCCACGTCGTGATGACGGGTGGGGATGCATTTGAGCATGTCTGTGACTGTTGCTGCACCAAGTTAGTCTCGTTTGTTAGTATATAATAAAGGCGCACAAGACTACCTGTGAAAGGGAAGCTCCCCGCGACCTATAGGTGACAATGCCGCAAGGTTGTCCGCAGACTTGGTAGCGTTGGGAGAGCTGGGAGAGAACATGATCAATGGAGATCTGGATAAGCAAGGACAGCTTCAGAGGTGTATTAGTAGGGTATCATCGCTCAAAGGATTGCAAACAAAATGTGCACTGTCAAATGTATATGATAGATAAGATTTGAAAGGACAATTAAGTAAAGAGAAAAAAAGAGAGGATCGGAATCAAGAATGCGCCATCATCACCAAAAAGGGTCTTGAATATTACCTTCAGTACCTCGCCGTCTAGACACCTTGTAAGTTACGCAACTTTCCCCCCTAAACCGATTATTGCCTTGGCGTCAACACGTGATGATAAGCGCTGAGCTTTTGATAACTGTCCCTTAAGGTAAGGTAGAGCTGCAACCACTATACACACGCGTCGCGTCTCGAGGGACTCCGCGTTTTCGCGTAAATTGACCTAAGGTTACCCTTCCAACTTGCGAGCAAAGCCCCTCCATCGATCCACAAACAAAATCTCCAAACTCCCTGGTCAACTTTTAGGCTTGCAACGAAAGGAAAGGAGTGATTCACCAGCTTATTCAAAATCACGCAGATACACAATGGACCGCGGCTCAATCTACTCGGCTCACGTCTATGAGCCGAGCTATGCTGAAAATGGCGATACTCGAATGCAGCTCCAGACACAGCTTGAAACATTCATCCTTGATTTTCGACTGGATAACAACTTCGTCTACAGGTTTGCGCCCCAAATATCTAGCCTTCGGCAGTCCTTCATAATAACGGCGCTGCAGAGATCAACTCCGAGAGAATGCCCTTCTCAAGCGATACTTCTGCGATGTCAACATCAACGACTTGATCAGCTTTAACGAAGAGCTCGCGCACCGATTGACCTCTGAGCCAGCAGAGATTATCCCTCTGGTAGGGACCATGCAGCGCGCAACATATAAATCTCTAACGAGTCAATAGTTTGAAAATGCACTAAAAAAATGCACACACCGTATCGTCTTCCCTCATGAGCCCAAGGCCGAGATCCCTGATCACCAACTTCTTCTTCACTCGAATGCCGACGACGTCTCGATCCGTAACCTCGATTCCGTGACCATTGCGCGACTGGTGCGAGTCCCGGGTATTGTCATCGGCGCCTCTGTTATGTCATCCAAGGCGACAGGACTCCATATCCAATGCCGCAACTGCGGTCACACACAAAACATCCCTGTTCTAGGTGGCTTCACAGGTGTCACTCTGCCTCGACAATGTGCTCGTAGCCGAGTTCCCAACGACCCAACTCCAAAATGTCCTTTGGATCCCTACTTTGTTGTTCACGAAAAGTCTGGCTTTGTTGATCAACAGATCATCAAGCTCCAAGAGGCTCCCGATCAAGTCCCTGTCGGAGAACTGCCTCGACACGTTCTCATCTCAGCTGACAGATACCTCACAAACAGGGTTGTTCCCGGATCGAGATGTACTGTTATGGGCATCTTCTCGATCTACCAAAACAAGGCTTCTAAGAACTCTTCCAATGGTGGTGCTGTAGCTATCCGTACCCCTTATCTCAGAGCGGTTGGGATCCAGACAGATATCGATCAAGCAGCCAAGGGAAATGCGACTTTCTCAGAGGAAGAAGAGCAAGAATTCCTGGAGCTCAGCAGGCGACCCGATATATACAACGTGATGGCCGACTGCATTGCGCCCTCTATTTACGGTAACCGCGATATCAAGAAGGCAATTCTTTGTTTGCTTCTAGGTGGCTCAAAGAAAATTCTTCCCGATGGAATGAAATTAAGAGGCGACATTAACGTATTGCTTCTTGGCGACCCCGGTACAGCCAAGTCACAGCTTCTGAAATTTGTCGAGAAAGCGGCTCCTATTTCTATATACACCTCGGGAAAGGGCTCCTCCGCTGCAGGTCTGACAGCATCTGTTCAACGTGATCAATCTACTCGGGAATTCTATCTCGAGGGTGGTGCCATGGTTTTGGCTGACGGAGGAGTTGTGTGTATTGATGAATTCGACAAGATGCGAGACGAAGATCGAGTTGCAATTCATGAGGCTATGGAACAGCAGACTATTTCCATCGCAAAGGCCGGTATCACCACTATTCTGAATGCGCGAACATCGGTCTTGGCTGCTGCCAATCCTATCTTTGGTCGGTATGATGATATGAAGACTCCTGGAGAAAACATCGACTTTCAGACTACTATTCTGTCACGTTTTGATATGATTTTCATTGTCAAGGATGACCATAGCCGCGAGAAGGATGAGACTATGGCCAAGCACGTTCTCAGTATCCAGATGAATGGTAGAGGCGCCGAAGACATGACTGAAACCGAAATTCCCATTGACAAGATGCGACGATACATCACCTACTGCAAGACGTGAGTTGCAATTCCAACCTTTTCAATCTTATTTTGTTTATACTAATATCCGATAGGCGTTGCGCACCCAGACTGAGTTCCGAGGCTGCTGAAAAGCTGTCTTCTCACTTCGTCTCCATCCGACGCCAGGTCCATGCTGCTGAGATGGAAGCAAACACACGTTCCTCTATTCCCATCACAGTCCGTCAACTCGAGGCTATCGTCCGTATCACCGAGTCTCTTGCTAAGCTCACCCTTTCACCCATCGCCACCGAAGTACATGTCGACGAGGCCATTCGACTATTCCTGTGCTCTACTATGGATGCCGTCAACCAGGGCAGCAATCAGGGGAGTCGCGAGTTGAACGATGAAGTTAACCGCCTTGAGACGGAGCTCAAACGTCGCCTGCCTATCGGCTGGAGTACTAGCCTATCTACACTTAGGAGGGAAATGGTCGAAGGCAAAGGATACAGCGAACAAGCGCTGAACCGAGCGTTGATGGTTCTTCAACGGAGAGACACGATCATGTTCAGAAACCAAGGTGCCCAGGTGTATAGAAATGGAGCTTAATGTGGTGATGAATTCAGGTAATGTAAAAGGCTTGTTTGTCAATTTCGACAGATGTCTTGGTGGTAGACTTTGTTAATGAGTAATGAGGCGAGATCATTATGACTGTTGTATATGAGCAAATTACAAACATAATCCAGTTTAAGCATGTTCCTCGTGCACGCTTTGATTATCCTAACCATGATATGATATATGCCTCGCGTAAAAAGTCGTGATCCTCCCAGAAACCCCTTTTATAAGCATTGGTCATATCTGCATCTGCCCTTGAGAAGAGAATGCTAAAATAAACTTAGTAAAAGCCCTCTAAGCTTAGGCTAGAGTAAGCTTAGGCTAGAGTTACCTAAATATTTTCATCACTTAGGATAGATGTCCTAAGTTTTCTTGCCTTCCCTGGTGTGCTTTTACGACCATATCTTCGACACTATAACTTAATAGATTAGTATTTTATCTTTCAAAGTAAGAGAGCAAGAGAGTTGAAACGCTTGAAAGTAGTGGTCTGATCAAGAGGTCAAGGAGATTTGTATTGAAGCGAAGGAAACCAGAAGCACACTGCGCTTGATATCAACATTTCCCAGCAGTTTGCCATAAGCAAAGAGGCCATCATTGCTAAGATCACTCATTCCAAAGTGACTCTGGCGCTAGACGAACTTTCGTCCAAAAAGGCATTTATCGAAATGACCAGGACAGAGCTCAAGCTCAAGTATATGGATTGTAACCAAGGGAAAAGGCAGCAGAGGAATAAATATACATACGTAGTGCGCCCACCACCGGAACCACCAGCACCAGAACCGCCGACGTTGATGGTATTATATTGATTCTATATATGTATGTTAGCATGTAGCTCTAAAGTCTGCAGCAAGCTTGTATGTATACTTACGGTCATGCTGATGGATGCTTTGACGACAGGTATGTGTGATGCCGATGGGTGCTTTGACGACGGGAATGATGACTGGCTTGTGGCGGCCAAGCGTTCATAGCGACGTCGCTTTTTGATCCTCCGATGTGATGCAGATGGATGTTTTGATTCAGAAGAAAGGAAGCTGAGGAGCGGGGTAATACGTAAGTGCACGTGATTCTTCCAGGCATCTAAGGTAGAAAATGAGGCAATGTTGTCAGGTATGAATAGAACGTTTTGGCAGGAGCGACAGCCGGATGGTTTGCTCTAGCAGATTAATAATGAGCAATAGCTTTTGTATGGCACTTCTATTGAACTTTTACTTAATAGGTATTAAGTTAAAGGAGAATGCTTCCCATAGAGAATCAGAATAATATACAATCCCAGCTAAATGTAATTATCACAAGTTTATATGTTGGTGTTTTAAGCTTTCTAAGTTTCGGACATTGAATCTTAGTGGAATGACTGACAGGGTCCAGTGCTGTGGAGATGTGGCGCTAAACAACGTTCATGCAAGGTACCAACTCTTAATACACCCAAGGGTGTTACTGTAAGGCATTGCACTACGTACGTAAACCAATCCATTACCCTTGCTCAACTGAGCCCAATGAGCCACTGAAATCATCAAAGCTATCACGGAGAGCCCTTATCCCTTGTCATTGAGCTGGTGATGGTATGTAGCTTTCCCCAAGCAGAGGATGCCATCGCCCCCGACATGGGTACCCTCGACCCTTGTCAGAGTCCACAGCCCAACGCCACTGGAGGGATCACAGCGTTTGAGATAGGCGTGGCAACAGGGATTTGCACGATCAATATCATGCAGATGGTGAAGACCATGGTCAACTCGATATGCCGCGTCAAAAACTTGTCGTAGGACTGAATTATGAGGATCATGAGGTGATCTTGGTTATTGAGCCAGGTGTTAGGCGAATGGCCCGGACATGGAAACCAGTGTGCTACCCTGAGATGCACAGGTTCTATAAGTTCAGGAAGACGAAGTTTATCATCATGGATCTCGGCACTGAAGAGACCCGTGAGGCACGTCAATACTCAAATTAAGATCTTGGTTTGAACAGAACCCAGCCATGGCAACATGCGGTGCGGGGTTTAATTCAATAACGTTGTTACTATTGTTCCTGCTCTGAGCTGCTACTAGAATCTATTTGACTTTATAGTGCAATTGAACCAGACAAGACTGGTGGGTTTTGCCCCTTTATCGACTCTATTGGAACCAAATCCACATCTATGCCAACACCCACTACGGATAGAGAAATTCAAATCTTACCAACCTTGATCCTGCTTTCTACGGGTCGGGTGATAATGGCCATCAGAGGTGTTAAGGCCCAGATCCCTATCCCGTGAAACTTCCATATATGCTTAATTTGCATCACACATTTGAGAAAAGGAGATAATGAATACTGGTGAGTGCCTCATTGAATAGACTTGCTTGTGCGAGTCTTTGTTAAGCTGCGACGAAGAGCATTGCTCGCCCGTCGCTCCAACTCGGCCTCATGAACCTCCTCAGCGGCCTGATCCTCCGTGATCACCTCGTGCTTGGTGCGCATCTTTTGAAGGACGTTAGCAGCCTCTGCAGCGTACTCACACTTCATACGGATAGTCTCCCCGTATCTGAGAACAAGAACGGGAACGGGACACAAGCAACAGCCAGGAAGGCAGGAATAGAACTAGCCCAAGCCACCGCAGAAGACCATTTGCCTAAAAGAGGCTGGACCCTTGGCGAAAGTTTGGGAACGTCAACCTACTGAAGGTTCATAACAGGGATTACAAAGTTAACAACCAACACCCAAAAGATAACCAACTGTAGGTAGGCAAGGCAGAATCACCCAAGTGAAACCAGTTTGTCCACTTTGAACAGGCAGAGTTCAGTCAACTTCTAGCTTCTTCTGTACTAAGGGGATCTAAACGCCATTTATTTTACTTAGAAATCTACATAATCTAACCTACAAGATGATTTCTGAAATGTTAATAGGACCACCGGTTTTCAGCAGTTAACTATCTCACCGCTAGAGAGCACCCGAGCTCCGTTGTCTAGAAGCCTCTGGGGCGGCCGTTGCCAGTTTAGGACCTTGTCACCCCTAGCCCACGCATCCCGCCGCCTCTCATAAAAATTATCCACGGTCGAATAGACTGGCTGCCCATGTGCATCTTTTAGGCAAATGGTCTTCTGCGGTGGCTTGGGCATGGCCGGCAAGTCAATGGCCCTTGGAACATTACCTAAACAGACTCCTGCCCTTTGATCCTGCCACTCTTGCAACATAAGCTGATATGACCCAACTAGATGGTCTAGCTTTACCTCCGGATGCTTTACCCACTTTGACGTAAGGCTGTTAATGTCCTGATCTTCGTGAGGTATATCCCGGAGACTATTGTCTTGAGTAATAATCTCGTAGGTGGTGAATATAACGCCTTTAATATCATTCCGGTCCTCGACATACTCCTCACCCTCTCTAGGTAAAGGGCAATTTATACAAGCCGCAAAGTTGAAGTCAAAGAGCATAATAGAGTCTGTCGACTCATCAATCAGGAGGTTTCGTGGGGCAATGTCTTGGTGCATAATGCCATATTTGAGGTTCAAATCATCCACGACCGTAATAAGCTGCCGGAGCCACTCTAGCTTAAAAACGCGCGACCTGTTCTCCTCCAGATTACCGCCAGGCATATAGACATTAGTGAATCCGACTACCCGACCCTCGAGCTCGTCAACGACCACACGGTCAAAGGGAACGATATTTGGGTGGCGTGGAAGGCGCATCCACAAATTCATCTCCTTCCAGGACATTTGTGCATACTGCCACAAGAAGTAGTATTTAAAGATAACCTGGCCAAGAGTCAGCTTCATTGCAGCACGAGATAATGTAAGAGTAGAAACCTAGATTTTACCTTTTTAGCAGATCCATCTTGGCATGGAGGGTATGCAACAAGGTCCACGTCAGGACCAAGCCTCTCGAGTTCCTCGAGTTCGTCCCGCCGTACTGTCTGAACTCCTTCTGGGAGATAAGTGTCTTGAAGGGATGGATAATGTATGCAGCAGGTCTCGTCGTCTTTTGGATCGTTATATGTCGAGATGATCTCACCACTATGCGATATATAGATTCTGTAAGTATCGGGAGATAGTTGATCGCTATAACGGCTGAAATGTTTAATAGCGAGACTTTCGTCGTCCTGCTCCCCGTCCATAGTTACGGAAACGACGCGTCTCTGGTCCCAATCGGTAATGTGCCAAGTGCTAGGACCACCAACAGGGATACTGCCGCTTAGAGAAAAATACTTGGAATCGTCATCAATCATATTGTTGTATTCTTTAGGCAAGTTAGGCATAGAGATTAAAGAGTAAAAGAGCAAGGCAGATGTAACTATATAGTGAGAAGGAGGATGAATTGGAGAGTAAAATCGGTGGTCACCCATCATAATCCACTACTATGCCTATTTGGCACTATGGTGCACTGTGTGAAAAGTGGTCAGAAGTGCTCTAGTTGTGACTGGATTCGTTACAGGGGTTAGCAGCCGCGTCAATGCTTATTGTAACCACTGTATGGGAGGACAGTAGGTTGATGGATCTCTCGAGGATTTGTAGATGGGGAGGAACAAGGAGAGAATGGGGGGAACGGTATGGGGGGTGATTTATATAACAATATAATGATTCAAGACGGTGGTTTATATCTATATGTGTATTTATTGAATAGTTGTGATAATAAAGTGCTTCTAAAGTCGCGTCTGAGGTAAGGGTTGTGCGGAGCAGAGAAGGAAAGGCAAGGGGTAAGCGCTATTGGGGTCAAGCGGTGTTAAGTTCAAAGAGTTAAGGGCAAGTGCAAGAAGTTTAGCTGAAGGATACAGGAAGCATTTCTGCAACAAGACTCACATGAATCAATGAGGTAATTGAGCAGTGAAAGAAAAACCGAAACCAAGCCGCAAGCGAAAACCGCTGAGCCTATGATAGACACAATCCAATGCACATCTTTGCCATTTGTCCAGGCAAACCAGAAGAGGCCGGCTGGAATAAGTATTGAGCCAACCAGTGAAGGGGGCAGCCTAGCCTCAGGAGGTGCATGACCGCCAGCGGCTTCGGCAGCCCGGGCGTATCGTTTATTGTCTAGGATAGTCCCAGCAACTGCAAATAGCATTCTCACAGCGATGCCAGTGAAGGCAAGTCCTCCGATTCCTGGACTCCATCCGCGACCCTGCTGGAAGACGATTGGGAAGGCAGCAAAGCAGAGGTACATTGTTCCGTAGATGATGGCCATGTACAGTGAGGTCAGAAGGACAATGGGTTCTTTGATTAGCAGGACCCAGGGACGAAGTATCGCAGTCTTGAACTGTGTGGCAATAGTAGTTCGAGGACGACCAACGTCCATCTTGGAGATATAAACCTTCCCAGTCCTTATGGAAAGGACAGCTGCTCGGGAACGCAAGAGATAGGGGGCATAGGTTTCAGGTATCACCAGTGAGTTAACAATCCACACAACACCGGTGAAAATTGAGGCCATCCCCATCACCCAGCGCCAGCCTTCGCTCTCGCCAAGAAACCCGCCAGCAATGGGGCCTGGGGTGGAATAGTTAGCGTCTTCTTCGCGATACCGAGAGCCCAAAGGCTTGTGTGTCGAGCTCTGTGTAGGGGGATGGCCTACCGATAGTAGGGCCCAGGAAAGGGGCCATGGCAAAGAGAGCTGTAGCGAATCCTCGATCTCGAGCTTCGAAAATGTCAGCAATAACACCGCCCGCGTTGGACAGTGGCGATGATCCAAAAGAGCCAGCAACGAAACGAAGGACTATCAAGGCCGCCATGGTCGGGGCACCTGCGGCGCCTGCATTGAACGCGGTCAAGGCCATGAAAGATACAAAGAACGGGATCTGTCGACCATAGAGCTCTGAAATATTTGTTAGGTGGTCAACCATATACCAATAATGCCTTGCCTTAGAAAGAGGCTCCCTCGGTTTGGGTAGTCTAACCTGAAAGTGGTGCCCAAAGCAGCGGCCCGATAGCGAAGCCAAGAACGAACATGGAAACACCAAGTATGGCGACTTCAGTTGAGACATGGAAGTGCATCAAGACGGATGAAAGGCCTCCAGAGTATGCCGTACTGGCGAAAGTAGCGGCCAATGTTGCTATGGCCTGCAAGATTGTAATAAGCCACTTCTTTGATCGTGAGAAGTTCAATGCATTTCGACTGTCGTTCGGAAGGAACTCAACAAGATATGGTGAGTCTGCTGTTCCATGACCAGTGTAGTCGTAGTTAAGAACAGCGTCAGTAAGGCCGACTTGGTCAAGGATAAGATTGAAGTGTGAGGTCTTGGCATTTTTCTGCTGTGACTCGACGTCGGTTGCATTGGCTATTGTTGAAGAATCCGAAGACGTAAGAGGCTGCAGCTGTGTAGCAACCGTCATGATGGCGATGTGTATTCCAGTCTTACATCAGTGTGACGCCGCTCAAGAAGAAATATAGACAGAAGTCCCAAGCCGAACAAAAACTCAATATAAATAGTCGTGTGTTATTTGGATGTACACCTCAAGTCGGTACACTAACATCTGATCTCGCATGTCAAGAGCTAGGATAAGAGCAACTAAGAACGGCACATGCCAAGGTATTATACCCATCTAATATTGATCTTAGTCCTACCTGGTCCCTGGTCAGATTCACGGCCCGTCTTCGCAAGCAGGGAGCCGGTTGGAGCGTACAGACTGTCATCCTATGTGACACGGATCGGCATATGCTCTATCAGTTGCTTATAGGCACGAAGCATTTAGCAAACACCAATGAATGCCACACACGGGTGCAGGATAGAAACCACCAGGTCTTCCAATCAGCCGAAATCCGTTTGAACCCCGTCCCCAAGCTCAATTTCCCTGTGGCTGCACTCGCTCATCTAATATATTGTCTAGCAGTTGGAGCAACCTTGGGCTAAGGACAGGGGGCCCAACAAGACGGATCGGGGTTGCATAGGACAACCCACAATGTGGTTCCCTTCCAGCGTTTCTGATCGCCTATAGACTATATCGGCGATGGCACTCTATCAAACACGTCTCGACCCCATCGGGAGATATCAGGCTGACTTCGATCAACACATGTAGGCTATCAATCATAAATCAATGAAGCCGAACCCCGCCGAACTTATCTGACTAATGTTAAGCAGTTAAGTTTTGCTAAAAAGGTTTATTAGTATGTCATCGGCACTCAGCATCTTAAACGCCGTTTTGTTGTCCGCGATTCGGATACGAACGAACCGGCGTATTCTTTCGAGCCCCATTATGTTATTCTGATCAATGAGACGGAAACTCAATTCAAGGTTTATCCCCAACGATCCCGTTTGACAGCTTCTCGAGCTATTACGCCTATTCAATCCAACCGTGGCTTCGGATTGATCTCAGTCCATCAGATCAAAGTCGAGAAGATGTATGAGATGCTCTTTATATGTTCACCGAATGGCGGCAGAGTGCGCCGCGATGTGATGGTTGCAACATGGTGACCTACTAAGCTCTTGATATAAAACAGAAAGTAAACGGGGTTCGAATCCATTCAGACAACCGCCTACCGATCAGGATCAAAAGTTGTGGAGGCATATTAATCACGTAGGATGGATGGAATCACCCGATACCACGCTGTCTTTCGTCTTTTAAGTTATACCACTATTCTTTCGTCCTTGATTGAGGAGGCGCAATTCAACCCGCTAGGAGCCATTTGTCGTTATGGATTTGATCTCAGTGGCCTATGATATGACGTCTTGTCATCTGCCGAAAGAAATGCCCTGCACTTTTTCCGGGCTGCCGGTTTAATCTTCAAGGCCTTCCCACTCATCTTCGTCTGTGTAAGTTCCTTGACGTGCATCGAACGCGATCTGACGAGCATTGAGATCATGTGCTGCAGTACTGCTAGTACTCTCGCTTTCTGAATCCTCATCTTCCTCCTCATCCTCATCCGTATCCCCTTCTTCTTCCTTTCTATCACCACTGTTATCATCTCTTGCCGTTAAAGAGACATGCTCACCAGTGGTTTTCAAGACTGGCATGCCGAGCATGTCACGGATGATCAAACCGTTATCGTCTCGCAGGTAAGGACCCTCGTTGTCGCTAGTCCCGATATTCTGTACATCGGGCCTCACAAAACCAGCCACAAAAAAGCCCATAACACCTTGCCCATCATCTTTATAAGAGCGAATGCAAGCCTCTGCTATATCTTCATCGCCTTCACAGGCTTCAGAGAGTCCTCGGACGGGCCATTCTCTCAGACCAGAAACTTGATCTTTCCGCAACAGAATGCGCCAACCCCTTTGCTTCGCAATGTCGGATTCGAGAGCTCTCATGACAACACGCTCGTTTTCTTGCGTGTGGACTGAACAAGTGGAGTATGTAATTCGTTTTGCTGATGGAAATTTGAAGGCGTGTAATAGAAGCGACAGTTGAAAAGAAGAAAGCGCCTCCAAGCGTGTTTCTAAATCCTTCTCCGACTTGATGGCAGTCTCGTTACCGTCATCATCTATCATGATCCTGTCCTCAGTTGCCTCTGTCTGCTCATGTTTCCTTTTGCGTCCGTTTTGCTTTGCTGCCGGACTCTTTCCTGTGCTACTGATACCTTCTGGCAGGTGAAGGTCCGGCATCGAATCTCGTCCGACAATTCCACTCCCTGAGCAACTTGGATCCAGTAGCAAAGCTCCGACTAACTTGTACCTCTCTGCCATAGGGTCGACTTGTAGGAAGTCTTGTCCAAATCCAATTTTTGTCACAGGCTTTGAACCTGCAATTCTGACCATTTTCTCCAGAGTTTGGGCTCGTCGAGAATCTTTTTCGAATGCATAGATTGTCTGCTCTGGCGTACTAGATTCGGGTCTATGTTCTTTGAGGATCGCTGCCAAGTGAGTTGTCTTATTGCCAGGAGCAGAGCATGCGTCGATCAGGTCGCCATCTTCTGCTCTGGGATCTAAAAGATAAGCTGGGAAACAAGAGGCTTTATCTTGTAGAATGATTTTGCCCGTAGTGTACGCCTCCGTTTTTGTGAGATCTGTTCCTGCAGTGATGGCCAAAAGGTTTGGCACATGTGGGTCGATGTATATGAGTCTTCCAGTGTTCGTGACGACCTCCTTGATGGATGTGGCTCTAGTGTACTTGGAGAACGTCGTTTCCAACTGTTCTTCGAGTGTACTCTTTACAGCATTGACACGAACCCAGCGAGGGTAATTCGCTTCTTCGCCGGCACATTGCCTCTCAACTTGCTCTCTCAAAGCCTCGAGTGTCGGCATCTTTCTCCGAAGCCGTGCGAGCTTAAACTCTGAGCTTATGCGTCCTTTGTGCCTCTCAATTGATGCACGAAGCCCATGGCCTTGTGGAAGAGCAATTCCCTTTTTGGCCAACAAAAGGTCATGTACAAGAAGTAATGACAAAGTCGGGGTCAGCTGCGTGCATGATTTAGTATAAGCGTTCCGCAATCTAGCGTAGGGTTGGGCTGCAAACCTTGCGCTCGAGTTTCAGAAGTTCTGATCTCTCAATCACTTCTTTGAGAATGAGGCTCCATTTGCAACTCTCTAACACCAAGGCGTAAACTTGGTTTGGTGCGGATTTAAGATTTTTCTTCTTGAAAACACGCGACTTGAGACTGCCGCCTTCAAACGATGATCCTGCTAGAATCTCTGCTGCCTCATGATAAAGAGACATTTTCAATGTAGTTTTGAGGGACGAAGAGCCGTGTGGTGAAGAAGAAAATGTAAGAGAGAAAGGCTGGTCATTCGTTCAATTTTTAACCGAACTTTAGCCGACAGGCAAAATCATTAGTTATAAGTGACTACCACGGTATCTGGTGTGCTTTGAGCAAGGTTTTTCGGAATGCGACTGGACGGAAGTGAAAATACAATATGGCACAATATTGACCAAGAGCAACTGAAGATATACGGAGGCTGCTGTAGCATTCTTAAGTCCAAAGTCCAAACTCCTAGGCTGACAACAGATTCTTCACTCGAGCAACATGGTCACTAGTAGGGTTAGAAACGGGCGTGGTTACCATGCCGATGACTTTTTGAACACTTTGGTGTGCTGCGGGTGAATGTATTTTGCATATGCCCTGGATTCATGACGGGCAAAAGATGAGCGCTCGAGCGCTTTGGGCCCTTGGCAAGCAAGGTATGTCCTCCATAAATGTACATGTGTAGAAGCGAATCATCCAACAACTTTCTTCCTTCCCCTTAATTCCATTCCCTTGCACCATGCAACTTGAATCAAAATACCTGTCCATGAAATCGCCAACCTTATATTCTCCGGTCCAAGGAAGCGAAGTGGTCACTGGACCCCTATACAAGATGCTCCGTAGATGCACCATCACAAGAAATGAGAGAAAAGCTTTCTGCCACCTAGACTGCCATTCAAAGTATGCTATTACCAGATCGGGTTCGCCAGTAAGCAATGCTTAGCGGCGAAGGTGGCTACGGCGGCGGAGATGGTTGTGTCCACTGCCATGGTGGTGAGCATGTCGTCGAACATGATCTCTCTTGTAGCTAGGAGTGCCAGCCTCAGTCTGGACAGGCGCACTGGCTGTCTGTGTGACTGTCACGGTGTTCCAGACGGTATGGACTCTAGTCTTGCACTTCTTGGGCTTTTCAGGCTTGTCGAAGATGTCGGTTGGCTTGGGGGCACTGGAGAGAACATCGGTTGCTTGAGCAGCCGCCTCAGACACAACTGCAGGGCTGGAAGTTAGAGTAGGCTTAGGAACAACTGGTTCCTCATGGACATCAGTGGAATCAGAAGCTGGCTTGGTGTAGCCGGGGAGTTCGGCGGCAGTGGTCTTCTCCCCAGAAGCCGGCTTGCTGGCGGAGGGTTGGACAGAGGGCTTGCTGGTGCTACTCTCCTTGTCGCCGCCGGAGGGCATTGAAGGGGTCTTATCGCCATAGGAAAATCCACTCAAAGGGTTGTTTCCAGGAAGTTTGCTCAAGGTGCCAGTAATCTTTTCATCGACCTCGGACTCAATGGTGCAGTCGCCTTTGTTGAGGCCATAAGTCAGGCCGGGGCAGTGGTCCATACCCTCGGTACCAGCGTTACAGGTGTCAATGATATGCTGGAGGAGGTCTTCGTCCCAACCGGCCATGAAGTCGGCATGGCTGCTGTATCCAGTAACGTCGCCATTGGAGAAGACGAAGGGCTGCTTGCCCTCACCCTCAGTCCAGCGGCCAGTAAATTTGTCGGTGCGCCAGTAAGCCTCGTAGAAAAGGTGAGGAACGTGAATCCAACCCTTGGGGCAGTCGAGATAACCGTCATTGTCCTCGGGGTAGGCCATGTTGTTCTTGAAGTCGGTGAGGCCAGCCTCAGGATTGTAACATGAAGGGAAGTGGACATCAGCTCGGAGGGGAGAATATTTGCCATCACAAGTTCGATCAGGGAACCCGACACCTTCACCCTTGTTGACAGGATCACCTACACCAGCCATCTTGCCATCAGACTTGGGATCCCAAGATGGGAGCGTGTAATCGTTGTTCAAGCGGGGGCAAGTCATTCTGGCAGGATTGACGGGACCTTTTGAAGGGTCAAGGTTGGCCTTGCTGCCAGCCTTTGGCATTGTACGGGTCATAGCATCACCAGCAACGATCTGGAGACCAACAGGGAAAGGCTTGATATCATCGTTGGTCTTCTCGAAGCTGTTCTTTGTCAGTAATATGCGCAAGACAATACGTTAATTGGGGAAGTGAAGGGCTCGAGTGGCGCGATGAGACAAGGCAGTTCTCTTACAAGTAGTAGGCATTGAAGTAGTCGAACTCAACATCTTCAAACTCCCCAGATTTGGGGTCATGGAAGTAAAGAGTGGGAAACCAGTAGTTACTGTTGTCGCCCTTGACAAGCGCATTGCTGCACTTTGACTTCTGGAGATCCTTTCCGGTTGCCTTGGTGCTGAAGCCACTGCCACCCATGATGTGGTGGACATGAGTGGAGGTCTGACCAGGGAAAAGGATGGGATCCATACGACCACTAGTGAGCTGGTCGTTGGTGAAGCGCAAGACGGCGAAGGTACCCGTCTCGTGAGCAGCAGAAGCGGCGCCGGCGAGGACCGCAGCGGCGGTAGCGAAAGCGGACTTCATGATGATTAACAATGACAAATGGTGTTTAAAAGTATCGAGCTAATGTTTTAACCGCACGGAAGGATATTCGACGGCGGAGTAGGAAACGATGTAAATGCTAGCGTTGAGATCTCTGGGATTCTGGGCGCTGAGAATGAAACCTGCTTCTTCTTCAAGAGGAAGGGGGGGGGGGGGGGGGGGGGGGCACGAAGGTGATACCGGAGCACCTGTGAGAAGAAAGAATGTTTCGCAACCGTCCAGTCACTATGTTGAGTGCAAGTGAATCAGAGACGACGGATAGATCGTGGTGGTCGACACAGTGAAAAAGAGGGTAACAAGCAGTTCAGAGAAAAGAAAGGTCTGAAGCTGCTCTGAAGAATGAATGAGTGAGTGAGTAGAAAAATGAGAGGACGTGCCCAGCAGTGCAGTGTACGAGGGAAAAGAAGATAAATAAGAAAAAGAGCGTGTGGAAGGATGAAGAGAAAGAAGTATGTTGGACGAAGATCAGAGGTGAAGGTCTTTGTGTGAACGGGGGCCGACCTGGGCTGAATCCTTTAGGATCCATCCATCCATTCATTCATTCGCCGCAGCTTCCAACACTGCACTGGCGCACAGCGTATGCTATAATCAGCACTGCACTGGCCTTGTCACTGCGGCCACTTTGATATGCTCTAAGCGCGTGCACGTCCATCATTGGTTTCTTGGCTTTCTCGTCATTGAGGTTGTCTATTTGATCAAAGGATTATGATGATGGAGCCTATGGGCGTGGCGAGCTACTATTCCCCCGTTTTTACTAACGGCCGGGCCTAATTCAGGGGTCGCCCAAGCCGCCAGGCGTTTTCGGAACTTTCTAGTGTAGCAAGATGGTGAAAGAGGATTGGCCACAGCGGTTCAAGCCACATCTAGGGGCCATGTGTAAATTAAACCTTGATTTTTGGGCTCGATTTTGTTGTGATAGCTGGGGCAGAGACAGGAGTCAAATCAGATGAAACAGGCAAGAGCTGCATCAGCAATGAGCGCTAATGTCCATTGGATGTGTGTTCTCGTTTTTCATAGGGCTGGGCAGAATCTATATTGCAACCCATATACGTACCTGCATCGAAAAATCTCATTCATGGCGGCTGGCGCCCGGGTTAGTGGATGATGGACAGGGGAAATTGACAGGGACCGTGAATCACAGTTCGCCCCTATGTAATAGGAAAATACGGATAACGGCTCACTAAGTGAATGTTTTTCATAGATACCTAGAGGTAAGTTAAGGCAGATAGGCGGTAACGATTGCAAGTAGTGTACAGCAGATATGCGCTGGCGGTTGGTGTGACTTGGATTCGCCGCAGTCATGTTTGATTGGTGGTGGTGGAATTGATGAGCTGCAGTCCGTATTTCTGCACTCCGGCTTCATCTGCTGTGATACATTGATCATGAAGATGTTTGCCTCAGATGATCATGCGCTAGAACCACAGTCGCGATTCAAGCTGCACAACCGTCACTCCTCGTTATCTACGCGCAAAGAACAGAAAAGGTTCAGAACTATGAGGACCGGCCCGCCAGATCTTGGAGATTACAGGGTCACACCCTAAAGTGCCTGCAGATCGTGACCAGGTCTGAAACAGCAGGGATCTAACTGGTGTTGCAGGGGCAGAGCCATGGGCTTAATCTGGATGATCGAGATGGTCCTTGGGTGATCAACGACTATAACTATTCACGGTTAGTTAACTTGATGAGAATTCGATAGTCATTTATATGTTGTTGCCACCTCATTCTGAACAGCAAAGTTCACAATTTGTCAACCTTCAATCCATAGAACAGGCTGTTCTGAGCAACACAGGAAACCTCAGGCTGATCCTTGTACTATTACTTGTGGCCGCGAAACGGAGCGGGTGTTTCAACCCTGGAGCAACCTGAACTGGGGTTAGAGAAACAAACAGTGTATCCATGCTTCACTCAAAAACCTTTTCGTTTTCGTTTCCCTCCGATGAGCCTCCAAGCGGTATCCGAATATCACTCATAATTGCGTGTTGTTGATTGCGCCACTAACTCCTAGCAAGAGGTCGAACACTGTTGGATTGATCTGGGCTTTCATAGAGAATCTCGCGTGGCTTCTACCTTTCTCTTTACTGCTGAGGACTACATAAGCCCCGCCAGAATGACCTGAAACGCGCCAGGATTCTCCCTGCTTGCTGATCGAGGGAGCTTTGTCAACGGCCGACTTCTCTTCAACTCCTCAACTTGGAAGACTGGCTAATCCCCAGGGAGCAAGAAAAATTCCGGCGTCAAGCCAAGGGGTTAGAAATACCTAATCTGGGGTCTGCTAAATCCATACTAAATTATACTAACTTTACCGATGTCTTCTTGTCACTAAAGACGGAGGTCCTAAATTTTATTACCCCACTTGGCTAATATAACAAAGACCTGAATGGTAACAAGCTTTGTTCTATGAATTGTTAACCCCGAGTTGAATTAAGCATCTACTATGCCGAAGATTATCTAAAGGGAAACTCTCAATTAGACTGTTTAGCTGGCTCCTATTGGCTAATGCGTGTATTCCTTCTGTAGTCACTCTTCACCGCCAGCTGCCACTTGGGAGTTGATGTCACTTCTCTTTCATGAGCGCCAATCTGTGCCATGGAACATCCGACTATCCCGCGAGTGATTTCGAGGCCTTGTTCTTTATTCATATCAAGTTTATTCATCCCAAGGAGCGTTGAGAAGTCAGTAACCATCCACTAGCTAGTGTTATGGACTTTATTCAGTTGAAGCAGTAGAAATGTAGTACCAATATTCTCAGCCATGCCCAAATCAACTTCGGAAGGAAATGTAATACCTCTGCTAATAGAGATCCACCTTAACGAGCATCCGTTAAATCAACGGTCCTCACACAATTGTGAGATATCAGCTTGTTATCATGCTAGTAAGTTTCCTCTTTATTCACATAAAAGGTTAACTGGATGGAGGCACTGGGATCCAACTCACCATTCGCCCATCTGATGAGCCCTATATCTACGGTAATTTCCTGATTCTTGACTGAAAAAGTACTCGACGGCGGTCACCCGGTTATTTGGTATCTGCGAACCCTACGAGTCTCTGATAGATCCTTTCAAGATGTCTCAAACCACTAGGCCCGTTTATCATTGCGTGGGCTTTAATGATAGGTCAGATGTCAACTCATCATCGATACCTCAAAGAAGGCAACTGGAGCCGTGACTTCATCGTCATTCTAAACATGCTTCAAGTTGTACGAAAGTTACGCATACTAGGCAAATGGATGCAGGTAGCCGCTATCTTGCTTCGATCTTCAATTGATTAGTTAAACCATTGTATTCAACCCCACGCCTACATAAAGTCCAGAAGGAAATTTGGAGAATAGATCGAATAGTCCATCATTCTGATCAACCACAAATGTATTTCTGTAGGCCAGCGTGAACACTAATGTTCTACACTAAATGGTTATGTCTGTGTCACTCAAAAAGGGTTCAATGTTAATATGTCCGTTACTAAGAATTGTCTACCCTGTATACAGCAATGATGTTGAAGGTTAAAGTCCAGGTTGGATCAGATTACAACTTTGATTATTGCAGAGAGGTTATTTTTCAAGTTTCGCTCCTGGTAGAATGTGAGAGCTGGCCTTATTACCATAAATGGCAAGCATACCAGACTGTGCTGGGTTGTTATGAGTTCAAAGTCTACTGCGAGAATAGATCTATGGTTGTGTTTCCTGAGATTAACTCTACCGTAAACTTCGTCGAGTCTGCTACTTCAGTAGATATTTTCCTAGTTTGACCATCATCGGTGACATGTTCTTTGGTGCCAAGTTCATAAACTGTTAGCCACGAAACCAGGATTGATGCTTGAAAGACCCAGCGATACGTAGAAAACCTATGATTTCTTCTCCCGATTTTATCAGGATTTTGAATTCAAAGGTTTTGTTCCGTCCGTTTTACGAGTAAGAACATAATCAAAGCCACCAACATAGTAATTCATGGCATTGAAAACATAGAGATTCCCGGTATAGTACTGGACCAGTTATGAGCCACATGAAGTTTAATGAATATATTTTGCTGGAAGAGCATTTCCATGGTATGAACCCCTAAATATCTGTTGGTTACATTGTCATGCAACCCTGCATTCTTCAGGGACATGCTTGTGGCCTATTGGTTCTCTACGGCTGATGGGGGATATCTGCCGTTTTCTGTATAAGCTCTCTCGAGAGTTAGCCGATGTTTTAGACGAGGCCTTCTCTCCCCGTTATACGGAGGTGGTAGATCGACGCCAAATTCCAAGAACAAATCGCCTCATGGACATAACCAAACGCTTGCCAGAAGTAATTTTACGCCGATGTGCATAAAAGCAAAAGCTGTGGGAAATCTCGATATCAAGCCGCTCACACCAAAACCGGACAGCCACTTTTGCAATGCATTCTGAGACAACCTCAGTTGATATAGTCAGAAGCACGTAATCGGTAATGCGTGGCGTACGGGAGGGATACTAGCGCTGCCGGTTTTTTTTCCAGATGGGTTTTCTTGAGACATTGCATGCAGAAGACTTCGCCGTGCGGTAACATGATAAACACAATCTTCCCTTACATGCTGTGCCCCGTGGACCCATACGATATGTCAGGAGGCTGAGCCAGTACCTAGGAATTGTGCGTTGACATTTTGCCCTGTCGAACACTTACAAATAATTCGTTATAGCTTCCAGGTGCTTTGGAAAAGACCACCGCTCTCCTCGCATGCCAAGCTCCATGATCTGATCCAGCATCCACTCTGTAAACAGGGACACGATAGGAGAAGCTAGACAGGGGAAGAGGAAGAATGGAGTTCTAGGCTTCAGCAGTAGGACTCTGAGAGTGTCTTGGGCTGTGGTATATTAAGGATTGATAAGTTGATGTCGGTTAACGCAACGTTGGCAACGAACCTGTTGTTGCTAGTGAGCTCGATTCGTCACAAAATCGACTAAGACACCGTTAGAGATCTATAAGAGTCGACGATGCCAGCAAGGGGACAGTGCCATGCTATTCATGTGCAAGAAAGACACATCTACTGTACCATGTTGAGCTGAGGCTTGCATGGTGAGGGGCAGCGCCGAGAGGCGACAAGAGGGATGAGTTGCTGGATCAAAGATGTGTCTCAAAACCTTGTGTCTTTCTCCGGGCCTTGGCATGATCGGCAATGACAGTGATTCAGAAAACACATGTCAGATTTGCCTCTGCTTGTCACTCACATATCATCAATCAGTGGAATGCTGTAGCACGATTGCTCCGGAGACTCATCTCCGATGCCCTTCTCCGCTGCAGCCCGAGCTGGAAACAACGAAACTTGTTCGCAAGAGCCTGCTTCTTATACAAGTCCAATGTCTCGCTTTTTGTACTTATTTTGACATCCGTCGCCAAGGTACGAGACCGGGTGTCGTATGATGTTTTCCTTCAAAGAAGCAATGCAGTACTCTCAGAGACTTGCAAATGACAAGCGTTCTCCGGGTTAGCTTTCACGATATCCAATAGATGCGGGAGCATGCGTAGTTCCCGCACCAGATTCAACCACTTTTCGGCGGTGGCTATGTATATATACTGTATATATTTTCACGGGCTGAAGTCTCAATGGTAATCTGTAAAGCGGATAGCCCCAAGCCATCGCAACGGCGGAGCCTATCTCCGGACTGCATGATTCGGGAAATTGGCAGTATGAGGCCCAGTGATATTCCAACAACGATGGACTTGTGAGCAGGGGTTGAAAATGTCTAATGTTTAACCAAGGTTCTGTCTGACATCCGGTGATCGAGTAGGTGTGCATTTAACAAGGACAGCCGTCTAAAAGAGGCTGATACGCCAATTTTGACATCTATGAATATGAGATAGATAGCTTGCCTGCTTGCTTAGTGCAACCAACTCTACTCTTCCGAGATAGTTTAGCATGATGCTAGACTAGTTGCCGATCAACTCAGCGAAGTGGTGTGGTGCCAATCTTCTGGATGCCCTCCTAGTAGTCAGTTGGGCGATCAAAGAACGTTGAGCTTTACGACAAAGGATAACGCTGCCAGGTCACAAAATTTTCTGTAATCAGACCTTTCCTCTTTCGCGAGATCTCACCTTGACATCTAATAAGTACTAGTTAACTTGACGGATCACATTCAACAAGTTGCACGCATTTTGCCACTGTTACACAAGGCTCGTTGATCCAGACCCTGCATTAGAAACATCAAACCCTCCCCAGCGAGCGGTCATGCAGTTGAACTTTGATGAGAAACAAACTACTGCACAACTTTCTTCGTGGACGCCCACGGAAATATCTGTTTTGGGGGACGAATGTTATACTGGAATGCGACTATGACTTGTGACCCGTAAGCTACGCTTACTCAATCTTCCCAGTCTGGTCATGACCCGTCTAGGTGCTGGGACAGACCCAGAGGTCATGCAAAGGATTAACAATCATGTACCTGGAGTAACGGGAGTATCTACACCTTCTGACTGCAAGGAACAAGTCAACCCGGTTATTGCTAAAGTTGTTGTTCACAGAAGCTTAATGCATGAATCCTGTTGGTTGTGGGTCGACTTCTTAGCTATCACGCATCGGCAGTCGAGCGATATACGACCATTCTCAAGAGGAGTCGCGATTTAGAACGGGCATTTGGGGTTCTTAGCGAGAACAAGCGAATATGCAAGAAGACAGGGAGAATAGCTGTTCTCTTTATTCCACAAGTTGGGATATGGGCACAGTACCCCTTCTCAACATCAACTTATATGCTGAAACTATTTTAACTGAAGCATGCCTTGCTGAAACAAAGGCAAACCAATGGTATACTGAGCATATCAGAACAGCCTTCATTCTGTAGCGCAGTATAGAAACACCCAGGTAGCATCGTCAATCAATATAGCGCCATATTGTCCCATCCGTGTACGTGTATGACCCGAAACTTGCCTGCCTTGAAAACACATCGAACGCCCTGTATATTATATGCTGCGTATTCACTATCGTACCGAACGGCGTCGCCGCTTTCCTTGCAACGTAGCTTCGCCCTCATCTTGCTCTCCATCGCTTGAATCGTCGTGACTCCTGGTGTTTTTGGACCGGTCATTTCCCTTCTTGATAGAAATAATACAGCCTTGCTCCTTAAGTCGCTTGGTCAACTTTGTGCTGGCCTGCATCCCAGGAAAGTCCTTTGCTGTATAAACAGTAAAAACATCGCTCAGAGCGGTAACCAAAGTCGGGAAGCGCTTCACCTCTTTTGCGCGGATTGGGTCAATTTTGACTAAGGTGAAATGAAGGCGAAATGAGCCAGGAGTTCTGCAAGACAAGTCTGGAAAGCAGAAGAAGCAACCCTCCTCGCCATGTTCATCCTTGCCAACAAACGGGGCACTGACTAATAAGCCCATGAGTCGGCGCTGTTGCCGATACTCTTCAGGCATGAACGAGGCATCACAAGACCCAGATTCATCGGAAATAGAGCAGCTCATCACGTAGTGGGGATAGCGCAGATGTTTTACTGTCTCTTCTTTCGTGAGACTGGCGTCTTTAATGAGAAGCTGAACGATTGGCGGTGGATCGATCACTCTCCGGTCTCTCTCCCCAAATCCACATGATCGAGCCGCAATTGGTTGCTGCCGTATCTGGAGCTCAAAGCGAGCATCGGCTGAGCGATTGTTCACGCTCGTCCTACTGCCACTTCTCTCACCAGTGGTAAGAATGTCGGCTATCCTCATAGGATCAGGCCTCGATTCAGTTGGAGATACCATAGGACTATTCGAATCAGGTGGTCTACCATTGGTTGCAACGGCCGGATTGAAGTGGTACTCTGTGAAGGGAGGAACGGCACACATATCGATTGATGGTCTATGCTGACCATGTACGAAGGCGGGCGGTTGATCCTCTGACACCGAGTGCAGTCTCGGCGCATATACTGGATGGTGGCCTTGCGCGTGGTCCAGCATTTCGCTATTCCGTAGAAGAATGGTAGCTGGAGCTTGGGGTGGACGGGCTGGCTGTCCAGCTGTATGGTCAGTAGCATATAGCCCAGATGGTGGATGAGGAGGATGATGAGGTTGGTTCTGAGGCACAGAGCCTGGCATCTCATTCAATTGGTAAACATGGCCAGTTCGCGGGTGTTGATGATGCTGCAGCTGTGAAGGACGACGATTATCGGGCCCTACGGTGAGTAGGCCCGCCGGAGAATACAGGCGTTGGTCATAGTGAGAGCGAACTGGACCCCGAGGAGGATGATGTGTGTCCGGTGCCCAATTCATTATTGTCGTCGCGTGTGGATGTGGCATGGCCTCCGGCATGGTCTGTGGCATCGCGTTCAGCCGCTGTGATGTTCGTGCGGCGGTCTCGACAGCTGTTAAAGACATGAATGTTGTAGAATATTTCTGGTTCAGTCAGGAAGGACTACCATCAAGCTAAATGGATGGGAAAGAGAGACGCCAGTGTCGAGCTTATTAGTGGAAGATCAGTGGCCGCTTAGATCGGTTGCATCAACAGCTAACTTATACCCAGGTACTCAAGTATAGAACCCTTTTGGTAGCGCCCAATAAGAGAATAGGATCAGCCAGGCCAAGGGGAAGAAAAGAGCGGGAAGGGCCCAGTAGTCCACTGCTTCCAGGGAGTCGGCTGTAAGACGGAATGCGGGCGGTTCCACTGACCAGATAGACGATGAGGGGAGTGGATGAAGGCTGGTGTAGTCAAAGGCGTGTAGCCTCAATGGGCTCCTAGCGGTCTGAAAAGACGCTATTGACTCAGATCGATTAAAGCCTTTCTTTGGGTGAGACTAGCAGGTTGGCTAACGGCCGGGGGAGCGGGAGAATCTCGGCCAAGCCCACGACAATGACCGGGTTGAAGAGAGGTAGCAAAGGAAACACAGGCTCATATGCTGCAAAAGACTTGGAGGAAGAGAGCCGTAGAATGAGGCCGCGGTCAGCCGTGTTTCTGCTGTATATTGATGGAAAATGTGAGGGATGTGGGCGAGCTCGCAACCACACGCACCAAGAAGCGGGATTTGGTTTCTGCTAAACCTGTTTCTAACGGGGAATATGACGGCTGTAGAGAACGCAAGACTTTGCGTGAGGGAAAGGGATAGCCAACGTGCGGGCGAATGAATATAGGTCAGAACGCGAGGGTATAGAGCCGTTTAGCGTCACAATGCAAACACCATGCCTATGGAATAGAAAACAAAGACCCGGAGGTCAAGTAGTTGAAGGGACGACGACCTAAGCGTAAAGCCGTTCCAGCCTCAGTCGAGAGCGGAATAAAATGGTTCGAGTCCGAAGGTTTCAGACGGCTGAGGCAAAAGTCAAAACGAAGGAAACTCCCAAACACTGGAGAACCAGGAAGCCACCAAGATTCCCGCCTGTGTATTGTCGGCGGAGGACCAATGGCAGAAGAGATATCGTTGAGCTTTGAGAGGCAGTAAATCGAAAAAAAGAAGAAAAAACTGAAAAGAAAGCCACCCAGCAGTGTGCCCTAAGATCAAGCCCAAATCGTCGATTTCGACGATTTCCAAATGCGGATGTCAGAAAACGAAATGGCTGACGTTGAAGATATAGTACAAAATGAGACCTCGCAAGCACAAGTTCTAAGATGATGGCAAGAAAAGCTAGAGATTATTGAGTATGACAGGGGGAGGTGGGATTATTAATAAATATTTGCCATTGCCTGGCCTACCAACAGACATGAAAAAGTCTTGGGCATAAAACCCAAAAAGCACCCATTAGCACTCGCCTCCCGCTACCTGACCTCGGATCACAGCCAATACTAGGCACGAGATGCAAATAGAGCATCCATGGTCAGGTAAAGTATGTATGTAATAAGAAAAAATTGTGTTGCTAAATGCAGTAAAAGCAACTAGCTAGGTAGGTCGGTATGTAGGTGAGTGAGTTGAGCGGATGGATGCTTGCAAGGGAATTGACCTGCCATGCGGCCGCAGATAGAGAGGCCTGAAGCCCCGTTTTACAGGTCTGCATGTCACGTAACAAGCACCTCATGGAATCAATGGAAGTGCCGCCGGCAGCAGTCGCGCATCTACAAGTATAAAAGGAGGCCTAAAAGAAATGGGGCTTATGCAAATCACCAAATCTCGACCATGGAAACAGATCGGTATCGAGGGTATGACATGACCTGGTGTATAGATACTCTGGACTCTCCTGTCCATTGCGTTGTCGTAGTTATGGGTCTCACAAACGTTCTCTATCATAGGCCATCATTGAAATCATCATATTTATGAACTCTCAAGCTACTTGATCTCGAGTGCACGCTAACGAATGCAGCCTCCGCCAGCAAAGTGCCAGTCTGGGATCTTAGCTCAAGTGGGCATCGCACGCCAGCTCATGATGGGTATATGTGGACCTTGGTGGGTCGATCATCGAAGCATTGGATTCCCCTTATGGCATCAGAAACACATGGGAATGGAGATCAGCGGATGGAAATATCGCGAATCGCATCCCTTAGTTTGGCTTGCTAACCTCAGGTAGCTTAAAGGATATTCCAGGGCTGAATCTGGCTGTTAACAAGATCGATTCAGGTCTGTGCCCTTTCCAAGCTCGGGTAAGCTACCTACCTACCCACCTAATGCCTTACTCAGATCGAAGAAACCGAATAAGAAAGTCAGAGGTGAGATCGGCAAATTGCATCTTATCGAGGAATCTCAACCATGTTTGTTAGACTCTTTAATGTCTAATTAAGGTAGCTACTAACCCAGCATCTCTTCCCTTAGCCAGCAACCTGTCAACTGTCACTCATCCACACCAGCAGTCAAAGACTGGAGTTGTTGATTACATCTATCTTGATTTTTAGTATCCGTGCCGTTGAGCTTCTTACTTCCAACCCTCTTTCCTCCTGCTATCAAAGTGCTGAAGCAGGCTCTCGACTCTTCTAGCCATGTCTATCTCGAATGCTGACCATTTGTATCCTGTTCAACATTCAAAAAGGGAACGAGTCAATGTGCTAGCCAGGTCAATTTGCTTTTTGATCTTTGGCAGCATGACCTTGAACTGAGTTTCAGCGCCACCGCGCTTCGTCAGGCTTTGTTGAGATCAGGTAACAAAAACCAGGCTGGCTTCCCTTGTACTGCGTTCCGTGTCCGTTTCTCAAACGGGAATAACTTTCATTGGCCTCTTCTCTGGGAGCTCAGTGATTCACTTCTGGTATGTACAAAAGCTGAGTTGGACGCTGTATTTGTAGCGTAGATATGTGTGTTGACATGTCGTATAACAACCCGGGCGTCTTGAGTATAAATCCCAAGCTATTTCAACGTTGTGGATAAGTTTCTCTGCAGGGACGATATTGTTACATCGAACTAAGCCTGCTGACTGCACATGCATATCCGGAACTAGGCCCTCACCCCGAGGCATGCATGTCGTCTGTGTGGCAAGAGCCAAACTTGTGAGACTACTACAGTACATAGGTATCTACATTGGAGCATTCTATCAGCACTCACCGATCCAAGATGCCCACATAATCGCCTCCACTCCTCAAGTTAGACGTGGGGCTAAAGGTTCTCTTTCTCCCTTCAAAGTACAACCCTCATCGTCACTGGCCATCAAAGACTATAACCTCAAAACAGAAAGCCGGCGACATACCTCCGCCTCCTCCATGATGTTAGAAACACAATATCGGTGATGTACAGTGATAGGTATCGTCTGCTCGATCCATGGATATATACTCCACAGACCTGGAGCGTGGGCAAACAAGCTAGGACGTGTCTGGTAATTCGTCATTTCCACGTCATTCAGCTTTGAACTTTCAATTCTGCTGGCTACATTTCGGTCACAACATCATGCACAATGTTATTCGTTGAGATACGCGAACCAAGACGCCATCTCTGGACCTCTGGCCTTGCTACAGGCTAGCAGACTCTTTTGTACGGACACGGGCTCGGACCTTCAACCAAGTCTGACACACAACAGACCCAAACAATCATATTGAATGATTGACAAGTCGTTACAGGCCTAATAGGCCACCCTGCAGCTTGTCTGTCAGAGCTATCCTGCGATTGGCTCTACGCTTGAAGGGGAATGCACCTTGTTGGTGATAGCAGATCATGAGCACCAAGAGATTCTGCTATGGGCTTATTGAATAATGGCATAACACCCACGAAACGATTCAATGATAGAGTATAGAGGATTGATTTCCTTGTTCTTCTCCTGTCTATTGGGAAATGACCGACTGTTCTCGTTATATACCCAGCTATTATTGGCAGGGCTGCACGTCATACACCTCAGCATTCCGGCCTTCAACAGCAAACACAATATTTTAATTGAAGTACATGCCAAAATGACACCATATGTTATTGAAGCGCCTTCTTTGCTTGCATGCATGAGTGCACGTCCAGTTCCATGGCATTGGAACAGTTTCACATTAACACCATCCCCTCACTGCGGCTTACCACCAAGCTTGGCTACGTTCCACAACATCTTGAAGACGAGCTCTAATCCAGTAAAATCGGCCAGTGACCGCGCTAGTCTCTACTGCACTGCACATGCATGCCTAGGCTTTATCACGAACAAGAGATGGATAGCCATTGCTATAAGACCTCCTCTCCCCAGCATCGATGCTCACTTACAGCTTGGTCTGGCACCTTCCCAATTGATCTGATGAACCCTTTAAGGTCTATTCATTCCAGCATTGAGACGATATAACTGCTTCGTTAGAGTTATCTTGACAACAAATCTCCTACCATGAGAGGTGGTGCTGAGTTATCCCACTTAGATCACCAGCATTATTACTTTGTTAGCTTCAATATTCGTGTGGAAAATCTTAATTGTGATTTTAGGTTATCATGTACTGGGAACAGATATCTCGGCCGCTATCTTGTAAAAATCGTCGTAAGATCTGACCAATCCTTTTCTTTGCAAGATGGGATAGTTGAGTCGTCAGCGCAGGAGTTGGGCAGCTACTTGTCCAGTTTGTTGTATACAATATTAGGCTGTACGAGTAGGCCTGCTTGCGTGTGAACACCTATTTCGCACATCCACAATCGAGCCCGGTTTAATAGCGAGGGGGTGATCAAGATACGAAAATGAGGCATGAGAAAGCTTCTTGGGTCTCTATTCCATCTGCCTTTATTCCTCTTAGTTGTTCACTGAGCTTCATATATCGAACAAAAAAGTGTTCAATACCGACCATTAGCAGTACGGTGCTCAGTCCTCGTGGTTCCTCTAAGTAATACACAGATAACATGTCTCACCGTCTCCCATTTGGAGTCCGTCACGCTTTTGAGTCCACCGATCTATCATGTCCCAAGCTCGCTCATCCATTGAAACCAGTAAAAAATACAAAGCATAAACCCATCATGCCCAACCAGAATGCCGCTGCTGTGCTCGCTTTTCCAAATCAACCCTCCCAGAAACCAAGTTAAAAAGTGCCAAGTCAGCTTTGGCAGAAAGTATGTATGTGACCTCGTAATATAATATTATAGCATTGTTTTGCATGTCGGTCTGCTTCCATCCCCGCAGGCTGGAAGGTTGAATCGGTTCAACAAATAAAAGGAAAGAAGTTGGTAAGGGTATCAAGTCATGAAGATATGCCAAGTGCATCGTATCTGAAGAGAAAATACAAATCCCGCATATGGATCTGTAGTCATAACATATTAAAAGAGTAATAGTCGAAAATTGAGAAGAAGTGAAAGAAATATAGCTGAGGGGGTGCTGTTCAGGGTCGATATTCTATAACACAGCATTGACTAGTGCTGCACTGCCGAGGGCAAGTACTAAGCCAACCCAGGACGGGGCAAACACATGAGCCAGATTGGTCTCTTCTGGAGGCAAAGTGCTATTGACAAAATCTGGGCCACAGAGAGTGTTCACTTGTCGAGCTGCGCTTTCATAGGTGAGTGCCACAGGTTGAGAACGGTCTTCAGCGGCTGCGTGGAAGATGTTCATAGTTTCTTGTAAGCACCAGCTGCATGAAGGGTTGGTGCTACCAGGCAACGTAAGGTTATACGGTAGGTAGTAGAAGTAGGCGTTGGCGGCGGTCGTGGTATTTGTGACAGCATTGGCGTAACAATACATATCATCCTCGGGTGTTTGAAGACAGGTAGCCTTGTACATCATCTCGTAGGCCTTCATGCCGTAAAGGAACTGCTTGACGATAGTGTTGCCCGATTCCCATTCTTGCTTGCAGTTTTCTGATGTAGTGAGGTTGCGCGCTGCAGCATCGAAAAAGTCAGTGCAGTACGTGACGTTTGCAGCACATGTTGCATCGAGTACTCGGACTATGCTCAAGAGCTGCTTCTGAGCTTCGAAGAAGCCACGGGACGTCTGGGATTTTGTCAGTATTTATGACCGCCTGCCCATCCATTGATTGGAACTTACCTGGAGCATCATAGAGAGGGGGTAGCAAGTTTCGTAAGAAGGGTCGGAAAGGATTCCATTCAGAAACGCGGGGCAGTTACTATCTGATGTGGTCGAAAGCTCGGCTGACAAATTTCCGTCAAAAGCTTCAGGTAAAGGTGTGTTTGTCGCAGCAGCAGTCTTTGCAGCACGTTGAATGGTGACAGTTGTTGCCTTGGATTTACCCTCAGTTTTGGAAGGGGTTTCCTTGTTGACGATCTCCTTGACTTCATCTTCATCCTTGCGTCGGTGTAGCTCGTATCTGTTGATCGTAGGTGTATGGTGTCGTCGATGTCGTAGTGAAGATGATGATGTCTCAGTACCCGCTATGACCGTAGATGTAAGACATGCTAAGAGTAGGAGAATTGATAAGGCTATTCGCAAGCGGGGCGCGCGGTAGCTGGTGGACTTCGGCCTACTGCTAGTCGTTGTTGAGGCAGACCACGATGATGAAACCATGGTAACGAGCGACGAGGCGAAAGACGCCAGAGATGTATTAAATCCTATTCCAGATATGTGCAGCAATCGAATTGATGGCGACGTGTACAACCTTTTAAGTGGATTGGCAGCACAGACAATCACACAAGATTGAATGTGTTTCACCACGATGGGCCCAATTTGACACGACAAAAGGTGGTGGCAGGTCAGTATTGTATACCTAGTTAAGCACACGCTGAAGCGATAGTTGTAGCGGTAGTGAGTCAATCGACCGGTGCCGAATGCCAATATTTAACAATTTCTCGGTGGGGGATCTTTATTGTTGTCGTTGCATGGCGCAATTGCAAGGTTCCAAGTCGGATGACACTTCCGATGAGTGGGAAGTCAATTCATAAATGAGAATCTTTCGCGGGGGTCCTCTCGCAGCTTCGATGGTCGAGAACGAGTGCAATGCGGTGCGTGATATACCAAATGCGAGATGGGATTGGTTGCCAGGGGGGAGATGAGATGGCCGTAGAATTGCTATTGGGTGTTCGAGACTTGCACAAATTTGGCAGCGGTTGATGTGGCCAAGTGCTTATTCAAAAGGGACAGGATATAAGAAAGAACGAGTGACTGTATATTGCAGTTGCAGTTGGAGCTGAAGTTGAGTCTGGGGTTGAAAATGATTGTCGTGAGTAAGTCGAAAAGGAGTATTGAAGTTGACGAGCACAGATGCAAGTTAACGAAGGAATGGCGGGCCGAGAAACGAGTGATCGACGGCGGCTCTAACAGCACCTGAAGTAGAGGGAGGTCTGTAACTCAACTGCTGCGCAAGCAAAAAGAAAACGAAGGAAAGGAAGAGGGCGCCCACCAGTTGATTAGAGATGCCAGTATAGAAATCTAAGTGGATATCACGGGAAATGGGATCAGTGATGCCGGACAAGAAAGCAACAACCCCTACGAGGACAGCCAAGTTGGCTCTAGCGGACCAAGTCGGAGGGGAGACAAACGATTCCAGCCCAGGCCCTACCTTGCTTTTGATGCTTGTCAATTTTGACCAGGATCGAGCAGGCATCAATGAATCAATCAAATTCAAGCGCAGAGAGACCCATGACTTGAACCCAGGAAATAGCAAGGATAATTAAACCCTCCTGTGAGGCTTGCAGTAGTGTCTGTTAGCGCGACGGTTTATTGACTGGGCCTGATGCAGTGTGCTGTACCGTGTCACCTAAAGTGTAAAGTGTGTACTGTAACTGGATAATAATGCGAAGTTTATACAAGATGAATGAGAGAAATTGTTAAAAGAATGCTGCACGGCGACACAGTTCAGGAGGGTATAGTGAAAAGTCTGCTAATAATTCATCACCCAGCTCCATGTACTGCCACCCACTCCGATAACTCTCTCCTGATACACAGACAAACCACAAAACATCAATTGTAGAAGAAGAGAAACCTCCTTCGGCGCCTTACGCGTCCATATTCACATTCTTAGGTTACTAGGGCTCAATTATGTTTCAAGCCGGCCCGCTTACTACCGGCATCCTAGAGGGAACCTCCATTCTCCGAACGGTATTGCATGCACACGTACTGTACGGATACAACACTCTCATATTCTCCGGGTTACACGATTGATTGTTCGCAAGCCAAAATGCATGTTCCCGCATGTATTCTCAGGTCGAAACGGACATCGAGCTGAAGACGGCAAGGCTTAGGAAAGGCGACTAGAAAAGGAGAGGGTCAAATCTCGCTTCCCCATAACGGACCAGCCACCATTACCATGGATCCAGCCACGACAAGGCAAAAAATAGCATCTACAACCGATTTCTAGCGTAGGTAGGATCGCTTCAGAACATCACCTCATTCCAAGGTTCATTGGTGGGTGGTGGGCGCTGGGTGGGTGCTCCGGAGGGACTATCCGTTCTCGATCAGGTCTGTCAGTTGAAGTTCAGTTCATGCATGCACGCGACTGAAAACTTGCAAGATTGTTCATTCTCACCGTTTCGTTTCATTCCGTCGTAATGTTTCGTTTCTTCAACTGAGATGGCACTCGTCAGCTTCAGGCCAGGCCAGCATGGTTCTATCCGCTGACCATTCCTCAGGTGATGTTGATTTAATCAGCGATTCTCTCCCCTGAGCGATGAGTATAACTTGGTACTTTAGACTAGAGTTGTTATTTTTATTTTTGGCACCCTGGCTGCTTGATTAACGGTCGCAAGTTTTCTTACTCCCTAAGGCCAAGTTGAAATTCCTCTAAACGTGCTCTCAATCTCCACCGAGACCAGATAGAGCTTCTCGCGTACCTTGCATGGTTTCTGCAATGCCTAAAGTAATTTCC
Source organism: Fusarium dlaminii (assembly GCA_013186775.1). NCBI lineage: Eukaryota > Fungi > Ascomycota > Sordariomycetes > Hypocreales > Nectriaceae > Fusarium > Fusarium dlaminii. The sequence goes on along the minus strand of JAAOAL010000045.1, from coordinate 313,096 downwards.
TTGGCTTCTTAGCCCTCTCCAATGAAAAGCTTTGCTCCCCTGCCAAGGAATCCCTGCCCTAGCTAAACTCTAGCCTCTGATGCGATGCGAGATGTGTTCCGTCTCGGTCATCAAGCGACTCTCAAAAATGAATAACGCGATTCATTGGCAGCATGTCTAAATATCACAGAGATAACCTCCATCCAACAAAGCGTGCTTAGCCCCAATACCATATCGAGGTTTCTCACTTCCGTATTTTCAGCCGTTGGCTACCGTGTGATGTCTAAAGTTAGCAGAGACAATTGTCTAAAACAATCGGGGGGATCCATCATGACCACATTCACCGCTACTGCGGTCGGACAGTTCGTTCGGCCATAAACGTAAACGAGTGACTGGTTCTTTGTGGCCGCGTCTACCGCTAATAAGGTTAGAGATCATAGGTAAACAATGCGGTTATCCGCTGTTTGTACCCGTCAGCCATTATCATCTTTCCAGAACTCCCAGTATAGTTCGTCCAACCGCCAAGAGTTGATAGTTGCAGCTGTCATGTTCGAGACCGTTTTTCATTCCCTATTATTCCCCCTGTCTTGGATGTGCTGTTGCACGCGATAGCCATGTGGCGGCACTCCGACTTCCCCTTGAGGAAGGGCAATGAAACTTGGGATATCGATCCTAAACTTTGAAAATACTTAGGTAGATTACTAAAATCTTTAGGGGGCTCCCTGATGAGTTTATTTTGGCATGATCAAGGTCTTCAGTTTTGTAACCGCTAATGGTCCAGTTCGTTTGTGAGTGATATAGCATTTGAATGTGTTTGAAGAGAGTTGATTGATCAGATGGTATACATCAGAAATATTACAAACAATAATGAGAAAATGCCCTCCTTTCAAGAGGGGATGTCCCTGCTAATAACAGCTCGCCCAAACGCCGATACAACGCACCATGGTCTCACAATTCCACCTCAGTCTAACTCTGCTTCTCGAGGCTCTGCAAGTTGACTAACTCAGCGTAACGTCCATTCTTCTTCATCAGCTCCGAATGTGTCCCTTCCTCGACGATACGGCCTTGGTCAAAGACGTAAATGACATCAGCCTTCTGGATGGTGCTCAGACGATGGGCAACAGCTATAGTAGTTCGGCCCTTAGCCGCCTTATCCAATGCAGCCTGTACCACATGTTCCGACTCGGAATCTAGAGCTGAAGTGGCTTCGTCAAGGAGCAATATCTTGGGGTCTCTGATTAAAGCCCTTGCAATGGCGATCCGCTGCTTCTGCCCTCCAGAAAGCAACGTGCCCTTGCTACCAACAACGGTGTTGAAGCCGTCGGGGAGTGAAATGATAAAGTCGTATATGTTAGCCTCGCGACAGGCAAATTCGACATCCTCATCTGAGACATCCTCGCGGGGAGTACCCAAAAGGATGTTTTCCTTGATGGTCCCTTGATAGAGCGTGGGCTCCTGGCTGACAAGTGCAATATGTGATCGATAGTCGTTCACGTTCAACGTGCTGATTTCGTGTCCATCGATGAACACACCGCCAGAAAGGGGGTCATAAAATCGTTCCAAGAGTGCAATGGTTGTAGATTTACCGCAACCTGACGCTCCCACAAGCGCGATGTACTGCCCTGGCCGTACAGTCAAGTTCAGTCCACGCAGGACGGGTTGTTCCGGTCTCGTTGGGTACCGGAAATGAACGTCACGGAACTCTAGGGTACCCTCAACATTAGGTAGACGGTCTCCGGTGTTCGACCAAGTGTCAACAACGGGCTGCCTGTCAAACAACTTCTTCAGCTCACCAGCAGCATGATGTGCTTTACCCATGTCAGGAGCGAAGGAGAAGATTGTACCTGTCAATTTGTAATTGGTTAGCTGTGTTGAACTTGAATCGCGAAAGGGGGTAACTGGGTTGAATCTGTATAGGGGCAGATTCATCAGGTAACTGAGTTGAATCTTCATTGTTACTCACCCGCCGATTGGGCTCCAAATATAATTGCCATGAAGCACAAAAAGAATTGAAACATGCTGATTTCGTATCGTCCTATTAGCCTACCTCCAAACCAAAACCCTAAAGCGAAGCATCCAAATAAGAGGCTCTGTGAGGCGGCGTAGAGGGTGGAGGATTTCAGGACGGAGATTAGACTCTTTCGCTGTTGTATAGCCAGAGAGTCTCTGTACTGCTTCAAGACATCCTCTTCGCGAGTCAAACTAGCGACGGTGCGGATGGCGGAGATTGCCTCGGAGGCAAACCCGGCAGAGCTGTCGTAGGCAGCCTTCGAGCGGCGCTGAAATTGAGCGAGGATCCAGAAGCGGAAAAAGCCACATCCCAAGAGGACGGGGATCAGTGAAATACACACGAGTGAAAGCTTCCACTGAATTGCTAGGGATAGAGCAATGGCAGCGATGAGTGTCGTGCCAACCATTAACAGCGTGCCCAGAGTCACGCCGCTCAGTCCAGCGACGTGAGTAGTTTCAGTCGAAAGAAATGAAGTGAGTGCTCCTGCAGTGTTCTCATCGCGGTCAAAGAAGGCAACGTCTTGACGAAGCATGGCTCGGAAAGCTCGGTCTCTTACTCTGTGGACCAGTCGCTCAGAACATTTCGCAAACAAAACACCTTGAATGATGAATGCGAACAACTGAACAAAGGCGAGCATGAGATACATGGCGCTCCAGAAATCAGAATCTTTCTTGATCTGGTGCTTGGTTTGATCCGTCACGGGCGCTGATAGAGTTGTGATCTGCTTGGCAAAGAAAACTGGAACAAAGTTAGTCACGACGGATTACTTGAAAGGAATATCTAGCAGCTTACCAGCTTGCGTAGGATTTCCTCCGCCGCATATAGCAGAGAACAGCAGTCCCACGAGCATGAATCCCAATTCCTTCTTGTTGAAAGACGCGATGAGTTTGACAAGTGTCCACAAGCCATACTTTTGTTCGGCCTCGGCTTTGCGACCTTGAAGAGCCAGACTCGATGCGGATTTTGTGGTGCTCGTGCGATCTAGCCTGGCTGCGATGTCGTCGTTAGGGTCAGCGATATTTGCGGCCTGTTTCTCGCTCGTCATCTTCCGCATAAGTGATACCTCCTCCTCATCAATGGCAGCTTGCTCCTCAGGGGTCATTATCTCAGCAGCGGCAATTTTCTGTGCCGAAACGAGCTTCCAGTATGGACCCTTGTTCTCTAGAAGTTCGTTGTGAGTCCCCTGTTCAACGATTCGACCATCGGACATCACAACGATGTTGTGGGCATCTCTAATAGTTGAGAGACGATGAGCAATGGTAATAGTTGTACGACCTTCAGAGGCGTTCTCAAGGGCGGCCTGCACAACACCTTCCGACTTGGTATCGAGAGCGCTCGTTGCTTCGTCAAGGAGGAGAACTAGAATCATGTCAGTTCAGAGAATACCAACTACTCCGGGGAGAGGGGGATGGTGGTTCTGGGGACATAATCAGGCTTCAGGTTTATCCTAATATACCATAAACTTCCCTAAGTATCAAATTTGGGTTTTCTTAACTTAGGCAAGACTGGAGTATCTTAGGATAAAGTCAAGAGTCTCTTGGACTTTGGTCAAAAATCGCATGTTTTTATAGTCATGGACTTACTCTTCGGATCGGAAACGATGGCGCGAGCGATAGCAATACGCTGCTTCTGGCCACCTGAGAGGAGAAAGCCTCGTTCTCCAACGTTGGTTTCGTATTTTTCGGGAAGAGAAGAAACAAAGTCATGCGCGTTGGCCTTCTTGGCAGCTTCGATAACCAGCTCACGCTGCTTTTCCTCGCTCGCATCTTCATACTTGGTGCCTATCAAACCATGACGAATGTTGTTGAAGATGGTGGTGCCAAAGAGCGTAGGTTCTTGGCTGACAAGAGCCATTTGCTGTCGTAGCCATCGGAGATTAAGCTTAGAGATATCATGTCCATCCAGGTAAACTGTGCCTTGCACAGGATCATAGAATCGTTCAACCAATCCCACAATCGTCGATTTGCCCGAGCCCGAGGCCCCAACAAGAGCTGTGACCTTGCCCGCCGGAATTTCGAGGCTCACATCATCCATGACCGTGACTTCTGGGCGAGAGGGGTAGATGTGTTTGATTTTCGAGAGTCGGATGGAGCCTTGAATATTCTCGAGCTTCTCGCCCTCATTGCTAGAGGAATCGAGGGGAGAAACACGATCGATTGTATTAAAGATCTTGGCAGCAGCAGCAACTGCATTCGTAAAAGCCTGTGAATAAGATTAGCTTTCAAATAGTACATAGTTGGTATATATCCAAAGACGCAACCTGACGACAGCAAAGGCCGCAAATAAGAGCCAGGTCCCGGCTGGGAGAAACTGGAATTAACATACCTGAATATTAGGCGCGACGTTACCCAAATTGAAGGCCCCTATCATCACGGCCATAAGGATAGTAAGGATGTTGGAAAGCGAAGTTTCACCATCTACAAGCATCTTGCTACCTTGCCAAAAGGCCAGACCATAGTTGAGGTACAGGACCATCATCATACCTGAATTGATCAGAAATTCATTCTGTACTACGTACTTGGAAATTTGAGGAGTTGGTGGAGGATGGATGGGCTGTGGTAGAGAGTTGGTGGAAGATGGGTGGGCTGTGGTTGAAGCCATTCGCATGCATCTTCAACACCCTGGAGAAACACATACCTGCAATCATACAAGCGACAGCGCCTTTGACACGAAACCCAAAGTATTCTGCATTCTTGAGATGGGCATCATATTGCCTGGCAAGGCGTTCCTGCGTCCCGAATGCGACAGCATTTCGAATAGAACTGATGACCTCGTCTGCAAGACTTCCTCCATGAGCATAGGCTTCAAGACTTTGTCGATTATATTTTAAAATGAAGGACGAACCACCGCCCATATTGATCAGGAGAGCAATAACGGTAGAAAAAAGGATCAGGGTCAGTTTCCAATACTTGATGAAACCAATGATGAAGGCCGAGACGAACGTAGCCACAGCCGCAAGAGTGAGAGACACCTTTTCCGAAATGCCATCTTGGATGAGATTCGTGTCGGACGTAATTCTTGTGACCACTTCGCCGGCGCCAATCTGATCAAAGAAACCGATGTTTTGTCTTAAACAGCTTTCAAGGTAATGCTCACGAATCTTTGCTGACAGATGCTCTCCGGTATAGATAAACCCAACAGTCGATATGTATACGACAATGAATTCGCCAATGCCTAAATAGACAAAGTATAAAACGAATTCCACCAATTTGTCGTTGAAGGCACTGCTTGTTAAGGTACGTTTGACAAAAAAGTCTTGGAAAACGCCTTGAAGGTTTCCGAAGACAACGGTCATGAGAGGAAGCGCCGCGCCGCCAGCAATCGAGCATAGGGCTGAGATTAGAATAATTAATATGTCGTTGCGGGAGGCATATCTGTATAGTACAGCCACACCCTGTTTGACTTCGGGGCTCACGACTTGGCGTCGCAACACCTCGGCTTCGTCAGGTGGCAAGTGTCGATAGTGATCCTCGATATTTTCTGCCTTGGGAGGCACAATGACTGCTGAATCGGCCTTTGTCAAGTCCAACTTTTCGTTGTTGGGGTCGCTCGAAGATTTCGTGTGTGGGCGAACTGCATCTTTGTCGGTTGAACCACTCCCGCTGTGGCTTGACGACGATGGTCGCGAGGGATTGCTGCTACTTGTTGCAGCGGCTGCTTTTTCCGAAATCTCGGTCATGGTGATGATGTGATTATTGAAGAACCAGACCGTAACAGTGGTTAAGAAGAGTACGTGTACAGCAAGTTATTGGCGGGGTGAAGAAACACCCTTGGATGAAAAGGAAACACCTGAGTTGATATGGTTGTCGTCGAGATTAGCGAATCATGCGTATTGATCGTTCATCTATTTTCGCATAAGGGTTGAAGTCGAATGCGCTGCAGCACGGGCAGCGATGAGGCCCCAGGTGAGCAGTTCCCTGTCTGTACGGACTGTGTTGGTGATGAACAGTGTGCGAAGGGTCTGTTTTATTTCTCGATCGAGAACACAAGAAAATGCGACTCGAGATGAATGGACAATTTAGTATTTAAATAACTGAGCTTGGGCAACACATCCACACACCCCTCGCTCCATCAGTTGGACTGGCTTAGCGTACCTTGCTGTCGGACGCGGGCCCGGGACACAAAAAGTCGCCTGGTCCAGAGGTCGATTACGCTTCGTTTCCCTTTTCAGCTAAACGAATATCTGATCCGCTAATCATTCATTGGCGACTCCAATATGGGGTTCTTGCAGATTGGGGCCTGGGGGTGAAGAATGTTCCATTGTCACTTGTCACTCATGCTCAGGCGTATTCAAGACCCCGTAAGCCGGTCCAGTACAGGGATCTCTGATCTGTGTGATCTCAGTATCCAATGTCTTGGGAGTCAGAGAACCCCGTTGCGATGGAGACTGTACAATCCTCCCGGTCAAAAAGCTGCATATGTAGCAATTCTTTGAGTCATCTCACCGCGTATATTGTGTCTGGCTGTCTGTCTCTGACCATCTTGAATCATTGGATCTGCCCTCGGACTCCCGCAGCAGTCCGACAACCCGTGGTGGGTAATCCTTCGGAGCGAAAATGCATCCAACGCTTACTCACACTCTTCAACTGGGCTACGTTGAAAAGGAAAGGCAAGGAATTAAGTCTTTCGCATCTGGAAGCTATTAGTATCAGGATTATAATTATAATTACATGTATTCGATATTGCTCTATGATCTGATTCTTTTGATATTTTCGAAAGAAAGGGAAAAAAGCTTTATTTTTGACTCGATGATTGTTCTATAAAATAAACATAACTTCGTCGTCTATCTGGGTACTGTAACTTTTGGCCCCACATTCATATCTCCTGCCTTTTCCCGCCAGCCAACGATCAGACTATTCGTTGCGTTGCGGCCGAGCTTCTGTGGACCATTTCTGCGGTGTCGAAACGGTTGCTGCTTTCGGACAGCGCCGGGCTCGCTTCAATCTGCCACTATCGGTTCACTTTTATTACCTACTCCAGGCTTCGGAGCTTTATTGAAGACAGTCGAAAACCCGAGTCGGGTAAATAATAAGCACGGGACTTCGGCACGCTTCGTAGCCACGATTAGGCCAATGTTATTATATTATCCAACAAGAGTCCTTGGACGCAATAACCACTGGCACTCCACAAGCCTCGAGCTTCAGGTAGGTATGCCATGGTCAGTGAGCACGAGCAACAGGTTCCAGAGTGATCTTGAATGTCCCAGCGCCGTATCACAGGGGGCAAGCATTGCAATGCACAAGCCGTTGTGCATCAGATTCATGTCACCTCGATGAGGTATTGAGGTTCGAGTATGGTAGCACTTCGGTACACAGATGGATATGTACGCTGCACAATAATGAGAAGAACAATAACAATCTCGTTCAATAGCGAATGTGGTCTTCAGGAGAGTCGGGTAAACTTACAATCCGTAGGTCGGTGAGTTCTTGACGCCGGTTCCCAATAGTCAGCATAGAATGAGAGCTCGGAGGTGATCGGGAGCTCCCGAGTCCGAATCCCGGTCATTGAACTTATTTTCGTATCCGTTACTGGTGTTAGTTGCTAAATCCGATAAAATCTAGATTGCGTGGCTTGTTATGATGACGGGGCATAACCAACAGCTTCGCAATTCTCGCATTCGCGAAGATAGTTGGCTGCAACTCGGTATTGCTCATCAACTGCAGAATAACTTCCTGTTGAAATAACGGATACTGTGGAACATGGGAAGCTGCTTGGGCAGTGCACTTCGCATTTTGGGCTCCATTCTTTGAAGTAAGTTCCCAAGTTCCCAAGTCACCAAATCACTATCAGTTTGTAAGGTCAGCCCTGGCGCCCTCAATGGTGATCATCTAGGAGGGTGAGTTGTTAGGAATTCTTTTTGTATGAGGGTATTTGAAACCTCCACGTCCCGTGCAAGGCTAACATTAGAGGTAGTCGAGCGAAGGATCTTGTATCCTAGGCCATGTGCTATCAGCATCCTTGCTGGGGGTAGCTTGTGCCAGCACGATACATCCTGCTGCCGCTTTTGTCAGTTGAGCTTTTTCCAAACTTGACTTCATAATCAATAGGTGTTTCAAATTGACTTATACACAATGACGGGTGCATTCGAGTTGCCCCCATGGCCGTTCTATCGAGTATTCTCAAGGGGTACTTATATGAGACAAAGCATGACAGTGCTTCCTTGTATTGCGCCGCTATAACCGTCATATGATCACCACTCTAGAGGAAACAAGAAAACTAAGGGCTTCAACCCTGAGTGATAAAAATATTTAGGTAAACTAGCATAAAGTTAGGGGAGCCTTTAGTAAGTTTATTTTGGACATCCTCTATATCCTATCTCAACATCTGAGGTTTTCTGGCTTCCCAGGGCATCTAGAATAATATTTCTTGTAACGCCTAGACTACATAAGTTCAGGCGATGTTCCACAGTTTCACATAAAGGATTATTTCATGGTTATGGGGCGATAAACGAGGATGCTCCCTACAGAATCGCATCCACCCTGGAGCTGACGGCATGTGAAATAGTTTCTTGTAGGATGCTATATACTTGGAGTGTATATTGGTTCGACGAAGTTATTACAGTAAAAGAGTAGATGAGGATTTATCTAATTCTGAAGTTTTTGAAACAAGATACAACACTCAGGTTATAACGCCGTAAACCTTGAACAATAACCTCAGTTTCTGTTGAAGCTTGAAACCTGCATTATACGGACCATGGCCCCAAAGATGGAACAGGAGCACGACATGAATGACTTTTTAATTGAGTAGAGAAATTATGGACACTGGCTTACGACGCTATGATTGTATTACTGTAGACGTTTTGCCGGGTTTGCCGCTGTTCGATATTGGATGTATGTCGCGAAGCCTTACTCCGACGACCAGTATCAGATGAAGCAGATGTGATTTACTATCGTATGGACGTTGTGCCTTATTACTACACAGAGCGCAATAGAAAACTCTTCTATTTTACTCGACACTACGTTATGTTGCTATATCCGAAGTCGCTCGAACGAAAGATGCTAACGTGAGGCTTTGTTTAGGACAAATTGGATGTCATGATGGTGACCTTGGAGGTTCATAGTTACCGAGATAATCGAGTACGCTGGACTCATGAAAACGAAACTGTATTGGTATCGCTAAAGGCCAGGGCTCTCTACGGCTGTCAATAACGAGTTTGCCATCTTTGCCCTCATGACTGCTACTTTAAGCCTTAGGCAACAATCATCTATTCGTCTTTTCATTGGATGCTACCACAGACTCTGAACAAATCATCAGAGCTTACTACAACAGATCGCCACATCATCTCATTCAAGCCCATCTTTAGACTTCTTATCGCCACGGCACGTGTCCAACTTAGCACGTCTCCTTCTGTCCAAGATAAACACTAAACTCCCATCACTTCCAAAACCTCACCGTCCTCTCCATATCAGAATCCCACGATAAGCATACGGGCACATATTCGACCCTTTAGCGTCATAGCCCCAAAACATCATGATACCTGGCTCTCTCGCCTGGCTATTTGCACTGCTGGCTTTTGCGCTAGCCGCCCGCCCCAAGGATGCCATCAAGCTTTCTGATGTGCGATCTCTCACCCTCCGCGGTAATGGAGCCATGACGAATCATCGCCGTGTTGGCGCTATCCCCCAACTGCGCTGTGTCTCCAAGAAGGCCCTCTGTGAACTTTACGACGTTGATGTGATGCGCTGCACCAATGAAGGCTCCGGCTGGGGTGATGAGGATATCCAATGGAGCTGTACTGCCTCTCTTCCAGAAGAGCTCAAGCTTGTCACTACGGATGTAATCTGTGAGGGTTATAACTCTCCCGACGACCCCTATGTTCTAAAGGGTAGTTGCGGTGTTGAATACAGAGTTGCCTTGACAAGGAAGGGCGAACGCCGTTATCCAAATATCGCCAACGGAGGATGGTTTAATGACGGCAGAGGTGGTACTGACTGGGGGGCTCTACTCTTCACGATTATTTTCGTTGCTATTCTCGCCTGGATCATTTTCTCAGCGTGTTACAGAGCACAAGAGGCTGGCGGCAACTCCAACCGACCACGACGCCGTCGCGACGGATGGTCCTCCGGAGGATGGGGCCCCGGATGGGGTCCTGACGGCGATGACCCTCCACCTCCATATCCCGGTTCTAAGCCTTCTTCGCAATCCGACACTTGGAGACCCGGGTTCTGGAGTGGTGCCGCAGGAGGAGCCGCAGCAGGATATTGGGCTGGTAGCCGTAATCAGCAAAACCATCATAATCACCACAACGATGGGTATGGCAGCATCGGACGTGGAGGTTCTGGATGGGGTGGTCGTTCTGGATCGTCATCTGGATCCAACAATTCAAATCGTCATGAGAGTACTGGTTTCGGTTCCACCAGCCGTCGATAAATAACCATCCCAGTAGAGACATGTACTAGAGTTACAAATTTGACGCTTTCCATTTATCCTGCTATTTCATACACTGACTCAGAACCACCTCAACCCCAACCCCCTCCTTTCTTTACAAAGAGTATATACATGCATGCAGCGGTTCGTGAAGTATTCCGCTGAGTGCTTTAGAAATACACGGATGACTTTCCAAGAGTAGCCATCTAGCCCAGAGAAGGAAACCGTCAAGATGCGCTGTCCAGATCATAGTGGCCCAACATAGTCCGGTGAATGTGGACATACAGCCACCCCCAAATGTCTGAAAGGTATAGGATGGATGCTCAATGCTTGACGCAAGCAATTAAAGAAGTAGAAAAAGAGGTATCGCATATATAAGAAACAGAAGTAAGGTGCAAGATAGGTTGTTTCCATTGCGCTCTCGGTGCGTTCGTTCAATGATGGACGGGCATAACGTCCATCTTGTCAAATGCTCGGGAACATGTAGGACATTTCCGCATGCGATTGCTGATGCGATCATCCACACATTGGTTGCAGAATAAATGGCCACACGTCTTCAACGCCGTATTCTTGAAATTGATACGACAAATAGTGCATAGAGCGAACGTCTGAAAGCGCGTTAGAATCGTTCAAAACAACAGGATTGTTTTCTTGGATCACTTACCCGTAGCATTTCTTCTTCTTCAGACGCATTGCTCAATGCCTTATTCTTCCAGTTGTCGCGATCTTTCTGTGCATGCTCGAGGCGTACCTTCATCTTCTCCACCTCAGTCTCCTGCATCGTGTTGCGCTCACGAACCACAGCAGAAGCCGCATCTTTAGACTTGACCAGGTTTGTCAGATCAGCAACTTGCTTGTTCAAAGACTCAGTACGGCGGAGAGCATCGAGGCTTGCTGTTTCCATCTTCTTGTTCTCCGTCATCAGGGCTGCATTTGCTTGTTTGAAATCGGTCAACTGTTTATCCAAATTACCCAGTAGGGTACGGTTCTGCGATTCGAGGTCCTTTAGCTGAGCGATGATTTCCGAGCTCTTGCTGTTCTGGTGCCGCAATGATCGAATCTCGTTGTTGCGAGTGTCTGCATCCTTTCGCGCGGCAAAGTATTTCTGGTCAGCTTTACTCTTCTCTGCAATTAGTATTGCCATGCGTTCCTCTGCAGCACTGGTATCCATCGCTTTCTTTTGAGCAATTTGAATTATTTTCTTGTATGCCTTTTCCATAGCCGGGAATTCAGTGTTGATAGAGTTGAAGTCCCGCTCCAATTTTGTGTATTGCAGACGAAGCTCATCAATTGTCAATGCCTCGATATCCGGGCGAATAGCTTGCTGGTCCTCGTTCGGTTGAAGGCGCGAAAGTTTTGCTTCCAAAGCCGTAATTCTATCCTCTTTGGCAGACGCCAGAGCCTTGACTTGATCGATTGATGCCCGGTCCTGTTCTAATCTTGCCTTATGTTGCGTAGTTTCGGCCAGCAATTCATCGCGCGCCGATCGTACTCGGGCAAGATCTTGATCTCTGGAAATGATTTCAGCTTCTAGTTCTTGCGTCACCTGATTCGCGTCTGCTTCAAGCTGAGTTCTGAACATCGATCGCTCTGCTTGTAGTTTTTCGGCTTCTTCTCGCAGCTGTTTGTTTGTAGCTTCAAGGGTGTTGATACGTTTGATGAGATCCTCGTTCTGGTTTTTGAATTGTTTGAAAACGTCGGTCCGAATGAAGTCTTCATCGGTCAAGGTCTCCCTCTTCGCTTTAAGAGTCGAGTTCTCGTCCTGAAGGGTCTTGATTTCAGCTAGGATGACATCGAGTTGTTCCTTTTGCTTGGTAGCAGCAGCAGTTGCCTCTTCATACTTGAGCAGCAGTTCACCCGCATTGCCATTTGTTTCGCCGGCCTCAGCACTCCCATCGCCAGATGCAGAAGGGCGGGTGGCATTAGCAAATGCTTGTTGTTCGAGCTTCTGCACCTGAAAGCTTTTGGCACGGTCTAGTTTCTTCTCTGCTTTGAAGTATCGCAAAGTCGCAGCATTCAGTTGTTCAGAGAGCTGGTCCTTTTCGCTCTTCAAACGGTCCAGTTTGAACAAGTATTCCTTTTGAGTTGCCAGCAGACTTGCAACCTTATTCTCCAGCGTAGCAGCGTCGGGGTCAATCTTGCCTCGCGAAGAGGCCAATCGTCCGAGGAGTGCTTCAGCTCTGGATTTGATCGTCTTGCCTTTGTCGGATAGATGTTTCTGGAATTCATGAAGATCCTTGAAAGTCACGCCACTCAGATACGGAGGATCTGCGAATAGGTTTAGAAAAAGTACGGCTGACAACATAGAACAAAGGACCTCATACCGGATGGTGTTGTAGAAGTGATCTCCGAGTCTGAAAGAAGCTCCATTTCCTCAAGCACCTGTTTCTTTGTTTAGCTATACGACAGATAGTGGGGACTGGAGAAGGGTGGGACAAACCTGTCGCCACCAAGCATCGATAAGTCTCAAGTGGTCGTCATGATGGACAGATCTTTTGTGAAGTTCCTCGAGGCGTGACTCGTACGTAGAAGCCTTTCGACTATATTCTTGCATCTGCCGGTAGATGGCGCCCTTTGTGTAGGCCTGATGATTGGGTCAGCGACATTTCCACCTCCATACGTCGAGCAAGTTGCGTGATGTTTTCTTGGGTTGTGCGGAGGCGCTTCTCATTTGGGTGCATGACGAATGCACTTCCGAGCCGACTATTGCGGTGTCGCAAGAAGCAGGCGAGCATCATCACTGGCTTGGTGAGCAATGCCGTCCAGGACCATCCCAACAGAATGGCACGAAGCCGGAAATAGAAGTCTGCATGATAGGCAGAGTGCGGGGGGAAACACATGGTCGGATACTCAAGCGTTGGCAATAGGAGATGTCGTCGTGTGACTTACCTCGATCCAACTCTCCTCCTTCATGTCAGAAGAGTCATCTTTAGCCTTGGAGCCATTGACGGCAACTCGCTTGCTCGGAGGGGCTATATCATCGGCACTGCTGATGGCAGGCCGTTTCCTATCCTCCATCTTTGAGACTGTGGATGGGCGAGGGGAGGCAGAGGGCGTGGTTGTGAGAGGCATCAGAAGTCGCGTGGCATAGGGCAAAAAGGCGGACGCGTTCCCAAAGAAAAGCGACGGGTCGGTCGTGCGAGCGCTTTCAAGCCAATTCCCGTGGCGAGCAAAGACGTGCGAGCGATCATCAAGTGATGGCGCGGGGAAGCGTGTTATGATGATGGAACGTTTCTTCGGGTAAGGAGTTTGAAATTTCGAAGTTGAGTGAGTCGCAGAGCAAGAAGCGCGGCGTCTCCACCTCAAAGGGGATTAGTACCAGTCTAGCTTCGTTCGGAAAGTGGAGCCTTTCTTATCGATTTGCATGGGCGGATAATTCTCGCCCACTGGATCTCCACCATCCCGCATTTTCTTTTTCTCTGCCTTTTTTCTGGGCTGCTTGGTACGAGTACTTTTTAAGTTTCTGAATCGTTCTCTTGTCGCAATTCGTTCAGAAATGTCAACACAGATAACATATCGGCAATCGCATACAATACATGCATGATTAAACGCTTGCGCAATGAGCTCCATTTTCAAAAAGAAAGGAGGGCCTGCCTTCAAACCCAAGATCCCCGCCGCTCGACGCCCCGCGGCACCAGTACCCTCACAACCTCCCAAAGCACCACCAACTGCTTCTCTTCCGCACAATTCAAGGGATTCAGAAGCTCAGGATGTGTCCCATCAATCTTTAGAAACAACATCGGCGAAAGACCCCGTAAGCTCACCGATTGAATCGCAAATTCAAGATTCTCGTGAACTTGGTCGCCAATCTCATACCCCACCATCGACAATCCAGGAGCCTGCAAAGCCGGACGAACATGCTGCAACTGAAGGGTTTGCCCAAGAAAAGCCTCCAGAAGAAACGCAAAGTGAACTTGCGAACCAAAATACCGAGCGCAACCCTGAAACAATCGGAGTGCCTACCACGGCTGCCCAAGCGACAACCTCGAGCGAGCAAGAACAAAGTCAACAGCCTCCTGCGCAGTATAGTGAGATTCACTCAAGTAGTACCGATGATGCTCCGTCTCCTGTTTTGCAAACACCAACTCCAGACGACTCGGAAGGCCCAAGTGGAACTGATCTTTCAAATACACCATCTCTCCCTGCTGCTGCCTTGAATGAAACACCCGAAGAGACCTCAGGAGAACCGCAGAATGTACCTAAATCAACGCGTAGGCCACGAACCAGGAAGCAGATGAACCAGGTAACCCAGGATGAGGTTGAAAAAGAGGGAGGCTCGAAAACGAAGAAACGTCAGAGGAAAACCGATGAACAAAGCGCGGCATCCAGACAGCCCAGAAAACGCAAGACTACCCAGAGCGGTACAAGTACACCCAAAAACAGACGGGCGCGCTCACTTACGCCAGAAGATTCAGAATCTCAACTGGTGGACTTACAGAAGCTTAAGATGGCTGATTTAACCAAGGATCTTCACATTGGAAAGAAATTCAGCAGACATGATGAGCTACGAGAACGAGAGAGGCGGGCAAGAATGAAGATCAAACTCGGAGTTGACGGCGAACGTGACAGCTCAGCAACCCCCGAAGACGGTGGCCAAGGAGGGAAAGTTGGAAGCCCCGCTGCATCCTCGCCAGCTCCTTCCGTTTCAGCTCCGGTTGCACCCTCAGGACCTCAATTCCGTATTGTTGATGGGCAGATCGTGATAGACCAAAGCTCGTTGGCTGTGGACAGACATGCTCGAGCAGCCGCTGCAGCCGGAGATATGGAAACAGTCGAAGAAAACGACTTCACGCGCCTCATCACCAGCAACTCGTTCATGAACACCTCCAAACTTAAGGGTCCCAATATCTGGACCGACGCAGAGACAGAGCTCTTCTATCGCGGTCTGCGCATGCTCGGTACGGACTTTGAGATGATTTCCAAAATGTTCCCGGGCAAGCAGCGGCGTCATGTCAAACTCAAATTTAATCGGGAGGAGCGTCACTGTCCACAACGCGTCAACGCTGCTCTCATTGGCGAGAAGACAGTGAAGATCGATCTCGAAGAGTACAAGGCTTTCACCGGCAGCGAGTTTGAGCCAGTGGCAGACATCGAGGCTGAGCAACGCAAGATCCAAGAAGAATATGAGGCCGAGGAGAAACGTCGAGCTGACGAGCAGGCCGAGATCATGCGCAAGAGACGTGAGGAGCTGTTCAAGGACGACGACGAAGGTGACGCGAAAAAAAAGAAGAGGAAAAAGAAGCAGGCAGTAACCTACGGGCTAAACGGTGAACCCATTGCTCAAGAGGCTTGAGCTGGGTGAGGACATAAATCAGGCCGAAATCAGGATCAAGAGTACGTCCAAAATCGGAGCCATGATTCAGGCGGCGTAACGGGGACAGGCATGATACCCATAGGGTTTTTTATTTGCTCACGAATGAAAGAAAGGGTTACACGGAATTAGGTTCGAGAGCAGTCTCTACAGAATAATATTTCTCTTAGGGCAAGGTACACAATGTGGAATCTTGGACCTGCTTAATAACAACTATCATCATGATAAGTGACGCCTGTCTTTCGTCTCAACAATCGTAGCTTCGCGCCATCCAACGGGCGTAAACATAAGGCCGCGGCCTGTGTCAAGTCAAGTTGGCGATCCAAACATAGGGGTAGCAGGGTCACTCAGAGTACTGGCAATTATATGCAGACTTGCGGGGTTTGAAAACGACGGAGTAATTAGCAGGCTTCCAATGGATGATCAGTCTGTATATAAGAAACCTCAGCAGGACTCTCCCAGCATGATGTGTGAGCTAGACTAGCGGGATTAGGGGTACGGTTATGTTGATGGCTAATACTACTAGGTAGGTAGCATGATTCTCCTGGCCATGGATCGTACAAGGCCAGCGAGTCTCGTGATTGCCTCTGTACAAGGGCAGCCTAGACGGCAAACTAGAAAGCTGGAGAAGCACAGAAAGTAAACAGAAGAAGGAGAAAGAATCTTCTTGCATTGCCAGAGAGACATGAGGGTTCCTAGTGCTTGCGACTAGACATGTCGACGACTGACCGCGCAACGGCGGTCACAGAGCGCATCACCCATGCTACAGTACCAAGGGCATAAAACTACCTCCAACAGTACTCAAGATATGGGATACTATCTGACACTCATCGCATTGTTTTAACGGTTAACGAAAATGGGTCATACAGCCTGTGAGTTGTGCCACTTCGAAAACGACAGGCACTTAGGGTTTCAATTTTGGAAAGATATGAAGGCTTAAATAATTTTAGGCTTATAGAACAAACTTAGGATACCCTTTGAGTACCGGGCTTAATTTATCCCTCCCTCCCTCCCTCCTGATGCAGAGGCTCGAATTATTCTGGTGTTTAGGCTATGAAGCTTGAATTTGTTATCCTATGAACAGCAGTGAGATTCAGCATAATTCGTATTCTCTCTGACTTTGACATCCCATAATACTACTCAATCAAGGTAGCTTCATAGGTAGTCACTATAACACGATAGGGTAAGGAAAGAGGTAGCTGAACAATCCCCAGTTACCTACCCACCTTACATCAGGTGTTGATTATCACAATGTAAATATAGAATGGGAGCTTTCTAAGATCAAAACCACCACTTATGCCTGCTCTATTAGCTGGGAGCAATGGCTGCATTCTTTTTCATGATCCTTTTCTGTTGTCCTATCCCTGGTCCGTCACCGTCGCCAGATGGTTATTCCACAGAGAATGCCTGGTTTTGTGCCCTTTCCTTCGGTTCATAATCGTAACGCGTATTGTTCTGCACAGCTCATCTGTCCTTAGTTGTTGTTGGGGGCAGGCTCGTCATCCTCCGGTTGGTCAAAGAGGAAGTTAGCAGCTAGTTCTTCGTTCTTGTCGCAGGCAAAATAGGCCTGAATGGCCTGATCTCTATCGAATCCTAGGCGGCACAACTAATGTATTGTCAGTGATTTAGATTCAAGGCCGTATCAAAATAAAAAACCTCACCCTCTCGATAGCATCTCGTTCCTCCTCGGTGACCGAAATGGCCTGAGCCCCAGGGGGTAGGGGGGTGTCGTCATCGGCATATTCACCGAGAAGCTGGAGAAATTGGTCTGGATTTGTAGCAATCAACTCGGCCAATTGAGGATTGCCGGCTCCAAGCTGCTGAAGAATTGGCTCGAGCATCTGCGGTTGTTGCTGAACAACCTGGCGAAGTTGCTGGAATTGAGCATTGTGTCGCAGAAAGTCGAGGTTACCCAAATCGCCACCTTGTCCAGCAGCAGCAGCTGCTGCTGCGGCTGCCGCCGCCTGGTTCCCTCCATTTCCTCCTCGGCCACCAGAACCTCCACGTTGAGCAGCAAGATCGAACAAGTTCACGCCACCCTCATCAGAGGCACCTGGGGCGGAAGCGGCGGGTTGAGCTGGTTGTGAAGCAGGAGCCGCAGGAGCAGCCTCACGCTGCTGCTGCTCTTGTCGGATATTGTCGGGAATGCCCTATAATAAACCAAGTAAGCAATCGTCGCTCACGACAACCCAGAAAATTCAAGACGAACATTAAGAAGATACTCGACAGCACGGTCAGGGTTGTTGAAGGCAGCGCGCATGGCCGCTTCGATCTGGCTTCTTTCAAAGCCCATGGCCTCCATATTTGCGATTGCCTCGGTGCGCTGGGATCCCATAGCAAGGCCGGAAGGCTCCTCAGCTTGAGCACCAGTTCCAGCATCCACAGAGCGCTGGGGAGTAGGTGTCGCGGGGACAGCAGCCTGATGAGATGAAGATTGCGCAGGGGCCGCAGGGGCTGCAGGTGTGTTGGCAACAGCTTGGGCGGGTGTGGCAGGAGGAGCACTGGATTCGGCCGCCTTGGGTTCGGGCTTGGGCTTAGGCTATTGCGAGCTGTCAGTATGTAAGCTCCTATCAAGGAGTCGTTATTCCATACCTTGTTCACCATACAGACCACAAAGCCCTTCTCCTCAATGTTGTAGGAGCCAACAGTCTCTTCATCCTTCAGAATCTTGCCTTGGCATAACGTCAGCGACCATGTAGTGCGACAGAAGAGGTAAGTAAGTACCAGAGTAGATCAGCTTCTGCAGCTTGGGCTCCCATCCTTTCTCAGCTGAGATCTTTTCTTTGACGGCAGAAATCTATCGAGTGTATCAGCTGGCTGAATGATTTGCGCATACAGCTACAAGCGCCAACGCGGGGCAGGCATACCAGCTCAGAAGGCTCGACGTCGAGGGTAAACTTTTGTTGCTTGAGATCCTGAAATACGTTTAGTCAACTTCCAAGAAAATGAAACAAGCACAAGAAATCAAGCTCATTAACGCAGATTCAGCGGCGCATGAATCGTGACGTACCTTGAAGGTGACCTTCATGATGGGCGAAGACTCTGTCACTTTGAGGTGGGGAGGTGGGAGGCAAAGTGCGACCTGGGATTTAGATAGAGTCGTCTCGCTCGGTACAGGCGCGGTAGTAGAGTCAAGTCGATGAGTCGATGAGTCGAGATCGAAGATTTGTTGATGAGGGGGAGAATATGTGGGAGAGAGGTCGGGTAGGAGAAAATAAAATCGTCGACGTAGATATAGAAGTGTGTTGGAGGAAAGCTTAGTGGTTTACAGTCTGGACGAAGTTGACGTTTGGCTGAGGGAAAAGGTGGGGCATGAGCCTGTGAGTTGGAAGGGTTACTTTCAAGCCAGCTACCACCAAAAATAGCCTAGTGTACCTTTGTCAGCCACTCCAGGCTACCAAATGGCTAGAAGGCGCGCGTCCTGCTGCCTGAGAATAAGAGCTACATTCTATCAGAGGCTCCAGGGCTGTATTGATCAGTACTGAGACTGTGAGCGAGCGAGAGAGAGAGTCAGTACTAGGCACAGAAGCAGAGTGGATTTCTGCTAGGAACACCCGTACGCAAAAATACGTCTAGAGTTCTTCATCCTGAAATTAAGTTGAAATCCCTTCTGTCGATGAGAGTCAATAACATGGCCATCCCTGAAATACACCTATCATGCATGCTCTGGGTATTGACGTCGCCAAGCTTAATGTCTAGGCCTTGCTATAGGAGAAGCTTTCTCTGGAACCGAACCAGTGATGGAAATTCGTAACACGTAACAGGAGAATTCTATTAGATCTCCCACACAAATAACCTCGCCACGTGGAGGAACACCGGGATTTTCTCTGAGACAGTCTTGCACTACATCGCAGTGGTTCGAGATGTCAAAACCTGTTATGCTTCACAAGGCTCAAAGAACAAAGCATGGAGCCTTTATGAGAGTCCTGTCTCTGCCTCTTGACTCCAAGGCCTGCATGGAAGGATTCTTCAACATATTATCCAAAATGAATATCCTCAGGTTCTATTAACAAGTGTTTGATATTGCTTCTAAGCTTTCTAGCTTTTGTTCTACCTTGGAATGCATCTCTGTCATCCATCCTCGCGCCTCTAGCGCAGAAGGTCAAGTCATAAAAGCGCCTCGCTATTTTCATTGGTATACAAATAATCCTACTCAGTTCATTCCACCAGGTCCGTACGAACTCTGAGTCTACCATCCGGTGGCGTCTGGAAGGATAAAAAAAGATAAGAAAATGGAGTCTGTCCATATCATAGTGCCCGCTGTTTTCACATGCCCCTGCTCATTTTATCATTATACTGCCACTCAGCCAGAGTGACATCGTTAGTTCTTCTCCTGCTTCTTACTTTCTCCATCATCTCCATTGTCGTTTTTTGACTTGCGGTTGTTATAATCCGACCAACTTGATCGAGCGCCGGCACCCATAACCCACTCAGGGATGGGAGGGGTGAGCGGCCGGTCAATTGTCGTTAGGGAGTCTGTCTCGGACTCTTGCTCCTCTCTAATGCTCTCGTGCTCATCCCGATGGCTGAGAGGGCTTGGGCCCACTGTTATGGAGGCAGACCGCAGAGACCGTACACTCTGGCGGTGTGTGATGACTTGTCCAGCATTGGGCGAGGCCAAGACAACCGTGCCAGGTGTAGCCATTGGGGGCGGCGTAGGTGAGTCGGATCGGAAGAGCGGATGGATATGAGATTCACTCAAGGACGGCTCAGGGAGATCGGTCGTCGACGTTTGAGGGCTCATTTGCTCACGTGTTATAGTTACCGGGCTGAAGCTTCGGCTTCGCATGCGGAGCCTCGGCGGCTCGAGAGGCATATCGTTGTTCGGTGTGGACGTTCTGCTTGGTGAAGGACTACCAGGAATTGTCTCGAGAAAATGGCCTTGGGTTTGCTGAGGAGGAGTTGCAGCTTCCATAACCACTTGGCGGTTGTTTGTATCAACAGACGATGTATCCCAAGTGTCAAAAACATCTTCACTCGACTGATATATTGTCGAGTCGGTCGATATAGGTCGTCGAAACTCACTTGACGACACGTGACTTCTGACAGTCGCAGACCGAATAGCATTTGAAAGTTGAACCTTGATTGAAGTGGAAGTACCGGATCTGGAACGTCCACGTATGGATGGGGTGGGTGTTTGAGAGTCCATCGAGTTCATCATCCTGGGGGCTGTGTCGTGATCTGAAGCTGTGTGACTATAGGGGATCGACTTCAGAGACGTCTTGGATCGGAATGATGGCAAGCCTCGGTCCTCCTCTAGAGTGTGGAGTGAAAGTGCCTTCTGATCGCTTTGCCGCGTAAGGAAGAAATGAACAGATAAGAAGCCGGTTTGAAGGAAGAAGCAAACCCCAAGACTAGAGGACAGGCCGACGAGAAGACTTCTCTTACTCAAGCCTGTGAACCCATCCTCGTTTTCGATTTTAGACTTGCTGAATTGAATGAGAGTAGCCACTGTTGCAACAGTAGCAAATAGTATTGACAGAAGACAAGCACCTAAGTCAACACCCAGGCATCGTGTTGACCATCGCCGGAAGGAAGTTGAAACATATGTGGAGGCGAACCAGCAGAGGATGACGAGAGTTACAACCTCGAGGGCAACAGAGACTTTCGAGAGTGTTCGGCCACTTGATTCTTTGGGTGTATGAATTGTGAGAACAATAAGAACTGCTATCACGGCCACAGTGACCAGTAGGGCCAAAGAGCCCAGAACGATTGATAGGGTGCGCCGCATTGTTTCTGAAAGTTGGTGAAGACGATGTTGCGAAGTTGCAAAGCCCCAGTACGACAGCTGGTAAGTGGCTAACCTCGAACTAAGCTTATTTGGTTCCCGTAGATCGTTGCAAAATTAATCTTGTTTCTCGTAATGCTCGCAACGTTGAGTGGTACTGCATAATCTGAATTGGCTATGCTTCCTCGACCTTGGTTCGGCAGTGCGACTATGATATGGTTGTTGATAAACGATAATAGACGGCGGTATATATATTGAATGGCACCAATTTGCCAATCAGAGATAGGAGTGCCAAAGTCGCTTCGGCAAGTGCTTGTTAGTTATGGGATATTTCGTTGCTGATATCCAAGCTTGCTCGGTATGAATCGACCCAAGCCAGTAAACCGAACCAACACCACGGGTTGGTGAAAGAATGTAAGTGATATAAAATCGGGTCCGAAAGAGTGTACTACTCTAGGTAATATATTGCAGTCTGTCTTGTTTTGCAATAATTAGCCTGAGTATGGAAGCAACAATCACGAGGCTTCGGTATAAGTCAAGGATGGACGATATTGAAACGAGCGGGTGAAGACCTGAAGGTGGGAAAGAAGTAATTAAGAGAAACGAGCAGAGGCCAAGGATAAAAGTAAAAGTTAAAGTAAAACGAACTTGTGGATGCAAACGTTGGCTGGTCTGGTGTGGCAGACCCGTCTGAGTCGAAGAGAGCGCAGGCCAGCAGCACAGGACACCGCTAAGAGGAAGCACTGCATTCACTCACACACGATGGAGACTTGGTGAAAAAGCAAGCCGGGAATGATCCTCTGAGTGGATTCACCTTACTGACTGACCATAGGCTGTGTTGCGTGTCGTTAGCAAAAGGCCGGCCCTAGACAGGGGTGTCTTGTACATACCCCCTTAGCCCCCGTCAACTCTCTTACAAGCTGGCGACTCTCAGACACGGCGCACCCGCAAGAATAGCATCGCACCGCACAACCTTTCGTTTTCAAGCCCTGTTTGGACGTTCGTTGGTCAGGTTTACCTGAGGGAGGGGGGGGGCAACTTGACTAGGAACCCTTCCCCTCCACGATTCGATGCCCGAAGGCTGTGTGAGATTGAGATTATTATGAGGAAGAGGCTCGCAGGTTGGCTAACGTGGCTTACTTCTCTTATGCAAGTCATGGAGCCAGCCTGACCTTGTAAGCCCTTTCTTCTTTTCGCTTCTTCCTTACTCCAAGAATCTCCGAATCTAATGCCCTGGGTCTACTGATGGAGTGACTGGTGGAGAAGCTGGTCTAAGTGGGTAAACAGCTGGTTCTGACTGTAGGCAAGTTGATTGTCTGGATGAATTTTCAATTCTCGCATTATCTAAACAGTACGTTGGCAGACATAAGTAAATGCTAGCGTTGTTTGGCTGTGCCCTCTGCAGAGAGTGTTTTACCAGAGCCATACACACAAGGAGATGCTATTGGGATGCCTTCACCACCTTAGCTACTTTCACAAGCTTTTAGTTCTGGCATGGTCCTGGTCTCTCTCCCAGCTTCCATGACCAGCAAAGTCCAACGGTTTCCAAAACTCAACTCCCGAACAGGCATTGATCGCCCAGCCCATAGGATAAAAAACTCAAGCCCTCAAGCCCTATTTCTTCTGGCTAGTATGATTGAGGCCTAGTCATGCCAATGACGCCTCTGTCTTCCCCGCTGCCTCCACGCAACCATACTGCAATGTGTATGTCATTAAGAGCCGAGGTGCCCTCTTTTAATCTAACTGCTGATGCCTTTATTGGACACTGGGATCGGGTACCTGACTCTAGCCTCGTTGGCGTTAGATTCATCGATCTAATCCAAGATGATAAATTTTGAGTTGTGAGACCAAGTTTGTTATTTGTTGACATGAGGTTGTATTGGAGAGTCGACATTGGTGAGGGTAAATAGCAACGGGGAATCATTCACTCTGGCGTTCTCAACGTAGGCTGTGAAATCTTATCAGAGCGGTCACTCACCATCGAGTCATGAATCGAAGATCGATGAAAGCGTACTCAGACAGGGGATAGGTCCTGAGGTTAAGGAATGACTCTCCAATTCTGACGAACCTACCAGGACAGCATGGCAATAATTAGATTGGCTGTCTGGGCTAAAAAATGAAGGAGGTCAGTAAGCAGCTGAATATTTTGGAATTCGGAGCAAATACCGACAATGGACCCATGCCACGAAAGCACGAGCATCCCAGATCCCAGTTACTGTTTCATCTTCTTTCCGCTTATACCCTAGTTCTCCATACATTTTTGAGTCAACCATTTGGAAATCCCTCTTCGTCCCCGATGACATGGAAGGGAGAAAACGTGGCAGACAAAGTTGGCACTCGTTGTTACTTGTGAGGCTTCTACACCGAGATTTCAGAGGATATGGAAGCCAAGGCCAAGATACATACAACTGAAGTATCGTAAGGTGCGCTGCCGGCACCCTATTTTTCGATCAGGTAAAGTACCATGGTATAGATATTAGAAGTGACAGACCACTACCTCCATCTGTGGCTGGCTCCCTCATGCACAGCAATACACGTCGGGACAAGCAAATGGCGCCTTGGTTTTGAAAGGTGACGCAGGAAAAACAAAGAAATGACTTTGAAGTTTAGAGTTGGAACTCAGCACGGGCCTGTTCAGTAACTCGGAATCACCAGCTGCGGCCCTGATTATTCTGCTCGTTTCGCAACGGTCTGGTTGCTATATCGCAACCGCCTCATGAGACACTTTGACCTCCATGCTCTTGTCTCCCTTGCTCTGTCTCTGATAGAACAGACCCTGAGAAATGCCCCGCTGAGGTCATCACACACTCTATTCAACGAAATTGCCTTTGTTCTCCCGCCCATTGTTTGTTGTTTGACATTGGCCCTCCTCACTAGTATGCTGAAAGACATCTCATACAACTCAGTACGAGACTGTTTTGAAGTGTTAATACTACCCTTGTCTTAGTTTCGAGTTCACGTCGGGCATGTTACTTTTCCTAGCCTTACCTATTATCCCCATGCTCATAGTCATACTACCTCACCTACTTATCTGCGACATCAAGCCGCTCAATACAAATCTTGGAACACATGTATTAATTCTGTTTTTCAGACGACCCATCTCTATTTGAACCGTGTCTGACTGCCGATGAAATTGAATTCCTGGCCTTTGCTTTTCCAAGCTGCTGGGCGACACGTTCATAGACTAGACTTGCTCGACTGCGTGTTACAGTGTCACTCAGCCTTAATTTGCTCCTAGCGGATCCTCCGGGTTTACCGAGCCTTTCGCTCAGGCCATTGTCAGTGTCTGGGTCTTTCTACTAGTTAGTTAGCATGATGGCCCTTCACCGAACAAACTATTTCGCAAGCAAGGTGCTCTGGAAACAGGAGATGCAACCCTTGCGCCATGGTATGTTTCTGTGGTAGACGAAAACCTGAATGCAGGGTGACCCTCGTCGCGGTATTTCCGGGGAAATCTCGACAGGGCCAAAGCCATGTATGATTGGCGATCGCGGATCATTCTGTTTCTTCTTTTCACAGAGGGCGTTCGTTCATCAGAGTTCCCCATTGCTACCGGTGAACTGTGTCCTGTGGTCTATTTCCAAAGTTTGTGAATGTAGCAGTAACAACGGCCAGATGTCCTGTATGGGAACCCTTCATTCTGCACGTAAGCCAGCATGGAGACCAATTCTTGAATGATGCAAGGCCTGGCAGGCCTGGTAACTGGCCGTCGATCCCTCAGTCGCTTGCTCCGGCCCCACATTGCATTTGAGATTCAAAAGTTCTAATAATAGGGTACCGCCAACCTCTTGCACACTCGCGTCCCATGCCATTGTTTATGTATTCAGGTACGAGAGTAAAGCATCTCGCCTCACAAACCAATTTTATGTAACATTGGCTTGCGATGGACACAAGAAATCTCCTTCTCTTTCTTATCAGGATGCTTGGAACTAGATCTGATCACTACCAATATTGCTTTACAATGCCGTGTCCACACTCACATCTCCAAATGCTAATGTGGTCTGGACTACTACGCCCGCAGACTATAATGAATCCAACCCAGGTCCGCCGTCTGTCCTGGATCTGTGTTAGTCAGTTTGTAGGCTCCTACCAATAACCGCATCGCGTCCTATCGGGTGTCTATTGTATCAGTGCTAAATCTGTTCTAGTTGCGTGTTGTATAAGTGAACTGGACTGTCTCGGGCCTTTTTAGCATCGTACACGTACACAGTCATATGCACTCACAATGTTGAAAACGACACGGGTTTCGATTGGATCCGCCGATCATACTCCTGGACTTGACAGGACACGCTTCCGTTGTCATTGCAGTCACAGTCTTCCATCTGGAGCCGTGAACAGTGCCATGCTTCGCTAAGGTCGCCAATATACCTCGGCGTCGGGCACGTGTACAGCAGCGCCCGTCTTGTCTCTGTCGGCTTCATCATTGACTGGCTGCAGCTTGGTTAGATTTATCTGCTGTCCGTCATAAACGCATGGCTGATGTTCCAGTATGCCAGCTCCCTTTTCAGTCAGTTCTTCCGGCGATGCTGTTCAAATGTAGCTGTGGTCGAGACCTCTTCATGGATCTTCATAAATGCCGAGCGTTCCATTCTGACTATGAGAAAGATATCAGTTACCTTACCTACCCTACTTGTCTGCCTACCTGCTAATTCTATTCATCGGATGGGATTCAATGATCCATCCATTGGCCAATGACGAGCTTCTTGTCAATAGAATGAATAATTTGATCATGTCCTATTCCGTATCATAAAGGGCTTTACGTAGGACATTGATTGTTAAACCACAACTCTTTCGGTCTTATTGCTTTAAGGAAAGAGTCGTCGCAGTCTCCTCTTCAGTGGAAATTATATTGATGTCGAGGAGAATCAATGGCCTATACTAACGCTATCAGACTTTAGCGTTAGACTGGCGTGTGCTGCAAAAGGATTTAGAAACTGCTGTTTACTTGTTTTTATTTGTTTGTTTAGTTGCGATTTTGTTTACTTTGGTCTCCACCTTCAACATGCGGGGAGACTTGCAGTTGACTTATATGATCAGCATGCATTTTGACAGAATGATGACTTTCATGTGGATACAAATAATACCGCTTGCATGTGGCTGCATTGTCCATTGCCGCCGTTCTCAATAGTCGATGGGGCACTTGTTAGACACGCCAATACCCATAGAAGTTGAGCCGCATCAGCACTCAGCACTGAGCTATTTGCTGTTATGGGAAATGAATGCTAATTCAAATATTACCTGCATGTGTAAGACCCGCAGATGCACACTCCCAAATCCATTGCTAACTAAGTTGATCAAAAAGCTACGGGCTAATAGTGTACATAGGTGTCTTGAATTGGACTTATCAAGGAAGAAAACAACGGAGGCATGACAAACCGGAAGCAGACATCATATTTACTCCATGCTCGAGCCAAATCGTATCTTATTGTCTCACGCGAATGCTCGGGCGATTATGGTGCAAGTGAGACACGGTATATGTGAGAGTTGGGGCCCAGGGATAAGACACTTATGTCTCGGCTACAGTTGGAAACTCCTTAACAAGAGCAACTGAATAGCAGCACCAGAACAACATTGCCCACGTGCTATACTACGGCTGCCGTGACGACTCCCTTGAGAAGGGATGGGCTCGTTCTTCAGCGAATGGATACACAACCACGATTTCTAAATGCATGTTTCGCCCTGTCCGCCTAGAATGGTCTTGGGACTCACCGAAGGCAGACTATTGGCGAGACTATTGGTAAACCGAACTGTTTGCACTGGAGAGGTCATTGTAGGTCCGGCTAATGTCTCACCATGTACGTCTCATGGTCTCATTTTTCCGATCATGTCTATGTAGTCATGGCGTTTCACCCAAGGCTAAGTTTGATGGTGAAGTGGCCGACTTTGCATATGCTCGTTGTCTGATTCGGGGATGTTGTTTACCGATTCCATTACTGCCTGCTTGCCAAGATGCAATCAATCAATAACCTCCGCCTTAGGCAATTCAGTTCAAATCTTAGCATAGACATTAGACTTAATATAGGTATTTCTTGGAAGGCAAAACAGCTGAAGATCTCCCCCTCAAGGAGCTAAACAATAAATAGGTAGATAATTAAAAGTCTCTTCAATTAATTGTGAAGCTGCATGAGTTTATGTCAAAATTCACCTCGGTATGTCTTATTCTTGATCTTCAATCTCATTACCTTTAAGTTACTGCAAGAGTAGCATAATTATTTGACCCTATTTAGAACCCTGTGTATGCTTCGAAGGATTTCACAAAGCATCATAACTTGCGTTAGTAAACAAACTGAACGTATGGATGGCGTAGCTAACCGGCGTGCTCTTTCTGATTGTCCCAGACACTAGCTGAGTGGCCCGACTGGCCATAAAGCTGGTGGCTGGGGTCTGACAAGTGTTGACATCATGACTTTTCGATTAGGAAATACATCTAAAAGTGATATGCCCAACTTCTCAATGATCTCGGCTTCGTATTACGACAGTATTGCATCAAATTTCGAAGATGGAAAAACCTCGTGTGATTTATTGGTTCCGAACAGATTTGCGACTTCACGATTCACCTGCTCTCAAAGCGGCTCTAGACCTTGATCCAGCTGTTCTTTGGCCTATCTTTACGTGGGATCCTCATTACGTATACCGAGCGAGAGGAGGCCTCAATAGATGGCAGTTTCTGTAAGAAAGAGAGAGAGGAAAAAAAGTTGCTCCTTGATTTGCAGTTGTTCTGACAAAGTAAAGCCTGGATTGCCAGAATGACCTCTCCCGATCTATTTCACAGGTGAACCCCAAGTCAAAACTCTTTGTTCTCAGAGAAGCACCACAGACTCTGTTTCCCAAACTCTTCAAGGCGTGGAAGGTCACTCATCTGGTCTTCGAAAAAGACACAGACAGTTATGGTCGTGAGAGAGATAGTGTTGTCGTCCAGGCGGCTAAAGATGCTGGTGTCGAAGTCCTTGTCCGTTCGGGCAGGACGTTATGGGATAGTGACCAGATAGTCGAGAAGCATGGCGGAAAGCCAACGATGTCTATCACGCAGCTTCAAACCGCCGGGAGCAAGCTTGGTGAGATCCGGAAACCCATTCTTGCTCCCAAACATCTTCCGGATCCAGGAGACATGCCCGTCAACTTTGAGCAGGGCGAACCGAATACCAAGCCAGATTTCAATGCAGAATTTCGGACAGAAGGAGATAAAGCTTACACCAGGATAGCAGGGCCAAACGATGACTTTGCCATTGAAACAATGGAGGAACTGGGCTTCCCACCTGCGACCACACCCCATCGTGGTGGAGAAACACGAGCGTTAAAAGAACTCAACAAGTTAATTGCAGATAAGAAATACACTGCAACTTTCCAGAAACCCAAAACGAATCCAGCTCAATTCGAGCCACAAGCTACCACTCTCCTCTCGCCATTTTTGCACTTCGGGGCGCTTTCTGTGCGTTTGTTCTATTGGCGAGTAAGGGAAATCGTCGATTCGTATGGAAAGGGTGCTTCAAACCCTCCAGAAAGCCTCATTGGCCAGCTACTCTTCAGAGACATGTACTTCGCCGCTCAAGCTGCTTTGGGTTATGTCTTCTCGCAGACGGCAAACAATCCGTATTGTCGTTTCATTCCCTGGCACTTGCCCTCCAAGAGAGATTCGGAAACGGGACTCATTACTGGAGAGTATCACATTGACTCCGAGGAGGCAGAGATCTGGTTTAGAAGATGGAGAGTTGGAATGACCGGGTTCCCCTGGATAGATGCTTTAATGAGACAGCTAAAAGACGAAGGCTGGATCCATCACCTGGGACGGCACGCGGTTGCCTGCTTCCTGACAAGGGGCGGTTGCTATATTGACTGGGAGCGAGGTTGCGAGGTCTTCGAGGAATGGCTCATAGACCATGAGCCGGCTTGCAATGCTGGCAACTGGCAGTGGCTGTCTTGTACGGCCTTTTTTTCACAGTACTTCCGCTGCTATAGCCCGGTAGCCTTTGGCCAGAAGTGGGACAAGGAAGGAAATTTCATCCGTCGTTATGTGCCAGAGCTCAAAAATATGGACTCCAAGTACATCTATGAACCGTGGAAAGCCCCTCTCCCGGATCAGAAAAAGGCAGGTGTCCGCATAAAGGGCGATGGATTGAACAGTATCGAGGAGGGAGCTTATCCGAAACCAATGTTTGACTTTGCAAAAAGACGTGACGTGTGCATCTCTGCTATGAAGGCTGCATATCAGGTTGGCCTTCATGGGAATGATGGCCAGGCGCTTGATGGAACCTGGCGCAAACTCTTTCCTACAGGCCGTGGGGAGGTTCAAGGCGATATTGAGAGTGATAATGGCGAGCACGCTGATTATGCAGACGATGAGGGGGGTCGTGAGGATAATGAGGCGAAGGAGAAAGGCGAAGGAATCAAGTCTATCGAAAATGGGGATCGAGCAATGAGTAAAAGGAGCAGTAGACTGCACAGCAGCGAGAATACCACAAAAAAGCAAAAGACATGAGCGTCGATGCTGTCTAGGTTATATAAGACGGAAGGGTTGTTCAAGACCGTAACGTCAGTTCCATACTATACACTACAGAGGCGCTCAAATCGTTAGTCCGATATAACATAGTGTAACTTGCAAGACTGGGGCAACCTCCGAGTCTTACCTTGATGTATTTCCATGTCATTAAAACTTTGCACCTGGGTCTGCCAGTCTCGACCATTCCAAGCCCCATAGATGGTGATTCTTCTTCAGTTCGACATCCGTCTCCTTGGTTTCCCTCTCAAATTCCACTTCGGCCAGCTGTGAAAACAAATCATGCTTGCCCTTGACGGCATCTGTGTACAATTGTTGACGTGTCATCTCAGCATCACTTGATCGAAGGAACTGGTCAAGCTCAGCGTCTGCTTCTGGGTCTCCCAGCAACTCAAGTGTTTTCTTTGCCTCATGCGCTCTCCCAAGCTTGGCATAAGACTTTGCGAGACATATCAGGCACTTCCGCTTCCATTCAAAGACTCCATCGTCAACGTTGAGGGCCTGGTTTAACATGGCCACTGCTTGGTCATACTTTCCATTTTGGAACAGGTATTCGCCATAGATGGTAAGAGCATTGCAGTTCTTCGCTTCAGCTACGAGCTTCATGAACCGATTTTCAGCATCTGCGAATGCAGTTGTTTTCCGCCATGATCCACTGGCGAAAAGCTGGCTCGCGAGAGAGACGACCGCAGGACTATAGTTGAGTTCTGAAGCTGAAGCCCACAATGCCATCGAGAATGAACTATGGGCTTTCATTCTCCTGAGCAACCACAATAAGCACGCCATCTCATGTGCAACCTCGACTGGGATTTGGTTCACTGCATGTTGTTAGTGGGCCCATAAATGCTCTTCCGAGGGGAACTTGCCAGAGAGGTTGACACTAGAAGGATGTGCTCCCTTTCTTATGGCATTCGAAAACCTTGATGCATACTCGTAATATTCGTCTGGTCTGAGAGTACCAACTTGATTCTCGGACGCTCGCATAGCCAGTTCGAAATCCATAGGTGAGATTTGACTGAGGTCGAAATCAGTCTGGTTGCTGGAGCTTGGCTGAGCTTTAACAAGCTTGGGTGCCCGAGGAGGTGGACGAAGAGGTTTCCTTGCGCCTTTGGGAGTAGCATATGAGCGAGTCTGATACCTAATGGAATTGCTCGAGGTGCTCAGGGCAGCATGATGAGATGACTGTGTGACAAGCGCACATGGTAATGTAAAGTCACCACGTAGCAATTGGTAAACATTACCAGGTTTTATATGAAGCTTTGCAGTCGACATATTTTGGATAAGGTACTTAAATAAGAGACAGTCTGGCTACTATACCAAACGAATCCTTTTCACCAGTAGTCGCATGTAGTAGGTGAGGTGAAGTGCGATTCTGCCACTACTTGATGTGTGGGGCGCCAGTGTGCCAATCATATCTTGCGTTGGAGAAATGCCCGTCAAAAAACCCATCTCAAACTGAATTTTTCATACATCTTGAAGAGCTTAATCAACAACATTTCACAACCAAATTCAGCTCAGTGTCCTAGATTCATACTCTGACTGAAAGTCTGAAGTATTATAATACCGTATTATCTTGATTTCTGACATTTTATTTTCCTGCAGCTGAAGAGCATCAGCATCCTAAGTCACTTTTCTTTACATTTGCCACAAGCTGTTCATCAGCTACAAGTACTCGAAGATGGCACCTCAAACGCGCAAGAGAAACTACAACCAAAATACAACGAAAGATACATCTGTGGAGAAACCGACATCGGAAGAAAAGCGCAAGCTGCCTGTAAGAGCCAAAGACGGTGACTCCAGTGACAGTGCGACGCCAACTGTAACGGAATCAAAGGGCACCAAGGTGGTTTTTGGAGATGACGACAATGACAACCCGGCGCCTCCCCCTATGGTAGTTCCAAAACCTGCTGTGCAGGTAGAGAAAGATGGGGAGGATGAGGAAGACGATAGTGACGATGAAGCGCCTGAGGCCGTATCAACTTCTAAGGTGGCGTCTGATATCAAGAAATCCAACCAAGCAGCTCAGAAAGCAGCACAGGAGTGAGTTTCGCCGGTCTTGATATTTCATGTTCTGGAATTTTCTAACCTGCGTCCAGGGAGGCTGCTGCACAGAAGCGCAAGCGTCGGGAAAGGGATGATTTCTTCAAGCAGCAAGCTGAAGAGCGCAAGAAGTTGGAGGAGCAAGAGAAGGCTGGGGCAAATGAAGAAGCTCCCGTTGAAGAGGAGCCTGCGCAGTCGCTCATTGAACGAAGCAAAGCAGAGAAAGCCGTGAACCTGTTACCCGCCGAGTTTTTGACAGATTCCAGCGAGGACGAGGCCGATGGGATTGATGATCAACCAGAGGAACGTCCAAGGAAACGCCGTGTTGCCACTGTGGAAAGAAGCCTGGCCCGCCAGGATAGGGGACCTAGGGATGAACGGGTAGGCTCAACTGTCTATCGCGTTGCTAAAAAGACAGATGAGAGGATGGCACCTAAGTTGAAGAAGCATGCAAAGAGCTCTAAAGATATTCTCTTGAAGAGAAACCGAAGTGTCACGAAGCAACGGTCTGGTTTCTTCGTCCGGTAGAGGAATAACCAAGTATCAGTTCTTTGTCACGTCAGTTCAATACCATAATACCATAGCTAGGAGTCATTCTACTCAAAACACTACAGTCGTCTATTTCAGAACCAGCAATTCGATCAGTTGTCCTCTATCGGCAGTAGGCACGACGCGTCCATCAATAAGATAAACTATAGTTTTGAAACGAATCGTTGTCTCTTAGTGCCCTACCATCGAGAATTCTACAGTTATACATGTATTGGAACATCACTTTGCTCGGCGAAACAGGTATCCGTACTATCGCTAACAGTTATTGTAACAAAGCGAGCCCCATACATCGTCTGATACCATTTGCCTCGAAAAGCTTAATGCCTGGACCATGGCCATAGTGTGAATTCCAAGACGAAACCGGCAAGCCGAAGCTAGGGCTGCATCGAAGTAATAGCATTCATTAAACTGTAACTAACCAACAAGTGGACACTTGATGAGCTTGGCCGACAAGGTCCAGAGGTCTATGCTATGTACAGTCACAATCTACATCTGGACCAAATACGGCGTATGCTTTAGATCGACATACCTACCTAAGTTGGAGATATCTGGGCATGCTTGTGCTCAGCTACCCACAGTTGTTACTGCCCGATTTGCGTAAAGTATTTGGATCGGCAAGCGAGATTTTGGGTATGCGAGGTACGCGACGTGTGTAGCACTCGAAACGACTGGTACATTGGCGTCGGCATTGAATAGAGCACACTTTCAACGAAGGTATAACAGAGAAGAACTATAGCACCCGCCGCAGTGCCGTTGACACTAACTCAATACAGGCACGCTGACTGCATTGAGACACTGACCATTCCGAAGCAGATTGAGGTAATATCGGGATCTTTCGACAAATCAGCTTAGCATCTCGTCCTGTCATCCGAACCCAGTACCTGACGAGTGGGCTGCATCTCAGACACGGAAGGAAACGATTCGATCAAGTCCAGCAAGTCTCAGCCAGGCGCTCCAAATGAGTTGACTCTCCGCACCAGAGTGGAGTGAAATGGCACATCTTCAGTGGAAACGCTACATCTGGCGAAACGCTCGAGGCACTTTGTTTAAAGGCCCTGGTCCATGTCTGCTCCTTCGGAATTGGGAGATATGCTCAAGTAGCGTCCCTACCGGGGAAGAAGGGATGAAACGTTAAAGGTCAGAAACATGCGGTAACTGCAGGTATTAAGTTTCGATAGCGATGATGGTAGGATGAGCTACCGCGGAGAAAGAGCGCAGCCGATACAACATGAAATGTGAATCAGTGGCTTTCAAGTTGCACGATATGGCATCATATATGTTTGCTTCTCACCGGTTACCCATCACAGCTGCTGCAGGTCCTACACCTGGTCACTCGCTTCCAAAGGAACCCTGGCGACGTAACTGTGAAAGAAACACCTGATGGGTCCGAGGCAATAGTTTCAATGTCCCTGCACTTAAATCATATAGTACGGCACATATAGCCTCTGCAGCACTACTAACCCCGACGGTTGTTCTAAACGAAGCGACGTCGACGGCTGCAATACAACACAGAACATTGAGCTTCGCCTTTTAGGCGAGTGAAAGCAGGGCGGGTCATCAAACATAATATTTTGTGATTCTCGCTAGGATTGTGAACATAATTAAAGTTTGATACAATTGTGATGCTTTCCCAGCATGGATTTACCCTGTGGTCGTGCATAAACTGAGGAGTGATTCGCAGCTAATATTTTATATGCCGTAAATCATCGAGATTGGTTTACCCGCTCTCTCGTGTAGGTCTGACAAGACAAGAAATGCTGACTGGTTCCGGGAGATCGACGCGAATTATTTCAGTGTCCTGACTCATGTCTTCAGAAATTCAGCAATTTGCACATCTTCACACCAGTTGGTCGGAAGAGGACTTCGACCAGTCAAGAGCTCAACTGATCTTGGCTAGTTTGTTTCTGGAATAACCCCGGACGGGGAGCACAGCAGGCAGTTGGCCACGTGGGAGAAACGTGACAGGAACTGTCATGTACCTTGGAAGACAACCATGCCCACATGCAGGTAGGCTTGCTACAGATAGTTACCAATCTTAATAACTGCCAAGTTTACAAGTTAGATATATATATGTTGGTGGGACACCGAGATATATGGAAAATATACCAGGGACAGGAAATCGGGTTAAAAAAGAAAAAGAAAGCATCAGTCATCCCTAGAGAAGTACTCATTATTGCCCTGACTGGATACATGTACGTGACGGCAAAAGCAAACGCTTCCCGCGAATCGAATCTACGGACGAGATATCATGCCAGGCTGAAAGAGGAGCCGAGAGCTGTAAGGCATTCCGAGCACGATTTGCGATTTGTTCCTCTGCGAGCTAACCAAGCCACAAGCAGGCCGCTATGGGCACAGGTGCAAGGGGTCCGTGCCAAAAACCAATGTCAATGCCAAGCACCTATCTAAAGATCACGAGTCGTTGGAAAACGATCTGAACGGCTGTGTGGCGTTTTAGTTGGATCCAGGCGATATGGTTGCCCGACTTGTAACCTTCGAGAATGATGATTTTCTGCAAGGGGCTTCTGTCGTGAGCAACTGTACAGTTAGGAAAGGTCGGAGTTTGTTCCGTTGTGTTGTGTTGATATTACATTGGATATGTTCCCATAAGAGCATTGACCCACGATACCTGAAATCCATCTCATTATTAACGGTGAGCTAATTATTGCCATTTATGCCAGATTCTAGGCTCGCATGGTTCTCCCGGCTTTGTTGATGTACTGCCTCGTTTTATGTGCAGAGTCCCGAATGGCTTCTGTTGTTTGCTTGTAGTATTTCATCCAGCTGAAGAAGGCTGCACGATGAGCCCTTCCGTATAGGCAAAGAGGACAACTCACCCTTGGCCTTGGAACACGGGCTGCCGCTGATGATCTCACAATGAATCAGCTGAATCGCGGCTGTCTGAAAAAAAAAACATCCACCGTTACTTTGAGCCGGAGTCCTCTGTAAGGGATGCGTCAACCCCAGGGTCCAGCCCATCCCCTCCCTCCCGCTTCGCCCCTCAGAAGTTTCCTGTGACAAGTTGCTTTGTCCACTAACTCATTAGCTCGTGTCTGCATGTTCCAGTTGGCTGTCGCACCGGCCGGTTCGCCCCATCCCAGCAGCCAGCAACCCATCACCATCAATTAACTTATGTAGGTAGCTTTATTAGCGGATAGAACATTCGTTGGAAGCACCATCGAAGCACACTAACCTGTAGATACATCCATATGCAAGCCAATATGATATGACGCTGTGATCTCATGTGTTAACCTGACCGCCATTCTAATTCGGTGCAGAAGCAATCAATACATGCTTCTAAATTGACAACTTTGTGGTTGGCATAATCAGCAACACAAAAATCAAGTTCAGTACATATTCCTGCGGCCAACCCCATGTTGTGGATCATCTGCCCTCAGAGCGTACCTTGGTGAAATCAAACCGTACCGGGTATCACAAACTTGGCAGCTGGGGAAAGAATCCGCATTTACCTCTCGCGTCTCGTAGGGTCTAAACGCAAAGCCGTGGGAAAGCAGCACTGAATAAAGGCGAGATAATGATCAGGGTGAACAAGACCATATCATCATCGCTATGGAAGTATTCCCTAGATACGCGGGACCGCAGCGTCGAGTGAAGCTTTCCCCTATTTAGATTTCGGCGTGGGAAGCGGAGAGGATTGTCATTGATGGCGCCATGTCCCTTTGCGGATCAAAGTTAGTAGGGGTTAGTTCTGATGTATTTTGAGCAAGGGGGTTCCGTCATTGCGTTTTCGTTGAGACTGGGCTACAGTCACTGTCTTTCGGTCATTGCTGCATCACTGTCCTATTTATACTCGTTATTGAAACGTGGATAAGTGTTGCCGTTGAGGCTCCTGCACTCGTAGCATCTTGTCATGTGTAGTCTGCAAGGCACCTTAATCAGGGGCCTACGATTCCAAACCCCTCACTGATATATTTTAGGCCTTTCTTCAACACCAGGATTGAGATTCCTCGAAGAATGCTGCAGGCACTTATCCGTCGCGGATAGCTGCCGGGGAATCTCCATCCAATCAAACGGCTGGATTGAGACTCAGCATGGGTAACCCTGACGAGCAACATTCAGGGGATGCAAGACAACGTTATCAAGGTTAACAGAAGGACGCTGTCTCCAACCCACAACGTCAACGCCACGATGGTGACACCTTCACAACAGGCAGGATTCTTCTACACAACCTAGAGAAACTCTTCTTGTTCCCCTTCTGCCCATCTCCTGTGACGTGGTGGTGGTGATGATGTAACAGCCCTAGCAGGCTGGGTTTGAAGCTCAAGGGCTTCTAGAAGCCCAGCCATCAGCCACCAACAGAGTTGAGGATCGTTTCTTGTGTGTCTCGGAATACGTGCGTTTCATAATAGAAACGAACTTCTCCGTTACCAAGAAATGGTGGCATTCTGAAACACACAGGCATGACTTCGTTTGGTTCTGTCCATCTTGCGGTTGTGTGCGACAGTTTCGGTAGACCTGCACCAACTGAGATTTCGTCACAGTCAACTTCCCGTCTACCCTGTCTTGGCTCTTGGATACACTATACATGCATAAGTCATGAACTGTATCGTTTGTGGCTACATTCCGAATTAGTCGAATAGTCTAGCGAAACCCTGCAGGGATGCAAGTTCAACGAACCTGAGGGGTTTATGATGATTCGCAAATACCCTTGCTTGACTGACTATACAGTGTGCATTGTAATTATCAATTTGTTTCTCTTCCTACAGACGTCCCTGGTCTTGAACCGATCTCCTCGAAGGTAATATTAATGTAGACTCTCACCAGTTTCAAGTCGCTCTTTTGTATCAAGTGTTGTTCGTTTGCCATGTCACAGTCATCGCAAATTGTCAGTAAATTGTTTCATGCTGCACTGCCATCCTACACGGAATCAGTTGTCAAGTTCTCACTTGAGTCAGCATATGATGTGGAGAGTCCAGTTTCCGGTATTAAATTGAGTTCCAGATGGATTATTCTATGCTGAGTGACTATGTCATACCAGGGCTGAATACCTGCAGACTCGAAGAATTTGGACAGATGGATGCCCTGTACGTTTTCGCGATGGTGTATTTAACCATTGTAGCTTGGCTTGCCAATCAAGACTGATGCTTGCTAGGCCATGCTACCTGCATCCTGGCTCACACGGCCTTGGTGAAGCGAACGCAAATGCCTGTAGAACAGTAAACGTTGGTTCTCGACGTTTATTGCACGTAAATTTCCTGTCTATGGGATGAAGACATTCGCATGTGGAGAAGCAAGTGAGACAGCATATGACCTAGTGTCTGGCAAGGAGACCTGATGCTCGTGCGTGTGCCCTCCTGACTAACACCATGACACCATGATGTTCAACATGGAGACCTGTTAATTCGAAGGTGAGTTTAACGGCGATCATCAGCTTGACCAAGCCACGTGAATCAAGTACCGCCCAAGTTGATTTTCAGGGCCCCTGGGTTATGCCCCTGGTAGCTCTCGTGGAAGGTGTCTTCAGATCTGGATGGGTTTGAATGACCAGCCGACGCTTATATTGTCCCTACTTAAAAGAGCTCCATCCAACGCCATCAGCTATGGCCAGACACAGAGAGTGCACTGACTACGTGGTGGCACCAGGCTAGAGTTGAGCAGCGCGGATAGGCACATCAGTGACCTCCCCTCCCATAGGAAGGTGGCTTCCCTGGATGGGGCAAGTCGCTCGCTAGCCTGGGCAACCAAACGCTTGGATGGAGCTCAGGCCCCGACAGATCCCATCCCCTCGCGGTTTTGAGGAAGGCCCTTGATTTTGGAATACGATACCGACCGAGTTGAAATTCTCTGAAGGCTCGAGTCAAGAGAACCTACGAGTGGAGTTGACCTGTAAGGAAAACTCGTTTCTTCCCTTAAAGCTCACACTTCCTCGAATATTGACTCTTGGATAGATTGTATAGCAGTTGTGGTTGGCCCGCCTCATCGGCAGGCTCCTGTCCATCCTTTCTCGAGGCCGGGCAGCTGGGAGCCGAAAAAGACCCAACCTCTGTTTACTACGTACGTGGGACCTGAAAGCTGGAAAAGCCAGGGGCAGAAAAGTGTTAGAGATGAAATGCCGGGTAGGTGCCTGAGGAGAGGCCACCGGGGAATCGATACAAGCCCCAGGCTTGGCTTGATACACCCATGCTTTGTGGTGGTGACTGTTCGGCTCTGAGCGCAGCCCTGGCTCTGAGTCCTGGGGCCCCTGTCAGAAGCCCGGGCCTTTTTTGTGGTTGTACAGGGGAAGACCCCTGCACGCTTAATGGGAGATCCACTATCCTGTCCGGCCACCGCGAGAGCGACAAACTAAAAACCAGCAACCCTAGTCCCGGGAGAAGGGGTACAGAGTAGAAGTTGACGGTTGGTAGCGTACCTAGTGACCGGTGCAAAGTCATTCAAGGCGCCCCCCGGTGAGAAGGTCCTAAAGAACAGGCCAAGCTCTGAAAGGGAGGTCCCCCGTCTCTTAATAGGCGGTACCTGGCACCAAGCATCTTAGTACCAAGCACAGGAGTCCTGGATTGGATTGGATTTGGTGCCACTCAAGGTTAATGGCCTGGTCGTACGGTGCAAATCAAACATCCATCCATCCATTTCTCTTTTCCATTTCTTTCTCATATAGCCCACCACGCCCATACCTTAAGTTACTTCCTTCCACTTTAGCTCTTGCTCTTGATGCTTTAGTAATTTCGTTTCTTTGCTCGTCTCAAATCTTTCCCTTTCCTCTCCTTTCGTCCATCAGGAGTCAACCTCCTAGAAGCAGACAGACAGTGGGATCGTCTATCCTAATAAAAAGAGACGAATCTGCCTATCAGCGAGCGAGCGCAAGATAGACGAGTCATATCGCCTCAACGACTCCCGGATACCACCCGCCGAATTGGTTGTTTCTTCATTCAATGAAAATCTCCATCTTACGAGCGCCTAGAAAGCAAAAGCAATTACATTGTTCGAAGATTGCCGTTGTGAGACGATTGTGACTTTGGTTTCTATTTGTGGAGAAGTGATTCTGGGCCAACTTACCCGAAGTGAGTGATAACCAAGGGCCAGCATCACATCGCGCATTGCTAAAAAAGCAAAGTCAGAAACATCACAACCCGACCTGTCGCAAATCGCAACCGGCCGCAAGCGACCTCGCAAAGTTAAAACGTTTATTCCTCAGAAAAGCGGTGCCGCATAATTGTCTCTTCACCCTTTTCGCCCCCGACATCCTGTTATCTCCGTTTTCTGATTGGTTTTGATTTTGTTCTTGCAGTCAACCGTGCTTGACCATAACACATAGCCCCTTACGATCACGGAGTCTTTACCTCGATCTGCCGTTCTGGAAATTTTTGACGCCGCATGGATTCCCGCCCCTTACTCTTTTAAGTTCAGCCGCCTTTGACCAGCAATTCCTCGATCACCCAGAAACCGTCGAATCAGTGCTTGTCTTGCAACGCAATAACTTGAGACACCGCGAAGAAAAGGTGTCTTATTTAAATGTTTCGCAGACTACGGAAAAACCAGGATCACAACACTACATCGAGTCAAGGACGGGACGACGACAAGGCAATTGCCACAAATCTTCGAGAACTTGGCTTGGTTGGCTCACGCGCATCCAGTCGAAGACCCCGAACTGGCACAGACTCTAAACCTTTTACCGAAGGACATTCCGTTAAAACTAAATCTCTCCGCGGGCAAGACTCAGTCTCCTCCGCTGGCTCAGTGAGGTCAGGTGTTAGCAGCGCTTCCCGTCGAGTTGGCAGTATCGACAACAACGTCATGGCTACCAACGCTGATAGAAGTCGCTCACGACGAGAGCGCACATTTGTGGGAAGTGAATGCGCAGTTTGTGAAGAGCCGCTTGAACACACCCTACGCGGCGAGCGCATCCTACAATTTTCTTGCTCTCATGTCTCCCATGAGGCATGCTTCTATGAATTCATTCGGGAATTCGAGTCACAATATTGCCCGACATGTGACGCACCCCTCCACTTAGACACAAGTCGAGGAGGAAACGTTATAGATATTGGTTTGCTACCTGTTCTGGTACGATCGGAGCGACATACTGACATATGTATAGAGAAGATTAGCAACATGGTGCGTTCGGTCGGTACCGATTCGAGGTCCGCTATGACGCCAACACCAACAGCAACCCCTTGGGATAACCAGCCAGCTCGAGCTCCCAGTGTTGAGAGCAATCAAAGGCGTCCTATGCAGCAACAACACGTCGGAGGCCGTGACAGCGTTGCTCGAGGTAGTATGAGGGATAGTCGAGATGCCCCACTATCAGATCGATATGGCCCTTCGAGGCATGCTCGAAGTGACAGTGAAGCCACAGGAGTTGCATCATCCGGCGGATATCCCGAGACAACACAAAGCGGACCTGCCAGACGTCATGACTACGATGTCCAAGCGATGGAGACGACACCTGCAAGCCCTAGACCAATGAC
Organism: Fusarium dlaminii; assembly: GCA_013186775.1. NCBI lineage: Eukaryota > Fungi > Ascomycota > Sordariomycetes > Hypocreales > Nectriaceae > Fusarium > Fusarium dlaminii. The sequence continues at coordinate 272,197 of JAAOAL010000045.1, read as the reverse complement.
ACGCAACCCTATTCCGGCGCCGATTGTCACTGTTCGCTCAGAGTTCCCAACATTGAACCGCTCACGACAACAACAGACCCTTACATGTCTGGTTACTGTTGAGGTTCCTGATAATAATTGGAGGCCGGATCCCGAGGATTTGGGTGCTGCAGCCCCTCTGCCTCCTCCTACCACCAACCGTGCTGAGGAGGGATATGGCCGCCCGCCATCCCCAGCTCGCAGTGCGCCTCGCTTCTACCCATACGAATCTACGGAGGTTTTGGAAGAGATGACCGATAGTCTGCGCAACCGTGTTGATAATTGGCACGGGCTCGACTTTAGCAGGTTAGTGGCGGCGCTTTACTTTCATTAGTGGGCGATCATCGTCAGTATGAACGAAAAGGCTAATTTTTCTGCAGATTCGGAAAATTGAGGCTCTATGGTACCCTCAGGGTGGGTAAGGATAAAGTCTCATGGCAGGAGTTGGAATGTTTCCTCTTCGCTGAGATGCTTATTTGCGTCAAGGAGAAGAAGATCTCTCAAGCACAACAGTGGGATGAGAATGGCGCTCCACGCAAAACAACTCGATGCACTCTCAAGGGCTCAATTCTTATTAAGAAGCACCTGAATGAAGTGTCAGAGACGGGAAATATCGACGAAAATATCCTGACGCTCAGCCTCTCGGTTGCTGAATTACCGCAGTTCCATCTTCGTTTCGAGAACCGCAATCAATTGAAGTTGTGGCAGCAAGCTCTTCTTGACCTTAACGCTGTTGAGACATCTCCTGTACGCAGCCCCGAATATGATCGCGGCGGGTCAGAAACTGACGAGGAACTTGAGTGGCAGCGTTCGCGCCCACAGAGAGTCTCTTCGGTTGCATCCTCCTGGGGTGGCGCGAGATCAACTACGACAGCACCCACTGACTATACGAACTTCCCCAGAAGTCCTGCCATGGCGAAGTCGGTTCATGTGCCCATCGATGTCGTCGTCGTGGTGCCTATTTCTTCTTCTATGCAGGGCGTCAAGATCAACCTCGTCCGAGATGCCCTGAAATTTATGGTAAACACACTTGGCGAGCGTGACCGTATGGGATTGGTCACTTTCGGTTCAGGCGGCGGCGGCGTGCCTATCGTTGGCATGACTACCAAGGCCTGGCCAGGCTGGAGTAATATCCTGACATCCATCAAGCCGGTTGGCCAAAAGAGCCATCGCGCTGATGTCGTGGAGGGCGCCAATGTTGCGATGGATCTGCTCATGCAAAGAAAGTACAACAACCCTATTGCATCTATCATGTTGATAAGCGATGCGTCTACCTCAGACGCTGATAGCGTTGATTTCGTCGTGTCTCGAGCTGAAGCTGCCAAAATCACCATCCACTCATTTGGCCTTGGGATGACACACAAGCCGGACACCATGATCGAGTTGTCAACAAGAACAAAAGCTTCTTATACTTATGTTAAGGACTGGATGATGCTCCGAGAATGCCTCGCTGGATGTCTAGGGAGCATGCAGACCCTGTCTCATCAGAATGTGAAGCTTAAGCTCAAGCTGCCCGAGGGTTCTCCTGCCAAATTCCACAAGATTAGTGGTGCCCTGCAAATCACGAAGCGAGCTACGGGCAGAGATGCGGAAGCATCCCTCGGTGATCTTCGATTTGGGGACAAGCGTGATGTTCTTGTGCAACTTGTCATTCTTCCTGACAATACTTCCCAAGAACAACTTCCTCAAGATCCCTGGGATAATATTGTCTCAGGTCTCGAAGCACTCGGCGGCCCTATGGACAACGATAACGAAAGAACTCTCTCTGTCGAAGAGGTTCCATTGATCCAAGCAGACCTTAGCTGGGGGGATATCCTGCGCGAGGGCACTGTCACACATATGCCTCGGCCATCTCTTCTGGCCATCACCATGCTTCCAGTCAGTGGAGGATCCAAGAAGACATGGCAGAACTCCCCTCCCATCCCTCCTCACCCGAGTATTGTTCAGCGCCGCATGGAGCTCCTCACTTCTGACATGCTTACCCGTGCTCTCACCCTGGTCAGCCGTGGCCAACACGACCGTGCCCATACACTCTTGAATGAGACTCGATCAATTCTGAAGGGTCTCGGAAAAGGTGGACTCCCCCCCATCCCCCCTCCAAGCAAGTCGACCCCTTCGGCTCCCTCTACTCCCCATCCCGCGAACGACGCTTCGCCAGGTCAATCAACCACTCCCGATCGCAAACGCAGCCCTTCACCGCCTGCTTCGGCAATTTCTGGTGTAAATGGTCTCCCCTCCTCGCAACTGGGCCGTAGCCGATCTAACGATGGCCTTGGACTTGGTGCTGGAATTGATGCCAATACTGTCGCAGCCCTTGACGCTGAATTAGAGAGTAGTCTGGAGTGGATCAACCATCCTGCTGTTTTCAGTCGCGACAGTAGAAAGGCCGTCCTGCAGGCAATCGGCGTAATAAGCTCCCAGCGAGCTTTCACGTACCGCACCCCTATCGAGGGGCTATGGGCTTGCCGCGTTAGCGGCGTCAAGAAGCTCACGGAGAAGAGTCGAGAATGGCGTGAGGATGGCGGCGGTGAGGGCGGAATCACAGAAGAATCTTGATCTTCATAACCATTTTCGCCCATTTCCTCTTTCTTCATTTACTGTCATAGCCGAAATAGCGCTCAGGTTCTATTTTCAGCTTGACTAACGACCGATTATGACCAAAACATTCAGATGCTTCCCACGCTATTACACATGCATTTGTTGCTACTGCTACTTTATACTCGCTACTTGCTTTCTTCAGTCGATGAAGGGATGCATTATCTCTTCCGGCTTCCCTCTGGAATTGTTCGATACCCCTGGAATCTACCAACTATCTGGCGCACATTCGACCTTTTATGCTCGTAGTATATACCTGCTTCATCATCTTGCATTAATAGATCTTTTTCTGACTTACTGCAATCGGTCCAATCCAGCTCTACTCGTCCTGCGATATTGCCTAGCTGATGTTCCATGGTTCACATTTACTTGTGGAGTATGTTGGAAACAGCCTGTTATACTCCTGTATTCTGCTGATCCTCTTGCATAATGGGGTCTATTGATGTGCTGGACAGCCTTTTTCTGCCTTATATATACTGCGTTTCTGGATTATGTGCACATATAAATAGTCATAAGCTTAACGAAGTCGATGCATGAAAATACTTACTTGATATTTCACTGTTGACCCTTAAGTAGAAGCGACAATCTGAGCCGTCTCGTAGATGTCCTCCCTACTTATTTTCGACATAAATGAGGGGGAGAAATCACTGCCTTGTATGAGTGACCCTCCTCATCCGCAATAGCTTTGTCACAGCATCTGAATTGGCTATTGAAATTTGAAGGCTATAATTGCGGTACCAAGTCTGACTGAACTGAGCGATCCAAATAGAGGGCACAGCAGAATTTACAACGGGCTATTGGACAAGCTTAATAAACATATGCCCATGCTTTGACTCTGTTATCTGAGAGGATATCTAACCAACCGCGACACCAGGTGATTGTCACACATATCAAATCCATTGCCCATGTTGAACTTTTTAGTTTTATCCATTCAGTCCTCGTCCCAGTTCTGTGGGGTTTGGTCAGTCCAAGCTTCTTATAGGAAAGGGGAAGGGAACATACAGGGTTGGGTCCAGGGGGCTTGGGTCCTCCAGCTTGTCGTGCCACGATGATCTGGTCAACAGACAGAACGGTGCGGGCGGCTTCCGTAGCAAGTTTGATGGCCCACTGTTTGGAGATGAGAAGATCCAGAATACCTTCATCCTTGGCATCGATAGTACCAGTGTTGTCATCGTTCTGTGGCATGGGTTAGAGACGGATTCATCATGGATGGATCAAAACGAACCTCAATATCAACGCCAATATCCCAAGCGTCACTGTTGGCATGGGCAGCGTAAAGTCGGCTGAGAACCTCGGTGGCGTCAAGTCCGGCACTCTCAGCAATGGTGCGAGGCACAACCTCAAAAGCCTCGCCATACTTCTTGATGGCGTACTGGCTAAGTCCGGGGGTCTTCTCACCGTGAGCTTGTATCCTTTCAACCAGCTCGACTTCTGTAGCACCGGCACCAGGGACCAACCTCGGGTCGCGGGTAATGGCTTTGACGACGTTGACACCATCATCGACGGCACGCTCGATATCATCAAGATGGTTCTGGGTTGCTCCTCGAAGCACAAGGGTGGCGGTTCGAGTAACCTCATCCTCCTGGCGGAAGACTGTAACTCGGTCACCACCGATTTCAAGGGTCTCAACAACATCGATGCTTCCCATCTCGTCGGGCATAGGAGCCCCTAACCTCGCCAGGGGGGTGGCACCGACAACACGGCAGACTCTTCGAAGTTCGAACTTGCTGAGAATTCGGATGCACAGAATTCCGAATCGGTTCAGGTAGTGCATCGCCAAATCACCGACACGTTCACCACAAACAACAACTCGGAGGCCAGAGTCGTAAAGTTCCTTGATGGAAGTCTCAAGTTGAGACTCCTCACCCTTTGTGAAATCCATCATCTCTTTGGCGTTGTGCAGAAGAACAGTACCCTTGGTCTCGGTTTGACCAGCGTCAATCGGACAGGTGAAGACACCAACCTTGGCGCGGCTGGCCTTCTTGACCGAACCGTCAGGCTCCTTGGGGAAGACCATGCCCTTAACGACCCTGCTCTGCTCCAGGCTTCCACCCATGATCTTGACTACGCGGATATTGTCGACATTAAAGTTGGCGGGGTTCTTGGGGAGAACATTGAGAACAGCCTCGGCAACAAGATCGGCAAGGAATGTCTCGTTTCCGTTTTGCTTGCTGGCAATAACCGTGCTGATGGCCTTGCTCAACTCTTCCTGATCCCGCATATCCTCCACTTTGTCAACAGCAAGCTCTTCAAGGGTCTCAAGAGCAAACTTCTGGGCCTTCTCATAGCCGATGACGATGTCTGATGTCTTGAGGCCCATGCGCAGCAGATCCTCTGCCTTTCGAAGCAGCTCGCCAGCGAGGACAATGACAAGGTTGGTAGCATCGCCCATCTCGGCTTCTTGTTGCTGACTAGCCATGACGAGGAGTTTGGCAGCGGGGTGGACAACGTCGAGTTCGCGTAGGATGGTCGCAGCGTCAGAGGTGAGAATCATTTTTTGCAAATGGTTGATGACAACCTTGTTGCGGCCATAGGGACCAAGCGAGGTCTGAACAGTGGACGCAATGGCTCTGCAGGCGTCGATATTGCGAAGTACAGCACCATCTTCGGAGTCGTAGCTATTTAGAAAGAGATAGGTATGTTAGTCGGATTCATAAAAATTCATATACTGATTGTTGTGATCATGAAAGTGGCATTTGTAAGGAGGCAAGTAAAGAGGCGGGGAGCTACCAACACAAGGAGGGGAGCAACTCACTTGTTATAACCTTGCTTGAACAAGCCCGCGTTGGGGGCGTTGGGGATATTGAGCGACATCTTCGACGGCCACAGCGCTCAGGAGGCGATGTTCTTGGTTGTGGCTGTATAAGATATGTCGTCAACTATGTGTCTGGTTTGAAAGTCGAGGTGATACCTGTTGATGGATAGATTTCGCCCACTAGCTTCAGTGTCCCACCACCCCAAGTCTGAAAAACTTCCACGGGGTGATTTAGTGGGTAGTAGGTACGTACCCGACTGCCTGCACTCAGAGCTCGCTCCTGCCAGCGCGGTACTCTACCTTTCTACCTTACAATGATGAATACAGTTGATTGCGAATGAGTGGCTGCTAAGCTTGTGGAGTTTTGAAGGCAAGCAAGAATCGCTTATATTATTATACTTGAGAATCCCGGATCAGCTACTTTACCTCAGGTAGTGAAAACCCAACCTAGCAGCCTAGGTGCCTTTCATATAAACATTCTTGCTGATAACAGCCTCAATTTGAGGGGCAGATTCAAGGGTCCAGCTGTCCAATCAGATATGGTCTCCGCCACACCCCCTGAAGGATTCTTTCAGCCTTGCATGCCGTTGTGGCTGACGAGCACGTCCGCGAAGCTTTGGTGACGGGAACTGACTTTGCGACTCGTGATGGCTGATTGACACAACTTACTTTTAACACCTTTTCATCCTGATACCCACGACCAGCGCCATAGGTACTAATTCCTCTCGCCTTGGTGACGAAGCTTCTTCTTTGTCTTATTGCCTGATCGATTTCAGCGTTCATCAATTACAGATTCAAGTGGACACCGCCCACCAGTGATTCAGTGAGCTTAACAATCTACCTTACCTAGGTAGCGAATCGTCACGCGTCAAGCAATCACTCCTGAACTCACAGCGACGTCGCAATTATCTTTCCTCGTCTCATAATCGAATCTTTTCCTGAAACATACATACCAATCGTAGAGACAATATTATTAGCTGTGATTCATACCTGCCTAGGTACTAAGCTAGCCAACCATGCCCGGTAAGTCATTCGCCCATGACAGAATCGCTCACTGTCAACGATCGCTCCTGGTGGGTTCTGTTGGTTGCTCCAACCTTCAAACTCACGGCTCAAGTTAAGGCCAAGGCACATCCCTTACGCCATCTACCACACGATCCTCATTTGCCCTGCGCTTCACAACCACACTCTCCTCCTCGTCGCGCGTTCCTGTATTGTTTTCACGGCTCTCGTATCATCACCTCGCCTCCACATCAAACGCCCAGCATGCACATAACACTCAAGCGCAAGGCATCAGAAGCTGACCTGCCTCCTCGCACACCAGCGATTCCTTCTACACTCCCTCCTTCCGTGGAGGAGGCCTATCGTCGAAAATGTGTTCAACTGAAGAACCGCACCAATGAAGTTGAAGACGCCAATGATGCCGCTCGACTTCGTCTTGCTCGTATCAAGCGCCAAGTTGAAAAGTTGCGAATAGAGCGCGCGTTTCTCCTCGAACAGCTCGCCAAGCGCACGAGCGCAAATGTCGAGGATTCAGACGGCAGCCCAAGTCCACCCCCTACGGTATGCTATTATTTTCTTCCCATCCCTCTTCTCCCTTTGCCTGGCAATCCTCTACCGGCCTGCCGCGCCTCTACTACTTACGGCGCCCGGTTCAATGTTGATGCTTTTGCGCTTGGATTAGGACTACCAATTCACCATACCAAGTGAGTTAGCTAACCACCAGAAGCCCAAAGATAAGCCTCTGCGTACGAAGAGAGGCCACCGAAAGTCGATGATGCCTGATTCCGACTCGAAGGCACCAGTCGCTGCATCTTTTACCAACACCGCCGGCTCCCCAACCTCCGAAACCTTCTCACACCCCCCAGAAAGCCAACCTAAGCCGGCTCATGCCAATGGTATCTCTGCGAGCGATTCCAAGAAGCCCACCAGTGCATTCGAGCTGTTTTGCTTAGAAACACGGCCTGGTCTCGAGAGCAAGGAAAAGGACAACGAGATCCCTGTGAACATTGAGGATGAACTTACTCGTATCTGGAAGGGTCTCTCGGATGGTGAGAAAGATGAATACGAGGCAAAATTCGAACTTGCGATGGCCAAGAACGATGAGTCGAAGAAAAGCCCCGCATCTGACAAGAAAGATGATAAGCCTGCTGAGCCAAAGCAACTCGTTCAGGACGAGGACATAGAGATGGGTGATGACACTGAGGATCAAGATACACAGGCTGGCGAGAAAGTCGAGGAATGAGGACATCCATTGAATGTCTCTAGAGGCGTTTTGGCGGGTATACGATTTCGCGTGTCATGACATCAACCCATGTACTAGTAATTAACTTAGATGCTTTTCACAGCAAAGAACTAAGTTCCGAGAACGGATTCACATAGATTAAGAAACGCAGTTTCTTCGCCCGCATCGCTCTGAGACCTAGCCGCGAAGTCGTCTATCTAATATCTGCAAGTTTTACACGTACTCCTGGTCGCCTCGTTTGTGGGGTTTTATACCAAACTATAAGACAGACTGACAAGATGAACCTCCGTTAGCTGAGTTTGTTATTTCTTCTTCTCCTTCCTTCTCCCTTCTCCAATGAAAGAATGTGTGAGATACCATGGCTGAACAAAAACTTATTCACCGACATATAAGTCTACTACAATATTGACAGCTGCAACTAGAATTTCTGCCGCAATAAGAACAATTACTGGCAAGTGGTTAGCATACTGTATGTATCATAGAACGGCGCTTAGCATACCGATCCATTCAAGCTTCTCGTCATGGCCATGGCTGAGCTCTCCTTTTAGCACAGCCAACAAATCTGCTATCACATCGAGACGTTCTGTCAGAAGTCCAACGCGCTGATCCATCTCTAAATAACTCCTCACGGCTTGGTACACGGGTTCAAGTTGGGGCTCTACCCAAAAGAGCTCAGGTGTATCGAGTACCGAGCCGTTAAGGTGGATGTTGATGCGAAGAATGAAAAGCTCTCCAATTTGCATGTTGATCTGTGATCGACGAAGTGCAATTTTCCCCGTTGTGGCTATTTGTGTAGGAATATCTTTGCAGGTGTCAACTGTTGATGCAATCAGCTCTTCGAAGAGTGAAGTCTGCAAGCTGTTAGCAAATCGTCCCGATACAACCCTTATTAGCAGGTTGGCTTACTTTGACACTTTGTGCCAGTGCATGAGAAATAGCTAATTTCGTCATGTAGTTGTTCTTGTCGCGGAGAGTGATAAAGTCATTATAGATGCGGGCCTGATAATCCTTTGTGTAGTAAAAGTTGAACAACTCAGTCTCGACATCATCTGGGGCAAGCTTCTCTGTCTCAAACTTGGCGATCTCTTTCAGAAACCGGGCTTCTTGAGCTTCGGTCATTCCCCAGATGACAACCACTCCATAATCAAAGAGAAACACCTCGGGTGTATGCACCTGCGTATCAAAATCGGGATTGGTCTCGCTTATCGAGTCGTGATCTTCTACTGCCGAGCCCAGCAGATCTGCGCTGTCAATGTGAGAGCCATTACCGTTACCATTAGCATCGTTATGGGCGTGGCCATTGTGGCCATGAGCCTCTGAACCGGCCTCTTCTAAAGGTAAGTCAGCTAAGTCGCTCCGCTGTTGCGCGACATCAATGGCGTCACCTCCAGTTGAATGCCGGCGTTCATAGTTCTGAACTGGATCGCGACTGCGCGCGTTTTTGGAGGTATAATTATATGACGTATATATGCATTCATCGATGAGCTTGGGATTTGCGCCTCGGGTTTTTCCTCTTCCCTTTAGAAATCTCATCAGGGCTTCCATCTCGTATCGGTTTGCAGTGCAATATGCCGTGACACGCGGCAGTCGGTCTCGATCCGCTTTTCCTAGTTTCGCTGCATCTCTCCGCGCAGCAGGATCCTTGATACGTGTGTACTGTGAATAGACATCTCTGCCACTCTCCTCATCCTCAGGGTCGTCCAGGTCGGTGTTGGGAAGCAGCTTCAGCTTTTCCGTCTTTTTCGTACTGCGTTGAGGTCCAATTTTGGGCCCAAAAGATAGATTAGCAACTGCAGGTACCGACCCTTGGCTGTTCCGTCTCCTGAGCTTATTGTTCAAAGCTGTGAGCATGGGAGGGCCGCCAGCGGCGCCGCTGACGGAGCCAGCAGCATGATGCCCGGGGGATCGATGTTGAAATTGTTGACGAGTAGGTTCAAAGGTTTTTGTAACAGGGTTGTCGCTGAAGGTAACTGATCGTGTTCCTTTGGGTCTATTCTCTGTGGTAGAGAGTAATGGCGACGACTCATTAAGTACAGCGTCTGATGAGGTGCTATGAGGATCCATTTCGGTTTAAGCCAGTGAAGGTTGAAATGATGGAGTCGGGAAGATAAGTAAATTCGAATCTTTTCAGGGCGCAGGGGAAACACTGGCACTGCGCACCACTTCGCTAAGGACCGTAGAGATCAATTGAAATGATACTAAGAGCGTGGTCGGGTTGAACGACGAAGGATGGATTGCGGTTGTGGTGTTAAGGTGAAGAACTTTCCCGGGGTTGATGTTACTGGTACTAATGACGTCTGCCAAACTTCCGCGACCTGACGCGAAGAGCAACCTAATGATCCACCATGCTCGGAAGCTCTTTGTGGGGCATTTTCGCATTTCTCTTGAGCATACTACCTTATGTAATTCTTTCTACCTTATCTTAACATAAGATAAGCTTTTGGACGTCAAAAGAATCGAGACTGACAGTGTATAAGACGAGGAAAACCGGTTAAAGAATTCACTAACATTATACTTAGAAATTCTCAATCTACGAAGGTATTTTTGTCGCCTCAGATCGAGCTCCCGAGGTTTCTTCTACCATTGTATAAGAAGGGAGATTTCATGACATTTTGACGACACAAATATCAGTGACAAAAGAAGTCAATAGTAGCCACTAAGCTTGGCGAATTACCAAAACCGTTCTGTCTAAGAATGAACGATGGTCGAATTCCGGTATGATGAAGCTTCTGCCAGTGAATAACACTGAATGCCTAATCGAGAGCAAGCCTAGCTAGGCCTAGGTAATGTAAAAATGAAGGGCCAGCGACGTAAGAGCGTGAAACTGCAGGTTGGCAACATATTTATCTAGGAGATGAAACATCAGCCAAGAAGATGTTTTCCCTTATTGGTTTAGGGTCAAATAATCTTCGCCCGCTTGAGAGTGATGTAGCCCTGTTGTGTCATTGCTTCTCCATCATATGCAAACGTCTTGTCTTTACTTTGCTAATCAGGGTTCAAGCATCAATAATCTTGACGTCTGTCCTGAATCCAGACTTGTCCAAGCGGTCAACTAAACCTTGGCCTAGGCACGCTGGTGTATAAGATCCGCCATCGAGCTCAATGTCGTCTTCAAGGATTGTTGCGGCAATCTCAGCAAGGAGCATTCCTGTCACTGTGGGCACAACTGTCAGTAAGAGTTCATGGCCTTTCGGCATTTTAAACTTACAGAAGTATATGCCGCCATGATACCACATACGGCAGAGAGCTGCTTTGCCTGCGACCTTCTCCGAATCAGGATATGCGATGCCGCGATACTCGATTTCATCTTTGGCCGTGTCCTCACGTTTAGCACCTTCCCCAGGCTGATATACACGCTTTTTGAGAAAGTTCCTCAATGGTACAACTGATACGAGTAGGACCCCACCGATAATAAGAAGCCAATGAATAAAGATCCCGTGGAGCCAGTTGCGGGCTTTCATATGTTCTACCCAAACGAAATTGGGACCATAAAACTCATCTTTGCGGGAGGGCGTACTGGAGAGGAGACCCCAAGTACGTTCAACAACTGCAACATCAGTTGAATTCGTGACAGACGTGGTCTGGAGCCCAAGATTTGGTACAGTCCGAACGCCAAAAATCATCTGGAGAATGGAGCGCTTGGGCCGTGTTGGATCCTTATGTTTGACAGGTGACTGGGCATACGGGCTACTAGCCTCCTTGATCTCCTGAAGCGAGAAGACATCCCAGATACTTAAGGCGGTAGCGAGTGTGCCACCGGATGGTGCCGAGCTATGACTCAGTTAGTTGTTTGAACTATGCCTTCTTGTTCAAGAGCTGTACTCACTTGATCTTGTGGAGAGAAACGACCACATCTCTCGTCTGAGAGCCTAAATCGGTACGAATAGCCTTGGCCATGGTCCATGTGATGAGATCAGCGGGAGCGGACTCAATTCCAGCTTGTGGAATCAAGATAGCACCTGTCTGTTTAGCAGTTGCTTCATATTTCTTGATCATCTTATGAACCCAAGCAGCTTCGCCGGTGACATCTACGTAGTGGGTTCCGGCCTCGGCACAAACCTTATAAGCATGTTCACCGTACAGGCTATATGGTCCAATGGTGGTTACGATAATACACGTCTTCTTTGCCAGAACACTCAGGTCGGCGTCGTTCAGGTTTACGACCTCAATGGCTAATTGTAATCATCAGCCTGTAGACTATAAAGGATCAACAAGGAATGTTGTTGGGCGGTACCTGGTGGCAGTCGATCAGGATTGAGCTTCTGACACTCTTCAACCACAGCCTTTAGCTTGCCATTGTTTCGGCCAGCCACCGCCCATTTGAGGTCAGTTGCAAGATGCATTGAGATATATTCAGCCGTCAATTTTCCCGTGTAACCTTTGTTACAGTCAGAATTCGGCCATAGCCTTACTTAAAGGCTCAACTAGAAGTAAGAACTCACCAGTTGCCCCAAGGACAACGATGTCGTAGTGACGGCCATGATCCTTGACAAAGGGCATTTTCAATCGGCAATTGATTCGGGAAGGAATTAAATAAGACTTGATATTTGGGTCAATTGAAAGTAGAAGAAATAAAATTTTATATAGGTAGTCAATGCAAGTCGATAAAAACAAGATACTGTGTAGGACTGCGTTCGAGACGGTCAAGTTGGGGTTACTGTCTTTGATATCATGATGCCGAGGGACGATCAGTTTGGCGGTGCCCAATGGCCATGCACCCTTGTAGGTACTCAGAGCGTTCATTCCGCTCCTGGAATTAGGATCTTATCTCGATAAGGTGGCCCTCATCAACAAGCTTGGTCCTGAACGAATGAGATTTGGCTAAGTCGACATGATAGAATTTGAACTTGAGCGAGGAAGTGTAGTAAAAGAGCTTCACTCCGTTATTAAAGCATATGCCCTCCAACCTAAGTGACAAAGAAGTTTATAGAAAGTTTCTTTCCACCTCGAAGATTGACGACGGCCCTAGATTAGTACCTAGTATAGAAGTACCTACTTACCTCGAGACGTCTTCAAATTACCCAATGAGATCACGAGTCATGTTCAAGCAATATCTCCAGTCTCGCCGAATCGAAGCACGTGAGCCTATAGGTTTAGAGGCTCTCTTCGCCGAGGTTCTTCCGATCGAGCATCAAAAAAATTCAAGAAAGTGGGACCCACTCGCTTCCTGAATGGGCTTGCCCTAAGGACCACAAGTTCTTTCCTCTGCAACATTCAGTGTCAGCCTCCAACAGTCGAGCAACATTCACCTCCGCCGTCTTTATTCCATCCAAGACGTCCGACACATAACCTTCAAGATGACCAAGCGAACAAAGAAGGTCGGCGTTACGTATGTATTGTCCTTCAGCTCAGCACCAGAGCAACGATAGCTAACAAGTTCGCAGCGGTAAATACGGTACCCGGTAAGTTTCACGACGAAAATCCCATATCCGCAGCATATCGACACCGATTTCCCCTGCTCTCTTTCGTGACGACTGCTCCGCTGCCCGCGGCTCTCTTTCTGGTCCCGACAACTGTTTCAAAGGCAGGCGGGGTTCGCACAAGCTAGGCCACAGATACGGATCGGAAGTTCCACGAGTAGGCCAAGGGCGGCACGAGACAGGATAGGAGCTTGGATATGCAAAGACTGGGTAGATTGATACGATCGAAACTAACATCATGGTCTCTAGTTACGGTGCTTCCCTGCGAAAGCAGGTCAAGAAGATGGAAGTCACCCAGCACGCCAAGTACACCTGCACTTTCTGCGGAAAGGTTACCGTCAAGCGACAGGCTACCGGTATCTGGGATTGCAAGTCTTGCAAGCGCACCGTTGCTGGTGGTGCTTACACCGTTGCGTTCGTTCTCCCAACTCTATCGAATGATGCATATCAGGATGGACCACTAACCAAGAATAGCACACCTGCTGCCGCCGCCATGCGATCGACTCTGCGACGTCTCCGAGAGATTGCTGAGGTTTAAGGATGGACTCTAGCGGAAGGAGAAAACGGCTTTGCTTTTCGGTATGGTGTACGGGGGATATGGATTTCGTGCCTACACTACGAGTTGACGATCTGGACGTCAACACCCGATCTTCGATCACATAGAGGCCGATCGATTAGCAATGAACAAAAAAGAATTGCAGGCTTCGGACCCATTCAACAACTCTCCCGCCCCGTGCAAGTACAAATTAACAGAACTATTGTCATCTTTCAGCCATCGCAGGAGTCTACTATCGCCCAGAAACTGGACCGAACGATACGAACAGGTCCCATGCCAATATGCTAAAATTCTTCTTGGCCAGCCCCCAAGTGTCTACGTCATGAGCTCCATGTCAGGACCGTATCTTACGCCGCAGCAGGTCCTTCGTCACTCTCGGCTGCGTACAGTGGGGCTCACAAGTGTGGTAGAATATTCTTTCTGAAGTAATCAGAACCGATTTCGACAACATTCATGCCTGACCCGATTCCCCTCGAGGGACATGAGCTGCGGGATCTCTTGCCGCCTCTGATCAGCCTAATCATTTAAACCCTCTCAAACCTCGTACTACCTTGACTGGGCCCATTTTCTATAGTCTGAACCTCTGACCTCTCAACAAGACATGGTTGCCAAGAGACACATGTTGTTACGAGCAGAAATATGATACATGCGGTTTTCAGCGATAAAGCACGTCCGGCTAATACACTGGGATATTGTCGATGCAGCTAAGCAAAACGTATTGTGGGGGGCAGTACCATAAGTGGAAGTCATAAATACTCGACATGGACAGTGTCTTGCCACAAGATCTGACGGTAAAGCTTGGTTTGTGGGATGGGTTTTGACTTCATGGGCCATGGCAAGTTTGCATCATCTCTTTCTGGGTTTCTGTATTGCACTAAATTTGGGTGCCTGCCGTACCAGTGTTGGTCTCCAATTGTGACTCAGGATACTGTCATCCTCGACAGTATCTATGGATACGTATCTTTCGTCCATTAAATTTGTGTGTAGTGTTATTGTGCAGTCACCCATGAGTCTCCCTGGTCTAAAGCACTATTCTATATTTACCAGCGTGCCAGGAGGGACACGGCAAGTTATCCTTTGGTAAGTTGAAATTGAACAGACTGACTCCTTCCTGAGATTCATTCTCGATAAGGTTCAGCTTCTACAACGTCGATAAATTTCACGTCGTTTCTTCCACTCTTAATACATTGACTCAATTTCCACTGTATCTTGGCAGGAGTTCAAATTCTACCTCAAGAAGAAACACGGTGTCCCTCAGTCACTATACTTAGCTGCAATCAAAGCACCTATTCATCTTTCTTTTTATTTGATATTCATGAGCTGCCTTCTTCAATAAAGATTTGTTAAAATAATATGTCTGATAAGAGGTTGCTGACCGACTACGGTCTTGTGCATACCTACCCCTGTCCAGTGTAAATAGAACTACCTAACTAGGACCCTGCGCCCACAGTCAGTCGCGCCAGCTTGTAGTAAAAAAAAGACACCATTTGCTGGGCCGAATGACCAAGGACGGACGGTATCGAGTCCGGGACTCGGAAAACAGATGAGGGGAAGTCGAAGAGTAGAAGGCGTGATGTTCTTCTACACGGCATAGGAATAGTATACCTAAAAAGGGCCTACACAGAAAGTACTGAGAATCGTCTACCTGCTCCCTGATAACCTTGTGCGTTCTAACGCGCCTGTGTTCAAAAGGACCTACCTCTAGGTACGGTAATCAAGCCTGACGCGACCAAGAGTCATCCGTCATCAGGGTCTCTCCCCACCGTGCATTTGTTTTGCTCTGCAGGCACATAATAACCTAACATTTATTTCTTCCAGGCGTGGCGCTGATCCAGGACCGGGGAGCGCTCATTGGCCCCGATCACGTCCCTGCCAGGCTCCTAGGTTCCTTGAAAACATCCATTCCACTAGAGCTGGATCTCTTTCTCTTATTTTCCTCTGCCTTTGCCTGCAGGGTTCCTGTCCACTAATGCATCACCATTCGGGTGTCAACCTAAGCCAGCCTGCTAAGTTACGGTACTTTGCCCCCCCAAAAACGAGCCATCCCGCCTAATCGATCACGACGGGACCTCTCCATCCATCCCATCCCATCCCATTCCCTTTTACCACCATCACCGCCTGCTCGAATCGACTACTCGAATCGGCTTTAATTCACTCGATCTTATTTTACATGTTTTCATCAAGATACGATCTGTGTTATCAATTTCGACATCATGTCTGAAGCGGAGCAGTGCATCATATGCCTGGATCCTCTGCCCCGTCCCTCGGTTGCCCTCCAAGCTCCAGCTGCCCTCACTGTAGCTGCGAGTGATGCTGCTGGTGGTGTTTCTGGCGGCGAGCCCGCATCCGCACCCGAGTCCGCGCCTGTTCCTACCACAACCTCCACAGCCTCAGATGTTCTTGAGAATGACTCCAATTATCTGAACATAGTTGCGTCACTTGACGGGTGTAATCACATTATTCATGATGCATGTATTCGTTCCTGGGCGCAAAAGACAAACACATGTCCCATTTGTCGTAATCCCTTCCATTCAGTTCGAGTGTACAACGGGGTCGATGGTATGTTGGAAGCTTATCCTCCTACTTCACATATGTCCATCCACTAACCCTTCCTTTTCTGCAGGTACCGCCATTTCGAAATACGATGTCCAAGATAAAAAACAGGTTGCTGAATTCGATGTAAGACAGTGGCTTGGCGAAAACCCCGAAGACGAAGAGGAGGAAGAGCAAGGCAACCCATGTCCTATTTGCAACTCTTCAGAGAGGGAGGATGTTCTTCTCCTGTGTGACAGCTGCGATGCGGCCTACCATACGCATTGTATTGGTCTTGAGGCCATTCCAGACGGTGATTGGTATTGTATGGAGTGCTCTCACCTTTTTCAACTGGTGGAAGAGCCAAGGGCCACTGAATCTGGCGAGCAATCTCCTCGTCCATCATACGTGCGACGTCCGAACCCCCGAAACGTTCGTGGTTACCATGTACGAACTCGAGCACGATTAAGGCGAGCCCGTCGACAAGCTCGAAATGTTGAGTGGCAAGGCGCCTGGGGTCAGTTTTCCGGGCGGTTCTACGAGATGAGCGACTTGGATTTGGACAACCACGATGATGAAGATGAGGAATTAGAGCAATACAGGAGATTCCAGGAACTTGGGCGACGCGAACTCGAACGCTGGCAGCAAAGAATGGATATTGCCCGCCGCCTGGGCGCTCGTGACATATTTATAAACAACATACCTTCTGCTATTAGCGAACGGCTTCAGTCAGCACCAGAGCCAGTACAAGAAACGGCTGACGAAAGACGAGCTTGGGGCGCTTTGGAACGTGCTCGCGAAACAGATGAACCCAGCACCACTTCTCGCAAGCGCAAAGCACGGTCTGTGACTGCGTCTCCTCGCGAACCCGTTCAAGAACCCGAAAGGAAGCTTAAACGCCCTCGAACACGTCGCTTGCCCACCCAGAATGGCGAAGGTTCAAGCTCTGTATCTTCTCCAGCGCCGGCTGGGCCCTCGTCAACACGAGCTGTTCCCAATGGATCGTCATCCAGAAATGGTACTGTCAACCATAGCAGCATCGATCCTCCCTTGGTTTCATCACTACTGAAAGAACTCGAGCCTAGCATCATGTCTGAGGACGAAACAATGACTAGCAATGGGTGGCGGCATGCACCAGAGGCTTCATCCCCAGCCCTTTCGCCGGCGATATCTCCGTCCCCATCAAATTACAGTAGCCCACGGGCTCTATCTCTTACCCCTCCTCCTATGCCAAACTTCAACGGTCGACCAACTTCACCAACACTCTCGCTCAGCAGTACTATTCAACCTCGTTACGCCCCCGCGAATTATTCACCGACTCGTTCAAATCGTGACCACAGCGACACAGAGACGCGTTCCACCAGACCCCATGCAAACTATTCCCCGACTCATACAAGCAATGACCAGTCCGATTCAGAGACACGCTTGGTGAAGGTCCCAGAAAGCCGACCGTTAGAACTACGGCAACCACGGCCACGCCGTCCATCTGAGGTACCAGCTCAAAAAGAGGAACAACCGTCAGCAGACTCCAATATCACCCAGGAAGATAAGATCAGCATAAATGAGATTGTCAAGGGCGCATTACGACCACACTGGCGGTCTAGAAAACTAACAACGGAACAATACTCGGTTATCAACAGAGATATTTCAAGAAAGCTTTATGACGAGGTGAAAGGCGCGGCATCATTGAGCGATGAAGCCCGACGGCAATGGGAAAACAGAGCAACCAAGGAGGTTGCTCAAGCAGTTGCAGAATTGTCTGCTTAGCTTAATGATAGAATGAATCAATGCGGGAAACATGAGTTAAGCAGGCGTTCAGGCATCATCAAAGGGATCCATGTGGTTTGATACCCAGCGTCTTTCGAAAGGCGAGCATGAGCATTTTGATAGCGTGGTGTCACAACGGAGTTGAGATCGGGTATCAACGTGAGTTTGATATATGTACAGATATCATAAGTTTGGGTCATGTTTGCATATGGCTCTTATGTCACTAGGTAGTCTCATGTTCTAATACGACCTTCTCATTGGCGTATGCTACTTTGTTGTTCTTTTGTCAATGTTATCAAGAATGTTCACCTTTAACTGACAGGGTGATCGACAGGGTGATCGACTTGGATCCAAAGCCTACCACATGTGCGGCGTTTGTTTCTAATGGCATAATTACAAGTGCTTGAAACGACTCCGTTAATAGGAGTGGTGTTTTAGTCGGTTATCAAATCATATTGATATGACACGAAATGTCAGCAGTATCTATCTAACAGAACCCGGTAGGATAAAGAATTTTCTTGCAGGCCCCGCTAGCGAAAAAGACTGCGGATTTCCTCTCGGCACACGTAAATGATCGAGACGTTCTGGAGGTGGAAACAGGTCTTGACGATAAGGAAATGGTGCCTTGAAAGGAAAAGAAAGAAGAAGAGGAGACAGATGCTGGGAAATTTATTTTAATCATATATGTCTTGTTGCCTCAGGCGTGAATAATTCATTGACTCTGCCCGGGGCCCTCCACTCGGGCCTGTCGCTCCGCGGTACGTACCGTCCAGGCCCAGGCGAAAAGTTCGTGAAGTCGCTGTTGAATATCACCATCCAGCTTCGATCACAGAGTCGCAACGTTCGGGAGTCACAACCCACAGAGCGAAGACAGACAGTATGACAGCTTCAAGCCGGGGTTCGAAAGCCGCTCGGGCTGTGCTATCTAGTGAGTCCATACAATTCCCTCCTTCTGTCCTGCTCTATGCTCAACAATTGATCGTCTTTAAACCCACTCCAAGACTCTTGTAACTAACAGAAAACATCTCAGCTTCTCCTAATCTGTGCGCACGATGCGCTTCTTCTTCTTCTTTATCTAGATACCCAGCACGGCTCTACTCATCTCTCGCCGCAGCCGTAGCGAAAACCCCCATCGATACCTCTACTCCTGCACCCACTAGCTCTCCGCCGCCCTACGACGTTCGCTCTGGTGTTATTCTCACGCGACCACCTCTGGTGACACGGAAACTCCATCCTTTTGAAAATGCTTTCTTTTTCTACCAGAAGCGTCTCGAAGAACGTCTCAACACCCCTTTTATCACGGGTATTTACTTCAAACCTGATACGGCTCGCCGTCTAGACTGGAACATCAAGGTCCAGGAGCGCAAGGGCACAGTGGCCAAGGAGCTGGGTGTCTACAATGGAAAGAGTTCCAAGGCGTGGGATGACGAACTTAAGGTTGGCGATGAGCTTAGCAACCAGGAGACTATTGTCAAGTCCTTGCTCAGGGATGCTGAGGCACGTGTCAGTGATGATGCTGAGATTATTGCTCCTGAGGATGTCGTCCCTGTTGAGCCTCCTGCGGATCGTGTGACTGAAGCAGATCGTAAGGGTGATGTTCAAAGACTGGATCGTCAACTCGATCGAACCCTGTATCTTGTGGTCAAGGGTAAGGACGGCTGGGGCTTCCCCGCTGATGTGATTCCTAAGGATGAAAATCTTCATGAGGTAAGACATGTTCGAATAGGGTTGTTGGATAGTGCTAAATATTCCAATAGTCCGCCAAGCGAGTCCTCGACCAGGCTGCTGGTGTCAATATGAACACATGGATTGTCAGCCGCGTGCCAGTCGCCCATGTCGTCTCACGACCCAAGACGACTGCCGACGGTGTCGTCGAGAAGAAGGGTGAGAAGACTTTCTTCATCAAGGGCAGGATAATGGCTGGTCAGGCTGATCTTAAGGATAACCCCTTTGGCTACACCGAGTTTAAGTGGCTGACTCGTGAGGAGCTGGAAAAGGAATTGCCAAAGGATTACTGGAAGGGCGTACGAAACATGATGACTGATCGGTAACTAGTAGAGGTTGGGTAGAACTAGCAGTGACGATGCTGCGTGTATAATTATCATGTATACTTGCTGTACACAAGAATCAATACGTCGAAACATGTCATTTGGGTTTATTCCTGCACATTTGTCCTAAGCTGCGATAACCTTGTGTCAAGCCAGGATACCATAAGAGTAGGCCAAAGAGCGATCCATCATATTCATGCAGTCACTGAAAATGTTCATATGGGTATTCTGGGACTCAAGAAGCTTATTAGTCGTCTCGTTAGGATTGGTAAAGGCTTCACGCCTAATTTCGTCCCATCTAACAACAGCCCGGAAAGTCTCAGCTGCATCGTAATCGCATAAGGAATAAATCTTAAGCCGCCCAACGCCATTCCGTCGTCCCCAGGTATAGTCTTTACAAGCCCCTTTGATTACAGTTCCCCATTTGCATTCTCTCAAGTAGGCTTCGCTTGACCCTCTACGAACTCAAGAGCCTGCTCCGTACTGACACAGTCGATGGAACTTGTCTTGTTACGGAACGTCACACCATAACATCTGTCGGCGACATGCACAATCTCAGGTCGGAACGTGGTGCAAATGAACTGAGTACCAATTTCCTTAGAGATGGACTCAAGGAGGGCCGCAACAGCTGTACGATATTGGGCATCCAGATTGGCATCCACCTCGTCAAAAATCACCATGGGACTGCTCTCAGTAGCCTGGAGGGCGAATATAAGGCAAAGGGCACATAAACCTGCTCCTGTTAATAGCTGAACACAGCAAAGGGAATAATATGCCTTACTCTTCTGACCACCGCTGAGTTGCTGGATCTTCTGCTGCTCATCGAGGTGTTTTGAGTTGAATGACACACTGATGCCAACGCCAGTGTAGTTTTCAACACCGCGTACCTCTCCGTCTGATTCGTCGACGAGTTCTTGACGACGATCCGCCCGTCGTTGAATGAGGAGGCGGCCATGGCCGGCAGGCACCAACTTGCCAAAGATAGTTGTGAATTCCTTGGAAACCTGTTTAAACGTCCGCTCAATTGCCTCGTCTTTTCGGCGGTCGAGATGCTCAACGAGTACCTCAATTGACTCTTGAGAGTCATCCAACTCTTTACGACGTTTCATAAGCTGATCTTGTTGAGTTGTGAAGTTGTTGTACTGTTCGAAGGCTTTCTTGTTCACGTGCTTGTATTTCTTCAGTGCTTCATTCACTTTCTTGATCTTGGTTGAGACCTGCCAACACGTTAGTCACTTCTCATTGGGGTTGATTGGTACAAAACTTACCTGATTAGGGTCCATGTTTTCATACTTGTCGAAGGCTTCTTCGGGAAGCACACCTAGGTCGCGAATAGTCTGTGCACATTCGGCTGCTTGTGTTGACAGAACGGCTTTCTTTCGGAGACTCTTGTCCATCTTCTTCTGCTGTTTCTCGATCCTCGCGGATATCTCACTCTGCACTTGCTCTAGTTGAGCCTTCTCATTTGCCAGTTCCTCGAGCCGCGCTTGTGTATCATCCATTTTGGTTTCAAGTTCCTGGAGGCTTGCCTCAACAGTTTTCTGTGCTTTTTGCGCCTTCTTGAGTTCCCTTTGGGCATCTTTCAGCCCACCACCCGAGGATCCAGTCGAGTCTTCAAAAGCCTGGCTATTGAGTTGATCAAGCTTCATCTGCAGGTTCTGGCGAAGGTCCACTTCAAGAAGTTGCTTTTGCCTTTCCAGATCACGCCGGGCTCGGCTGAGTTCATTCCACTGCTTTTGGAGCTCCTGGGTGCTTGTCCCGAGTTCCTCCAGCTGGCGTTCTTCAGCGGCGGTCAGGCTTTTCTTAAAGTCAGATCCAAGTTCGGCCTCATGTGCGGCAAGATCCTCCAAGAAGCTGTTCATGTTCTTCTCGACTGCATCTCGACGTTTCTTGGCGGCCTCGAGGTGACTCTGCTCTTTGTTCAGATGCTTTAACTTATTAAACAGTTCATGGTTCAATGGCTCAACCCCATCAACAGCCTGTCGTAGTCTTTCGTTGGCCTTTTGCAAGTCTGACATCGCAGCTGTGATCTCTTGATCCTTGAGTTCTGTCTGTTTTCGGATATCGCGAGATTGCGCTAACAACCTTTCGTATTCATCCCTCCATTTATTCACGGCTTGCACGGCGTGTAAGCGCGACTTTCGAGGGTCGATATACCCGCCTGTCATGGCACCCCTCTTGTTGGTTGTGTCACCTTCCGGAGTGATGCCGTCGACGCCGTGGCTTCTTGCATATTGGCTTGCTACTGTAAGGTTTGGACATACAACAGCTTTTCCAAAGACCTGCTGGAACGCCTTCTCGTACTCTTCGTTATAGTTGATCTTGCTTAAGAGAGGTACGGCATCATTAGACCTAGGAAGCTTAATTTGCCGGGGCCGTAATTGGGCGAGAGGCATAAATGTAACTCGGCCTCCCTGTTGTCTGTATAGGGTGTCTGCGAGATAAGTGGCTGTATCTGCGTTGTTAACGACATAGTGAAACAGACTTGCGCCGGCAATCTGCTCAACGGGAAGTCTGTAAGCGTCACTAACTTCAAGCAGCTCAGCCAATGTCCCATATGCTCCGGGGATATCTCGCTCTTGCTTTAATCGTCGGATCGTCGCCAGACCACGTGCAGTCGATCCATCCATTGCATGAGCCAACTCACGTTCAGCTGTCTCCTTCTCCTGCCGAGCATTGGCTATAACTGAGTTGAGTTTGTCATCCTCACGACGAACAAGCTTTCGTTCATCGTTAAGCTTGTCTATGATGTCGCGGGCCTTGGCAGCCTCCTCTTCGAGGGCTATTCTCTCGTCAGGGAAGTTGGCCAAACGGTTCCGTAAGTCAGCAACGTCTTGCTCTGCCTGTGCTATAGATTGCTGGACCCTTTCAACTTCTTCGTCTGCATCAATCTTGTTGGCTTTTTGGGTGCTTATGTTGAGTTCGAGTTCTTGTATCTCTTTCCGCAACCATGCGTCACGCTCAGACTTGTTTCTGAACTGGGAACCTCGGCCCTGTTTGGCAAACAAGCGGTTACGTGTGGCTTCAGCATGATCAAGTTGTCGTCGGATTTCGTCTTCCTCCTGCTTTTTTTGGTTATAGGCCGGGTTAATGGTTGAAAGCTGCTGCTCCTTGGATGCGATCTCATTCTGAACGGACTCAAGTTCAGCTGCATGTTGTGCTCGGGCTTGTTCCTGTGCAGATTGGCCTTCTCTCAAGTTCTTAACCTTCATCTCAGCCTTGGCCAAGGCTTTCGCGCCGTCGCGGCGATCTTCCTCGACTTGTCGCCTTTCGATATGCAGAAGCTCCATTTCTCTCTGCAGCTTGTGTATCTCTGAGTCAAGCCTTGATATCGCCTTCTCGCCCTCAGCGTACTCTGCTCGGTTGGTATCAGAACTATCAATTCCGTCTTGCCGGACGTTATCAAGCTCGTCCAGGTTTGCTTGAATCCCGAGCTGGATGTTGTGGTAGTAGGCATATTCGAGGCACCGTCTCTCTTTGTCCTTGTCCTGAAACGCTCTGAGTTCTTCCTTTTCTTCCTCGAGTTCGCTAAGCCTTTCCTTGATGTATTCCAGCAGTTCATCGATCTTTTCTCTCTTGTTGTTGGTCTCGTTCATAATCTTGAGTGACTCTGCGCGACGCGTTTCGTACACATGTGTTCCCGCTACTTCTTTTAATAAGTTCAGCCTGTCGGACTCTTTCATGTTCGTCAAGGCGGTGACTCGTCCCTGAGGTACGATGTAGTAGGGGTTTGATCGTGAAAATCCGGCCGCTTCAAGCAGATTCATGACATCGGCCTTAGTGACAACCTTTCGGTCGACAGAGTATTCGTCTTTCTTCAAGCCGATTGTGCGGCGTAGAATAACCTCTTTGTTGCCAGTTGGAAATCGGTCGTCGCTGTTGTCGAAGATGATCTCCACGTATGCCGACATAACAGCTGAGCCTGAGCCCTCGTGGAGAAGGCCTTGCCGCTCCTCGCGACTCATTTGTGTATACGCATCGCTCAAAACGAAGCGAATAGCAGCGAAGAAGTTACTTTTTCCGGAGCCATTGCGGCCGACAATTACATTGGTCTTTGGGGAGAACGGTTCGATTACAGTCTGGTCCTTGTAGCTATGGCAGTATTAGCAATGAACCGGACTGTTGGGTGAATGCGAGAGCAGCAATGATGCCAATACACATACCTTTTAAAGCCCTGGATGATGATTTGCTTGATATACATGTTTAACTGCGCGGGCGCTCCTGCGCGACATGCGAAAAGTCAAGACGGCTGTACTGCAAGAGACTGTGCAGCCTTGACAAAGTATACGATCTGTAGGGTTGCGTACCACTTTGATGCGATTTGACGCGTCGTTGGAATCTAGACCGCGATCAAAGTGGTTGGCATTGGCGCGTCGTTAAGCTGGAACGCGGTTTCTGCCTGGAAAGCCAGGCAGGATTTCCTTTCTGTTCTGCGTTCGGTGGTCTGTGCTGTCTACTACCTAAGCTCCCTAGGCTCTGTACCAAATGTACCTAACCAGGCTGGCTTTACTTCACCTTCCTCGTTTCTTTAGAGCTTTGGTCATCTGCCTAAGGTATCCTTGTCAGCGATCTGCATCATTTTGTGACCTTCGACGTGGAAAATGATAACTAAGTACCTAGGTACTCCGTACATCAGATTTAAGTAGGTAGGTATATAATCTATAGCAACTTAAGGAGTTTTTTGCCTGCAATGTAGGTAGCGGCACAGATTTCAACATCTCAGTGCAGCCAATTTTAACACATAGTTCTCTATTTTCGCAACTAGTAGAAGTTACTGGCTTGGCTTGTCACATGTTGGATCTTATAAATCTGACTGAGCCATGATATTGTGTACACTTTATGTGTAAGCATGATGTGCAATTCTGATATGAATCATTATTACAAGTTTCATTCATACCAAATTCAAGATAGCACAGCATTCAGAGATTGGATTTATTTATCACGTTACTATGCCCATAAGACTTAAGTTATACAGGGTAAGTAAAATGCTATTATCAATATTAAGCCTTTTATTTTTATTAAGAGATAGGCCCGGATTAATTATTAAACCGCAGTGACATCCTCTACATGTCTGCAAAAGATCGCCATGAGGCTGGTGCTGTCTTATTGTCCTCAGCACGGATGGGCCACACCTTAAGTGGGCCAGCCAGTTGAGATGGGCTCTAAGTGGGTAGACTGGGCTGAAGCTGGCCAAAGGCAACAAGAGACAAGAAAAAGAGCAGGGGCCCAATGATGACGCTAGCAGGCAAGAGGGAAATTAAGCGAGCGCAACGAAAGAAACCGTTGGCCGTGCTCCTCAAAGCCGCGCCGCGTGTATAAAAATACAAGCACTCACTTATAGAAGACCCGGCCTGCCCTCCACCCCGATTTTTCCAGCTGGCCACCCGGAACCACAGCAGCAGCTTGCGCAAGCGGTAGCAGCAACCAAGGAAAAGCACCACTCCTGCCTACTCGGGCAATCGCAAACTTCCAGTACGACAACAAATTCAAGCTGCACCCACTTTAATTTTCAATCATCCCCTAACCCCGGCTGATTTCCCCTATTGATTGCCGTTATATACAGCGAGCGGACACTTGGCCATCCAATCCAATACAAGTCATCTAGAACTTACACCAGCAACCCCAGCCTTTCCAAGCGCCTGCAGCCCGGCCAACCAGAGCCATTTGAAGACTTAAAACTGCCGACTATCGTCACGACTGATCGGCTACGTCTCATTGCAGCATATTCCTCTGCATAACATCACCACATCCACTCTAATCTGACTTTTAAGTGCCGACGCTGCATGCAGTGTAGACAGGGGATTGGGATATCTTAACTACCAGTTCGTTTTGGCCGGGACCTTCGGCAAGCAACAACTGGTGTTGACAGCTTTGCTGAGTTTTACAAACTGAATCAAGGTGGTGCGCTTTGGCTCTTGAGGCTTGACGCCGAATTACCCTTTTACCACCAATTCAACCGGTAAGTGGTCCAATGCCTCTCATTTTTTGAATTTTCCCTTCTTCGATCGTTATCATTCCCCTTCGACCTACTATGGTATATGATCCCTTGCTATGTCCCCCACACTGCGTCATGCACAGTTGATTCCCTCCCCGTTTATCAATATTTCACACCAAATTGGCTGCATTCCTTCAAAGTCTTTCTGTTATCTTCCCAGAATCTCTATCACTCGAACGAAGTCGAGAGTGACGCTTGTTGAACCCAAGTTCCCATATCTTCCTGTGCCTTCGGTCTCGTCTACCGGATGCATGCATCTCACACCCGACGACCCACTGCATCCGTCGCGTCGCGCTACACGATTCCGCCACGCCGGGTACTATCTATATTGACACAATCTTCATATCATTGGTTTCCGTTGAAGGCTTGACTCTTTGAAAGTGCGCAAAACTGACAACTGTGGTACAGCGACCGAGATGCCATGACACGCGCTTAATATTACAACCAACTAATACACACAATGGCTTCGAGGTAAGTTTTTCCAAACATCATATCCACATAGTTCCAATGTACTGACGCTCCATCTAGACTTGACAGATTAGTCACGTAAGTGTGCTTCATTATTTAAATCCTAACAGACCCCCGGATCTACGAAATCTCGGCCATGTGTCGTCTAAAGCGCTGTTTTTTCTGTTACATGAGATTGAAACTGACAGAATTGTAGTATCCTCGAAACGGGTAGTACGAGACTCATCCGTGATACTGCTGTTAATCAACTTGCTGATTGGCAAAAGCAACACCCTGATGAATTATTCAATCTCCTCTCCCGTGTCGTCCCTTATCTGAGGCACAAAGAATGGGAGACAAGGAGAACCGCAGCTTCTGCTATTGGAAAAATTGTAGAGCATGCCCCTGTTTACGACCCAAATTCCGAAGATGCGCCCGAGGAAGGGAAGAAGGAAGAGCCTGTGCCCGAAAACGGACATGTCAAGAAAGAGGAGGAAGATGATGCAAAAAAGCTACCTTCCGATGATGGGTTCTTCAAATTGGAGTCTCTCAATGTTGAGATGATTCTCAAATACGGCAAAGAACTACTGCGTGGCGGTGGCATCGAATATGGACTAGCAGCGCTTGATCCGCAAGCGCGACTGATACATCAAAAGAAGACTCTCAATGGGCGATTAGGGCTACTTGGAAGGAAGTATGAAGATGACGAAATCGCATACACAGGTGGCGACAACCTTACTGCGCCCATGACCCCAATGGACACCACAAACGGGAATGGACACGCTCGTCCTGACGGATCTGGTGCTCAATCACAAGCGCCTGAGGAATCTCAACTGAGTTCTCGACAGCTCAATGTATTAAAACGAAAACGTAAAAGAGAGGCAATGAAAGCATCCCAAGGTAAGGGAGGATTCGGAGATCTTTCTGTCAGGCGCTCAATGACATCTGGATCCGATAACCTGGGCGACGACACGGCCATGCCAGATGGAGACACCAAGAAGAACAGCAAAGTCAACGACTACTTCAATCTCGATCGTCCTGCCGATGTTGATGAGGACACTAAGGTTGTGAGCGAGTTCAAAGGACCAGTGATACCCATTAAATCCGAGCTGGAAGCGGAGGAGACTATGGAGGGCGCCGAGTGGCCATATGACCGATTATGCGACTTCCTCAAAGTGGACTTGTTTGACCCTTCCTGGGAAACCCGACACGGAGCTGCCATGGGCCTTCGTGAAGTTATCCGAGTACATGGTGGAGGTGCAGGGAAGCTACGCAACAAGACAAGGAAGGAGAATGATGTCCTCAATCAGAAATGGCTTGATGATATGGCCTGCCGGCTGTGCTGTGTACTAATGCTTGATCGCTTCACTGACTACAGCTCTGATACATCTGTGGCACCTATTCGGGAAACAATTGGACAGTCTCTCGGATCCGTTCTGAAACATTTACCATCGTCATCTGTTTACAGCACCTTCAAAATTCTCTACAGAATGGTTATGCAAGAAGATCTCAAGCTTGATAGGCCAGTTTGGTCAGTGTGCCATGGCGGGATGATTGGCCTGAGATATGTTGTCGCGGTCAGGAAAGACCTCCTCCTCCAGGACAGCGACATGATTGATGGCATAATAAAGACTGTGATGAAGGGCCTGGGTGATATGGATGACGATGTCCGTTCTGTCAGTGCCGCTACGCTCATCCCCATGGCGAAGGAGTTCGTCACTTTGCGGCCCACACAACTTGAGGGACTTGTCAACATAATCTGGGAAAGTCTCTCAAATCTTGGTGACGACCTGAGCGCCAGTACTGGACGAATCATGGATCTGCTCGCGACTCTCTGTGGTTTCCCGGAGGTACTCGAAGCAATGAAGGCATCGGCCGCTCAAGATGAAGAACGTTCCTTTACCCTGCTTGTCCCCAGACTCTACCCCTTTTTACGTCATACCATCACGTCGGTGAGGGTGGCTGTGTTGAAAGCATTGTCGACTTTCGCAAAACTTGACGCAGAGACCTCACAGGGCTGGCTCAACGGCAGAATTCTCCGATTGATCTTTCAAAATATTCTCGTTGAAAGAGATAGAGACGCCCTCAACATGTCTTTGGACCTATGGACGTCTCTGGTCGAGAGCCTAGCCAGCAAACCTGCTGTTCTTGCAGACGAATTCACTGCTCACATCGATTCTATGATGCAACTGACTCTACACCCTATCGGTGTTTCGAGAAACCCGATCCCAATGAACGCCTCACTCTTCCAAAAACCATCAGGTGGCACGTATACTATGCCCGGAGTTACTCAGCACACACCGCGGAAGCCATCATCTCCTGATGGGTCTGATCGTGCTCCCAAGCGTCGCCGGAAATCCACAAAGATCGACGATACCCCTACAGCCAGCCTTACGCATGATGTTGATGGCCACATGATGCAAGGCGACGTGGATCTGGTTGGCATGGATGTGCTGATTCGCTCTCGTGTTTCAGCTGCCAAGGCAATGGGCTTCATCATGTCTCGAGTCCCTGTCGCAAGCCTTGACGATTATGATGCATTGTTAATTCCTGGCCTAGGGTCAGCATTTTCATCCAGCCAGATGACAGCATGCGTGATCATCGACGAGTTTGCCATGAACAGCCAACAGTTGGACGATTCTCCTCGTTACCTCGAGAATTTGCAACGCATTATTGATTCAGAACGTCCAGCTGCATACAGGGATCTTGTCAACTACATCCAGCGAGTCAGGACACAATGCCAACAGCTCATTCATCTGTTCAGAGACCATGGTAAGGTTTCGCACAGCAAACTTCCGACACTGCCTGTCGTGGTCCAAGGAGAAGCAGAAGCTGGCCCGAGTGCCTTTTCCATTGCCACTGCAGAGAAATGTATCGGTGATGACTACGAGAAATTAAAGAAGGCCATGCCTCCCGGTCAACGTCTGATAGCGAGCCAACAGCTGTCCGACGCTCGTGATATGACCATCTTGGCCATTGAAGAAGCCAAGACTGTCAAGGCAGCTCGTGATGTCCGCGTCAAGGCAGCAGCAGCGTGTGCGATGGTTGGCATGAAAGTACTCCCAAAGAAACCCAGCCCATTGATCAAGGGCATCATGGACTCTGTCAAAACGGAAGAGAACCAGCAACTTCAAATTCGGTCTGCTGACACAATTGCAAGACTCGTGCAGCTTTTCACTGAAAAGGGTAGAAAGGGGCCAGCCGATAAAGTGGTATCCAACCTGGTCAAGTTCTCTTGTGTCGAAGTTGCAGAGACTCCTGAATTTCCAGTCCATGCCAGTAAGACTGATTGTGTTCTGTCTATGCAGAAGGAAGAGGACCGTGTCGATCACCCAGATGCTGCTAAATGGGCCCGCGAAGCTAAAGCTGCTCGCATTACCAGACGAGGTGCAAAAGAAGCCCTCGAAATTCTCTCCAGAACTTACGGCGCCAACCTACTTGAAACTGTCCCCAGCCTCCGCACATTCATGGAAGATCCTCTTGTTCGAGCTTTCTCTCTTGACACTCTGCCTGGAGAGGCTAAGGATCCCGAACAGACGTTTGGGCAAGAGATTGTCGACGCCATGTCTGTCATTCGCACCATGACTCCAACTCTGGATAAGGCCTTGCAACCTTTCATCATGCAAATGATGCCTCTTGTCATAAAAGCTTTGCACTCGGAACTTTCAGTCTTCCGGTACATGGCTGCCAAGTGTATGGCCACAATCTGCAGTGTCATGACCGTGGACGGTATGACTGCACTAGTTGAGAAGGTTCTCCCATCGATCAACAATCCAGTTGACCTCAATTTCCGACAAGGAGCAATCGAAGCTATCTACCATCTAATTGCTGTTATGGGAGATGCCATTTTGCCATACGTCATCTTTTTGATTGTGCCAGTTTTAGGACGAATGAGCGATTCTGACAACGAGATTCGCCTCATCGCAACAACATCCTTTGCCACGTTGGTCAAACTTGTTCCTCTTGAAGCTGGAATTCCTGACCCGCCCGGATTATCCGAGGAATTGCTGAAAGGACGGGACCGCGAGAGAACCTTCATTGCTCAACTGCTGGACCCAAAGAAGGTAGAGCAATTCCAGATTCCCGTAGCCATCAAGGCTGAGCTACGGTCGTATCAACAAGAAGGCGTCAACTGGCTCAATTTCCTCAATAAATACCACCTTCATGGTATTCTTTGTGACGATATGGGTCTAGGCAAGACCCTACAGACCCTCTGTATCGTAGCCAGTGATCATCATCAGCGTGCCGAAGAGTTTGCCAAGACACGGGCACCGGATGTCCGCAAGCTGCCGTCACTAATTGTCTGCCCGCCTACACTTTCAGGTCACTGGCAACAAGAAATCAAGACCTATGCACCATTCTTGAGCGTGACCGCCTACGTTGGACCGCCAGCGGAGAGAAAGGCTATGAAAGCCAGACTTGGCGAGACTGACATCGTAGTCACATCCTACGATGTCTGCCGCAATGACGCAGAAGTTCTCGATAAACATAGTTGGAACTATGTTGTGCTCGACGAAGGCCATCTGATCAAGAACCCAAAGGCCAAGATCACGCAGGCAGTCAAGAGGTTGGCAAGCAATCATCGTCTTATCCTCACCGGCACTCCTATTCAGAATAATGTCTTGGAGCTTTGGTCTCTGTTTGACTTTTTGATGCCCGGATTCTTGGGTGCTGAAAAGGTCTTTCTGGATCGCTTTGCGAAACCTATAGCTGCAAGTCGATTTAGCAAGGCATCATCAAAGGAACAGGAAGCGGGTGCCTTGGCGATTGAAGCACTCCACAAACAGGTGCTTCCGTTCCTGCTGCGACGCCTCAAAGAAGAGGTTTTGAACGATCTTCCGCCAAAGATCTTGCAGAACTACTATTGTGACCTGAGCGACCTACAGCAAAAACTATTCGAGGACTTCACGAAGAAACAGGGCAAGAAGATTCAGGCCGAAGCGGGTCGTGAAGATAAAGAAGCCAAGCAACACATTTTCCAGGCGCTACAGTATATGCGAAAGTTGTGCAACTCACCTGCCATGGTAATGAAACCAGGAAGCACTCTTTACGACGAGACACAGAAGATTCTCGCCAAGCAAGGAACCTCCATTGAGGATGCGCAGCACGCACCCAAGTTGACCGCTCTGAGAGATCTACTGGTGGATTGCGGCATTGGCGTTGAAGGCAATGATTCGAATGATCCCCTTTACCAACCTATTAAGCCCCACCGCGCGCTGATCTTCTGTCAAATGAAGGAGATGCTCGATATGGTGCAAAACAAGGTATTGAAGGAGTTATTGCCCTCAGTATCTCACCTACGACTTGACGGCTCGGTCGAAGCCAACAAGAGACAGGATATCGTCAACAAGTTTAACAGTGACCCGTCGTATGACGTGCTTTTGTTAACAACGAGCGTGGGAGGTCTCGGACTGAATTTGACAGGAGCCGATACTGTCATCTTCGTGGAGCACGATTGGAACCCCCAGAAGGATCTCCAGGCTATGGATCGAGCCCATCGTATCGGTCAAAAGAAAGTGGTGAACGTGTATCGCCTAATCACACGTGGAACTCTCGAGGAGAAAATTCTGAACCTCCAACGTTTCAAGATTGATGTCGCATCAACAGTCGTAAATCAACAGAACGCTGGCCTCTCAACGATGGACACAGATCAGATTCTTGATCTATTCAATGTTGGAGACGCCGCACCAAACCTCTTAGCTGATAAGGAGAAGAACAACATCGAAGGAAGAGAAGAGGATATGGTCGATATCGAGACAGGTGATGTGCGTGTACCAGGCAAGAAGGCATGGTTGGATGATTTGGGGGATCTTTGGGATAACAAGCAGTATGAGGAGAGTTTCGACCTGGATGACTTCATGAAGACGATGTCGTAGGCAATAGGCCGACTTCCCAGGCTTGCTGAAAACATGGTGAAGCATTTGATTGACGAATTTTGGACGAGACGGTGGTCCACTAGAATGTGGTATTCAACCCCGTCAATGTTGATGTGTACAATAGCCTAGATCGTTCATTTAGCGAAGGCGTACTTTTGCTTGTGGAATAATTGCTAAGGATACTATTTGTTGTCTGGTTTGACTGCTGCGGCAATGAGAACTTACTTAGTATGCATGTTACGATTCTTCGTTTGGTGTGATCGACTCAGTAGCTTGTCCACCTTCGTTCTCCGTGTTGTGGCTGGTACAAACAGCAGCCACAGTCTGCCACAACCATACTAGTGGGGTTGCTCATAATCACCCCGCTGTCATGGCAGAGCTCTGAAGTAAGGTCCAGAAACTTCCATTCCTGCGGCCTTATTCAAGCCTTATTCAACACCAGCACTCCTTACTAAACTCATCTCGCGACACCACTTGTAAGGCGGTGACTTATACATATCAAAGTCTGCAACATGCCGGTCGATTATAGTAAATGGGTAGGTTTTGGAACCTGTTTGCTTGACCCCGTCCCTGACAGTCTTGGTAGGACGCACTGGAACTCAGTGATGACTCTGACATTGAAGTGCATCCTAATGTCGACAAGCGATCGTTTATCCGCGCGAAGCAGAATCAGATTCACCAGGAGAGACAGCATCGAAAGTTGCAAATCGAGACCTACAAGTATGAGCGTGTGATCAACGATGGATTGCTGAAGCGAATTTCTGGGCTTCTGGCATCGCTGCGAGCCCATGCCTCCGAGGCTGTCACCAGGAATCCAGCAGAAGTTGCCTTTCAAGCCGTGATGGAATCAGCCGGAGATCCAAAAGATGACAAGCCGCCTTCACCGCCTGAGGGTGTTCATGCCCAGGAGAAGGAACAACCATCATACACTAAGATGATGGCAACCCTCCTGGACCAAGTCAATAAGGCTTTGGATGAGAAGAAACCGGAAAACAGATACGAAGCTATGATTTCTGAGATTCAGTCACACGAGGATAAGGTAATGGACCTGCAGAAACAGCTAGTAGCTAAGTTGGAGGAGTTGCAGAAGGAGGAAGGCCGAAAGATCACAAGTGAGGGCATTCACACAGGTTTTGATAGCTCGCATGTCGCCAAGTCAAAGCCAGAAGAGAAGAAGGACTCTACACAAGTAGAGCTTCTGAATCCTAGTTTCGCTGAAACCTCCAGCTCGGCACCCGGAAACCAAGACGTCAAGGTGGACGATGACAGCGATATCGAATCTTCCCCGGCTGGAAAGAAATTTGGCACCATCAAGGCAAATGACTATGCGGCTAGTCTCCAGTTCCTGTCGCAGAATCCTCAGTTGTTGGTCGAGAGGGAGACAGATGGCCTTCTGGTTCAGGCTTTCGATGCTGCTCTGGAGAACAAGGATGAGTTGTCGCGGCAATTAGTGCATCAGGCTCTGCTTCTACAATACTGCAGAGCTCTTGGCAAGGATGGTGTCGGGCTTTTCTTCAAACGCATCACAACCAAGGGGCACCAAGCACAGGACGTATTCTATAAGGATGTGCAAGATACATATATGAAGATTCGAACACGTTCAAGGGAGATCTTAGCCGAGCGAGCCAAAGAAGGGCAAGCCGAAGGTGTGGAGCAAATTCAGCTGCATGCCGTGGAGCCTGGTACAGTCATCAACATCAAGGTTCCTTCAGCGGACAGCGAGGACCCTGAAGAGCAGGAAGCGCGGAAGATCTTCGAAAGTTTCAAGCCTGAGATGCGCAAGGCCTTGGAGACGGGCAACTTGGACGAAGTGAACAAAGTGCTGGGTGAAATGAAGATTGACGAGGCTGAGGAACTCGTGGGTCTCTTTGGTGAGGTAAGTTGTCAACTCTTGCCGACAAGGTTATAATTCACGGGCTAACAAATCGCTTGACAGGCCAACATTTTGAGCCTGGAAGAAGAAATCATTGATGCTACAACAGAGGAGGGGAAACAGCAGTTGAAAGAGATTGAAGCCGCGGCTTCTGTCGACAAGAAAGAAGAATACGGTGATCCTGAGTAAGCAAGAGTACGCAAGGACAAGAAGTTGCTCGGTATAGATATATGCAGTCTTGCGATGTGGCCCCACATTGCCTTGTTAATGGCCATGTAAGAAAAATGTTACCGAACATGCATCGAGGGGTTATTGAAGCCTATCTTAGCCAAGTGAAAGGAACGCGTTTGATCGCCATAACCGTATACCTACATATAAACCAACCATCATGCCATCGTGTTTGATCCATTGAAAGGTGAGGTCCAGCATGCTTGGTCAACATTTTGAGCCGCCACGTTAATGTAGGTCGCCGCCCACGGAAGCTAATGGCATGAAACAGATAAAAATAGATCATGCCCTTAAAAACGTTGTCTGCTCAGCCTCCCAGCTGCCACCACCTCCTCCTTCACGAGGAATGGCTGGTTATCGTGGTATGCATAAGAAACTGAGGTTAGATGTGATTTTGTAGTTCAATGGTGTCACAAATTTCTGGGTATACCTGAGAAAATCCAGTTCGTTGAGTCAAAAGGGGTTAATATTAGATACGAGAGAGAATTGGGTACCACACATTAGACAAACGAGATCCAAT
This sequence comes from Fusarium dlaminii, assembly GCA_013186775.1. Lineage (NCBI taxonomy): Eukaryota > Fungi > Ascomycota > Sordariomycetes > Hypocreales > Nectriaceae > Fusarium > Fusarium dlaminii. Next base: position 237,322 of record JAAOAL010000045.1, on the reverse strand, counting down.
CTCGCTGGCGGCGAGGCGTTCTCAAATGTCCGGAATGTGGAGGGGCAAATGGCTGCAGCTAAGACAACGTCTCGGCTGCCGCATTGTAAGGTACAGTGTATTTTCTTGGCATCTTGGAATAAGTCATTACACGTGTGATATGTGGCTGCTCGCTGAGTAGCATCGTAAACCGTGGTGGTTGGAGCCTTGGATGGCAGGATGGCTAAACGGTTCATGTTGATCTGCACCGTATGATAACACTGGCCAACCAGGCATGACGTGTATCGAGCATGAAGTAACATCGATTTACGGATACAGTAAATGCCTTATTCATGCTTTAAGCTTTAGAAAACATACCTAGGGCTTGCTCGACAGGTACAATCTCAAACTATATCTCAAACAGATGTCAACTCTGTTTACGACGTTAGAGCAAAACCGGTATTCTTAATTTGTCTCGTCGGCGTTTGAAGTGTAACACAACACCTATAGGGCATATCCACTGCTGACGTCTCAAGGGGCGCAGCATCAACCACTCGAGACCCGACCCGACCTCAGCCCCAACCTTCAACGTCTTGGCTTTTCGGTCGTTTGACGATCACTCCAGTGTTCCGGGTAGTGGATATCCAGGGCCTCTTTTGGTTCGCTCCCATGGCTCTCCAACCTCGAACAAAAATTAAAGAAAATTGGACCGGGGCGACGTCAGCTTGAAAGCACGGACAACAACCATTTCATCCCCTATGCCTACGGGGACCTACAGCCTACCTCATGACATACTCCATGGCAAATATTGTTTTCTTTGTTTCATAGTTTATTAACCTCATACGTCCTTCTTTAGATTTGTTTCTTTCTTCCTGTCTATCTTCTGCATCATCATATTTTTTTTTCTGCCTCGTTAAACACATAGATTCTCGATAAGACGGGCACTCATCGACATGCTCCAGTCCTCACTTCTCTCCGTCGTGGCCGGAGTTCTCGCTGCTACTTCCACCGTCTACGCTCTCCCACAATCAAATTCAGGGTCAGGCTCTTCGACAGCATGCAACAACTCTCCGGACCTCTGCAGCCGCAGTTATAACAACATCACACACATGGGGGCTCACGGAAGCTCTTTTCTACGCGATGGCAACGACGGACTCGCCGCCGCAGGTAACCAGAACTTCAACGCCACGGATGCTCTCGATGCTGGTCTTCGTCTGCTTCAGGCCCAGGTACACAAAGAAAACAACACCCTCCGTCTTTGTCACACTTCCTGTGGCATTCTCGATGCTGGCCCACTCGAGGACTGGTTGACTAAAATCAACGTGTGGATGAAGGCGAACAAGAACGAGGTTGTCACTCTCTTGCTCGTCAACTCCGACGATGCCAAACCTGATGAGTTTGGTCAAGCCATTAACGGTTCCGGCATTGCTGAGCTGGCTTACGCACCCGCTACCCAGGAACCGACCAGCGAGTGGCCTACTCTCAAGTCCATGATCGATAACAGCACACGCCTCGTAACTTTCGTCACCAACATTGATGCTTCGACCCAGTACCCCTACCTGATGCCAGAGTTCGACTATGTCTTTGAGACAGCGTTTGAGGTTCCCTCTCTCACCGGCTTTAACTGCACTGTCGACCGCCCCTCCAAGATTAAGGATGGTGCTACAGCCATGGCCAGTAACTACATGGGTCTCGTCAATCATTTCAAGTATCAGAGTCTTTCAGACAATAGTGACTTGTTCCTCCCTGACACTGAGAACATCGATACTGTCAACAGTGATGGTACCAGTGAGGATGGTCAGTTGGGCAAACATCTTCGGGAATGTCGACAGGAGTGGGGTGCTGTGCCCAACTTTGTGCTGGTAGACTTCTTCGAGAAGGGTCAGGTTCTCGCAGCGACAGACACGATGAACGGTATCTCTGACGCCACTGGGCGTGAGGAGGTCTCGGATGAGTCGATCGGCAGCACCACTGACAGACAAGTCGGGATGGTTGCCCTGACTGCCTTCGTCGCTGCCGCAGTGCTGTTGGTATAAAAAGTTTCTCAAGACTTGAATGCATTTCGACATTCAAACACAATTTCTTTGTCTTCACTCTTCTCTCGACATTATTTACACAGGTTTGATAAGACCTGCCGTTTAATCCGGTTCGGTCACATGGGCATACAGCGAGGCGTTCGGGATAGCAAGCTTGCATCTTCACAGATTGAATTACGACTAGGGACAGGGGGGATGGGGGGATGGGTCGATAGCTTTGTAGCGATATGGTGACATAAGATTGGCCTGTTAGACGGATGATATGCATTTACCTTGATGATAGACTCTCAATAGAAATGTATAGAGATGTCATGTTGACTGAGATTGCTCTGTGAATGATAATACGTATTTCATGAATAATGCACAGCTGTGCCCCTCGTCAGCAACATTATCAGCATTTTCAACATCATGAAGTCGTTGATGATTGCAACGTCATGTCAGCCAATTAGCAGCGATTTTAGACTAAGTCCAAGACCCAGAAGCCTAGAACACCATCAATATATTCCTCTTAGTTTTTCCACCTTCACTCTCAATCATATTTCATACCACCCAAATTGGAACCTGGGATTTTGACTATGGATTACGAAAGTATTGCTACGCCAGAGTCGTGCTATGTCGACTTTTGCCTTCTTCCCGTGAGTCTTGGTTTCTATGTTCCCTCGAAGCGTTGGGGATGCAGCTATTCTAATACTGACAACGAAAAGATCGGAACTGGAACTGTATCCGTTGCCGAAGATATTGCTGAGGTACAAAAGGTCCTCAAGGCGAGTGGATTGAAGTATACTCTTCACTCTGCTGGTACCACCGTGGGTGCGTTATTTCTGGCCTGCACCAATATGATGCTCTACTTGCTGCAGCACACTTTACAGCTCCAGGTGCATAAAGCTAACAAGTTCTCTTTAGAGGGATCGTGGAACGAGGTAATGGCGGCTGTAGGAAAAGCACATGCTGTTGTGCACCGTCGTGGTGTAGTCAGGATTCAGTCGTCGATGAGGGTCGGTAGTCGGTAAGTTCAACCGCCCTTCATATGCATTATTTCCATGGTGTCTTGTGTGGTTGCATGCTAATCATGATCTTATCATAGAACGGATAAGAAACAGACGGCAGAGGACAAGGTCAAGAGAGTGGAAAACCTGCTGGCCAAGGACGAATCTAAGTAAACATGTCACTGGTGACTAAATCCGGGGTGGGAGGCATACAAATGAGGCTATGAAGTTTATTGTATTCGTATAATCTCTACATTACCTTATCTAGACGCCTTCTCAGGTGCTAGATCATAGCCGTGAACATATTACTGGGCAGAGGGAATGGCAAAACAGACTAAGTTCTATCTGCATGTGCTTCTAAAGCCCGGTGATAAGTGTCCTGGTTTCAAATGGTCTTGACTGGCCAGTCTGTCTCTTGAACCCAACAAAATTGCATAGGTAGCTGTCCTACGTAAGACTTGGAAATTGTTGCAGGAAATTCTATACCATTAACACCTTATAGAGCTTTTCCCTACGCCTCTCTATTTTATGTATGCCTCTCATATTTCTGGCCTTTGTCATCAACTGGCCTAATTTTGAAATTGTGTTACTGGGATCAGATCATGGTGTCAAGAAAGTGGCGCTCCTCTTGAATAACAGGTTGACTAGATGAGAACCAGCTGATCCCTCTTTGCCTTAACCGGTGCTATGGATAGCATCCAGAGTAACATAGGCTACAAGAGATATGCCCAAATCATGTATTTTAATATAAATATAACAATGAAACACCCGAAACTGCCGATACGAGAACAACCTAGTGCTGCACAAGGCCAGTGCCTTATGAAAACACAGCTAATTCCCCAAGTACCCTATAGCAATATGTAGAGATATAGTCCAAGTCTGAGATTTAGTCATCATCAATCGTGAATGATATGACGTTCCTGAAAACGAGTTCATATAAAGACATGCTAATAAGGTATGCTACTCCGTGGACCCGGGGTCTCTGGTGAATCAGACGAGCTAGGCGGTTCTGGGTAAGAATTTTGCATATTAGGATCAATGGTTCTTGGAGCCGAGATCTCGGTTCCGGTGGCCAGATTGGAGAGGATGGGTATGGTAACTTCAGATTTCGGCCATTTCAAAGATAACCTCTGGAGTTGGTCACTACTAGAAGCTGCAAGGCGGGCAATGTGATTCGTTTGGACACACCTTTGCCCTTCTACATACAGAGTTCAGCTAATTACCACGTATCTCACCTACAAGGTCTTACCGGACATGATCTTCCATACAAACGATACTACCCAACCTTCAACCACGCACGTAGTAGTGCAATATAGCCTAGGGTAACAGGTACCGCTGAGAGTATGCTATCCCTCATTGATTGAGATGACAGATACTTTGTTCTGATGAGAACTATGTAGCGGATATGATAGGCTCTAGAACTCCTGTTAGAGACTATGTGAATATTGCATGATTGATGGAAATATTGAGAACCACAGTGTTTGAGTATAATAATAATAAAGGCATATGAATATCCGTCATCCTACCATCTGCTTATCGTCATGAACTGTTGGAGTACCTGTACACATGTGGGGCCGGCATTTGTTCCCGGTTGATACGTCTTACCAGACATATCTGCCCGCTTCCCCACATTCTGCAGACCATTTCATCCTTATCTGCTCCGCTTCCTATCTTCAAAGAAGACGAGATATGACCGGACCGGACCGGGGACTTCTAGAATACCTAATAAACGTTTCCGGCCATTGCATCTTGCCCGTTCAAATGCCGAACGCGAACAGCCCGATCCAAGATCTCAAATACCCTGTATTTGCAGCGGAGCGGGCCCCGCTTGGAAATAATGGAGAACACCATAGACCCGTCGCTGAAGCGGCTTTTTGATTGTGGCGATAGCCTCATAAATTCAGTCTTGACTATAGAGGAGTGTTGTTGAAATATGGACTATGACAATCAATAAACGATTTGGTAACGAAACGCTTCGGGTCTTTTACTGAATTGCCCTGATCGACAACCTCATGCCTACTGATAGTACCTACAAAACGGCATATCCACCAAGTGTTGATGAGCTACTTGCCGCATTTACCATATCTGGAACGATTCTGTTTACATGTATCTGGTCTCCCCACGTCTGTAATACAAACGGTAGCACTTCACGACATCCTAGTTAGGTATCTAGATGAACCTTACCCTTAGGGCCTTTATGTCACACCGATACATCCCCCATTTGGTCAAGATGAGCCGGCCTGCAAGTCAAGGGTCTGGACGTCTAATACGATCGCTTAGAATAGTGTACTCTCCACATACACGTGAAGTCCGCTGGTCTATCAGTATAGCAATTTTGTTCACCTAAATGTTGTAGCACTCCGTCTCTATAACCGTCCAGTGGGTATTATTTTGTCTATAGCCATCCTAATTCATGTCTCAACTCAACCAAAACTTATGGATCAATGTTTGTCATAACCATCTTGGTGATTGTAAACTCGTCGATACCATACTTGCTTCCTTCTCTTCCAAAACCACTCTGCTTAATGCCACCGAAAGGAGCGGCAGGGTCGCTTAGAACGCCTGGGGTTTTGCTGTCAGTGATATGCAATATTCTTGTGTTTGGGAAACTTACCGCAATTTACCCCAACCATACCAACCTCTAAGGCTTCAGCCACGCGATAACATCGGTTCACATTGTTGCTGAAGAAATAGCCTCCAAGACCAACATCACTGTCGTTCGCAAGCTCAATAGCTTCGTCCTCATTGTCGAATGCAAAGAAAGCAGCAACAGGTCCGAAAGTTTCTTCGCTACAGATCTTCATGCCAGGCTTCATACCAGTTAACATTGTGAGGTCAAAGTAGTTAGGGCCGAGGTGTGGTAGACGCTCGCCACCGTGAATAAGCTTGGCTCCTTTGGAAAGAGCATCTTCAACATGCTCAGCAGCCTTGGCTACGGCACGACCATGGATGAGAGGACCATGGGTTGTCTTCTCACCAAAGCCGTCACCAACAACGAAGGTCTTGACAACATCGAGGACCATTTGGACAAACTTGTCATAGATACTGCGGTGCACCAGAATTCGGTTGGCGCAAACGCAAGTTTGACCCGAGTTGCGGAATTTGCAAGCGATCACACCCTTAACAGCCTTATCAAGGTCTGCATCTTCGAAAACGATGAAAGGAGCGTTTCCGCCCAATTCAAAGGACAACTTCTTGATTGTTGATGACGATTGGTTCATAAGGAGTCTGCCCACGCCAGTTGACCCTGTGAAAGAGACCTTCTTGACCTTGGGGTGTGTAGTCAAGACTTTGCCCACTTCAGCAGTGTTATCCAAGGCTGTAATAACGTTGACAACGCCGGCAGGAATTCCAGCACGATGCGCCAGCTCAGCCAGAGCAAGAGCTGTCAGAGGAGCCTCAGCGGGAGCTTTAATGACAACAGTACAGCCAGCAGCGAGCGCAGGCCCGGCCTTTCGGGTGATCATGGCAGCGGGAAAGTTCCACGGTGCAATGAGGCCGCAGACACCTACAGGCTGTTTGATCGTGGATAGACGACATGATGGGTTTGTTGCCTCAATGGTCTCACCATAAATTCTAGGGGCCTCCTCTGAAAACCATTCAAAGAAAGCTGCTGCATAGTTGGCCTCTGTCCTGCCATCTGCCAGAGGCTTGCCGTTCTCAAGGGTGATGAGTCGTGCAATGTCCTCCGAGTTCTCCATCATGAGATCATACCAACGGCGGAGGTACCGGGCCCGCTGGCGAGCCGGGGTCTTGCGGTATGTCTTGTATGCGGCATCGGCGGCGGCGATAGCGGCTTCAGTGTCACTGGCATCGAACTCGGGACAATTCCCAATCTTTTCAAGGGTTGAAGGGTCTGCATAAAGGTAGGTAACGTTAGTACATGATCCCGGGTTTCACGGACACAGGGGTTCGCAGGAGCACTTACTTTCGACAGCAAAGTGCTTCCCAGACTTTGCAGCTACCCATTCACCATTGACGTAACACGCGTTTTTGATGAGGGTAGGATCGGTAAGCTGCAGCGAAGCAATATGTTTAGTATTGATAACTTCGATAGCCTCTCCAGGAAGAGAAGTTGCAAAAACGAGAAATGCGAGCGAGCGAGCGGGAATATGACACACCTTTGGAGCTGCCATGATGCTTTTTGGCGAACCACGTTTGTTCGATGGAGAAGACGTATGCTAAACACGGCTGAGACTTTGGATGGCAGAGAGGAGTTTATAGCAAAGTAGATGAGAGCCAATTCCTATCTATGAGCTCCCTTCTTTACGTAGTAGATATTTTTGCTTACAACCCTCTCGGACCTCCGCATCGCTTCCGGACACCTCCTGTCTTGTACATCGGCTACCAAGCAATAACGAATCTGTCCTAAAACACGGCAGTGACCGGCCTCCTAGCCACAAGTCTCGCTGAATCACAATCTTACAATGACGATGAGACCTGTTTCTGTGAACCTTTCATGCTTGGTGATCCGGCCTCGCGAACCGTTTTTCAGTATACGGCACCGATTGGGAACCGGACCGGCAGGGTGTATATGATGAGTAGAAAGGTGTTTATGATGGAAAAAGCTGATGGAAAGGCGACAAGACCAGGGGTGTCGTTAGCCCGATTCCGAGAAGGGCGTATGATTTAGACTTTGACAGAAGTCTATGGAGTTGGAGAAAGGAGCTAAGGGGGAAATAATGTCACGGGATGCTCTTGAGCGCAACTCTAGGCTTTCCTCCTCAGCCTTCGGAACCGAGAGTACCGTCGAATATGAGAACCGGTGTGGGGGCCTTGGGAGCCGATGAACTAAACCCCAGAGGCACCAGTAAAGAATGGGAAGCTTCAGGCGCTTTGATCGTTCAACTCACCTTTGCTTAGATAGTACGTAGACTTTTTTTTATGTAAAGTAAAAAGCGTGGCATCCCCGGTCCCGTCACCGAGAAATTGATGTCCGGGGAAGACTTTTACTAAATGTTGGGGTAGTAATCCTTTTGATTTCGATGCTTGTGACCGTCGCGAGAAGCATGTTAGAAGTTCGATGCTAGTGAACAAGACGTAATGTTTCTCATTAATTGACAGAGGATCTCTGTAGTAGTAATAGCACCCCCGAGACGGCGGCATTCTTCCCGCGCTGAACAAGAACAGGATAAAATCCGCCATGACCTCCGCTACAAAATTCAAGGTGCAGCGGTGGCGTCCAAGGTCAGGTCCCGTGAGACATCCCTCTCCTCTCCGGCTCTGTGCCGGCCGGCCTCTCGACTCCGGCCCCACGATGTCTCCCCAACTCTGCGCATCGCGTCCATGAGCCGCAGGCAATACCATTTCAATTGGCGGGGGTGGGTATATCGAGGCCCTCCATGAACTTTTTTGACCATGTTTGGTAACCTATTAGTGCCACCTCCGATACCGTTGCCAAATGCTATAATAGCTCCTCCCCCAGCTTCGAACTTCACTTCCAATTTCTCCAGGACATCTTATCTCACTTTCCTCTCTCACAAACACAGGATACCCAGAGGAAATTTTCACTTCATTCAGAGATCTTTGCGAGCTTCACAATGCCTTCTTTCGTTGAGTCCCCCGTTCGCACGGAGATTCCTGGCCCTGTATCCAAGGCCAGCTCCAAGCGTCTGGATGCCATTTTCGACGCCCGTGCCGTTCACTTCGTTGTCGACTACGACAAGTCTCATGATAACTAGTAAGATCTTATTCCCCAAAGGACACGGCAATGTACGAGCTAACACTTCGAAGCATCGTTGATGTTGATGGTAACAAGTACCTCGATGTCTACGCCCAGATTGCTTCCATCCCTGTGGGATACAACAACGACACTCTGATCGAGGCTGCCAAGTCCCCCGAAATGATCTCCGCTCTCGTCAACCGTCCTGCGATTGGCAACTTTCCTTCCGACCAATGGGTCGATATCCTCCGTAACGGCCTCATGAAAGTCGCCCCCAAGGGCCTCAGCTACATCTTCACTGCTCAGTCTGGATCTGAGGCCAACGAGCTTGCTTACAAGGCTGCTTTCATGCTCTACAGTCGCCGTAAGCGTGGCAACGCTGACTGGAATGAGGAGGAGATCAACTCCTGCCTTGAGAACTCCAAGCCTGGCTCTCCTGAACTCGCCATCATGAGTTTCAAGAACTCTTTCCACGGCCGTGGTTTCGGCTCCCTCTCCACCACCCGCTCCAAGGCTGTCCACAAGCTCGATATCCCTAGCTTCAACTGGCCCCAGGCCCCCTTTCCTGCTCTCAAGTACCCTCTTGAGGAGCATGTCGAGGAGAACGCGGCCGAGGAGAAGCGATGCCTTGAAGAAGTTGAGCGCATTATGACCACGTGGCATTGCCCTGTTGCCGGTCTTATTGTTGAGCCTATTCAGTCTGAGGGTGGTGACAACCACGCCTCCCCAGCTTTCTTCCAGGGTCTCCGTGATATTACCAAGAAGCACGGATCCGTTCTCATTGCCGACGAGGTGCAGACCGGTTTCGGTGCCACTGGTTCCTTCTGGGGACATGATCACTGGAACCTGACCTCTCCTCCAGACATGGTTACCTTCTCCAAGAAGGCCCAGACTGCTGGCTACTTCTTTGGCAACGAGATGCTAATTCCCGATAAGGCTTACCGTCAGTTCAACACCTGGATCGGCGACCCTGCCCGTGTCATTATGTGCAAGGCTGTCATCCAGGAGATTCTTGACAAGAAGCTTGTTGAGCAGACGGCCCGCGTGGGCACTCACCTTTATGCCGAGCTTGCGCGCCTTGCTGCCAAATACCCTGAACATATCCAGAACCTCCGTGGAAAAGACCAGGGCACTTTCATTGCTTTCGATACCAAGGACCCTGCTGGTCTCGTTCGCTCCATGCGCCATATTGGGGTGAACATTGGTACGTGCGGCAAGAACACTGTCCGCCTCCGACCTATGCTCATCTTCCAAGAGGAGCACATTCCTATTCTCATCAATGCCTTTGACAAGGTTATTGGTGCTCTGTAAGCTGGACTGTAAGCTGGACTTAGCAGGAACATCGAAATGGGATTGGGTTTCTACGCATCATGCCTTCTACTAGCGTTGCATTGATTTTAGTTTACATTTGTCAAAAGGGTTATTCTGGATCAGGGGGGGAGAAAAGAGCTATCATACTGGTAATACACTAGGTGTGGAAACAGATAGGTGTCTTTCCAAACGGAACCGGATCACACAAGGCGTTTACCAAGGTTCCTGGAACTTAAAAAGAATTACGATTACTTCAACATGGGCCTTTGACCGCATTTGACATGAAAAAAAAGTGATGTAAAACAACGGAATTGATACATTATAGTCTTATGGAGACACAACAAGACCTGTTGAGCTGATAACCTAACTTCCCGAAGCCACCAAAAGACCAGGCCCGATTTACAATCATACAGAGGTTCGTGTGAATGTCAGATAGAGAAAGCCGTACTCCTGTGGTGAGCCATTGGGCCATAATGAGCTGCAGGCTGGTGCATATCTCACGTCACTTCGGATACCGGCCTTAACCGATACACCACGCGTCTCTCGGCAAGCTCTATATCTTTCATTTCTGATTCTCTGTATGTTATCTCTTTGGATAACATCTGCCAAGTGGCGAGGTGACCTGTCACATGGGATACGCTTAGACGAATGGCATTGACGCCGCCATGTAATTGGGCAATAGTTGAGAAAATTTGGCCAGAGCTTTGGAAGTTCTAGGGCCAACTTCACTGGAGAATTTTCAAGGTTATGATGTTTACTGTGATTTCACCGTATTCTTTGGCACCCAAAACCTGCCATCATTGTGCTCGATTTTGACGATATGTTGGCGGCTGGGTAATTGATACTGATTCCGTCTCGCTCTGGGATCCTCCAGAGTTCTCATCAGTGAACCAGGTGTGTTATTGCAGCATGCCACCGGACCAGGGATGAACTGTTCAGATGCATATGGTGGCTTGCAGTAGCAGGTAACAGAAGTACAGTATAGTTGCAGTCATCAAAGCGGTAGTTCGGCGGTTGCATATAGGCACCGGAGTGATCGGGCAAACCCGATATTCAATGCTGAAGCAGTGAGAAGACATCCATGTCGGTTTATGCCGGCTGAGGAAGAGCTTCGACCAAGTGTTGGGAGGCTGGCTGGTAATGCAAGATGCAATCTCAAGATCCAAATTTCTTTTTCTCAGCCCCGGCCATTAATCCTTCTGCCTTGTTCGAATCAAGCCTATTATTCAAAAGAGGAGTTGGTCCCTACATAGCTCTGCAGGTCCGAGGTAACCACAAAAAGGGAGGCGAGGAATATACAGTAGACCATTTATGCGAGCCATTAGCAGGCGCAGAGATTCCTGTGTGAAAAGGCCAATTGTGACAATATTGCTTACAGGGTTTGGTTTGACAAGTCTCGGATTGCCAAAACGAGCAGCCGAGCATGTTGGTCCAGGCCGCTGATAGACCTGACGAAGTTGAATAGCGAGGGCCATTGGTGCTTTGTTCGGACCCGATGGTCTCATATCGCCTAAATCTGTTAGCTTGTTATGTACATGGCAAAAAGAGTGCTATCCGTTGTACATTGTATAAGGAAGAGAACGCATAGAGCATAGAAATGGATGATGGCGTTGGTCTTGGCCGAGTGGAAGGAGATCTACACATGACATCTGCACCAATGAGTTGTGATCAGGAGTTGACAGCCTGCAAGATCTCGCCGATTCGTCACCGTGCTCATCTCATCGAATCAAAAGCTGTCAACCCCGCAAACCCAAGGCATGGTCAGTGAATGTTTCTGATTGAGCCCTGGCCTTAGATGTGTTCTTGATAGGCTATAAGCAAATAGCACTCTCCTTGACCAATATGCTCCTGTCTCAGCCAGTCTAAAAGAAATAAAAAGTAGGGCGTTGGTGGTCTGTGTACCTGCGAGACATTGATGGGTCCTTAGGGATCAAGGCTGTCTTGTCGATCAAAGCGGCACAAGCTTTACCCATTAATGGCAATGGAAGACTGCTGACCAAGTAATGCTGGCCATTGAGTGCTCTTTGCTAACGACGAAAACAGCGAACGCCGTAGCGTTTGAACCTGGCACAAATCTCGGTGAATTTACTGATGAGGTATGTTGTTGAAAACATGCACAGATCATATATAGACAGCCGCGTTCAGCGCTGTCTCTCTCGATATATGGTCAATATGAGCAAACTACATACCTAGGATTCATCAGAACTAGTCTAACCATACTAAGGTAGTTGCCTATACTACCTAATGGTAGCCAGTACCATAGCTTTGGTTGAAGAGATTCTCCATAACTTGACCCATGTCTGTTCCATGTGGCATCTTCCCCCAGCTTTATATTGTGTAGCATCATTCGCCCGGCTTAGGGGTATTGTGGGGGCCGATCAGAACGATTCGGTTTTGTTCGTAATTTCCCAGCTTCTCTCATAGCAAGAGGAGAGCATTCCGCGATCTTGATGCACGCATTGCCGAGAGTGGTCGCCAGTTATCAAGGACTTGTAGTTCACTTGAATTCGCCCCGTTATGGCGATCCTGCGCCCCGCCCCGCCCCGCCCCGCTGTCGTATGCTTCAAGGCCACAGGCTACGCTTGACGTGGCGAGTCGTGATACTCAATCAGCTTAAGGCTAATGATCCTGTATTCCTTGCAAGTGTCCCGTACACTGACTATTTTGTCATCTGCACAAGGTGCAAGGACGTGACTCTGCATCACTTTTTACGTTGCTTTTTCTCGACATGGGCTCTAGTTCTTCCCTGGCCACATCTCGAAAAAGACCCACATACGGAGAGACACAACCTAGCAGGCTGGCAGGGTACGTAGGTAGGTACTTAGGTTAAGAGACTCCTTTAAAAGTCCGTGTCCTTGACATCCCGTTCTTTCAAGGTCCTCTGATAGACAGACAGGCGAAATATTTAAAAATATGCCCTTTGCATACGGATGACACAAAGAGAACCCCAGTAGCTTGATACTCTTACTGAACTAACAAGCCATATGCTTCATCCCTTTCGCGAAGAGGTACCTGTCTGTCTGTCGACAATGCCACTCTAATACTACTTCAATGGATCGGGATCGACCGCCAACGGCATAATGCACAGCAAGGTACCTAAGGAGCTGGCCGAGACCTTCTTGTGCGTACGTGCGTGTGTAAAAGAAAAAGCAAAATTGATGCCTCTTCACTCACTGTAATCAATTGGCGTTGCGCGCCAACCAGCTTGTCTCATCAACTATCGTGGAGCTGCAGCGGCATCAGAGCGTCAAGCCAGTGTGACTGTGTGTGTAGTTTGTTAGCGCTATCTTCCAACGTCGGGCTTTGAAGGTCTTTGCTTTAGTCTCAGACGAAGTATATGCCCTTCATCACATGTTATAAAACATGCACCCTCCCCTTTCATCTGGACTCTGTCGTGCAGGTCACTGAGTTATTGGGCTAATGCCCTTGTATCATCGCGTCGCAAACAAAACGTCGAATTGTGAGCTTAGGTACTTGACCTATTCTGCTTCTGTCTCTTACCATCGTCTCAGACTCAAAAGCGTGGGCAAGCGAATTACATTCTGCGGTTCCGCCAACTGCACTAAAATAGACGCTAGCTCCCCGCGTCTTACCTTACTTGAACGCTTCAGTTCCTCTCTTCTGCTTGACCTTGAGCTTCCACCTTATTTGTTCAGCGATTAACATGGCGCTGCTTTGAGAAGTTCAACTACAAAGCACCTCTCAGGCGCGTGGTTTCTCGAATTGCAACAAGCGAAAGACACGATAGGCACCTTAACGTAAACTGTCGAAGCTCAAAAGAAATCCTCGCTTGCATCGCTGTAGCCTGCAATAGGTTCTCCTGGAAGACTGGCTGTTGTCACCCACCTAGTCGCTGCCATTCCTGTGCATCCACCAACAGGGTCCTGGATGGAGCCACTAAGTCGCTTTTCAAGCCTCGATCTACCTGTACGTCGGCCATAAAACCACTTCAAGTTCGATCCGCCAATTTGAACCATCAATCCTACCCCCAATTATCACCGACTCCTCGAACTCAGCAAGTCGCTTAACACGATTGCTTCGCCGCACCTCACGGCCTCCCAAGCATTTTGCTGGGATCTACGGGCTTCCCGCCGCTCGAGGTCCCAGGAGCAGGAGTCCATCCGCTCCGCCGCCGCAAACCGGCCCCGCGCCGACTCGCGCAATCTGAAGAACGGGAGATGGACAAGCAACAACAGACTGTGCAGAAGAGCCGGCAGCGCCGCGAAGCCGAGAGAGAACGCAAGCGAGCACTCCGAGCGTACGTCCACTAAACCTTTGATTCACTCCGCCACTGTGCGTCGTCTCTGGCGCAGACAAACCGGAGCATGTGTTTCTAGGGCCCTCTCCTTCCCATCAGGTTCCGGATGTGACCAGCTCTGAATCACTTGCCTCCCGCTTATCTCTTACCCTCATTGACTGTTCTGGTTTCCACATGCTGATTGATCGTGTTCTGTAGCTGCGACGGCTGCCGACGACAGAAGGAGAAATGCGACGGTGGTGTACCATGTCGAAGATGTACGCGCCTCCATCGCCAATGCGAGTTCCTAGGTCCGACTGCCAGAGATGCCGAAGGAGGCGATGGCGCATCGAGGTAAGTCGTAATAGCATCGCCGCATGCCAGTCAATGTTTTCAAGCTTGCTGACGCATATGAGTTTAGGAATCGCTCCGGCCCAGGCAACGCTGAGCTCCTTCAGCGCGCTTCTTATATGGAGAAGATTATTACCCACTATGCTGGAAGTGTCTCTCTTGATACGGAATCATTGAAGGCTATGGCCGAGTCCATCGACAACAAGAATTTCGACGCTAATCAAGTTAAACGACAAGCTCCGGTTATGGATTCTCCAGGCTCTGACTTTTTGGGGGCAGAAGATGAGAACTATACTGTCCAGCCACTGGATAATAACACTACTCGTAAGACCAACTACTGATATTCAACATCCACAAGTAACTAACCAATATCGCTCATAGACTACTCAGGCGAGTTCTCTCACTGGAATTTCTCAATGAGAATCAAACAATGGATCGAACAATGCGTACCAGAGCGCCATGTATGTTGCTCCAGCCTTGTTTTGTAAGAACGAATAACTTAGACCTTCACTAGGATGCACCAGGCCCCCTCAGTTTCAAAGAGTATTATCGAGCCGAGGAGCTCCAGTCAGCGAATAACACGCAGGCATCACTTTCTGCACTGCCTCCTCGATATGTCGCCGAGTTCCTGGTCCAGGCTTTCTATAAGCACGCCGAGACCAACTACTTCTATGTTGAGCGTGGATGGCTCGCTGAACAGATCGACCTAATTTACCAAAACCCTGGGGCTTTATCTCGTCGTGAAGTGGGGACGCTCTGCATGATTTGGATCATCTTTGCGATTGGAACTCAGTACGCATATCTCGATTCGATCTCAGGAAGAGATGCCCATGGCAAGTCGAACGATTCAAGCCCTTTCTCCGAGGATACAATAGGTGTCATGTTCTATCAACAAGCCTGCAAGCTCGTTCCTGATGTCATTACTGTTGCGTCACTGGAGAGTGTCCAGGCTATTCTTCTCATCGGCATCTATACCCTGCCACTTGACGCCTCAGGGTTATCGTACATTTATCTTAATCTCGCGGTAAAGCTCGCGATCCAGAATGGAATGCATAGGAAGTGGCCTGCCGGGGGACTTGATCCTTATGTTCGTGAAACCCGGAACCGCGTATGGTGGACAGCCTATACGACAGAGAAGTATGTTTTATTGATTGTATCTTTGAGTTCCTGGAAACTAACTTCCGCAGACGGGTTGGTATCTACCACGGGCGGCCTTTATCTATTCTGAGTAAAGATGTCGACGCAGAGATGCCCACTGATCGACCGGACATTATGCCATCAAGCCCTACAAATGTTGCGCACATGCTTGCAACGTTACGCCTGAATCAGGCGCTTGGTAAGATTGCGCATGAGATGTATGCACTTGCACTATTCTGAGCCGTATTTTCAAGAAGCTAATCATCATTGGCAGCTCTGTTCTTCGAACCGCACAGAAACATGAGATGAACGAAGGCTTGCAACGGGTCATCGATATGAAGGAGGAGCTTCGAAGGTGGTGGGACGCACTGCCCGAAACCGCGTTTCACGAAGAAGTCAATCCTCAAAACCCTATTACACGTGCAGATACGCATCTCAAACTAGAGTATTGCCTGCTGCGAATGTACGCTGGGCGGCCCTTCATCTTACCTCGCGAAGTCGTGCGTGGTAACGCCAGCACGTCGAGTTCACCCGCTGATTCAAACAACCAAAGACCCAACACACCTCATAAGTCCAATCCTCGGTCGATCCTGGTTGCGGACTGTGTGGAGGCTGCATTGACCATAATCGACACATGCCATCTTCTTCAAAGCACGATTGGTCTTGCACGGGCATCATACACGGAATTCAGTTCCTGTCGTGCTGCTCTCCTGGTCATCATCACTCAGTGCCTGCAAAAGAAAACGGATAGGCTACGTGACGCTCTGCGCACTGGTATGGCTATGATCAAGGAGATGTCAGCAGGTGGAGAATCGGCCCGTTCTGAAGCATCCCTGATCGAAGTTTTTGAACGTGCTATCTCACGACTTGATGCCACAGCTGATCCCTCCGGCCGAGAAACTGACTACTCGCGGTTCAAGAAATGGGAATTGCTTTGGAAGAATGACGTGCCTCTTCAGGACTTCAGGCAAGAAGAATCACCCGAGACTTCCTTGCCGCTACCTCAAAATCCAAATGCATTTTGGAGAGGAAGCACAGGTACGACTGCTCGACCTGGTATGCCAACGATGCAGGCTCCGAGCCCTTTTGTGGGAATGGATACCAATTTTCCCTCGGTACCCCAGGTTATGGACGAGTTTTCTACGCTCTTTGGATACGGTTTCGGTCCTAGTCCTGACAGTATGGCCGGCACAGCTAACGGGGGCATGTGGATGGGCCCATGAAATTCCACGCATGCCTCTTTCAAGTCGATTACTCCACGTTCTTGAAGGAGAGTGAAGGATATATCACAAGTCGTCCGGGCATGTTCTATTGCTGTGGCTGTTCGGCTGAGATGCCGTGAGAGTATACCATCGGATTATCAGACTTGCCCAACCACGCACCCAGTGTCAGCATAGCTCTGCTACGGAACAATATTCTGCGGAGGCCCCGGATAACAACAGGACTGCTGATTTGAGGTACAGCATAACTTCCGGTGTTTGCTCGCATTACCATAGCAATATTGGCTCTGTTGTACATTATGAAACATAAAGCCATTGCCTCACTCTTCGGGCACCATGACCTCATCAGCTGTCTTCGGTTTTGTCCTGCCAAGTCGATTTCAAGAGAACGGATATTGCAATAGCAAACACGCGGGCTGGAACGCCACTGCTTGGAAAGTATGAGGAAACACAAATCATATTTTTCTTTCTTTTCTTGATTAACCAATACCACTGGTTTTAATCTAAAACTCGTTAGATTTCTCAAATTGCCTTGAGTACTTACAACCAACTGCCACGAGAGGTCTTTGACTAAGAACCTCAAACTCAACGGTGGTGAACGACAGTTTGTGTTGGCACAAGCCAGAAAGAAGGAGATCAACCTGGCGAAAAGCCAGTGCACACTTTCACATACCAAAAGTGAATACTCTAGTTATTCGCACCAATACCATTGAACATCGTTCAAATCCGACAACCTACCTCTATATCCAACAGCACTCAAAGCCTAATGACTAGAAGGAGAGAAAAAAAGAAGGAGATGTTTATGGCAACAAGGCAAGCATCATCATAGATTAGGCTGATAAATAAACTACTGTTACAAATTCCGTACCCGTACACGAAACCGCCATGGTAATATGCATCTTTTCACTGTTGGCTCTTAAACCAGCCCATTTATACAAGGAAATGACTGCTCTAGGCACGCTGTGTCTGTCGCTTCTGAGATCTGCGCATCTCCTTCTCTCTCTCCTTCTCGAGGTATCGCTTTTGCGCCTTGGCATCAAGACCCTTGAGCTCAGCATCGCGCTTAGCCTTGCGGGCCTTTTCCTTCTCTAGAAGGAGTTCCTCTTGGCGTTGGCTCTCAGCGGTCTTCTTAAGCTCACTGATGGCATGCTCGCGGGTGCTGCGGACTTTCTTGGAAACCTCAGGGCGGAAATGGGCAACCTTGACAAGAACATCGGGAAGCTGGAGAAAGTGCGAGAAGAGAGGCAGAAGATTATCGTAATTGCCATTGGAAGGGAGGGCGTACTTCAAGAAAAGTCGCTTGCGGGGAGTCGTCTCCTCAAGGGTAGCAGGCTTATCAACAGGTTGATCGGAGATAATTAGGTACTCGAATAGGTCGCCAGCGGCTTGAACAGCGGCAATGAGCTCAGGAGTAAGGAGCGTATCAGTGATCTCGGCGCTCTCGCTCATGACAGTGAGCCAAGCGGGAAGCTTAGGGTTATCTTTGGTGAAGGTGAGAGACACATCATATCGGTCGTCGCGGACGCGACGCATGACGTCTTTGTGCACAACACCCCAAACAAAACCATCGTAGGTGCTCTTAGCATCCTTGGCGCGGATTTCAGAAGCGCCAGGAGCAGAGGGGACTGTAAGACTCTCCTTGCCATCAAAGGGGTAGGTCAGAACCTCGACGGCATCCTTAGGCGCATCAACAGTCTCGACGAAAAAGCTTGCAACATGCTCGAAGCCATTGACAATGGGGTTGAACTTTTTGGTCAGAGTGAGCTTGAAGTCGGTGAAAGCCGTGTTCTGTCGACCAGTAGCGTA
This sequence comes from Fusarium dlaminii, assembly GCA_013186775.1. NCBI lineage: Eukaryota > Fungi > Ascomycota > Sordariomycetes > Hypocreales > Nectriaceae > Fusarium > Fusarium dlaminii. The sequence goes on along the minus strand of JAAOAL010000045.1, from coordinate 218,618 downwards.
TGTTGCAAATTCAAAGAGGGACTTCTCCTTGATGAGTGTATCGGGATTGACACCTTCGTTTTCCAAGGTGGGTACACCACCAAAGCCAACAAGAGCATACTCCTTCTGGAGAACGGGGGCGTGAGCGCGAATCCAAGCCTTGGCCCTGGAGCGATTGCGACGAGCGCCAATCATATGAAGGAGGAAGATAAAACTCGAAATGAGGAGAATGATGCCCTCAAGCCTGAACTCGGAAAGGGAGTGACGCTCGTGGACATTGTACCACTTGGTGTATGGAACGGCCGTAGCAGCAGCAGCAGCAGCAGCACTTCCAGCTGTCGCATCCTGGGTAGCGGCCTCAGGAGCTGGATTGGGAGCCTCAGCGAAGTCTGCGAAGTCTAGAGGAGGATGTCGCGTGTCAGTCATGATATCCAATTCCACTCTTTGCGCGTCGCAATATTGCGCAATTGTCAAATACTTAGAGTATTTGGTGATACTAACCGGAATCTGGACTCGCAGGCTCGGGGGCCTTTGCACCTCCAAAGGCGTTCTTCAAGAAAGATGCCATTTTCGAGTCTTCGACAAGGGGATTAAGAGGTCGTGGCTGAGGAGGGGAAGAAGCGAAGCGAAGAGCAAGAGGCCACGGCGTAAGGAGGCAAAGAAATAGGCGATGTGGGTGATGCGGAGAGCTTACCTTCCAATAGCTTGGCAAGGTGGAGACGAACCCAACTGATGGCATCTTGAAGCTAAGCTGTAAAGGGCATCTGAACTCAATTGTTGATTAGCTTCTTCATGGGTTTCCTTATTAACATGGATTTATTTATCGCCAGAGCTGTACTTGGATCAACACAAAGAGGAATGCTTTGACCGTTATAATCCCGGTGTGAACTACATTGGATACCCAGTTGATTGAAGCCCCAGTAGCAGGAAAGTTGGCATGCACCATGCAAATGAATGCTAGCTATACATTGACACTTGAAGGGAATCAAATCGTGGATTGCTAAATTCCTGGTATTTTATCATCAAATCAGGTTATCGACGTCGTTATATTTGCGTTTTCATAGATAGTTCTTGGTGGTGTAATACCTTGCTTCTATCCTCCTAGAACTCCAATGTAGCCCGTACGACAAGCAAATAGCTTTTCAAAAAGCCTCCGGGTCTCTAAATTTTGAAGCGACAGACTTAAAACTCCTTTGTAAACGTATAGCACGTCCTTCAATGAGGTTACCACGAGTTGGACGTTGTGTTTTGTGACAGTATGTATTTGCATTGTTACAGATACAAGGAAGCAAGGAAAACTGTGAAATGCATTTCCATTGCTTAGGTTTGGACACATAATAATGGCGTATACTCATTGTTCAGAAAATCACTCAGTGCGTGCGCATAAAATCTATTGAGATCGTGTAAAACAGAGGCTGAATATCTGATCTCCGCTCATAGAGATGCCTTTGCCTTCAAGGCACCATCCAACACCCCATCAAGCCATTTCGTGATATGTTGGTTCACGGCCTCAGAAGCCTGCCATAACGCCCAGTGAGACGCTTTGACTTCCTCCCGAGTTAAGTTGGCAAAGGCTGAGTCCATTCCCTTGGACATAGACGGCGGGAGAGCCGAATCGTCAGTTGCAGTGATAAACAAAGCTGGCATCTCGAACTTGTGGCCACCCTTCTTGGCCACCTCTGCATCGTCGCGGTGGTTGAGCTCCTGCATGCGGTAATAGTTTAGAGGACCACGCAGCTCAGGGGGTTCTTTCGAGGCATATTCTTTGGCGTAGTAGTCCAACTCTTCCTTACTGACAAGTGGCGAGGGACCGAGTTCCGGTAGCTTATCGAAGTAGATACCGTCCTTGGCAGAGAACCCAAGATCACCACTGGGTGTACGGCCGCCATAGAGGGCATTCAAGAATTGCCGGATCTTTTCCTCTCCTTGGAGACGCGATTGAACCTCGGGGCCCTTAAACTGTAGCTGGTAGCTAAAGTTGAGCAGATGGCCACTCTGAATGATAGCTTCGAGGGGGACAAACGTCTCTCTGGGCTGCATGTAGGGTGTGCAGACACTGAAGACACTCTTAATCAATTGAGGATACCAGCAGGCGGCCTTCCACACAATAGCACCACCCCAATCGTGTCCACCAAGAATGATCTGTCCATCCTCTCCGACGTACTTCCGAGCCAACTCGTTAATGTCAGCTGAAAGGCTCTTGTATGTGTACTCCTCAAGCGACTCTGGAGCATCAGTACCGCCATATCCCACCATGTCGGGGACAATGACCCGGAATCCTAGGGACATAAGGTAGGGAACCTGATAGCGCCAGCCAAATCCAAGGTCTGGAAAGCCATGGATCAGAACTATTGTCTCCAGCGGGGTACCCTCAGGCTCTCCAACAATGTACTTGTAGTTTTTACCCCGAATCTGGGCAGTCTCGGTCTTGACCCGAGAGTCGTTTGGCACAAGCTTATCAGGAGCCATACTGAATAACTTGCCGTCCCGTGTTCTTTTTGCAGTCTGTTAAAATTGTTAATGATGAGATGTTGTAAAACTCTAGGTTTAAATAAAGTTGCCTGTCCGTGTGGGGAAGCCAGCTGGTGTTTGAATTACATCATGCTGGAATACGGTACTCACTTTCTCGTTGTAAATGACTTGTAAGTGCCTTGTTCAGCTGAATTCTTACAAAGAAAGTACCAGTCACCTGCAACGACCGAGATTGCAAATGTATAAGAATTTATGTTAACTCGAGACTGCACGGCGCAAAGTCAGTCTATATAGCACAAGTTTGATCCTGGCGAGCTCTGAATGTGCTGTAGGGTGGAGTCCGAGTAAACCGAGGCATGGACGGGAGGACTTCCTAATTTAGGATAATTGGACTGCGAATCGCGGCTAAGAGATACATATCTTCCCACTGTTGCTGTTGCGTTACACCAACCAACGAAGCATACGTTCGTCCTCGGCATGTTACATAACGCAGTGTAGTTCAATGGTGGATTGACGGTGGAGGCGCTGAAGCGGTCTGTCCGAGTCCGAGTCCGAGGTCGAGTAGGTAGACAACGAGATAACAAAATACTAAGCAGACAACCCCGAGACAACTTCCATGGGGTATCAAATTGTATTAATAGTAAAGAAATCGGGCTTAATAATAAAGATCCAACAGAAAGCGCCTTCCTTCATGAACATGAGATCTACATTATCTCGCGAATCCGAACATAGGTAAGTTGTGCAGAATAAGACCTAATAAGATTTCCTCCTCCAGGTCAACAAGTCAAAACAAGACAGCAGTCCGTGCACTGCATCCAAATGAACCACTCCAGTGACAATGATCAGTAAATCACCATATCTTCGTCAGCTTCCTCTAATACATCTGCCGACTCATCGTGATGATGGTCATGATTAGACGCCTGAATCGGCTTCTCTTGACCATGTGGCGATTTTTCGGGCCTATTCGTGTCTTTGGAGTCGTGATCCAAGTCCTCCCTTGACGGCGCTGTTGTCTCTAGCGGTTGTCTTCCTCCTTTCACCTGTCGCCCTTTTCTTGCGTTCAAACTTTCAACTTCGCGCTCTATTGTGACTTTCGTTTGTCGGATCTGATCATCTATTGTATCTTCTTGTTCTGCTGTGAGCTTCCAAGGGAGATAGTACTGGATGTGTCAATATCAATTTCGAAGTGATAGATGTTTGCGTCAACATACTATATGCGGCCTTGATTTTGTGCGTAGGTACGGAGCCATCGCAAGCATTTTGGTATGCTTGCTATGCATCTATGCAATCTTGTCAACTCAACAGTGCAGCAATTGGCAACCCAGCGACCAACTTACAACCTCCTCATCGAACGTAGGTTGTTCGCCTCTCCGAATCTCAGTGAGTCGCAGTCGTTTCTCCTCACGCAGCCTATCTTCCTCAATGTTCTGCTTTTGTAACCGGTCTTGTTGTCTGCGTTCTATCTCCAAACGGCGCTTCTGCTGCACACTGCCACTTGTCTGGCTCAGAGTGCTAAGAAGACCCCCGAATAACCGCTTCCCGCGTTTCTTCTCCTCTTGCGTCGCATTTTTACGGCGATCTATGTCGATGTCTGGAGAGTCTCCATATGAATTGTGGCGGTTTGGAGATGAGTTCCTCTTCCGTGGTTCGCTTGGTGCTTCGCGGAAATATTCGTCATGTTTCGTTCGTTTCGGGGAGAGTTCGCCGGTGTTTATTGAAGCCTTTCTTTTCATAGAGTCCTTGTTCGGTGCATACTCAGACAGTGTATCGTTATGTTGCTCGTGGTCTGCTTTGGTATCGCCCAAGGGACGGAGCCTAGAGTGAAGTTAGTAAGGTACAGAGAAGAAGGATTTCGGTTTAAAAGCACTCATTTCTGGTTTCCATCTTTGACCATCGTTAAAGAATCCTAGCTATTCGCACATAGTTAGACATAGAATCAGCCTATTCAGCTGTGCCAGATAGGATGGAAAAGAAACGTAGGCCGAAGCTTGGTGATGTTCCTTGTCAAGGCTGAGAAAGGTGGGGATTGTGATGTCGTGGGAAGCGGCAAGAGCTACAGCGCCCCACCGTCTTGATTGGCTAGCAGCTCTGTCGCCCCTCGAAGCTGTCAGAAACGCTTTCACAAGGCTGAGAAATCTCCAATCTTGAACTTTACAACATTACGCCGGAACTTTGCGCCCTTCTCTCTTCCTCAACATATCACTGATTCTGACCGCGCGTCTCATAACAAAAGTTCATACATTGTTTTCCCGCCTCGTCACAGCCATGTCACGCCATCATCCGTAAGTAACCATTGATTCTGGCTTTTTACGATAGCAGCTCAACTAACTGTCGCGCAGCGATCTTGTTATGTGTCGCAAACAGGCCGGTATTGCCATCGGTCGTCTCTGTGACAAGTGTGATGGCAAATGCCCAGTTTGCGACTCCTACGTTCGGCCCACGACGCTCGTGCGCATTTGTGACGAATGTAGCTTCGGCAACTACCAGAATAAATGCGTTGTGTGCGGTGGTGAGGGCATCTCGGACGCGTTCTACTGTTTTGAATGTACTCGCCTTGAAAAGGATCGCGACGGATGTCCTAAGATTATAAACCTTGGCAGTTCGAGAACAGATGTGAGTAGTCTCTGGACGATTGTAGTCTGGCTTAGCAGCAGGGTGCTGACAATACTCTTCCCAGTTATTCTACCAAAAGAAAACGAATCGTACAACGCAATACTAGCCGAGTTGTGGCCTGGGCTGGCCGTGCAGTATGGTGTTTGGTTGATTCAAGGTCAACTTAAATCTGTCATCACAGGTGTTTAGGCGTAAAAGGGAATATGAAAACGCGGTTTATTGGATTGAGCGGCAGCTACCTAGTAATTACAATTGACTAGCTTGTTCCTTATTCAAATTTGCCAGAACTCGCCCCTGAGAAATACACTACGGCTGAAAAGAAAGGTTCTACCCAGAGACTCCTCGTAACACATGAGATACTAATAAATAATACAATCGAAAGAATTGATTAAATGTAACTGACCTTCACCCCCATTCCAGCTGTGCCCTTGACCTTAGACCAAAAGACCGCAAGTATTCTCTTCACTCTCTCCCGAATGTTGGTGTTACTCAACATGAGAATCAAACCCATAACAAACGCCAGAAATTTGAATAAGAACATCGGGTTCGAGTTTAGTGAGGAGCCCAAATGTTCGATAATAGTCCGTAGTTGTGTGATAACCATGGAAGCGCGTGATGTAAGAGTCGGGGCCTGCGAGACTGCTTTGCCATTTGCCTTGGATCCTGCTTGATTCGTCCCTCGAGGCCTTGACTGCCTCGACGACGAAGATGATGGAGCTCTGGCCTTCCGAGGTCGAGTTGACCCGGTATGGCTAGCTGTATCGTCAATCCCGTAATCAACCTCGCTCCCTTCACGCTTCAGACGCTCCTCTTCTATCCGTTTTCTTTCCTTCTCTTCATTCTCGGCGCGCAGTCTCTTCGCCTCCTCAATTTCTCTCTTCAGCTCATTCTCTTGTCGTTGGCGCTCCTCATTCTCAAGTCTTTCTTGTTCTTGCTGTTCATCGTGGAGGCTTTGCAATGCCTGCAGGAAGGCTTCGCGGCGCTCTTCGTCTAGGACTGAGCTGACGCTGATGAATTCACGAGCATAATCCCATTCGTTGTTGCGCAAGAGGACATGGAGGGTGTATAACTCCAGTATCTTGACACGAGCATTTAGATCTCTAGGCGTGTTGGCGCCACTCGCCCCCTTCGCAGGAGACCGATAACGGTTCGACATGGGCGAGCTCGTCGATTCAGCGAGCCGCCCGGCGACATCAAGATTTGGTGTGTTGGAGGCGGCCAGATAAGCCTCGAGTTTGTGCTGGTTAAGCTTCTGGTCACGGGCATGTGCCAACAATATTGTCGCGCTGCTCGAGTCAGTCCATGTCTCAATTCGGCGCATTCCAAACGACTTACAGATTAATGACTACGTCGGAGTCAACATCGCCCTCCACTCCATGGTAACCGTTCGTGACTACCTCATCCCATATTTCTCCTTCGCGAACTTTGGTACACAAGGCTCTCCATTCTTGGTTTCCAAAAGCATCCTTGCCCTCCTCGGGTTCTAACTCGACAATACCATTGAGGATGGTAAGATACAGGCTCCAGACCTTAATGCGAGTTGTTCTTGATGCTCGAGCAACTGGTGCAGGTTCGCCGTCGTCAACATGTTCGGGTGGAGTAATCAACGGGAGTAGTGTCGTCAGAGCTTCAGGCAAACGACGCGTGAGGAATAAAGTTGAAGCCTGTCGATAGGTCTTCGAAATTTGGGAAGGATGCCGTGAGGATGTAGAAGAAGCTAGAGAGGATATAGATGTCGATAGGAGGCTGTTTGGCAGGCCAGAAGGTCCAGTTGAAGATGACATTGCGGTCGGACTGTAAGCGGCGTGGTTGTTAAAAGACATGCTGGCAGTTGTTTGAGAGCAATGGGATCAGAAGCGCTAGCACGGAAGCTGCTGAGGCTTAAGATCGTGTACACATAAAAGGCGGCAATGGTCTTTTGGAGGTGGCAGAGAGTGGAAGTTCGTATCGTATAGAGGACAAGCGGTATGTGACGGAAACGGAGCCGGGTGGAAGACTGGGCGACAAAAGGAGAAACAGGGCAAATGTATTGAATCACCCCAGATTCATGATTCAATTGAGCATCGTCGGAATAACAAGAGAGGTACGGGGGACTCAGGAACGCAGGCAAAAGGCCAATTTCGGGACTCACGCGTCAGGGCCGAATTCAGTCAAGAAGGCCGTGACATGTGGTTTGTAGGAGCAACATAACAATTGGAAGCTGGGAAAGCTGATCAGCCAACCAAGTCGACGGTAGAAAAACAATCCAGTAATTTTAGCCTCGGTACGGGTACCTACTTCTTGACTTCCAGGTGGGGGCAAGACTCCATTTCCAGCGCATCCCCCAGTTCCGATCAGGAGGAGCCGACAACGGATGAAGCACGGCCGAGGTTGGCAGCTCAAACATTCGACATTTAGACATAAAGTAAGGAATTAGTAGGCAAATATTATTCAGGTACCGATGGCAAGACTTCCTTACCTGCCCGGATACAATAACGGCAGATTGTATCGATTTTCTCAATAACTTAGTGAACCCATGAAATCTGATTATTGACTATGATGCAGCTCAAGAGTCTTTCGCTCAGAACTTTCTGAAGGGCTAATAAGCTCGGCATCTACTCCGCTTGTTGTATGCTGTTGTCTAAACGGGTGTCTTCATTTCCCGTTGATCCAATGACCTACCATAGAGGTAGGTATGCATTATTAAGGAACAGGAAAACTTCAGACCTTGACAGATGATATCAAAACAAAAACGTCCCTAAGCTTATGACTACTTACCCAAGTCTTTTTGTCACTTACCTAGGATCGAGGTCCAATGTTTTCTTGCCTCTCCTGGGTAGGCTCGGTAGGATACACCAAATACGATGCACTGACTTATAGCAGAGTTGAATGTACCATGATTAAATGCCAGTGAGCCATTCTCATATTGACTCTTGTTTATTACTACTACTACTACTACTACTACTATTATTATTATTATGTGAATAGCATGCAATCCAATTCTTATTTTCAGTAAAGTCTCTCACACGTGATCGGCATTTTGGATTCCCCACGGTGCGCTCACGTCCGCTTGGTATTACAATATTATCTGAGACAGTTGCAAACTTTCTAAAAATTTGATAAAACGAATAAAATGTAAATAAACAAGACTATACGAGGAAGAGGATCTCACGCGGTCAATCATATATGTACTCTTTCAAGAATGTATCTTGGTCTTAATGAATCTTTACCATGTTCAGCAACATCAGGTTTCCAGGGCAATCCAATGGAAGATTAGCAAGAACATCGGCTTGGTCGGCTTTCAATGTAAAGACAAAGACACCCTGTAAATATATATTGTTTACATAAAAAAGTCATTGGTATTATGAACTCCACCCTAAATCAATCATCAGAACACCGCCCATTCTATCGTCCAATCTATCCCACACATGGCACCCCCAACTCATTGCCTTCGAGTTGACCTCCTGGCTGGTGCGCTCTCTTGCTTCACGTCCTTGATATCATCTCGCACGCCTATAATGCTGTCTTCTCTTTCAATCAGTGACTCATCAACACCATTCAGTTGTTCCTCACGAACCCACCCCGCCTCTACTGCAAAGCATACCACGTCTGCAGCACAGCTGAAGCAGGGCAACTCATCTCCAGCGTCTGGATCCAGGTAATTCCACATCTCTTGTGTCTCTTTCTTGAATCTTGCAAGCTCCTTCTTATCGCCTTTGAAGTGACTTGTCAAATATTCGTAGAGGTATGCCAGCCAAAGCACATTCGAGTATGGAGCATATGCGTCCCATGAGAGTTGTCCGTCAATACCCTTAGCGTAGGGCGTATCGTGAGCTTCTGGAGGGAGACATGTACGGTCAGCACGGAGAAGGAATGACCTCATTTGGCGGTAAACTTTGCATTGTGCTGCATGAGTACTGGTGAACAGGCTGAGGTCTCTTTCGAGATCAAAGGCCACAGGTTTCGCATCTTCAATGGAGAGATCTTCACCACGAGACAGGCCGTAGTCCAAAATCGTAATATCCAAGCCTGAAAAGCCAAAGAAGCCCGCTGAAGGAGGACCCATGTCTCGAGGTGGCTTGACTTGCCGGATACATAAATTACCCTCGTGAAGATCACGATGCTACTCAAAGTTAGTGGGTTTAATCAACTTGTGTGCCTTACAGGATGGATTACCTCAAACATCACAAGGTCCTCAGCTCTCGCTAGAGCAATAGCCTCTAAGAGAAATATATCCCATAGTTGGCTCTCGTTCGTTAATTTCCAGTCTTCTAGCGACGTTCCAGCATCGCCCAGCTCAACAACTAAGAAACGCGTATCGTCCAGATATCGACTCGGTGAAGGATAAAACTGTGCTCGGTCCGGATCTTGTCGTTTCATCTTCTTTTGAAACGACTGATGTGTCTCGAGAAGCTGACGTGTTGTTTTACCCTGAACGACGTATCGCTCCTTGTATACAACGAAACCTGGAATATCTGCCAGCCATTCCGAGATTTGCAACTCGCCCTGTACATCCTCTTCGGGATGAGGCTCTTCATCGACCAAGCCAGAGCGAATTTGGGCTTTTGTCTGTGGCTTTATGGGCGACGGGAGCCGAATAACCTTTATTATGCTTGTGCCACGCTCGTTGGTAACACGGTATACCTCGGCGTAAGATGCTTCAGCGATCTTGTCAATTCTATCTTCTGGTGGACAGACATCCTCCCACGTGAGGGTTCTGAGCTGTGTTTGCTGCGCGGCCGCCTCTGAGGCTATTTGAGCCTCCAATAATCTTGAAAAGTCGACAGAGTCATCCTCATCATCTGGTGGGTCTGAGATTGGCTCTTTAGCCTCAGGAGTGCCTCTGTTCTCTGAGACCTTGAGGGTTGTGTCCTCCTTGATGTTGATAACTTCGCTTATCTTCTCCGGGACAGGCTCTATGGTCTTTTTCGGCAATTTGGCCTTTGGCTTGGTAGCCGATTTCTCATCGAGATGAATTGACGAGACTTTATTTGTTATAAGAGAGATAGAGTCCTTTTTCCTGTTTGGTTCTTGTTGGGGCCGTACTGGGCTTTGCGGTAGCTCGGCGAATAAACGTTCAGCTTTTGACCGTTTTGCTGGTTTTCCATATTTCTTGACCGCAGTACTCCGCGTCATTTCGATGCTCAAACCAAAAAGAAGAAGAAAAAGTATTAATAAGGTGTTATTATTTAGATACGCAGGTAGTCTGTAATCAAGGACCAGCATGCACGATATAAACATCTTCAACCAGAAAGAATGGTTGGTGGGACAACGGACCCACTCATAGGTGTTAAACCAGTGGAGGAGACAGTCAGTTCTTCCACTGGAGCTACAGTAAGTACTAAGTAGGTAGGTACCTACTAACCTTACCTTAGGTACCTAAAGGTCAGTACTAAGATACCTTAGGCACTTTCTACAGATTTTCTCTGTTACAATGGCTCTGCATCAAATATCTCCAGTGGATATAAAATAAGCAAATGAGATATAGTCATGTAAGAACACATAGATATAAGTAGAGGCGATAGCACCCAGCCTCACATTGAAACGAATGAGCAACCGTGGGCCTTGAAGGAAGTGGGGCATTATATTATACACTTACTGGATCCGTCGAGGTGACGACGTTAAGGGGCTTGGTAAGGTAGATGCGTTTCTTTGTGAATGTACCGGTATCCTGGCATGAAACTAATGGCTGGAGAATGTACTGTCCAGCATGATGTTCCATCTGAATATACATAAGATGGATGTTCTGTTAGTCTGAAATACCTATGCACTCTCTTCCGCAACTGCGGACCCGGCATGTGGGCGGCATATTGATGGATCGTGGCTCGTTTCTTGCTTGTTGATGCTGACAGCATACCTAGCCATGAATAGAAACAATACGACGAACTAGAGCTCATAAGCGGACGTGGAGTAGCACTTGCAAAGAGGCGTTTGCTAGCCGAAGGACCCTTCCGCGCCAAAGACAGAATGCGAGAAGTAACTGTCTGTGGGCATGAACAAACATCCATTAAACGTTGAATTGCTAGCGAGCCGAATTGATACTATGGAGAGTTGCTGATCTTTTTATCATGCTGGCAGGGTTCTTCTACGGGACTCCTAAGTATGGTTCCCCTGAGTGTCCTTTCTTTAGCACTGTGAACCTCCACTAAATCCAACTGGATCTGACAGCGCCAGCCCAAGTTGGAGCTCTCAATAGTAACCCGCTTTGCCATATTTCAAAATCCTTGTTTTCCCCTAGTCTCTACCTAACACCTTTCCTAATTACTACATACCTTTAAAAGACAAAAGAGGGAGGATCCATTGGCTTTTATTGACTCGCCGCATCTGCTTCAGCTAAGGTAGGCAGAGTCTCTAAACCATACACTTCAAAGACCTTTGCAGGAGTCGATTTGGCCAATCAAAGACTGAAAGCTGGCCACAGCCCAGTCTTTTGAGCCTCGTCCAACGTCCCGCCGCACGGTCTCCAATCGAGTCGTCTAATAGAAAGCTTGCGCATGGTAAAAGGAGGCTGTGCATGTGCAATCCGGTCACCACGGCACTCAACCGAACCCCAGCCATAGAAGGATCGGATTCACAGACACTTATCCTACGGAGGACGGGACAAGCTTACAGTGATTACTTTACCTGACCACTTGGCCATTCGATTGGAGTTAACGATTTGACGACAAGACACCGTCTTTTTCTGCCATTGCCTTGGCTGTCAGCTTGTCGCTTGGCACCCTCCCACGTCGCTCGACCTCATCGCATCGTATCGACATCAAATAATTGAGTTTTGCTTGCTCGATCGAACCGTTCATCGCGCAACGTCATTTCATTAAATCCGCATGCTGGCAGCCGCGTTTGCTAGTCGATAGTCTAGCCTTCAACTGTCCGCCGCCATGGCTGGGCGACCGCCTGGAGGAGGTTTCGATACGGGACACTCGAATAATCGCGACGATCTGTTACTCGACCTCGACAATGACCAACCTGTTTACAATGGCGGACAGCGCTCCAATCTCAACGATGACGACCTGATGCGCTTTCACGAACAAAATCAAGACCCCCCGCCAGGACGTACCTCTGTGTCCTATGACGACTTCGTCGGTGCTCGAGACGCGAATCATGCTTCGACCGCACAACCTGCCGGCGGGTTAGGTGTACCGCCCAGATCTGGTCCTGGTTCGAATCCCTACCTTACGAGACAGTATAGCCAAACTTCCGAACTCGGCAATTACCAACGCTACGCTGATGATTTCGATGATTATCCCGTCGAAGGCGACTCGTACTATCATCAAGATGGAGGGGCAAGAGTTGACGAGACTACCCCGGGCCTTGGTAGGAACAACGCGCGGAATCGAAACAGCGTCTTGGGCCTTGGTGGAGGTTTTATTGGTAAAGTCAAGAATAGGTTAGGCCTCGGTCAAGGATATTCAGAGATGGATCTGCCTCTGACAGAACCCGGCCATGAACGAGGAGATTCCGTTGGAGGGAACTCTCATCAGCCACCGCAGCAGGCTCAAAAGGGCAGGTTTGATATGGGTAACTTCAAGTTTGGATTTGGCCGATCGAAGCCAGATCCATCAACCCTTGGTCCTCGACTCATATACCTTAATAATCCGCCAGCCAATGCCGCCAACAAGTATGTCGATAACCATATCTCGACTGCGAAATACAACGTCGCAACCTTTCTACCGAAGTTTCTGTACGAGCAATTCTCAAAGTTTGCCAACATCTTCTTCTTGTTTACTGCCGCGCTTCAGCAGATCCCCAATTTGTCACCAACGAACCCCTACACAACTATTGCACCCCTCATAGTGGTGCTTATTATATCTGCTGTCAAGGAATCGGTTGAGGACTACCGCAGAAAGCAAGCCGATAACGCTCTCAATACTTCCAAAGCGCGGGTCTTACGAGGTTCAACTTTCCAGGAAACGAAGTGGATCAATGTGGCCGTCGGAGACATAATACGAGTGGAATCGGAAGAACCTTTCCCTTCTGATCTAGTTCTTTTGGCTAGTTCTGAGCCCGAAGGTCTCTGTTATATCGAAACAGCAAACCTTGATGGCGAAACAAACCTCAAGATCAAGCAAGGGCTGCCAGAAACTTCCTCAATGGTTTCACCCAATGAGCTTAGCAGGCTGGGAGGACGTATCAAGTCGGAACAGCCCAATAGTAGTCTCTACACATATGAGGCAACTTTGACAATGCAGACTGGAGGCGGAGAAAAGGAATTTGCTCTCAATCCAGAGCAACTCCTTCTCAGAGGTGCTACTTTGCGAAACACGCCTTGGGTTCACGGTGTTGTAGTGTTTACTGGCCACGAAACGAAACTCATGCGAAATGCCACTGCTGCTCCTATTAAGCGTACCAAGGTTGAGAGGAAACTCAACATGCTTGTCCTCTTATTGGTAGGTATCTTACTGGTTTTGAGTATTGTATGTACTGTTGGAGATTTGATCCAGCGAAAGGTCGAAGGCGATGCTCTCTCCTATCTCTTCCTGGATCCCACCAACACTGCTGGTCAAATCACTCAAATATTTCTCAAGGACATGGTCACATACTGGGTTCTGTTTTCGGCACTGGTTCCCATTTCTCTCTTCGTCACCGTGGAGCTGGTGAAATATTGGCACGGAATCCTGATCAACGATGATCTCGACATGTACTACGATAAAAACGATACACCTGCTACTTGCCGAACGTCAAGCTTGGTCGAGGAACTTGGCATGGTTGAATACGTATTCTCAGACAAGACTGGAACCCTCACCTGTAATCAGATGGAGTTCAAACAATGTTCGATTGCCGGAATTCAATACTCAGAAGATGTGCCAGAGGATCGTCGCCCAACAATGGTAGACGGCGTTGAAGTCGGTCTTTTCGATTACAAGGCACTCAAATCTAATCTCGCCAACGGACACGAGACTGCCCCTGCCATCGATCATTTCTTGTCACTGCTCGCAACTTGCCATACTGTCATTCCGGAGATGGATGAGAAAGGAGGTATCAAGTACCAAGCTGCTTCTCCTGATGAAGGCGCTTTGGTCGCCGGTGCCCTGGATCTCGGGTTCAGGTTCACTGCTCGAAAACCAAAGTCGGTCATCATCGATGCCAATGGCCGCGAACTTGAATATGAGCTTCTTGCTGTTTGCGAATTTAACTCAACTCGAAAGCGAATGTCAACTATTTACCGATGCCCGGATGGAAAGATTCGATGCTATTGCAAGGGTGCCGATACCGTTATTCTCGAACGACTCAATGATCAGAATCCGCATGTGGAAGTTACACTCCGACATCTTGAGGAGTACGCCTCTGAAGGTCTGCGAACGCTATGTTTGGCTATGCGAGAAATCCCAGAGAATGAGTTCCAGGAATGGTACAAGATTTACGATACTGCACAGATGACTGTTGGCGGCAACCGCGCTGAGGAAGTGGACAAGGCTTCGGAAATTATCGAGAAAGACTTCTTTTTACTCGGCGCAACCGCTATCGAGGATCGCCTTCAAGATGGCGTTCCAGAGACAATTCACACTTTACAACAGGCCAATATTAAAGTTTGGGTGTTGACTGGAGATCGTCAAGAAACCGCCATTAACATCGGGATGAGTTGCAAGCTACTCAGCGAAGATATGATGCTTCTGATCGTCAACGAGGAAACGGCAGCTGCTACACGAGACAACATTCAAAAGAAGATGGATGCCATCAGGACGCAGGGAGATGGCACAATCGAAACAGAAACATTAGCTTTGATCATTGATGGGAAGTCTTTGACATTCGCTCTCGAAAAGGATTTGGAAAAACTGTTCCTTGACTTGGCCATTATGTGCAAGGCCGTCATTTGCTGCCGCGTGTCTCCTCTTCAAAAGGCCCTTGTTGTAAAGCTGGTCAAGAAGTATCAAAAGGAGTCCATTCTTCTCGCTATTGGCGATGGAGCAAATGACGTCTCCATGATTCAGGCTGCACATATTGGCATTGGTATCAGTGGTGAAGAAGGTCTTCAGGCCGCACGAAGTGCGGATGTTGCTATCGCTCAATTCCGCTTTCTCCGAAAGTTATTGTTGGTTCATGGTGCATGGAGTTATCAGCGTGTCACGAAGACGATTTTGTTCTCATTCTATAAGAACATCGCGTTATATATGACCCAATTCTGGGTAAGTATGACACGAAACCCCGAGTGCGTGTGACCATGGCTAATACTGGTGGCAGTACACATTCCAAAACGTATTTTCTGGTCAGGTTATCTACGAGTCATGGACACTATCTTTCTACAACGTTTTTTACACCGTTCTGCCCCCTCTGGCGCTCGGTATTCTGGATCAGTTCATCTCGGCTCGCCTGCTGGATCGATACCCCCAGCTTTACATGATGGGCCAACAGAACTATTTCTTCCGATTTAAAGTTTTCACACAGTGGATAGCCAACGCTATCTACCATTCTATTGTGCTGTACATTTGGGCGCAGCTCATCTGGTATGGTGACCTTATCCAAGGAGATGGCAAGATTGCTGGTCATTGGGTGTGGGGTACGGCGCTCTACGGTGCCACTCTCCTCACCGTCCTAGGTAAGGCTGCTCTAGTCACCAACAACTGGACTAAGTACCATGTCCTCGCCATACCTGGAAGCATGGCCATTTGGTACGTGCTTACTGCCGTCTATGGTATCGTAGCGCCTATGGCAGGCATATCCATGGAGTACTTCGGTACCATACCAAGGATCTACGAAAGCCCTGTGTTTTGGCTTCAAACGGTCTGCCTCGCCATTATGTGCCTCTTGCGTGACTTTGTCTGGAAGTATGCGAAGCGTATGTACCGACCCCAAACATACCATCACATCCAGGAAATCCAGAAGTACAATATTCAGGACTATCGGCCCAGGTTAGTTGATTCCTCGCCACGCCATGGAACTACCGAGACTAACGTACCTCAGAATGGAGCAGTTTCAGAAAGCAATTCGGAAAGTGCGGCAAGTGCAACGTATGCGTAAACAACGCGGATATGCCTTCTCACAAGCGGACGAGAGTCAAACACGTGTGCTCCAAGCATACGATACCACGAAGCATCGTGGACGATATGGTGAGATGGCCAGCTCAAGGCCAGCGGGCAGGTAACCGGCGGGGGCAGAAGGGGAGATGGACCGTGTGCAGGTCTTTTGAGAATGCCTGTGTGGTTTGCGTGACGAATACAAAATATTGGAGGGTTTACTCAGGAGTTGGATTGCCATTTATTTCAAAGCACCGGGTGGTCGTTCTGCTCAATCACCTTTTTCTGTACTATCCAATTATCGATGCTGAGAGCTGCGCGTCGTTTGCTCGATGAATTGAAATTCGCATGATGCATATATGCTTTTGGACATCTCGGAGAGGTGCCCGGACACCTTTCTTAGAACAAGCGAGAACGAGGATACGAAAAGGGATCTAGGCTATACGAAAGGAGACCGGCATATTAAATTATGCGTTAGACATGAGAGGTACTATTTATTGCGTTACGTCTTTCGTGAGGCTAGAGATTATTATGTTTTGGTCACATACCATCACCGTAACCAGCCTCACCATCTTTCAACTGTGAATATTATTAATAAGCAAAAACATTTCTCCAACTTTTACTTCGAGTCCATCATCTCAACTTTGTGAAACTGACATTCTCAACATGTAGGGTCAAACTGTATTTCGTAACGAGCACTTCACATATGTACCACTCATTTCACAGCACATATGAACGAATATGTTATGTACGAAATCATGTGTCTGAGAGCATGACACCTCGGCGTCTATTGTAGCTACATCCATAGGTGCATATGACCAGGCGTCCTTATTTAATCAGCAATGATGACCAGACCCCTTGATCCACAGAGGGTACAAATCAACATTTATTGTTCGCCTTTTCTAATACAAAAATGTACATAATCCACACTCGGCAAGCTGGAGTTGCCCAAGGTACATAGTAGTTAAGTCACATCCAAGTGTGATGCGAAGCCGCTGCAAGAGTGAACCTTGAACAGGTGGCAGATGCAGGCCATATCACAAAGAATGCAATAGGATCTGAGACATGACTGTCCTTTGACAGTGATCTGCAAATGGGGTGTTACGTACCTGGCCTTGATGCGCTGTCAAAAAGTTTCCCATAGGGATGGTAGAGTGATCGACTAGTTTGAGCGATTGAGGCCAATGAGGATGACGAAATCGGAAGTGACTTTGATGTACCAGACTGCAGTAGATGAAACTTGGAATAAGCCACGGGGAAGATACTAGCATAGGAGTAGTTTTATAGCAGATACCACGTAGAGATGAGCGTCACCGAGGCGCTCAGCTGATTGCATGAACAAAAAATGCTCTGGATACTCTTGGTGAGATCTCGTATCATCAGCCAGGCATAGCTTACAGTATGCTGTCTTACCATTCCGCGATTACGCATTGTGATTCGTCTCGCTTTCTCGCCTTCAGCTCTCCTCAATCTGCTGGACTCCCAAGCCTGAGAACGATCAGTTCGGCGAATGTTGGAGCGAGACCTCAAGTTTTGGTGCGCATGACGCACCTTCTGCGCCCGTGCCCGCGCCATACATCACAAGAACTGTTCCATGTTACGCAGAAGCTTGACAAATTCCATCATCGGGGCTGGGGTTGGCTGATTGCATTGGCATTAGTGTTGACATGGCGTGGGGTGGAGAATGAAAATCCGGGGATCAAAGCGTGGAGAAAGACAGGGGAAACTGGAGGAGACTTTTCATGGTTTGAGGGGTCGCCAAGACTAATCTAGTTACAGGAAATGCCAAGGTCAAGGTCATGGAGCAAAAAGGAAACAATGAGTGAAGTAACGGTGCCTCATTGAGTCATTAGATTTATTCGTTGTTCTATATTAGATGTATGTGTATATAAATGCCAAAAGAAGAAAATGTAGACCCCACGGCTGTTGACCCTCCGTTGCTGACTACCTATAGACAGATATGAATATGATATGGTTTTATACATGCTTGTATGGTAATGCTCAAGCATCCTTCGCTAAGTCCACAAGAAAGCCTGCCAAGAATAGAAAATGTTTAAATTATACAATTGCCCAGGTACCCGCTCGCCAAATGCCGTTGCTCATGCTAATAATTTCGTAGCGATGCCGTGTGATGTCGTCTCGTGCCTTGTTTGCTTTGCCTTGCCGTGCCAGAGCGTGAACCCACCCTCATGGTAATTGAAATCAATATACAGATAAGAAGAAGAAACGCAAGAAGCCCAGCCTAGCCCAAGCAGCCGTTGTCTTACACCTAACTTGTCGCAGAAACCTGGGCGTTGACCCATGCTCTGCTTCGAATGGGACTCATGAGCTATCTGTCTGCGGCGAAGTGTGTCCAGAACAGATCGATGAGGCAACGGCTTGCCGAGTGTGTAAATAACCAACAGTCCCATAGAGGGTCCAATAGCAAAAATTATATGGAGGATATAAAAATGGAAAACTAACATTGTAAACTCCGTCCCATTCTGAGATTGATAAATGCTGGAGATGCGAAAGAGAGAAACTTTTGAGCGCCAGGAAGACGGTCGATAGGCACCGTCCCCGAATATGCAATGTGAAAAAGGAAATAAATCTCGACAACAAAAACATACCGACCCATGTACTGCGTGCTGTACTCTATTCGGTACCGAGTACGAAATGAGGGCCAGGAACTTATTTTCTGAAGGTCCAGCTTGCTCAACACTCAGCCCCTGTTGCAAGGGCGCTGAATACCCCCTGTGAGCTTGATGCAAACCCCGCAAAGCTAGACTTTTGCGGTCCTATTTGGGTAAGCCAAACTCGCCGGGGTTCATGACCGAAGCTCCGGCCGTGAAGTGAGACACAGCCCGTCCAGCAGAACACTCGCCATTTAGCTTCGCTTGTGCTACCAGCCCTTCCAAGCTGTTCTCGAGTTCCACAATGAACTGATGTTTGTACAGACTCGTAGGGCAGTAGGCGCCCATGGCTAGAGAGCTGAGCGCACCAATCATCTACTGACCATGGGTGTCACCAGCTCAATGCTTCTGGGCCGAGAGTAGGTGCTGGGATGGCGAGAAGGGAGTGGCCGATCCATGCCGCCTGATGTTGCCTCGTAGTTGTATCCACTACCTCCGGCGCCGTAGTAACCCCCGTCATATGTCGATGACAGATATGGGGCAGAAGGCCGGCTGTACGAGCTATATGGGCTGGTTGCTGCACTGCGGCTAAAGGGCCACAGGTTGTTGGAGCTGCCTGTAGGCGACGGAGGGCTCGGAGGCCGGACATTGAGAGAACGGAGAGCCGAAATGGCCGAAGTGTGTTGGAAATTCGGTGCTCCGGTTCCCGGAGTGGCTGGTGGAGAACTCAAAATCATGGAGCTGGGCCGTGAAGGAGATGCTCGAGGGATGATGTCTTTGGGCTCCGAGTTTCCCGCAGAATGGAAGGGATAGTTTGAGGACGCGTAATAACGGACCGAAGAGCTGGGCTGTGACGATGCGGTCTGATCAACTCTGCGGCAGCTGCAGTGTATTATTAGCATCATTCTGGACCACTATGGTTCAAGCAGGCAGGCAGGGCAAGGTCCACCACTCATGGAAATACAACTTACTTGTCGGAGCAGTAAAGAAACATGTCGTCATGAGGGATGAATTGCTTTTCGCACGTCATACTAACAACCATGTCAGTAAAATTCTTACTCATCTATATGAATTGGTGAGGCGCCATGGTTGAAATGGTAGTTTTGTTGTATAATTTCTGGACATGACAGCACTGCCAGTGGGCCAGAAGCAAAGAAGCCTCATGATGCTCATGGAAAGCATTTAGAAACACTATGGGGTAACGTGAGACCTACCAAAATTGTGGGAAACTCTCCCTTTCATCTTCCCAAGACTCTGTCCATTCCCGTTCGCGTTCGCGCTGACTGCGACCGAGCTTTTGTGGTGTGTGCCTTCGTGTCATGGCGGGCCTCTTGTACTTCGCAGGATCGGTTGCGGTAACTGCTTTTCGCACGTCGGTCGCAGAGGAATTGGGCAGACCGTGGCCCGACTTTTTCCGGCTGTGATGCATCGCGTATAATTGAACAAATAAAATATGAAAGGATAAGGATGGGAACTTGGTTAAGAAAAAAACAATCCTCAAAAGATCCTGAGAGAAGGGGGGGGGCCAGGTGATATTATGAGTACAGCGCCAGTACAGCCTTCACCGTATGTACTTGGTACCACTGTAAATCAGTGGAGAGTATAGATATTTAGGGCAGTTGGGGCTGCTGCGGTCAGGTTGAGAAACGCCCTTTCAGTGTGGTTCGACTGCGGGGGGTCTTATCGAGACACTAGGCTCCAAAGATCCCCTTAACCTTACTCCTTGATTCGATCAACAAGGGGTAGAAAAAGGGAAAAGGTTGCAAAATTTTCCCTTGAGCTTGACCGCGTCTGGAGAAATTCCAGAATTGTGTGATAGCAGGGTGCAACAAAGTGGCAAATTGTGGTCGAAAACGCGCATGGGCATGTGCAAGGACGACAGGGCGATAAATTCCCCGAGTGCCTAGTAGTGTTGTAGATGGAGACGAACAATGGTTGAACAAACTGAGACTAACTGACTCAAAGTAGGCCAGAGTTTCCTAAATGAAAAGAATATCCGGTGTAGGTGAAAGACGAATGGATCGATATCAGGTTTCTTTTCTATTCAAGATCGAGTTGGGAAAGTCTGGGCAATTTAGATCTCGATGAGACGAAAATTTCCTCCTGGTAAAAATCCACGGAAGAGAGTTTGACTCGATAATTCGTTACCGCCTAGGAACCGGAATGTTGACGAAAGATCCGCCGCGTGGGGTAGATACAGTGCTGTAATTTGTTCGGTCACGGAAGAAGGCGGTATGTATAAATCGGATGTCGATTCGTGAAGCCCAACAACAGGAACCAGGCGTGTAAGTGTCGTGTAAGCCAATTTTAGCCGGATTAATAGCCAGTAGTTGATGGGCAGTTTAAGAAAGAGCCGCTTTATTAGCGTTTATAGCTGAGTTTGTTCGTTGCGGAGCTCGAAGGCACGCAGAAGAGTGACAAGGTGGGTATAACTGGCTAGATAAATCCGAGAGACAGCTTGTGGTCTCGATGGAACAGACGGGACGTTGGTTTCTTTCAGGTGGGCGAGGTCGGGGCACACGATGCTAATAAATAAGGGACAGAGTTGGAGACACCTGGTGACTCGGGCCTTGGTTGTCGTGATTGATTGAATGTATGAGTGAGCGAGGAGCCGAAAGCGGAGATGCAACGCCCGCAATAAGTCAGCCAATAACCCGCCGCAATCGACCCTGAAAGCTGCGACTATCGGATTGCGCGACAGCTGGGATAAGGCACGATATAGATACTACTAAGCAATCCCTAGGTATGGAGACGTATGCGTAAGTCGCGAGACAGAGGCAATGCGTGAGTATTCAGTAAAAAGGTCGGAGAATGTGCCGTCTGTCTCAGGCGGACTGATATGATGTCTGCAGACGTCGTCACACTCTCAGCAAACGTGATAGTATGCCCGGAAACAACGATTAATGAGGGAGGAGGGAATGAACGCTTAGTATTGTCTGTAGATTGAATGATGGATGCTGACCAGCCCTTTCACAGGTAAGTTGGTGAGATTATGGATACCAGTGGAAGGCTCAGATTCAACAAAGGATGTTGGGGTTGCCACGGACCAGCTCAGCTATCTCTGGGGAAGAGGGCTCTCTTGTATGCGGTCACTTTGCTTAGGTACCTCAGTAGTTAGATGAGGTAAGTACCTAGATAAACAACCACCAGCAATGATGGGGGAACGGCAATAGGGTTGCATTATCAGGTGCGAACCAGGGACTTGTCAATGTGCATTGGCAATAGAGCAACAGAATAGGTCATCGTAGCGCATCTAGCGCAAGAACGGCACATGATAACCTTCTTGACAAAATCAATCAGCCATATCTCGTCATCACCACAGAAAGCCATGCCGCACCTCAATATGGAAGGCTCTGCTTGTCCCAATCGACGCTATGTTGCATCGTGGATGGGCGAATGCCAGGCACGCATCTATCTGTTCAAACACCTCGGAGTGAGAGTGAAGCCGACTGGTGTAGTTACCTTACGGAGTAGTACCTACCAGCTAGGAGGTATCTTTAAGCGGGCGGGGGCGTCTGCGTTAGTAGATACTATGGAAGTACTCGTTATCTTCCATTGGCATCCTTCCAAAGGGCCTTTTTTCAAGGGTTCAAAAAGAAAAAAGTGGATGTGCTTGCGGAAAGTTGAGAGCAATTCATACCCGCTTTGATTGTCATCGTGTCTCGGCTGCTAGGATGGGGGCAGGTGACGACGGCACGCCATGCCATGGCACAATCGGTAATGATACAAAATTCACAATATGGCAAAGCGTCAAAATAAAACAGTCCAAGGTGACCAAGTCTGGATTGAATCTAACTGAGGTAAGTACTTACCTACGTTTTCTTGCCTGAGCGAGTTGAACTGAGGAAACTGGCCCAGGATGGTAGACCCCTAGAAAGATACCTTGCCTACAGGCCTACCAAGAAGGTAGGTACCTAATTTCCAGGTCACCGTCCATATCTTGATAGGTAGTAGAGGGAAGGATTATGAATCTGTCTCTGGGTTGAGGTGCAGAAAAGACCTAAGCAGATGCGAGAGATGAGATAATATAACTGGAGGTAAATATGTTCTAAAGCTGTCGAAATATTTCTGTCATCCAAGATTGAAGTGCCAATGAAGGACCTAGGGGACTGTGCACCCATGAATTGCTGCTGGACTACTGCAGCTTCAGGCACCAGCCACAATAGGTCCCATGATATGGAGCTCGTCCTGTCCACCGTACGAGGCACGTTTCGCCGTCTCGATATGTGTGTTGTCGGACTCTGGACGCAATTGCACCGTAACGCTCCATCAATTACGCAACAGAAGTCAGTCTTGTTCCTGACATACCGCTAATCCAGTTTTCTGGCGCCCACCCTAAATGACGTTCTTCCTAAGTGATTCTCCCGAAAGCTTCGCGGGCCGGCACATCTTGTATGTGCGGGAAGAAGGCCGCTAAGCCAAGGAGGGGCGCAAGTTCTAGCTGCCCTGATGATGTGCATCCTTTAACATCCAATGGGTGATACACGCGTGGGAAAAGTCCCCGAGAAAGAGGCAAAAGGTATTGATAAGACTGCCTATCAGACAACCCATGTGGTGCTTCTAAGGGGAAACATGTATGATTGTGTGGCAGTCGTCGATCTACAGTATGGTCCTCACATGCTAACCTGGTGAAGATTTGACCAACAGTGGAGATTATGTAGTTCATTATGCCCATGGCTGCCATGATGAGTATTCCAACCCATGTGGTCAAATCTACTGAGCCTTCAAGGTGTCTGACGGTATCACTGGATAGTAGCACCACCGTTAGATTCGCACTAGTCCACCGCTCCAAGCTTCTGTCATGTCTAAGCCAAGGACTCCACCATCCAAACACTCACTCAGCTTGTAGGAAGACCTACCTAAAGTTCACGAAGCCTGCGTCGATTGTGTCGATTCGCTCTATTATGCGCTACGTGATCACGCATTGAAACAAGCGCATATAGGTAGCATCAAGTCAATGAGGCAACATTGTCATGCTATGCTGCATTCTCGAAACATTGCCTGCAACGACCGAGCCCGAAGCCCCGCCGTGATGGACAGATACTGAAGTTACAATTCATCAGGTTCCCCTCTTCATGGTCTCTCGCAAGGGTCTTGACTCTTGTCATTGCCTCCGCCTCTTGACCATCCGCCATCGGCTGATCGCGGGTCATTAGCGGTGCTGCCCTGATCCGCTCTCTGATGGACGGTTCACTAGTTTGGCAAAGTGCCTAATCGTATGAAGCTGTTTCCCCGGTATGGAGGAATTAATCTGTGGGGTCCGGTCTATGGACGCCGCAACTAGAGACTCTATCTGGGGGGTTGATGAGATACTAAGCTGAGTCAGTTTGTGGACCTATATCAGACTAAATTCATATGAATTACGCAGGTTGACAGTTCGCTCCATTGAACTAGGCCCCGAAACTACTGCTTCGTTGCGTTGGATACAATCGAGTATTTCGATGCGTAAAGGGCTTTTTGTCACACTGTATCTTTGACCGCTGTGAACGGCAACCAGAGAGGCACCTAGGCTTGAGAAGCCGCGTGGGATGTGGGGAACTTCAATGCCAGCATGTCCAGGCTCCATTGACCTCACATCGTGCGTTTCGTCTTGGCCCAGGAACTGATTCCGTTGGCCGGCTGCTGTTGATAACTTTCGCTAATCCGGGGCTTGTGACCGCAATTGCATGATAGGGAGGGTTAGATGCAACCAACGGTCTTGTCAAAATGAGGCCCATCAGTGCCAGATCTCTATGGACCCTGATTGTAATACCCAGTCAAAATCTGGGCACAGTTTGGATGTTGCAGACAAAATAATGCATTCACAGCTGCCACCGATAACGATGAGAACATGGAACTTTCCATGGGCCGTCAGGGTCGTATTTGATGCTCATTAGGGTTCAAGCGTACCACGACAAGCCAATTAGCTCGTTTGTTTGGTACTTCTCACCTTTGAGGCAGGCATTTTTCGCTTCCCTTGCATCCAGGCTTCCATTGCATTTCATGTAAGGACCCGTCTTTTTTTCACCTTCAAGGTCAAGAGTCTCCACTTGAGGCTCACGAACAGCCCACGACGCTTCGGTCTTGCGGAGTCGCTTTATTATTAGCAGCCCCTTCGCAACATCAAAGCCAATAGATACACCACGAAGCAAGGACATAAGTAATTTATTTTCTTCCTCTTCTGTGTCCTTATTTTTAACTCCAACCAAGTTGCTGCTTCACTGTGACAGGTTCATTGCCGCCCAATTCAGAGCGGTTTATCAAAGACCCATGATCCCAGTCACGGTTTGAACACACGGGCCAGTCGTTCTCGCACACTGGTTCAAGCTCGGTCGGATAGCTTCGGCGCAAACGGGATGGTCCAGTACGGATAAATTAGTCGTGAAAAAGGAATCAATCCTTCTTCAGCCAACGGTCATACATAGTAGATTACTATTTGTGTCAGAAGCGCAGCCATGCACCCTGAGCCGACGAAGGCGACTGGAGAGGGGCTCGAATTTGTACCTCTCATCGGTACTCTCAAGGTAACGCTATGTAAGTCCAGGTATCGGGTAAGTGTTCAAGCATCAGATATGATACTATGGCTCGGGCTTTTGTCGATATCATCCGAGATTTTGATCAAGGTGCATACGATAATTCGAGGATTTAATAGTATCGTACACAATTGACCGCTCTCGGTCAAATATATTTAAGGCGTGGTCAGCGTTGTGCAGCGGAAATGCTGTCAATCTTAGCCTACCATGATGGCCGGAGGGTTTGTTATCGTGTGATCATGGTATGGATGTTAGTGATGATGTATTGAGATTTATATGACTTCCAGCCAACTAGAGACTTATTTGACACGGATAGTCTAGCTGCAGCAGGATCTTCTGGTGTCGTAGCGTGCTAAGCTTATCTCCTTTCATTGATAATGGGTTAACTGTCCCCATGGTCAGGATATTGTCCCCATGAAACCACGCTCATACTACTTTTATGACGAGCCTACAACTACCTATCGACCGCAGGTAGCTGGACCCTATTGCTTGCCAATTTCTCACCTGTCATTGTCCCTCCTCACAAGTGAAATTCATGCTGGGGGTGAAGCTGCTAGAGTGGTAGCCTAACTGTTGATCCTCGGCATGATAACTAACTTTGTGTTTACGCCATCCCACTAAACTACCCCACACTGGCGATCAAGGGACCAAAAGCTGAGCACGCGCAGTAAGACCTCAAAAGAACTAGCCAATAGATATGACTTCTGGCATAGTTCTCCCAGCCCTTCCCTTTATCGATGACGGGAATGGGCGGGCTGCTATCGTGAACGGAACTCTGCACCCTTAGTCCAGTTCTTCAATGTAGATCACAACCTATCGTCACTTCGGTGCACGACCGAAGCGTGAGCCCCCATGTTATCAAATGACGAGATTTGGTACTTCGCTGATGTAAATCTATGAGTCGGTATATTATGACAATATCAACTCATCACGTCACGTCACACCATAGCCTGTATTTGGTTACTCACTATACGTAGGCTCAAAGCTTCGGCGGCCCGAAGACAAAATCTGATACAGGATCATTGTACAGAGAAGGGGTTTTGCCATGGTATAATTTTATGCGCCAGAGAGTAATGATATCACACAACCAGAGAGGTTGGTCGAAGGTGAACTGTGCTAATTCTCAAAGCGGTGGCTTATGAATGTACACCACACCTGGAATATAGAAGTATAAGTGAGACCTGAGAGAATAGTGATGGTCTTCGTCAGGCTGATCTCTCGCGACTTGGCTTGCTATCCATATTGGGTGAAGAGATTTATTAACTCGGCATTCGATTTGCGGGTTTGTCAGTTGAACCTCCTTTTTCGAATAAACTTTGTACAAGATGGGAACTAATAAACCATAATAGCCTCTCTTTTCGAGACAAATGCAGCATAAATCGGAAGCTTCAAGTTCTCATCCGGTGTTTCCATTCAAGGGTTAAGTCATCGAGAGACAATCCTCACAATCCAGTCATGATGAAATATATTGATGGCTGCCTAATCTTCATTCACCGCTTCGTTAACATTCACAGCTGTCTGTCATGGCTTCTCAAGGTGTCAGCCAATCCTGCCACATCATGGCAGATGGTGCAATTATGATCCACCCAGCGGTGGCAGTCTCCTTGACATTCGCAAGATTGGGTTCTCTACGGGTCTCATAGTTGGCATTCTGATTGTACATGGCCTCCCATTTCACGCAAACACGCAAACACGCCACGACTCACTAGTTACTCTCTAATTCTCATGTTCTTTCCTCTCAGTTAAGTGACTTCGTGTCTGGAGTAGTAATCGTTGGTAAAGTCTTATACGATTCCGTTGTGGTAGCATAGATACCGAATCCCGATGATGAATTATCACGAATTTGTGAAGACAGACGGTTTGCGGAAGATCATCAATCTTGACATGACCGCCTTACTCATAAAGGGCCCGATGACTTGATGGCAGAATAAAACTGTACAGACATGGGGTTACTAGATAACAATGTCATAGCCCCTTTCCGCCGATATTCAGTGATCTGCAATAAACCGAATCAAACTCCATGATTGAGTGCGCTTTTGCATAGGTTTTTACGCATTTGGAACCAGGTTGGTCATTGTACCTCAAGCGACCTTACCGTATACACAAAAACGAAACATTCACATCAGAGTCAACAACTAAAACATCGAGGTCGAATTGCATGATGGAAAAAACCTATATTCTGATGATAGATTCATCCTGACTTTATTTCTTCTTAAGAAAGAAGTTCCCAGGTGCTACTCAACTGTATTTATCCTCAGCTTATGTTTCTCCCATTGCATTATCTTGCGACCTGATATTCAGGGCAGTAGCTACGCAACCTGATGAGACCAAATTCTAATGTTATATTTTGTGTATATATATATTGGCATAGTATATGATGCCTTATATTATGTTGTACTTGGAACAAATACCTTATTTTATTATATTACTTTGGAGCCTTGGCTATAGCTTGCATGTTACCATTTAAGCATTTAAGCATTTGACTTTTGAATGAAAATAAGTTATTATTTAAGAAGACAATTACTTGTATTTATGACCTATGAGGGAGTGAATATGACCCTGGAGTGCCGAAGTTGGTGTACCATCAAATATCCCGCTTGCTTGGTTATGCTGTTCCCTCCCAATACTCCTAACCCCTGCTTTCGTAATCCGACATTAAGAAAATTCAATACATTCAGTCTATATCCTCGGCAAAAGGAGAGGTTTTTTTGTTTTCTCCTTAAGAAACACCAGTCATGGATGATAATACGTCTGGTGGACTGGTTGTCCAGGTACGTACGAAGTGCGACGTTCTGCCGCAAGTTCCTGCGGTGCACCAGGTGGAAAATACTCTGGTCCATTCTTCGGTGAGTTAGAAACCATCGTGCCGTCGTAGTATGGAGGACTTTCGGGGGAATGGCCTTGGTCCGGGATCTGCATCATGCTCACCTGGGGAACCCATAGATTTCCATTTGCATCATATTTGGGTTCAACCGCCGAAACTGGCTCTGTACGTGATGAAAAGTAAGATGAGTCTTCGGGATGCCCAGATGGCAGTTCCACTGGCGGTCCTGAATGTGACTGGGCAAGTTGCGGGCCCGTATAGCCCACAGGGCTTGAAGGGGTGAAGTTCGACGACTGTGGACTCCAAGGGCTAGGGGACGGTTGGTTCGTGGCGAAAGATGGATGTTGGGGATGATGGTAGTCGCAGGATTGAGTCATCGGCTGCTGTGATCCAACACGTTCCCGCCGACGTCGATGCTTTCGGATGAGGCAGAAACATGTCACGAGCACGGCAATAAGAGCTACAGCTCCGCCAGCTGCGATACCTGCAATCGCACCAGTCGATAACGTCGCTCCACTTTCATGATCTCCAGTCTCAGTAGGGCCTGATACATCTCGGGTTGCAGTCCTTAATCCTGCCGATGCCGTCCGCGTCATGAGGGCTTTCAGATCTTGGTGATCGAAGCCATCGGCTGGTGCTGTCTTGGTCGCTCCGCCGTTAGGATTTCCTCCCACAACTGAAATAATGTCAGTGGGGACGGCATATTTAGTCAATTCGGGATCGTAAAGCATCCAGGGCGACTTGTCCTTGTTTTGTCGCCCCAGGGACATGTCGTGTAAACCCCATTGATCCGGAACATCGCAGTCATTTGTCAGGGGAAAGAAACCACCATGAATCAACATCTGTGCCTCGTTCACAACGTTGCAGGTAAAACTGTGATGAGGGTAATCCCCAGTTCCGTTTCCTTCGGGATACATCTTGATCCATGTGAAGGTAGGGAGTGTTAGGATATAAATGTCATCAAATCCAGAACTTCCCTGCTCCTCACCAGCTCCCCCATATAAATAACTGAGCATGGTCAGTATATGATGGCACTTAAGTTGATAATAATATACTCACATATTGTAAGAAGACTGGTCCTTGGTCCACGTAGCGCCTGCGCAAAATCGTCGACGTGATTCTGGAATATCACCCGTTGCATTTTGGAAATAACTTTTACCGCTCAGAACATCATAGAGAATAATCTGATCCATTGGTTGACCTTCCCAACCACCGTCTCCGGCGGCTCTGATTCCGCCAAAGTAAACAAGCATACCACCATCTCCGGCAGGGATATGAACCATCACACCCTCGGCGCGGCCAATATCGTCAGGTCCAGTGTCGTTGGACCAACTGTTCGTGTCCATCTCATATCGCAGTAGGTATGATGTTGGTATCTGGGGAGCGTCACCCCAATCCGCGTCGGTCGCATTGTTCATCCATCCGCCATAGTAGTAGGCCTCTCCGCGATCCGGAATGGACAAACCAGCTCCATAACTGAGCCCGACAACATCGTCTGTTCTAGAGACTCCCATGTTGTCCCACTCATCATTTATGATATCGTAAGCATAAAGGTCGAAGTCCCAAGGGGTCACACCATTGAATTCGCCGCCAAAGAGATAAATCTTCTTGTTGATAGTATCAGGCCAAAAGATCCCACCACTTACATCGGGAACCGTGGAGTTCTTGCTCAGGTTCGCGTATGGTTGGGGCATGCCTGAACTGGCTACGTTGCTGAGATCATGGTAAATAAAGTAGGGGTCTATAGGAGTATTGGTCAATAAGCAGCCGGCGACATTACTTCGACGAAATCTCGCCACTCGAATGTGAGAGATTGAGTAGGGTTCGCATACTGGAGAAGTTTTGTGGTGTTCCAGAACTACCATCATAGGTAACCAATCCTCCGCCAATGTAAAGTTTGTCGTCAACCACAGCACTCTGATGACCCCATCTTCGACAGAAATTTGATATGGGATCTCGTTGTTGCACTGTGAGGTTGACACAAAAGGACAATAAGAATAGAAGGACCAAGCCCTGGCGAATTTGGCTGGCTGGAGAGATTGAGATCCACATCATGGCTGCCACCTTGATGCTACATTTACTCACTCCCTCCCGGCCTGTTGGTTGATCACGAACCACGAGGAACGAAGAGGTATTGGGACCTGGGCAATCGTCGTCAAGAAGTAGAGTAATCGCGGAGGTGATGAAGAGGAAGGAAAAGTCGGCAGCCCCAGTGCTGACTGCTAAGTCTCGTCTCGTTTCGCCTGCTCCGAGCAGTCTAAGGCAGATAACACTTGCTGATCATGAGCAAGGGGCCTGGCCGGATCCATGGGGGCCAGAAATACATGGGCTGGTGAAGGCTGTACAGGGCAGCGAAACCAATCTCGTGTTTTTCTTTCCACTGCCAAATAAGCGTAAAGGCAGATGAGGGTGGCTGAGACGATATCCGGGGCTGACCTTGCTGCGAGGTCTAGACTTTTCAGGTCGGCACCTCAAACGCATCCACAGCGTCAAGGACAGCCCAAGTAGCGGGTTATCCATGCGGGAGCAAGGTTCGCGGACACCATTCAGAGCACAGAACTCTGATGTTCCTGCTGGCCAGCTGGTCTTTGGTGGTGAGACGACGGATGCGCCCAACCTGCTGGTGGTAAGGGCGGGCGTTGCTAGCACAGCCAGCGCGGATCATGATTCGCACGAACCAAGGAGCTGGATGCAGCTAGAGAAGTCAAAACGATAGGAATATCCAGTTGTGCTACGGGCTTGCATTTCAGCTCAGATGCAGACTCGGAACACACAGTTAAGGAGGCCCTCGGAAAGAAAAATTAAACGACCCCAACTACACCAAAATTCGCTGGATCGAGGGGTCGTTTTTTATTTCCCCCCCTAGGGAGGGTTCCTAGGGCTGAACAGGGTGGCACCCACTACCCATTTTGCCACAGCTCGTCACTTTGTTTCGAATCTCCTCCGTACTTAGTACGGATTATTAAGGACATCCCAATGATCTGGATGACCAGACTTGAAGATGAGTCCTATTTCTGCGGGGCCAATCTGGGCTGATAATATGCATACATATTTTCCTTAGTACTAAGGTAGGCACCTACATACCTATACTGCTCTAGTACTGTAGAGTGGAGGAAAGGAGACCGTCAGCTCGGTAGTCAATTTATTCGTGGTTCCACTAGTGATCCCTTATTGGATTGCAGCTTCCCCCTTCCACTAACCGGGAACTATCTTTCAGGACGAGGCACAAGCCGTCGTCCAAGTGGAACTTCTGGTCCTACACGGATTTTGCCATCCAACCGTTTCTTTCATAAAGTGATATAGAGTTTTAGATCAGGGAATAAAACGGCCAAGAGCAAATTCAATGCCTTTCTTGAAAATCAACACTCATATTAGATCACCACACAATTTAAATAAAGTTTTCATGCAGCTGTCAGTTGTACCTCCTCAGGGGTCTAATTTACCGTCTAGGTACCTAGGTAGTAAGGCAAATAATATATGTAAGTGCCTCTAAGGTGGACAATACTGATTCCTGCCTTTTTCTTCGCACACATCGCCAGCCAGGCTGGGATCTGTTAGAACTGCATCATGGCTCTGTGCCACAACTGGACTGTCGGCTATGCTCTTTGCAGACTCAAAAGCTTCGCTTAGGATTGCCTCTAGTTGACGTTTCTTATCTTTCGAATCGCTGCGGCGGGCTAGTCTCTGAATTATTGCTGCTGATGTCCGTTGTTCTTGATTAAGCCACTCAACCATACCCAAATGACCAACCAGGATGATGGAGGCTCGATAAGCCTCCAATGCTGCCTCTTGTTTACGTCCATGTAGACAAGCATTGATAAGAGACAGAGCGGAATGGTTGTGAGTCCTGCTGCGACCAAGTAATAACTCTAGGAGTTCCTGCCGCCCATACAGGTCAAGACCGTCAGGTTGCGAAACACTGTTGAAGTGGCATTGGTAGGTTTCGAGGCAGTGGAGGATGTCCATTGACCCTTGGTAACTGCCAGTCCAGTAACCAGTTTGAAGACCAATTTGAAAATATCTCTTGGAGGCTGTGGGCTTGCAGATTTCTGCTGAGAGTCTCAATCCAAGCCCACATAAAGGGCCTCCCAAGTGATCTCCCCTAGCTGTCAATCGTTGACCAAGATTACCGAGGAACACCAAAACATCATGCTTATTCTGTAGAGTGTCTTGCTTCAAGAAGTTCTCACACGTATTGCGAAGATCTGAAGATAAATCCTCTGTCGAATTTTCTTGGCTCGGGCTTTTGAGTTGGTGAAATGAGATGGCGCTGGTTTCAACTGACAAGTATTGTGATACTAGCCTACGGAGGTTAGTGAGCGAGTCTTGCTTCCTCAGCGCTGCTGACAGCTGAGCTGAATGAGACGGAGAAATGGCTCGGTATTGCCCAGACCATGACAATTGCGCCCGCGATTGAAGCCAGCGCAAGAGTGAAGAATCGTCCTCCAATGCCTGTTTTGGAATGCCGTTGTTTGAGCTGACGAGGTGGAGTTTGTTGGGCTCTCTCTCCGCAGTCGCATTGTTGGCAGATCCTTGTTTGTTCTTTGAGGAGTCGATCAGTGGAGCTGGTGTTGGGGCTCGGAGAGCTGCAGAGAAAATGTCATGGCTTCCGAGTCGCCAAGAGCTAGATGGCTCCGAGTGTATTTCAAAAGCC
Organism: Fusarium dlaminii; assembly: GCA_013186775.1. NCBI lineage: Eukaryota > Fungi > Ascomycota > Sordariomycetes > Hypocreales > Nectriaceae > Fusarium > Fusarium dlaminii. Next base: position 186,021 of record JAAOAL010000045.1, on the reverse strand, counting down.
TTTATCCGTGACCAGGTGAGAGAAGTTTCCATTCTGTGAAGCTTCCATCGAACATCATCTCGCTTACTATCTCGAGACCATCTCTTGAGTGCCCGCTCTTCGTCCTCTTCTGAAGATGGTCGGACGTGTTTGCTGAACATATCGTCTAGATCAAGAAGGAGGTCGTTGATCCGAAAATATTCGCGTTCTTCAGGTAGCCTGGGAGTTTCGGGCCACCTGTTAACAATATAGTATGTCTCTCCCCACCTCGTTTCCTTTTTCAAAAACATTTTGCTCTTTGTCTTCCCAGCATCAAGCGCGGTCGAAGCTGCTCGGCGTTGCATTTTGACAAGATACCAGAGTCCAACAAAGATGCGACTAAGATGGGTACTAAGGTACCTTAGCTCGTTATCGATGGCAGAATGATTGTGAGCCACTGCGCGCGACTTGAGGTGAATATTGATGCAAGAGAGAGAGATGGCGATTTATTTCTTTAGCAAGAAGGGCGATGTTTTCAATGTCCTTGCGACGTAATCCTACGTCCCCCGCAAAGTGAGAAGGACCCCTGCTGTTAACGGTCCGGGCTTTATTTTGGTGCCAGGTTGACTAGGGGAACTTGTGGAGGAAGGAAACTTGGGACCTTGGTCCTTAATGATAAAAAGACTTATGTAACTTAGCATAAGTTTCTTTTTTACTAAGTTTATAAACTTCTAACACCTTATATCAATTTCTGATATTTTCTTGCTCCCTGAAGGTTAGACATTCTTTAGATAGTTGCTCGCCCTAGTAGGACCCTAAAACTGACTTACTTAAATTACTTTTAAAGAAATCTTTCTATATATATATTAATACTAACTTATCTTTATTAAAATACTTTTAAGATAAGTATATATACTATTAATTATATTTCCTAATTTTAATTTTTAAATAAAGTCTTAGACAGAATAAGAAAGCTTATGGTTCTTACGATGCTTGATAACCTTTTCCCCTCCAACATAAATATACAAAAACTATCTACAGGTATCTATCTGTCTTAGGATGCAATTGCTTCATAAAACGAGCAGCTCTCGGTGTGGAGTTTTCCAGGCTTGACTACTAAGGTAGGTACCTACCTGGTTCCAACAAAGTGATGTGGGGCACGTGACCCATTAGCCTTACGTATGAGGATAGGAAGAGCGAAATCAAGTGATCTAAACTGGGTTTCAACTTGAAATAAGACAAACAACAAGGCCTCTATACTCTTTGACATAACAGTGGTCAAAATCAGACAAGACTTATCAACTTTCCCTCCCTTGCCGTTAGCCTTGTACAAGGCTATCGAGCTTTCAACTTTATAACAAAGACTTAAACAGTGAGGCCCTATAGTAAGCCTGTATATCAGAAGTCAAAATCAGAGAAGGTTTATCTGCCTTGTGGCGCAATTGCTGCCTTGAACAAGCAGTATTGATACCGCCCCTCAGCCACAGCTGTGTCGACCTTCTTTCTTCAATCAACCTGAAAGGCTACTCTTCTGCCAACCCTGGCATCAGTTATACCCACACTGTCTCGACGCAAATTATACCATGGCTCCCTCTCCTACTGAAAAGAAAGACGAGGCGCAACAGATTGACAATATGTCCAAAGCCCAAGATCGCATGGCTCGGTTCAAGGCCCTTCAAGCGCGAGCAAAGACTTCATCGGAGAAAAACCTGAAAGAGGCGACACTCGAATCACAAAGGCTAGCCACAGATCCAAGCCAACTTACCGCCCTACATCGGAAACATGCGATCGCATCTCACAAACTACTCAAGGCAGACGTGGAGGAAGCGGGCGGAGATTTCGAGCGAAAGCGCGCATGGGACTGGACTGTCGATGAGAGCGAGAAGTGGGATAAGCGCCTCAAGAAGAAGACGACTCGTCGCGACAACAACGCTTTTGCCGATCATACACAAGAAGCGAACAAGATATATAAGCGACAGCTCAAGAACATCGATATGAACATGGAACAATACGAGAAAGACAAGAAGGCTCTCATTGAGAAGGCAGCGGCATCGGGCGGACTAGACATTGTTGAGACCGAGGATGGCGAGCTTATTGCGGTGGATAAGGATGGCTCCTTCTACTCTACCGCCGACTCTACGACGTTTGCTGAAAATAAGCCAGACAAGGCAGCAGTCGACCGCTTGGTGGCAGACCTGCAGAGAGCAGAAGAACAAAGACTGAAGAAGAGAAAGGAGAGGATGGCACAGAACGGGGACGATGGCGATGTGACATACATCAACGAAAAGAATAAGCAGTTCAACCAGAAGCTCTCGCGGTTCTACAACAAGTATACCGCAGAGATCAGGGATAGCTTTGAACGAGGAACAATGATTTGAAACAAACAAGATATTAAGTTAGGTTTTGGTCCAGTCGAGTATCATACGGTTTAGCGCCTTTGCTTTTAATACAATACCACGCAATATCCTACAGCATGGTTTTTCTCCAGGCTTTGCTCGCCAACTCCTCAATTTCTGGCACGTTGATGGCACCCTTGATGGTCTCATCGCCCAGGGCCTCAACCACCGCCTCCGCCACAGTCTCAACCTTCAGAGGCTTGACTCCCGCCGCACCGATGAAAGTCTTAAAGTAGTTGCCTGTAAGACCGTTGAAGGCTGTGCCAAGGCCAACCATTGCAGCTAGAGGCATTGTCACCGGGCGTGAGCTATCAAACATGAAAGAAGGGCGGATGAAAAGACCTCTGAGTTCTGGGAACTTGCTGGCAATGGTGATCTCGGCCTCTCGCTTGGTCGATATGTATCGTTGAGGGAGAACAGGAGCACCTGCTGCAGCAGAGATGTAGCAGAAGGCGTTTACTTTAGCAGCAACCGCATGCTTAGCCAATGTCACTGCACTGTCGCGGTTCATAATCTCATATGTGAATTGATCCTTGGGGTTTGGAGGCTTGATGTCCTCTCCTTGTCCTTTAGCCAAAGGGTCCACACCTCGATCACGAACGGGAGCAAAAGCTTTCTGAAGACCAGCAATGGGGGACTCCTTGCCTGAGATAGCGCCCTTGTAATCAGCCTCTAGGAGGATGCCCATGCTGTGCACCACGAAGTCAGCGCCATTGAGTAATGGAGCATACGTAGCCGGACGAAGAATATCACCACGTTCCCAGCTCACTTTATGTGCCCAAGACGGAGGTGTAGCCGAGGCGCTGATAGTGTCCCACCGAGGGTCACCAGAACGGCTGTACAACAAGATGAGTTCGTCTCTTGACATTATGATAGATGTGGGTTATACCTGATGGAGGTTACATCCCATCCTCGAGCAACAGCATATTTGCAGATACGAGAGCCCAGGAAACCGGTTCCTCCGCAAACAACAAGCTTCTTTGAGGCCGACATCGTGATGCTCGTGTAAAAGTCGTGTGATGTCAAAGCTCTTCAGAGCTATAGTGGAATGTGATTGTTAGATCGAGGTATGAAAAACGGAAAGCTGCGAATTGAGTAAATCGGAAAAACAGAGGAGGGTGTTTTTGTGGTGCACTAATCGAATTTCCAGTTCAATTACTGGCAGCCTGCCATGCAGCTATCGATGGTAAGGTGGAATCAATGAAATCATCATCGAAATCGCAAGGCTGGAGACGCGATGTGGCTGCATTACGATTATTGGCCACGCCACTGCGGCGTAAGTTAATCAAGTCTTACGAGGCTGACGCTTTGCCACTCTTTGTGAAACCTCACCTAGGTAGGTACCTTGGGTATTTTCTGGTAATATTCTCAACATCAAAATACTCTCGCGGTAACAAAAAACTCGGTAGGAATATCTAAAACCATACGAAAATAACATGGCGCCCCAAAATCAACTTGGGAAGCGTGTTAAGCTCACGCAAGTCCGTCGGCCTTTTATCGTTGGGAGCACAGCGAAGCCTTTCTCCGACACGAACCCGCGACCAGCAGGTGTCCCTGACACTCATACGCATTCCTGGCAGGTTTTCGTCAAAGGTCTCGACGATACCGATATTACCTACTGGCTGCGTCGGGTTCAATTCAAACTTCATGAGTCTATCCCTAATTATGTACGAAGTAGGAAATGACCTTCCTTGTTTGCACATGCTGATGCTAACGGAAAACAGTGGTTGAAGGCGAACCCGGAAAACCCTTTGTGGTCGAAGAGACAGGCTGGGGTGAGTTTGACATAACGATCAAACTCTACTATGTCAACGACTCGGGGGAAAAGCCCCAGACACTATACCATTATCTGCGTCTACATCCCTACGGCCGGAACGAAGAAGAGAAGCAAGCTATGATCGCCTCGAATGGCGAGATCCGCGCATGGAGCTACGAAGAACAGCTCTTCAACGAACCCTACGAAGTCTTCTATAACCTCCTCACCCAAGGCGCCGTACCTAAGGGATGGAAGCCGAGCGGTGGCAAGGGCAAAGGGAAGACGCGCGCGCCACCGCCTTTCCCCACTGACAGCAACGAGGTTTGGGAGCATTCGGCGATGATACCAGCGCACAACCGACCGGGGCAGCCTTTCAGTCTAGAAACTGAAGCAGCCGAGATACGCAAGCTAGCAGATGCGCAGACTCAAGCTGAGGATATGGCCAAAAGGATACTTGCTGAGCTCAAAGCCAAAGAAGAACTACTTGCGAAATTAAAGGGCGAGAATCAGGCTGCTGCTGCTGCAGCCAAGTCATAGCATGATGGCCGAGTCACGCACAATAAATCAAGACGGAAGAGAATCAAGTCTCGCAAGCAGAGCGAAAGCGAACAGTACAGCTAAGACGAAGCTTCAAGCACCATAAATTACACCAGACACCTGGGTACGAAGAAACCATGTGTGGCTTCGGGGCGAGGCTGGCCACCATGCAAGCATGTCCATGAGATGCCACAGCATACGTGAAGCAGTCAGCTCTTCATGGGCTTCAACTAAACTGCAGTAAGCTCGCCCGAGTGCGCTCGAGAGCGCGGTGTAGCCATGTCTGAAGATCAAACTAAGAACGTATAATAGGGAGGATGGTGCTCAGATAAGACAGCCCTTTACTCGCCACGAAGCGTATTGATACCTATTTGATTGTAAGCACATCTTCTATGGCACATTCTAGTTCAATCAAATCATTAAGAAGCCATAATCTGTTTATGGAATGTGAATTGGAGTTGTTTTGCGAGTACTACGCGGTTATATAAAACCAAAACTAGCCTCGTTCCTTAGTCCTGATACCATGATATCTTCTAGATACCCCAACGATCTCTCTGACCGTCTAAACCCCGCCTATCTCGCCTATGATTTTGTGAATAACGTTGTTAAGACTCTGATATCGCCAAGAGTCAACCCCCCTGGGGCTATTGACCAGTCCAAACAGACAACTGTGTCGTGGCATAGAAATAGAGGACGAATAACTGTACCACCCCTCTGAAACCTGTCCGGTCAGAACTCATGACCAGGCACACCCTATTTTACCCTTCGCCCCGTCTCTTCCAACGCCACAAAAAAACATAAAGAATTGCTTCCTCCAGGCCGTTTCCTCAACCTGAAGTTTCCAAACTCCAGCGCCTGCCTAAAATGAATGAACAAATAGAATGCTAACGAGAGTACTAAGTTGTATGTGCCAACATGTGTGGCTTTTCCGCTACTGAGTAGCAGCTTCGTATGCTGGTGGTGCGTCCTCACGCTCATCCCAGGGGCTACGTTGCCTGTTCTTTTCGTCATAAACTCGCTTGGCAATTTCGCCAGCCATCTTCATAATCCAAGCTTGTTCAAGGATGACAGAAGAGGTCTCTGAGCTAATGCTTTGGTTTTCCAATCCAGGAGATTTGCCCTTCTCAGACTTCAGTTCAGATGTGATAGAAGCGATCGATGGATAGTTCTGAGATTCTGAGGGTTGAACGGCGTTCTTGAGCGGGGAGCCCATCCTTCGAGCTTCCTCAAGAGTGGCCATGACTGAGGGACGACTTGCCTCTCCCGCGCTTCTAAAGCGAACTTTATTCGGTGTGGATGCCTCAGCAATGATAGACGACTCAGTCTCCTCAGGAATTGATTCGTCAATCATAGGCTCAGATAGAGGGACATCCACAGATGCCGTATCTGACGCTTCACTGCCAGTCTCCGGGGTGGTGACTTCTGATTTGGTACGTCTCAAATTCACCACGCGTGTCTTCTTCTTGCGCCCTGTCCGTGATCGACCTGCCCCAAGTGATCTCCCATTCGTTGCCGAATTCATACTGATGAGTGAAGGGCGAGATGGGGGGTGGCCGTGTGCGTTGCTCGCTGTATCTGAAAAGGTGTATGTTGTCGAATTTCCTGCGTGGAATGACATGGTCTTGGTGAGAGTGGGTGTCGAAAGCAGGGGTGTAGACGTTTCCGATCGTTCTCCATGACCTGTCCAAGCACGGAAGACGACATCACGAATACCAGGAGTGAAGAGTGATAAGGTGCGATGCGAATCGGTCAAGGCGGCAAGACGCAACAAATTCTTCTGAGAAAACAGTGATTGGACTTCTCCACTTCCATTCAACGTGAGCTCAGAAATAGCATTGGGGTCGAGAAGATTGCCATTAGCATCCACGGGATCCAAGGGAGGGCTGGCCAAAGGGTCAACACCAGCTTCGTCTTCCTTCTCAGCTGGTGTTTCGGTGCCCTTGTTGACCTGATCAGGACACCATAATTGAAGAGATAGTCGGTGAATAATTGCCGGTAATTCATCCATCATCAAGTTGCGTAGTTGTTGCTCAATTGTTCTCTGCAAGTAATCGCGAACGAACTGTATCGAGTCGAAGGTAGAGGATACCTTGAGGGATTCGAGTGGGTCATTTCGGAAGACGAGGGTAAGCCCTTTTTGTTTTGAGAATACCAGTATGATGAAAGCAGAAAGCTTGAAATCAGACAATGTGATCGAGAGTGGAATGGTTAGGCCAGAAGCGGCGGCCAACGGTTTAGGAGATGTGAAAGTCGGTTTAGAGTAGAGATACGTATTCAAAGGATTTGCCTAAGGTTGTGATGTTAGTGTCAAATGGGATTGCAATGATGAAATCATCGGTAGGGCGCTTAGACCAAGGGATTTTGGCAGGGGGATGGAGGGGTTTAATGCGCATTGTCGCAATCAAAGAAGGGTGCATCGACAATGCAATAAAACATGTGCAGGTTGAGACTTGGAGAGGGATAGTGGGCGGTTGTTGATGTCGTGACAGCTGCAAGGTCAAAAGGATGGCGATCCACGTCAAGCTCGACAATGGGCGTATTAGAAAAAAAAAGTGCAATAGGGTGGAATATAGCTTCGGCAATTGTCCCCAAAGCTCAGGAAAGAACTGAGCCGCAGAGAATGACTGGATTCCTCCAAGATGGAAGTAAAATGATCACTTACTTGAACTCTTGTCTTGAGGGTCAGGAACGCATCACCAGAATATGTCATTTTGAAGATGCCCCGGAACCTATCCTCCGCAAGATCACCAATTTCCAATATTTCAAGATCAGGGGGTACGGTGCCAAGGTTGAATTCGCTGACAAGAATATCATCGACAATAATAGGCGGCTTCGGACTCTTGTTTAGGGCCTTGGTTAAAAGGTCGCGCGCACGACGGTAGAAGTCGGCGTCCGCGGTTAGCGGCGACCAGTTGAAGTTGAAGGCCATGTTGAAATGGCAATCACCTTCCCGTGATCATGGAGGAAGTACTGAAGTGCCGGCAAATCGGCAGCTGTGACGAAAGCTCGAGGACGGCGGGAAGAAGGGAATGAGGCGCGTGCGTGATGGGATTGGGAGGCGAAAACAATGAGCGAGTGTGGGATAGCTTCGGGTCTCGTCGGTCGGCGCGATTAGTTGCCAGAAATGCTCAAGGAAGGAGTGCACTTCAAGAGAATTGTCGACAGCACCCAGGGCGGCAGCAGCGACGTGAGGCTTAGAAGGAATCTGGTGATGATAGCGAGAAGGAATTGAGACGGCTGGACAGGATAGGATTTCCCAGGAGTGCGGATTGTGGGGATGACGCTACAGGATTCCCCGGGCAAACAGCTTCAGGATGATTGGGAGAGGACGTCCGAAGTGGGGAGCTCGGAGCTGCACTGCAGCAATTTTTTTTCCTTCTAAGGGCTTAAAGGCTTCAAATTTGACTGGTGTCCAAGGCAGGAATTTAGTGGGTAATGGCACCGAAACCACTGATAAAACCCAATGCTAAGACGCCCTCGATCTGGACCTAGAGGAGCTGAAGCGAAGCGAAACGGTTGGCAACCCGGTATTGATTAAATGCAATCTAGTTGGCTCGTTAATCGGCTGCGGGAGTAAAAGACGGTTCTGACCCGGTATTTCTAACCGTTGTACAGAGAACACGTCAGGTCAGGTCGCAAAATGTACAATATCAGGTAGTTTGTGATGGATATTTGTAGGTGGCCGGGGTAATAAAAATACTCTGGCGGTGAGATGCAAAATTCGGTGTAGGTTGGTTTGATAATATGGAGTCTATTGCATTGTGAGTTGTTAATGCAGCAGAATGTGTGACTACTGTAGGTCGAGTTTCAGATGGTCCAAGCTGCCTTAGCTACGATCCAAAGGATTCGTCCGTATCCCCGTACGGAGGGAAAACAAGGAATATCGATACCAGATCCACAGTTTCCGAAGACGCTGCGTGACTTCCGAGGTTATAGTTGAAATGCCAATTAACGCAGAGGCATATAAAACAATATAAAGCGAAAAGCAGCGTGAGGCTAGCTGGTAGCTTCAATGCAATGTGAGGGGGTGCATCAATTGGTCTGTCGGGGGGGATGATTTGTGTGCTGCCATCGTGAAGAAACGCGCAGATGTGCCAACTTTGTATAATTCCTGATGCGCTGTTTACCCCATGCTTTTCATGCGAGCACGCAACTGACAAAATTTGTTTTCACCAAAAGGCGTCGTCACAATCATATGATTATATCCGGCGCTCTGGGAAAGATGCCTTGTGGAACGACCTCTGCATCAGGTGGTTCGATGTTCATCCTTACTTTCTGGGGAAGCGAGCATCTTGCTGACCAAAGACCCTTGGAAGAACAAGAGTCGTCTCCTTGTAGTAATACTGTGCCTTTGAGGATCGCCCAAAACGTTCACCTGCTGCATGTTGATACTATTCTCACGAAAACACGGACCAGCGGCTCTTCCCGGAATCCTCCGAACCCGCCGGCTCGATACTGACCTTAATGCCGACCCCTCCCCCTCATTAGGAAAGACAAATACCCAACTCTTCGTATGAATACCGTCGTTAGAGACTGTAGAGGAAGAGATTTAAGATCGAAATAACACTTCCCCTTGGATTGTTAATTAATATATACATTCCTGGAAAGGTTGCCTTATGAGCAAAGCATCAACTTAACTTATTCTTTGTTTCCTCTCCCCCAGGCCTCCAATATGCAAGCATTTCCAACAGCCAGCCTCGAGAAGGGTGATCGGGAGTAAAAAGGGTGATAAGGCCGGGTAGGAACGGAAGGGCAAACATTCTCTGCGATTGAGCGCCGGCAGAGATTAGCAGCATGCACTAACTACTACCTATGGAGATGGGCTTCCAAGTGTTATCTTCCCCACGATGCGATGCTCGCAAACCAAGAGACTCTTGGAGCCAGTTATGAAAATTTGTCTCAGACTTACATGAGCATTTGTAGTCAAAGAATTTGGTACCTCACTTGATGCGTGTCTCTCAATGACAGACTACCCTTATCAGCAGGCGAATTGCCCTGACATTCATTTCAAGTAATCGATCTCTTCTTCTTCTTCTTCTTCTTCTTCTTCTTCTTCTTCTTCTATCGTGAACGTTTTGTTATAGAGTGATTATCGTGGTATTCTACCAATACCACCTCATAATCTGGAATTTTTCTACGCCTTACATCATCACAGCCAGAAACAAAGGACCAGGACGACTCAACTTCCACTGTCATGCAAGGGACCAGTTTGGTGAGACTACAAATCTTGTCCACCTGACAGCCGACCAGGATACATGTTGGTTGCTTTCATGTCAACTCAGCTCAAAAGGGCACGGCACCTCTGTGGTGCTGTACCTTGGTCGGAATTCATCGCTGGGGTTTCACAAGCTGAGGCTTTGTGTAACCCCAGCCTCCACATTCGATATTCTCCGAATCTGTCTCCCTCCCTTCAGTCGCAAACATCGGGTCGATAGGGCTGTCACACCATGAACAACGGCACACTAAACGAGAACCCTCCCCGTAAGTAAAGACGAATGCAATGGTCGAAGTATTCATGATTAGCGGACTCACAGGTGCAAGCTTAGTTTGTTGCCTTATTTGCCCACTTGCTCGTGCTAGCCCATATTTATCTCAAAATGGTCCACTGATAGGATCAAAGCTCAAGCAATTCGAGTTGGATCTCCACGTGCGAGTTTAACAGCGTGGGTAGAAACGTTGGACGATCTCCTTAGGGCATGCACTAGCTACTCCACGCTGATGATCCCAGTAGCCCGGCATTGTCTTCAGCGACGCTTATTCGTGGTACGCCCGAACAGAAACAGAACTGGGAGAAGGAATGCAGTCATTTTGCATGCACACGGTCCCGTGATCGTCGCCAGCAGTGTCTCGTTGAATTTCTCAACCGCCAACGACAGAGCACAATCAGGGTAAGAATGCATCACCGCCAGGTCGAGTGACATCATCGGCCGGCGAGACCGATAGACTGGATGAGCGCGTGTGAGCTTGAGCCCCAAAGTCGTCGATGGGCCATCAGCCAGTTGCGACGACGGAGGCCTGAACAGCGCGGTTTGAGTCATCCGTGGCGGCGGCTCAGCGACATCTATAGGCGTGCCACGCTGCCGATATTCTCCATATCCTGTGCTGTCGGCAGCCGTTGTCAGCGCTATTGTCATTCTGTTTCGTTGTTCTGCGCGAATGGAAATAGAAATCCAGGGTGTTCCACAGTGCCTTTTGATAGCGGAGCGCCAGGGTGCAAGGGACCAGGACCAGGGCCTAAACCGTGGACACACATCGTGGCCTCGTACGGCTGGGGCAAGGAAAGTTGCCAGAGGGCACGATGCCACTTTGACTAAAATGGACAATCAAATTGGACGTGCGTGCCTTTTTTGGCCGCTATTGAGCCTTGACCGTTGTTAATCAGGCCCTGAAGCATCCAGGGTATAAAAGTCCACTCTATTGTTCTGTGTTCTGCAATGCATTGATGCCAGCGGGCCTCAACTTAAACGGCACTCAAACCCCACGAAGCCTCGGCGTTTAATCGACAATCATCGCAGCCCCAGCTCATGAACTAACGTTAGACGGCGCCACGAACAGTGAAGTGACCCCCAAGACCGTATCTCATCAGGTGCAGGTGCAGATGCAGGCGCAGGTGTAGCCTGCAGGCGGTGCGCAAGGGAAGCGTCCTAAAAAGACCAAAGGGCCTGGATCAATGGCTTGGGTGTTGTGTGACGGTGAGTTGTGATTCGCTAGAGCGGTCGAAGTGCTTGTTCGCCATGGTGGCTGCCAGAGACGATGACTGGCATTGGCGCTCACTCTAGTCCGGGTCCGGCCCCATGGGTGGAGGGGTCCTAAAAACCTGTGCGTCACCATCCCAGATCAAATTGGATCGTCGAGTTTTCTAGGCGACACCAAAGGCTCCGGCTTGTACGTTAGACGGTGGGCGAGCACCCACTTCAATCTGCACCGCCGCTGGCGAACAAAAGACCCTGGACAGTCCGTCTTAAACCTGTGCTTCTCGCGGGGTTTTGTTTCTCTTTGCTTCTTGCCGGTAGACTCCAGCTCACTTGCTATCCAATCCAATCCGCTTGCTTGCCCTCACTCTAGTTGTAGATGGTCTTCTTGCGGTGGAGATATCTGCCAACAGGAATCATGCCAACAGCGACACTTTCGTAGCAAGAGGGTTAAGGAAAAGGGGTTACGAGCTTCGTCATATCATCTGTTCATTTGCTGTCCTAACGTCAGACTCGACTTATTATTACTCTTGCATTCATCTCTGCAAGCAAACCATTGTGGTGATGCTACTCTGATAGAGAGCCAAACAAGTCGAGTCAATGGAGACAAGACATTGTTGCCAGTCCAGTCCTACAACATAAACTCCTTACAACATCTTGTCCAACACACCCCTCCCATACACCACCCGCCGTTGTCAATTCTGCAGTCCTTGTCGAAAGAAGCGCAGCTCGACACATACAGTACCCTGCCTTTACCTTACTACATACCTACCTTACATGACGTTGGCCCAGCTTCTATCGCTGTGTAACCCGAGGCATCACATCTCATTTGCATCAACTGCACTGTCGCTTGTGGTCTCATGCATATGTTCTGCACGTACACAAGGCGACAGAAACAACCGTGTTGCCTTATTAGACATTACCGAGCGGGTTGAAGCAAAACCTAACTTGGTTTTAACGATTATAGCTTTGGACGGTGCTTATCCCAAATTTGTTTGGTCACGATCGACTTGACTTCCCAGCTGTCATCCGCATCTCAACGACCTTGAGCTTTTGTTCCTGTACCACTTACAACTGGGAGAAGCAAGGTAAACGAGCTCAGAACAGCACTCACTCACATATACGACTCGAGGCAGAAACATTGATCCAGACGCAGATGCAGATGCATACGCATTTGTAGAGCGTGACCAGCTAGAAGGAGACAAGAAGGCAGAAGCAGGCGAGTCAACACCGGCGCAGATGCAACTGCAAGCCCGAGCAAGTGCCTGTAACCCGGTCTCTTTCTAGGTTGTTAAGCCATCACCGATTCAAGGCTCCTTCTTGTACATATTTACACACCCCTCCTCATCTCCTTCCCTCTCCCTTTATTCACTAAATCCATTTTACTCACATCTGCTCTGTTTTGCCCCAATTCACCTCTTGTCGAGTTTGGTCTCGTCCTCTTGGCCTCCATTTAAAGCCCAGCCCAACCCTCCTCGTTGATAACGTTCCCCTCCCTTCCCCACCAGCAAACGCGCGACATCGGTGGCTTGAAGGTACCTTGCAGACTACCTGCACGATCCCGGTCATCAATCAACACCATGTCAACTCCATCTCTGTCCGATGGACAGCTCACGCCGACTGATACCGATCCTGACCTTTGTTTCTCTTCATCAGAAGATGACCATGTTTGGCCAACCCCTCAAGATGTTATCGAAATGTCTATTATGCTTAATGGCAGTGCTGTCCCCCTTTCCTGGACTCGGGAAAGTCTCAAAAGACTCCCAATGGGAACTCGTCCAATAAAGATGGTTGGTGAGGGTGCTGCTAATGTCGTGTTCGAATTGGGCATTCCGGAAGGGAACATATGGGTAAATGATTTCAAAGGTTGGCTAATCCAATGTTATACACAATATATGTGCTGATGTGTTGTTCAGGTTGGCTTCTTCGTGTTGCCAAAGCTCCTGCGAGTGGCCAGCCAGCCAGGTTCAACTACCTAAAGCAGCAAGAATTCTACGCAAAGCAAATCACTCCATTTCTCAAGACACATGCCATCCAGCAACGGCTCGTGGTACTTCGTCATACCAATATTATTCCTCAGCTCAACGCCTTCCTTCGGTCAATAGATCATCTGCGCAAAGAAAAATTCAGAGGATCATTCATCTCGGAGTCTAACTGGGGCCTTCTGGTGGAAGATATGCGAGTATCTGGTACGATTTGTCTTCACTACAGGGGTCTGTTATTATCAAGCCGCTTACCATTACTGATAGAACCCAAAAACAGCATCCTCATTGAGTTCAAGCCAAAGTGGTTGAATCAATCTCCAAGTGCTCCCCAAGGAGCCATACGATGTCGGCAATGTGCCATGGAACTATTCAATTTCCTGCGGGATCCGAGTCCCTCAAGACATAGGCCAGAGCAAAAGCCATGCCCCCTTACACTCGCAAACCCTGATGCTCCGGCCGAAATCAGTTCGCCATTCCGTTTCGCCCCTAAACTTGCTGCACAGGCCAACAATCCTATGGTTCGAGAACTCCTTGCAAAGACTGCCGATCATCAAGTTATTCGTGATCTTCGGTGGCTTCAGAATCTTTCTGACACCAGGGGACCTCTGCGTGCTGAGAAGGGTGATCCGATGTTTAGCTTGGCCATGACAGTTCGCGATTGCACATGTTTCGTCCAGATGAATTTGGGTCATGATGTGCCTCCCGAACAACGGCTTCGCGTAAGACTCGGTGACTTCGATCTCAAGGATACCGACATAAAGTTCAAACGATGGACGTCAGCCGAGAAAGATCTTATCGATTCCGGGTGCTACACCGCTGACTGGATCATGTGTAACGGGCAATACTACCACCCTCCTACCAAATGCCTTCTTGAGTGGACCCGTCGACGGAATCGGTTTGTAAAGATTATCGGTATCAAGGACAAAGATCCTTACCTTCACCCACTCCCCAAGAAAACAGCACATTTCCCTACAGAGGCCATGACCAAGCAAGCCCTGGTCTACTGGATGACAACACATCCTATCAAGCTCACGGGACTGCTGGAGCCAAGCAGGAAGGATAAGCCAAAGGCCGAAGTGTGCCCATTTCGGAATGAGCCTCCGTAAGTCACGTCATATTTTCAGATGCCAGCTGGTCCATCCCTGCTAACACACTACAGGAATCTCGTGAAATGGTTGTCTGCAAGACCATAAGCAGACATCCTTGAGATCTCACTCGCAAATCTGCGTACAGGAATCGCAGTTCTCTTTCTATTTTTGCATTACAAGGTTGCATCGGTGCATCTCAACGACGGCGGGCTCGCATAGCATAGCATAGCATGGGTATGGGCATGGTTGGTTGCATCAATCAGGGGGCGCGGCGTTAGGTTCAAGGTTGTTGTAAGAAAGGGTACGGTTTCCGGTTTGATATATGACGTATATTCATGATTGGCTGCATCCGATACCCAGATATAGGAAGGACTACAGTACCTCAATGTTCGATATCTATCATTTCTCAATTACGGCTCATAACCCAAACGCCAAACCCCAATTCTAATGTAATATTGTGTGGTCCGTTCTAGACACCCGCTACGCTGAAACTCAAAAGGCTGCCGATGGACAACCCAGCCACAAGACACAGCCCCATGAAGCCGCCAGCAGCTTCACGCTCACCTTCATCTACCCACTCGCCCGATGCCATCATGAAACTAGAACCCAGCCAGCCGTTGGTGAGACCAAATATCAACTGAACAATGACGAGATAAAAGAAATCGCTGGAAACAATGGCACCACGTCCGTCAATATTACAAAGCAAGTATAGCGGGAGTATACCGAAACGGATAATAGAGAGAGCAAAGAGAGCAAAGGGGCGGTGCCGTAGGGAGAAAGGTAATATCGTGGCCACACGACCACTCAAGTCACCCAAATTCCAAAAGAAGAATCCAAGAGGAATAAAGGCGGAAGGCTGGTAGAGAGCACCCGAGTTTTCTTTCACGGAATGGATCTTCGCAGTGAAAACGGGCATGAACATGGTTGCAATGAAAGTGAGTGCCACACCAATGGCAAGCCAGTGAAGTTTAGTGAAGAGCCTCCAGAGGGATGTGACCTTGCGAGCGGCACGTTCGGCCTCTTCAATGCTGTGCATGGACTCGTTCATTTGCTCAACCATGCGGTTCTCGATGATATGGTTATGGCGGCGAACCAACGGGACGAAGGACAGCAGAGCAGCAACTGACACGACTACGGCGGTGAGGAAATAGACGAAAGCTGATGTCTGTCCATCTTCAGGGGATGGCTCTTTGATAGAAGTGTTCTGGTCCTTCTCGGGGGGGAAGACAAGCACAGTAAAAACTTGCGCGATCGGGGGGAGGACACCGGCAATGCCCTGTCCAGCCATGATGGCTTGCATATATTCTGGGCGTCCGAAACTGGCTGCGAAAGCAAAGGCTCCATTCTGAATGAGACCAGCTGCCAAGGCAGCAGCAGCGACTGTAGCAAGCAGAAACACGAGATATAGAGTCGGTGAAGCGCTTAGTCCGATGACTGTAGAAGCAGTCAGGAGACTAAAAGTGAAAACATTGATAACAAGTGCCATGTTGATTCGAAAAGGGTACGATGCTGAGTACTGTATACTAGTGAGAACAAGCATCGCGCCGAGGTTGGTAACAGTAGAGACAGTCAATATCGCAGACTGAAAGTTAGACTGAATCCAAGCATCGCCGGCAAAGCGAGCTGTGAAGTATGGAGCTGCAGCAAGGAACATATTCCTATTTTACGTCAACTACAACATTCACCGGACACGAGAGAGAGAAACCCACCAAGCCCAGAGCATAGCGACACCCAGGAGGGCAAAGATACCATATTCTATCCACGAGAACGGCAACTCATGTTGGCCCTCGAGTACTGTTGAGCCTTCTAGAGGAGTGGCTTCCTCAGTACCGGTCAAAGGCTCGTATTCTGATGTTGATGTGGATGAGTGTTGACGGCCTAATGCTTTGCGAACGCGTTCCATAATGTCTGCGTATCAACCTTGTTCTTTACAGGTCGTCGTGGAGAAGCCTTGAGCTGGTGGCGTACGTATAACGATAGACGTCGCTTCGGATAGTGGCAGAGTCGTCAAATATAGCTTCAGCTCAGGACTGTTGAGCCGCTCAGGGAGCGTATGCGTACGCGTTGGATAACTCCCGTAAGCCCGGATCATCAAGCACTTGAGCTTGTTTCTAGTCGCGTGGTCACTTGCTCGCCTGACAACGTAGAGAGGAATGTCGCAGCGAGTCACAATGAGTGGGATGGAACTCGAGTTGGATGGAGGGCTCCGGGTGGTGGGGGCGGCGGGATGATGACATTGAATCCCCTTACTCGTTGAAGGGAGATAAGATCCGATCTTAACGGGAACGGGACGGTTAGGGGTCCCATGCCAGGGTCAGGCGGAGATACTGGGCGGCTGAATCAAGGGGGGGGTTGTTGAGCCAATCACAGTGAGCCGCTCAATACCTCGAGTAAACCCCAGTTGTTATATTTCTTGACACTCCTAAAGTTGCTGACATTAGACAAGCCTCCTTATCTTGAGACTCAGAACTGGAAGCACTTGAAGTAAGTCCGTGGTAAACATACCATGATATTTCAGGTATTTCCTTGATGTCCGCGGAAAGCACGTGTTGCACGAAAGACTCAACTACCTGGGCTGTTTGTATTTTATAGATCGTACAATCAATATATAAGTCGCACGGCATCTCCCTTGCATATCAAGATATGAATTTCATCTGAAATGTCGATTTTTGAAGGTGAACTGGTCTTCAGATGAGGCGAAATGCTCGTAACCAAAGGAGCGATAACGCACTGGGGTGTTACAAAAGTAAGAGTTGCTCGCGAATTCATGAATCACTAACTTATTAACGTTCCGTATCACATGTGAGCCTGAGACACCCTGTGACCGCATGGCTAAAAATACAAGAAAAGGTTAATCCAATGTCCGGTGAGGAACCATGATCTACACAAGCGACAACCCTCTCTCTTGCCATGCGACTCTTTCCCTGTAGAAAAATGGTCATACGATGCAGATATGTTATTTGTGGCTCATCAAAATCCTGAGTCAGATTTGCCATAGTTCTATGGCGTAAGAGAGGATGCAATATCCTAAGGAAGTGCATATATCTATAAAACTATGAATGATATCACAATGGCTCATAAGTATATTCTTTTGGGCTTTACGGATCTAGCTATACAATACACTCTAGGATTCATGAGTCCGACACTGAGCTCAAAATTTCCATGTTCTCATAATGCGAAGGTTTCTTAATCCTCATGACTTTTGGACCTCGGGGTATTGTGGACGGTCAGTGTCGCGGAAACAAATACGGTAAAGTTCTTTTTGCGATACATCGCCACTTGACACCGAAAGTTGAATATAGTATCTAATCTATGCTGGCCAGAAAATAGTTGAACCCTGAAAACTTTGACTTCGTAGAGAGGGAAGGTCAATGAATCCAAAGGGAACTAAGAGGCCCCCAAATATTATCCACAGAATCTTTCACGTCCCTCGGAAGATCAGCCAGCAACTTCACCGGCTCTTATTTCTTGAGCCGTTGTTGCTACCGCTATACTTTCGATAAATCAATCGGGCTTACCTTCATTGTAGACTTCCACGACAGATTAAATCGGACGCCCAGGAGGGGAAAGCGCTGACTTCATCGCGTGGTGCAGAAGAGACTCGCTACCACTGTTGGAAACAATATCATCAGATCGGCAAGTATCTACACACCAAGGGCAATTTCTATCCTCTTCCCGGGCTCCGCCAATAACTGCCGGAAGTACGTTGTCTTCGGCGCAGGCAGGCTTGGTAGCTTTAACCGGACCCATCATCTTCTTTATTTCAGGAGACCATAACACCTTCAATAAGTATATCAGTAGTTGGAGGCTTTTCTCTGGATATGAAAATTCTAAGGGTGATGTGTTGCGATAAAACGTTCGTCGAAACTGAAGGGTTCGAGGTCAAACGGCTTGCCGACTTTAACAACAATTTCATGTCTGGTCTTTGTCAGCTCCTATAGGACATTCTTCCTGGCACGTTCTTCTCTCAAGTTTCCCTGGTCTCGAATCCGGACAGAGTTGATAAATAACTGCTGTCAGCTTTTCTTGGTAAGTTACAAATTAGTCGTCGCTAGCTCTAATGGCCAGGAAGGTAGATACTCTGGTGTGCATAAGCTTGTTAAGGATTTAAGGCCAGCAGGAGTAAAGAAGGCCCTTGTGTCTGGTTTGTCTGGGCAGAGCTGCCCTTGTTAAGACTCCTGGGAGTATTTGTCAGACCTCTGGCACCAGGCATCATGGCGTATAACTTAGAGGGACTTGTGTTCTTATGAACCAAAATTTTGGCGTCAGAATCTCGATTGCGGTTGTGGATGATAGAAAAGGTCAGTTGGTGGAGGCTTGTTCGAATTCGGGACCTCTGTGACAATCCAGCAGAGTCTCGAGACAGTAAAAGTGAATCATCGATAAAGTCAATCCTGAGATGACTGTGGCGAGGCTTAGACCAACAAGATTATTAACATATTATATATGACGAAAGCAATTAGCCATGGCCTGCTCGGTCTCTGGGAACTAGGTGACGAAATTAGCATCAGTTCCGTAAACCCAAGAGTTGCAGAGATACTCCTCGGAATAATCTCAGGGGCATCTAACACATCAAAGTCAACTTTCAGAGTTTGAACTTCTCGAAGCTCTGTGCCTCCACCTATGTGGGCATGTTCACAAGACATGGAGGTCATTCCAAAGGCCCGGGCCTACTGGTTGTGGACAACTTCGAGGATTGTATAGAGGTCATATCAGAGGACAAGGAATGTAGAACTGCTGTCTCTTGACTGTTAAAAGTCCCGCGCTGGGTCATGTGTCGTCAAAGTCGATTCAATTGGTAGCATCACAAAGTGAAAAAGAAATGCAGCTCAAGAAATAGATTGCAACATGCCATGGAAATCTTCTCAGCTAAGGGCCTGAAGTAAATGAACCCTGGCCTCATATTGATAGTGCAGCAGACTTAGACAAATTCCTACAACTCCAGACCAAGGCATGTTTTCAAGATTTTAACGTAAACTCCAACTCCGTGCTGACAAAGTGTCATCCTAACCAAGCAGAATTCCTACCTCATCTTTGGCTTGTGCCTCCCAGGTCTTTAGTAAGATCTGACCAACACCCCTTCGGTACGCAATATCTCCAATGCGCTCGATCCAAAGGACGTTGACAAAGTCAATCATTTCATCTGCATCCATATGCTCTTCAAATTTCTCATTATCAAATACATGCGAACCGCGACGCTCTGTGGCTGTTGATATGGCGATAAACTCCAGGCGCTCTTCACCATCATAGTTGGAAGATTGAATACCCAGCCATGCGTCGTGAGCACGGAATTGACCTGCCCATCGGTTTGCTTTGTTCCAAATGGTACCTACGGCAAGGGGTGGATTGGTTCGATCACGACGAGCGAGAGTTGTGTGAAACTCAACCTCAAAGAAGCCAGTTGTTGTTTTGAATGACAGTAGTGGGCCGGGGTAGGCTTGCTCGCCTACAGGTGGCTCATAACCACCCGTCTCGGGAGGATCCTCGACAGGGATGGGATATTTGAACAACGCAGAGTCGTCACTATCGTGAACATAGTACGAACCGCTGCGAGACCATCCTGGAGGGAGCTCCGAACTAGGGCTCCGACGACCCCGAAGATCACGGTACTGAAGGCCAGTGTTCATAACGGGGGCGGTTGCGGCTCGGTCCGTCAAGCTCCAGGTAACGGTAGGTTTGATCCGGAAAGGGTGAGCGGACCGGTATCGTTTGGTCTCTTGACCACGTTTCCCAGTGCGAGCCTCTTCAACATAGTCTGCAGCGGCTCTCCACAAAGTCAAGTCGACCGGGATGTTATCGAACCACCAGCCCATCCAAGACCAAGATGGGAGAAATGGTGGGCGAGAGAGAGCTCTCCGTCGAATGGACGCATGCGGGCGCCACAGCAAAGCAATGTCCAAGAACGCGATTGGCATGCCATAAATAAACCCACCAGGAAAAGAACGAGATAGTACGTGTGTGATTCCAGCAAAAGCAGGCAGCGTGTCGTCGACAAGCGTCAATTTCCGTGCGCTGTATTCCATCGCGTAGCGGGCATACTCATCAAGATCAGGCCAAGGCGGGTGCTGAAATGCAAACGCAGCATCCGGGACAGCGCCCGTACACTCTTGACGACCTCCTCTGAGCTTCTTCATCACACTGTTTGGGCTCCCCTGCCATGTCTCGCAGTGACATTCCCAGGTTATTGAGTCTTCAAAGAAAAAGACCGAACGTCGAGAATAAATGCGCTCAACCAAAGTCCAGCCCCTCGTATACCATGGCGAGGCGGCAACCAACTCCTGGTGAGTACGACTAGTGGTTCGAAGGCCGCGCGTTGATCGCTTTGGATCAAGTGAGGACAGTCCTGTATAAACATCGCCAGTAGCTGCAACAATAGTCAGGTAAGAATTAGAAAAGACATATGCCATGTGCTTAATGTGATCATCCATCTCTTCCCGATTATCCTGGGTTATACAGATACGGTCAATCCAAATGTGTCGAATTCCAAGTTTCTTAGCAAGCCACATGGCGTCCAGATAAGTCTGAGGCATGTCGAGATTGGGCAGGCGATCTTGGAAAGCTTCCACATTAGATTGAAGCAGATGTGTAAACATCGGTGCTCCGTTGCGCTGGGTACCATTGACATAGCTGAGAGCCAAATAACGATCCTTGGGTGTTGCCTTGACTAAGCGCCGCTCAACGACGTCAATAAGCCAGGTAGGGCGCCATGTTGTGATATCAATATCAGAAGAGACGGCGCAGTGGTGGTGGTGATCCGCGTTACAAGCATCAAGCCACTCACGAATGCGAAGAACTGGGCCACCCTTGGTAACAGCGGAAGATGCCCGGCGTTGAATTGAGGAAGCGACAGCTGGAATTGGAATCTCCTTCTCCTTTTCGCCACGAACTCCCCTGAACGATCCAAGCAGGCGGTCAGTGATACTGTTTCGCTTGCTAGAATTCGGAGGATGGTCTCTATCGCGGGATTCCCGGGGAACACGCGGAGGGACACGGCTCTCGCGACGCCTATCTCTGTCGACTTCCCTATCCTTGAGTCTGTCTCTGTCCTTCCCATTGGCATAGTCCCTGTCTCTTCCGTGATCATCATCTCGGTCTCTCCCATTGTCGCGATCTCTGTCTCTGTCTCGATCTCTTTCTCTGTCTTTGTCCCTGTCGTAGTCACGATCTCTGTCGCGGTCTTTGACACGATCTAGATCTCGATCGACAACCCCATCAATATCCAGGTCTCGGTCCAAGTCGCGGTCGTGATCTCTTTCTCGGTCTCTCTCCCGGTCCCTTTCTCGATCTCTTTCACGGTCTCTATCTCTGTCTCGTTCTCTATCCCTATCCCTATCACGGTCGCGTGGTCTGTCGCGGTCACGTTCTGGCTCAGGAGAGCTTTCATCGCGGGAATCATGCGAAGGACTGCGGGCTGGCATCGTCGGTCAAGGTTACAGGCCTATAGCAAGTACGCAGAAGAGGTCGCGTTGGCGCATACCACAACTGTTGTCGCAATGTTACCTCTAGGTCTCCCACGGAATTTATGAATGATCAAAGTGGCTGAGGGTTGAAAAATCTCATATTGATGCCCGAGAATTGGTCATCATCAGTGTGCATGTCGGTCAAAGCCCCTCAGCTTTCGCGGCCTGGATGGACAGCGCTGAGATCTTATTGGCTCGTCAGACCTATGCACAAACAAATGAGTTCAACAACGTCATCCCAGCAACGGCAGGAAATGGAGCTACGACAAGCAGGATATATAAGACTTAGGATTAAGAAAATAGCACAAGCTAATTAAATAGATATATTAAACTACTATAACTGTATAAAGGAAATATCTTAGGAATAAATCTTAGTATATTTTGTAAAATAAAAAATATTAACTTGGTAAATAGTTTAATAATATAAAAAGTAAGGTCGAACCGAGGATTGAACTCGGGACCTTCTGCGTCCAAGTATTAACCATACGTTGTGAGGCAGACGTGATAAACCACTACACCACTCGACCTTGATCTTACTACATATGATTTTTTTTTAAATATATAATTGCGAATAAGACAAGAAGTTAGTTGCTATAGTAGTTATGAAAGAAGTACGCCAGACAGGCGTCATTAAGTGTAATCTGTATAATACTTAAGTAGGGACAAGAGCACACTGAATAAATAGATAACTTTAAAAAGAATTTAACAAGAACAAACTATCCATTTATAAAGCTTCATTATGTCTGATAGGGGATCAATTGGCTTAGGATTGTCCAAGAGGCAACCTCTTCTACAGGATAAGTCAACTCGTGGCAATGACCAGTCTCTCCCTCCAAAGGCAATCAAGACTCACCCTCGAGGGAGTGAAGGCGATGAAAATGCGAATGTCTATTTTATCGGCACGGCCACTACCATAATCGAATGGGAAGGGTTTCGACTACTCACAGATCCCAACTTCCTCCATGCCGGTGACCACGTCCATCTTGGTCCTGGAGTTACTGCTCAGAGGCAAACTAACCCAGCGGTTGACCTACATGAGCTTCCATCACTAGACGCAATTCTTCTATCGCATTATCATGAAGATCACTTCGATCGGTTGGTAGAAGACTCCCTCAATAGAGATTTCTTAATTGTCACAACACCTCATGCGCATAGATGCTTGACATCTAAGAACGAGCCGTTTCGCAATGTCGAACCACTCGATTTTTTCGACCACTTGGAGCTCAAAAACGAAAATTCGAAGGCTGGTGAGCCTCTTCCCGTCATCAAAGTCACAGGTATGCCTGGCAAACATGTTCCCCCGGGCCCCCTGGCTGCAGTCAACGACCTGCTCGGTGCTGTTCCGCCAACAAATGGCTGGATGCTCGAACTGGGTTACCGCAAAGTTGAAAATGGCAAGCTCCAAACTGGTTATCGGATTTACATCTCTGGAGATACTCTTCTTGTGGATGAGCTCAAGGAAATTCCGAAGTGGCTTCGAGAAGAGCGCATCGATCTGATGCTCATCCACCTGGGAGGTACCACTATCCCTGGGCCATCTGCGCCATTGATCATGGTCACGCTTGATGCGAAGCAAGGTGTTGAGTTGATGAAAATGATGGATCCAGAGATCACGATTCCAATTCATTATGATGACTACGACATATTTCTGTCTCCTCGTAGAGACTTTGAGACTGCCGTCAAGGAAGCCGGGATGGAGAATCGAGTAGTTATTCTGGATCGAGGCGATAGTTATGGGTTCACTGTAACGAAGAAATAAGTCACATTGGAGAGATGACTCGTCGATGAGCAGGCTACGTTCATGTTGACTGGAGGCTGGTATGAAGCAAATCTAGGATTCGGTCGGTGCCTGTGGTCATACATTCCTTTGAAGTTTGATAAAGCTTGGGCTGAGAATAAAGAAAGAAAGAATGATGGATGAAGGAGAAAACACGGTCCCTCTCATAAGAAGAGTGGTGTTGGTTGGTCATTGGACATATGTTGCGGGGGCTCCAAGCCACCAATGCTGAAAATATGACAGACATAACATGGAAGCACTGGGTATTAATTTAGAATGATACTTCATTAGATGCATCTGACGATCTTCTTCGCCCTTCTATAGAAGAGTTAGGCATCGAAGTATACCTACCTACCTCCTAAATTTGAATTCTATAACCCATACCTGCCCTTATCCAATTCTTCAGGACTGCCCCGCCTTTCCTCGATTTTCTTCCCAGTGGTGGGTGGGACGAAGACTAGGTACATAAGGTAGTTTGATCTTTAACCTGAATTGATCACCCAAAGTCATCTTCATCATGACCAAATTCCGGCCCTGCATTGACCTTCATGCAGGTCAGGTCAAGCAGATTGTCGGCGGTACTCTTGACAGCACATCGTCAGCTCTTCAAACCAACTATGTCTCGCAACATCCTCCGGCTCACTTTGCTCAATTATACCGCGACAATGATCTCACTGGTGCACATGTCATTATGTTAGGCCCAGGAAATGAGGGGCCTGCTAAAGAGGCGCTTGAAGCCTGGCCCGGTGGTCTTCAGGTTGGAGGTGGCATCAATGACAAGAACGCAAAGGAATGGCTGAATGCGGGAGCAGAGAAGGTACAGTGAAGGCTGCATCACATAGGAGCGATCTAACATCCAATAGGTCATCATTACATCGTACCTTTTTCCCGAGGGCCGCTTCAGTCAAGTGAGGCTTGATGCAGTGTTGCAAGCTCTTGGCGGTGATAAAAACAAGCTTGTTATTGATCTAAGTTGCCGACGCCGAGGAGAGGATTCTTGGTTCGTTGCAATGAACAAATGGCAAACCATCACAGATATGGAAGTCAACCAAGGTAAGTCCCTCGGCAAATATGCTCAAAGTCAATCACTCACCAGTCACAGAATCTATCAAGTCTTTGGAGCCTTACTGCTCGGAATTCTTGATCCATGCTGCAGATAATGAGGGTCTACAAAGGGGAGTTGATGAGAATCTTGTGCAGCGTCTTTCTGAATGGTGTTCGATTCCAGTGACTTATGCTGGAGGTGGTAGACATCTTGAAGACTTGGAGAATGTGAAGAGGCTCAGCAACGGTAAGGTGGATCTCACAATCGGAAGTGCATTGGACTGTTTCGGAGGCTCAGGTGTCAAGTTTGATGATTGTGTTGCTTGGAATAAGAAACAAAATATTTAGAAAGAAAATAGATTGACTTATGAACTAATTCTAAGCCGCAATAATATTGGTGAGGCTGCATGCAGCTATATGATATTGATGTGTAAACCTTACACCAGTGTATTTCGTGACGAGCAGAGCTAGCATCCATAGCAGTCGACTACCTTAACCTGTAACATCCATACGTAGATAAGAATCCAACGATGTGTAAGATGCCTACATACCTGGGTATGCCCGTGACGGCCATTGAAAAAGCAGTCGGGGTTTACCTACTAATGGATACTTACCTGGCATTACTCTGGCTGATGACGGGAAATGTTCCGTAGTTCTGGGCAAGGTTCCAGCATAAATAAAAGTTAGTGATAAAACATTTTTATACCTCCCATGCCCACCTGAAAGTGGGCGACTGGGAATCTAGGACCTCGCAGGCTTTGGACAAGAAGCTGCGGCCAGCCAGGAACCAAGGCTGATTACGTCGTATTGAATCGATCGAAGTAATGCAGGTCCATCATATTATTGATTCGGAATACTATGTACATACATGAATGATCGAATAGCAAAAACAAAGATCCAGACCTGGCCCGTGGTTAAGCGAAGGGTCAGTGCGGATGAGATAGGAAAGACCATGTGAGACTCTATTGTAAACAACAACGTTTAGTAAGAAACAAACATGCACACAGAGAACTAGATGTGGATATATTTTCTGATGAGCTATGTAATGCCGGGTTTAGTGCCAGAATAGCCTCAAGTGGTGCTCGGGAAGATCGTGATGCAAGACATGGCAGAGGCATCGTCTGAGACTGGTGGATGCTCGATGGGGTGGGGGATGGATATCTTGAGGTTTTGTAAGTACTAAGGTTAGGTATAGGAGCGTAAAAAGGCAATTCGGGTGCGAGATCACCACTAGGAGACTCCGTCCCCGGTTTACTACACAAACTTGCAGAAAACTTGCAGGAACTCGCAGTTTGATACAGCAGACTCCATTGGGTTTTCCCCGATCTCCAGGGGTGAAACGAAATCGGAGAAAATAAAACGTCATGAGGAGGAAGCTCAGTTGGGGAAAACAACAAGCATCACGTAAACATTGGGTTGAAAAGGTTGTCAAGGATGATGCTGGGCCAAGCAGCCAATTATTTGCTTTTGAAGTGCGGCTGGCTGCGCTGCTGCCATGGCGACTATGAGCTGTGCTCCTGTTGCAACGCTGTAAGGGATGCTGGGCTGGCTTACCTTGTAGTGGAGGGAAGCTCTGGATCGTCCTTGGAGGGGATGGAGCCGCTATAACAGGGGCGGGGTTAAGTTTCTAAGTACCTAGTTAGCACCCTGCTGCATTGTAGCAAGATGGCTAGCGTCTCCAACGTCCGACTTTAGCTCGGTTCTGACCACCGTCTCCCAGGCAACGCCTACCATGTTTGTTTTCCCATCGTCCAATCAGGCACATTCCTTGGGCTGCCTTATGTGCTTCCCTTAAACACATCAACTCGCCAAAGACGCTCTTCTAACCTCCGACTTTCATAACATAACATCACTTCGTGCAAGTTGTGTCGAGTCGAGTCGTCTAGCCTTTGATAGAGCTGTCGTCTGGTTGCCCGTTCAAGGCGTATTTCTTTCTTCTATCAGCAGACATTGGTCGCATTTCTTACTTGCATTCATTCACATTTGGTGCTGTGCTTCACACCGAGTCGCAACATTCCTCTGCTTCATTTCCTTGTGTATAGTGGACTCGCATACCAATGCGTTGATAGTCGCTTACTTCAACTTGCGACAAAATTACCCATCACTACTGTAGCATGGCTACTGAATCGGTATGTAGACCGCGCCACTCGCCCTGATCCTCGGGCAAAATGTCTCTGACTAGATCTCAGGTGCATCCCTTACGAATCAACAAGACAACTACACCAACCAAAGGTCCATCCATCATGGCGAGTGGAATCCCTCGCCCGCTGTCGGAGCTCTCGCCGACAGAGATGAGAAGAAACTCTCCCAGCTGGCATAGACAATCCACTGGTTCTCCCAAGGTACGTCGGCTGACCGCCAACTCATGTTTGGCCTTCTGTATTGATAGCATGCAGAAATCCCCCGGAAATCCCGACTCGTCACCATTCCAACCTTCACCTGTGGAATCAGTGACATCTCCTCGTTTGTTTTGGCAAAACCGCAACTCTGAAAACCTATTCGGATCTGGGTCACCATCACCAAACCGCCGCTCTTCGATTGAGCGTCTTCAGAAAGCGTCTCGGGTGAGGAACAGCAATATCCTTGCACTCGAACAGAAGCAGGAATATGATCCCACTCGAATCCCTCAGATCGAAAGACCCCTCGCTAAGGTCCAAGGGAACGCCTTTGGGTCGACTGGATCCTTCCGCTCTTCGACTATCGAGCGCCCAATCTTTGGCCATTCTCGGAGTGACAGCGCGATGACTATTCCCGCCGTCAGCCCAAAGTCGTCTACTCAGACAGCCGGCTCACCGAATCGTCCTCTGACGCCCAGCCGAGATCAAGTATCGCCTACAAAGTCCTCCCTTTCACACTCAAGGTTCAAGAACAGCTTTGACATGGAGACGAACACTTGGTCATTCGGCTCGCCCGAAGAGGATGATGATCATCCGATGGGACGTCGCCACGCAAAAAGTGTGACTTTTGATGCCGCACCCCCTCAGATCAACGAATATGAGATGGCAACTCCCGATCTGTCGTCTATTGGCACCAACTCTCGTGAGGGAAGCTATGAGTCAATCGAGTATGATGAAGATGAGGATGACGTCCTGTATGATCCTGGCCACGTTGATCTTGAGGGCGATAGCTTTGATGCTTCCCTGGAAGACACAGACAAAACTCCCGTTGTTGGGCCTGATGACTGGAGAGGCGACAGTCCCATGGTGAATCGCAATGGGCCTCGTGAGTACAGTGACAGTCCCATGCCTGAGGGTACACCTTCTGCTGCCACGGCTGGTCGTCCTTTACATATCCGAAGTGACTCTACGACTTCAAACGGAGAGCATCGGCCTCTACCACCTCTTCCTGGTTTTATGAGCCATTCCCGCAACAATTCTGCGCCCTCTTCACCTGCATCGCCAAGTCTGTCAGCAACCGCAGAAAGAATGCTTGGGTCTAACAGAAATCTTCCATCTCCTCCTCAAGCCTCTGCCACAAGCAAGTCAGACATCCATAGCATTGGCAATGCCAAGATGTCGCTTGAGGAGCGATTGAGACTCATGATGTTGTCGGACGATGGCGATGGCAAGACGGCGGCTGAGCAGCAGCGTGAGCGTCGCCTTCGTAGAGCTAATGGCCGCGAACGATTGAGCAGCCCAATTTCTGAGCCCGAGTCAACCACAAGCCTCAACGATGCTCTTGAAGAGCATGATGACGTTGTTGGTGACATGTCGGCTCTTGATGATTATCAATTACCTCCGCGTATTTCCCGGGACTCCATCATGCGAAAGGTCAACGGTAACAACAAGACATCCGATCAAGAAAAGGATTGCATCTTCTCTTCCCCTCCCACCTCAAGAAGTCCAAGCAGAAGCCCCGAAAGGCAGGTTCCTGCAGACCCTGATGTGCCTATTCCTTCTACCGAGGATTCTTTGCACGGGATGTCCGATGAGGAGGAGGAAGAGGAAGAGGAAGGTAGTGTCATCATTAGAAGAATCCCTGAGAACGAGATCGAGTTTTACGAGGACTCGGACGTCGATTTCGATGAAGAGGAGTCTAAGCTGGAGCTGCCAGCTGACAGTGATAGTGAAAGCCACTATTCGTCACAAGAACCTACACCGGCACAAGCCAAACTTGAAGAAGTCCAGGAGGAGGCAAGAGAGGAAGGCCTAGAGCTTGATGACCTCCGAGAGGAGGTCATGACACCCAGACCTACTCATACACAAAACGAGAGCGTCTCATCGTTGCCAGACTTTGCTTCGGGCGACAAAGATGCCTCCTTCTCGAGAGATTTCGAGTCTTATATGCTCCCCGAGCCTGAGGAGCCCAAGGTGATTGAAGAGCCTGTGAAAGAAGCCAAGGAGACCGAGGCTCCAAAAATGGCTGATGCCCATGCTTACCTTCAGCGCCCATTCACTCCTGAGCATCTCTCCAAGCCTGAGTATGATGGCACTGGATGGGGTGATCCTGAAGACGAATATGACGATGACTGCCCCAACACACCAGACTCGGTTATTCACCACCCAGCTCCTGTCCGTGCGGAAGAACCTGAGCCAGCCACTATTCCCGAGCGATCTGCCACCATCAAGGCCCCAGGTTCAAAGCTTAAGACTCGTTTGTCAAACACTCCCTCGGACATTAGTGCTATGCGAGAGGCTCGCCGACAAGTGAGCATGGAGGTGCCCGATGTCCCTCCAATTCCCGACAAGCATAGCAAGCGCCTCTCGAGGGACAATAACGGACTCTTGCTCACTGGTGACGAATTCATTAACCGTCATCCTAGTTTCAAGAATCGCAGCTTGACATTGGATCTTGACTTAGGTCTCAGTCTCGACCAAGACTTTGAGCGAGTCATCGAGGCACAAAAGGTGGCTTACAACGATCTCTTTACTCAACCCCCAGCCCACAACAGCCCCAGTAGACAAGTGTCTGCAGCAAAAGCCCAACAACAAATTGCTGAAGGACTCAATGCTAACGTAACATCTCGTCGTCAGCGCGGTTATCTCATGCGACAAAATACGAAAGTTGTTACTGCCAGTGACAAGGATACCGAAGATTTTCGAGTTGCCAGATCCGTTGGAAATTCTCCTGTTAAGGAGGATAGGCCCATGTCATGCATTGTTGAGCCATGGAACGGTAAGCCTCGCCAGAGAAGCGTGCGGAAGCGTGTAGGCGGCAGTACTGGACCTGTGCCACCTATGCCCGGTCAAGAAAGTAACGCAACAGCCGTCAGTCATGCTCCTGTCGACGAGGACTTGACACTTGAAATGGCAACGCCAGAAAGCGGAGAGAGAGGCCGCCTATTCGTGAAGGTTATGGGTGTCAAAGATCTTGACCTACCTCTCCCAAGAAGTGAGTTTCAGTCATTAAATCGCTAAGGGTACGTCTAACAGAAGCAGATGAGCGAACTTGGTTCAGTCTCACCCTCGATAACGGTGTACATTGTGTGACTACAGCGTGGCTTGAGCTAGCACGCAATGCTCCAATTGGCCAGGAGTTTGAGCTCGTCGTACCTAATGACCTCGAGTTTCAACTGACCCTCAACGTTAAGCTGGAGAAACCTGTGGAGCGTGCTAAGCCGCCGCCACCTACAGTCAAGACACATAAGCACAAAACCTCGACCTTCAGCAGGGTATTCGCATCGCCCAAGAAACGCAAAGAACTGGAGCTTCGCCAGCGGGAAGAAGAGGAACGAGCTGTACAGCAACAAAAGGACGCCCAGGCGAAGCAGCGCACTGGACCTCCCACAGCTTACGAGCTTCTATCTCCTCTGGCTGCGGAGGACGGTAGCTTTGGTCGGGCCTATGTTTGTCTTCGGGAACATGAGAGTCGGTGCTTTGGTCGGCCTTATATGGCTGAAGTTGCTTGCTTCAATGAATGGGCCACAGAAGAGGCTGGATTTGCGTCCAGTGTCAAGAGCAAGCGTGGCAACACGGCCGTTGTCCGACGTGCACCCTACAAGGTGGGCAAGCTGGAGCTTCAGCTCCTCTTTGTTCCTCGCCCTAAGAATGCTACGGACGATGATATGCCCAAGAGTATGAACTCATGCATCCGGGAGCTCAAGGCAGCAGAAGAGAGGATGTCTCGCAACTGGGAGGGTCACCTTAGTCAACAAGGTGGTGATTGCCCTGTAAGTTCATATTCACCTGCTCTTATTCTCTCTCCAAAACTAACATTGATCTAGTACTGGCGACGCAGGTATTTTAAGCTTGTGGGTACCAAGCTCACTGCTTATCATGAGGCAACTCGTCAACCTCGAGCTACCATCAACCTGGCCAACGCCAAACGGTTAATTGACGATCGCCGAGCGTTGACAGAAAAGGAGACGACTGGTAGAGGGGGCCGACGACGTCGATCTGCTTTTGCGGAAGATGAAGAAGGCTACATGTTTGTCGAGGAAGGATTCCGTATCCGATTCAACAACGGTGAACTCATTGACTTCTACGCAGACACAGCTGCAGACAAGGAAGGCTGGATGAAGGTCCTCACTGACGTTGTCGGACGTGACAATCCAGATGATGACTCTTCAAATCAGCGAGCAAAGGCTAAGTGGTGTCAGTTGGTTCTTCGACGAGAAGAGCAACTACGTCGCCGAGCGTCAGGTCGCCGAGTGAACTCACGACCTAAGAGTATGTTCCTCTAAGACACGATGTCACTCAGGCAAGCTCTTAAGACGGAGACGAATATGAGACAAGGTGCTGGACGCCGTAACACTACTACCTGGACCAGGCGTTCAGGACCAACAGGATATTCATGATAGATGTCTCTGTTCTCCATTCTTCTGGTATTGGTTTATATGGTTGACGGTTGATGGGGTACTACCTTGATGTTGTAATATGATTGGAGTTGGGGGGGGCTGCTGTTGTATCCTTGGCTGAGGAAATTGGGAGCATTGGCCGTTTATGCACTTACAAGGCGTCGGCGAGGACATGGCTTATCGTTGTTTCACTTGTTTCTTGGGGTAATAGGCGCTTGCGCGCCAAGGGATTTCAGTTTATAGCATGGGATTATAATGAATCGTCTAAAATGTCACTAAGTGTAAAAAGAAGTGCTTGGCCAGATCTTTTCATCGTGACAGTATGCTGATTACACGTGACAACCCACGAACAACACGTATCCACGTTCATGGGAGCGATGTTGGGTGGCACGACCCACCTGGATATCCTAGCCCAGCAGGGAGCTTATGAGGCGCAGCGCAATTTATAGTGGCTCACACCTTAGCTACAGAACCTCACTCCGTATTAGTACATCTTACCTTCCCAGCTACAACCACGGCGTCGTTGCCAAGTTGACCCTTTAGCCACTCAATCAATTCTCGATATAACAACGTCTTGTCACCGCATACACTGTCATTCCATTTTAATTTACTCTTAATCAACTATAAACCACCATGGCTGGCCGTTTTGTGCGGGCGTCCAAGTATCGTACGTGCTGGCGCAAACCAACCGCGCCAGGATCCGTTATGCTGACGTTGCTCACCAGGACACGTCTTTGGAAAGTCCACGAGAAAGGAATTTTGCTACGACAACCTTCATATCAGTCGTAATGCTTGGGACACAAACTTGGTCAAGGTGCGTCGTACTGCATCGCAGCGCGTGGTGCAATCAGTCTTTCAACGAGAGAGTTCGGCGCGCTGATTTAGGGGGTGGTTGGTTTCGTTTAGGTCAACCCCGAGTATCTCTCAGTCAATTGGGATGCCTCCGGTGGCGGCGCATTCGCTGTTATTCCTCTGAACGAGCGTGGAAAACTCCCCGACCAGATTCCACTGTTTCGTGGCCATACTGCTGCGGTACTCGACACTGACTGGTATGCATTCCCATTGTTGACCCCCTGAGCTGCGTTGGTGTTTACGATAATTCAAGGAACCCTTTTCACGACAACATCATCGCCTCTGCATCCGATGATGGCAAGGTTTTTATTTGGGAGGTTCCTGAAGGCTTTACGCTACATACCGACGCCGAGGAAATTACAGATGTCGCACCCGTGAGCAAGCTTGCTGGCCACCCCAGGTTCGTCTCATATATTGTCGCTTGTCAGTCAAGTCACTAATCCCCGATCAGAAAGGTCGGACAGGTTCTTTTCAATCCTGCGGCCGAAAACATTCTCGCCTCTGCATCTGGCGACTTCACGGTCAAACTTTGGGACATTAGCACCGGTCAGTCGCCTCTTGCTCTCAAGCACAACGATATTGTCCAGAGTCTGTCATGGAATGCCAGTGGCAGCATGCTCGTTACCACCTCGCGAGATAAGAAGATTCGGGTGTGGGATGTCCGACAGGAGAAACCCGTTCACGAAGCGCCTGGCCATGGTGGTGCCAAGAACAGTCGCGCTGTCTGGCTGGGAGAGCACAATCGTTTCGCGACGACTGGTTTCTCGCGTATGAGTGAACGGCAAATAGCTCTCTGGGAGCCTGGCAGGACGGAGCCCATTGGCGGCTTTACCATGCTGGATTCCATCTCTGGTGTCTGCATGCCTTTCTGGGGTAAGGTCTATCCTCCACTGTTCGGGCTGCGCCAGTGCTAAAAAAATACGTGACAGATGATGGTTCAAACTGCCTGTACCTTGCTGGCAAGGGGTAAGTTCTCATCTGTTTGCATATTTGCGACACTACTGACGCTGCTCAGCGATGGCAATATTCGATACTTCGAATACGAGAACGACAAGTTCGAATTCCTTAGCGAGTACAAATCGGGCGACCCTCAACGCGGCATTGCCTTTATGCCTCGACGAGGCATCAATGTACGGTTTTCTTGCATCGAATCTAGTGTCACATTTACTGACAGTTCTAGACCCACGAGAATGAGGTCATGAGGGCATACAAAACAGTCAACGACGCTTATATTGAGCCTATCTCGTTCACTGTACCACGACGCGCTGAGACCTTCCAGGCTGATATTTTCCCTCCCGCCACAGGTACCAAGCCCGCTGCGACTGCTCAGGAATGGTTCGATGGCAAGACTGCTATTCCTAACAAAATTGACCTTGAGAGCGTCTATGACGGCACTGCGCCCAAGGAGATCGCCTCTGACTACAAGGCTCCTGCAGCCCCCTCTCCTGTCACTGAGAAGCCTGCACCAAAGGTGGAAGAGCTCAAGAAGGAAGAAGCCAAGCCAGCGCCGGCACTGCGATCTCCTCCTCCCACTATGAGTGAACAGAAGGGATCAATCTCTGCTATGGCTTCCAGATACCAGGACAAGCAGGAGGAAGAGGATGATGATGACGCTTCCAGCTTCGAGGAGGTTTCGCGGCCTGCTCAGCGTCAAGCTGTCCCTTCAAAATTTACTCCTCCTGCTCAACCGCAGACTGCCTCCGCCCCTTCCCCTTCCACCGTCGCAAAGCCCTCTTCTCCAGTCAAGACTCCTGCTGCCGCCGCTTCCGCGGCTCCGCCTCCCACATCCCCAGCCCCCCGAGCTATCTCCTCCACCCCCAGCGGTAGCGACTCGTCCCTTGCGGAAATTAAGCAACTAATCGAAGGCCAGACAAAGCTTATCAACTCTCAGAGCCAACAGATCACCCTGCTGACCGCTGAAGTCGAGGCTCTCAAGCGTAAGGTTAGCTCTGGCTCCCAGGATCAAAGCGAGCGCATCCGCCAGCTTGAGCTCGAGTTAGAGGAGGCAAGATCTTGAGGAGCTCTTCGAACTCTTTTGGGATCTGAATAGTGACCTCGTCCCAGACCTTGAAAACCATGGGGAATGGGTTGTAGCTGTAGCGAATCTGTATATATAGTTAGATAGGGTTTCTAAAGATTTGTTCTTTGATGGCCCGTTTATACTCTACGAGCCGAGAGCATTCGTCGAGATTTTTCAACGATATGATGCAGGAGTTTTCTAGTATACTTGTTTTTTAACCTTGGTATGTTGGTGTTTTCGCATATCCTAGTGCCTAATTCATCTTGGTCTCTTCATCACTCCAGTAACCCAACCGAAGATACATACTTAGAGTGGCTCCTAACTAACGCTACATGACCTACTTTGAACCAAAGGTATCTGCGCAACGCAGCTGACGAACAGCATGATAACCAAAGACGGATTGTTTCTGAGTTGAGGATGTAATTGGACTGTGCGCTTGAACCTACCCTACACTATCTCACGTAAATCAACCAACTACCACCAAAAACAATGTCTGTTTTCTCATGTCCCTCGGAATGAACAGACCGGTGCATATCACCTTTGGGATATCTTATGGCCACGTTTCAATATGCGCTTACTCTTTAATACGGCTGCAGGTCGACCATTCGCGTACCGGACCGCTTTCGAGGGACGACAATAGAGCGTTTCAAAAACAAAACAATAAATCAATAAAGGGAGACTACTATTTATATCGTGACTATTTGCTTTACTTACATCTACGCGCCTTAAGACACATACGTGATGTTTTGACTGGTCGCTTCGGAAGAAGCACAAGATAGCTGAGCTTGTTTGAAACAAGCACATCAGCGAGCAAGTCTTCAGCACGCGCACACTGTGGCTGCCAGATTAACCAGCATATCCAACTGGAGGGGCTGAGAATTCTGATCAACCAGAGACAATGGCGATCCTTCGGTCCTGGCAAGTCTGGGCAAGGTCAACGAGTGACAGACCGATTAGTCTGACGACCTTCCATGTATCGACCACCGGAAAGCTACCACTCGGGAGGAAGCAGAGCTGTGGGTTTGTCGTCACATTATGCCATCACAGTTGGGCTTCTCAGTGAGGAAAGCCCTGATAGTGGCATTGTTTCACAACAAGGAGCCTTGATGGGGCGCATGGTCCAGACTCGGATCTGTCCTGACCATGAGAAGAGCTTCTGAGAAACCACTACTGTGTAGGTAGAAAGTAGCAAGCAATACCTTCTTGGCAGAGTGGCCGGGCTAATGCCATGCTGAACAACGATAGAGTGGCGACACGAAACGCCATAATGGAAAACCCGAGCCAAGTGCTGTGCCATAGCATTGACCATTGTCTCCGCCATCGTGAGAGCCACCTCGCTTCGAGACCAACGTTCGGATCTAGATCACGACCGAGAACAGGGACAGAGAAGCTGCCGATCAAACAATCAAGTGGCGTAAATGGGTTTGACATACCCCGTTTGCTTGAATGACGTTGCATTCACAGATACCTAGATACCATATGGGGAAGTCAGTTAAGCCAGGTTCACTAGAATAGCGTGCCAAGTGTGGTAAAACTTTGCAGACCTGGCTCGCTTCAGCAAGGGACAACAGAAGAATGCCCACTCAGCCATTACCTCAATTCATAACCCACGGGTAACATGACTCAAGGGAGGAGGGCATCGCACCTGGCTGTACAGAGAGGTCGTTAGGTCGTATGCAGGAACAAGCGGACATGGACCCCTGATGCCCCGGAAACAGGAGTATGAAGTGTGAAGGGACAGGTCTGATGACCGACAACGCAAAGAGCCTGCTTCACAATCTTCTGGAAAAGCTGGTGGCTGGACGTTTCGTGTTTCAAGTATTTGAAGCAGAGAGCAGGGTCCGTTTCATGATCTCGGCAATATGATGTGAATGGAGGTTTTGGGTCACAAAAGTACTGTTGTCGATGACCAGAGAACCGACGAGTTCAGTTTGATGAACACACAGATCTCGGTTACGGCGAATAGTTTAACACGGACCTACTGGTACACATCCTAACGAAGCTGATATCAGGACAGCATATCGTGAATATGATCGCTGCTTGGGGCTTGGGCTGTTTCAGGTCAGTAATCTGTTCTACGGTTAAGATAATGCAAGCCAGATCCGCCAGTGCTAATACAGAATCTTGTCTTCGAGGTCGCAGGGTAGAAACCTAGTCAAACAAATTTAGTTCTCAGCTGAATAGAATATTCCGTTTGCGGCAGTGATATATCAACTGAAAGGCGGGTCGATTATACCGGTACAAACGGGTGTAGTTTATAAGAGTGATCTTGGTTAGCCACAGGCCAATTTTTCGAAATGATACATTATAATTCCCGTAGGTTTGT
This sequence comes from Fusarium dlaminii, assembly GCA_013186775.1. NCBI lineage: Eukaryota > Fungi > Ascomycota > Sordariomycetes > Hypocreales > Nectriaceae > Fusarium > Fusarium dlaminii. The sequence continues at coordinate 149,394 of JAAOAL010000045.1, read as the reverse complement.
CTTAGTATCGAAAATTCATGATCAACACCTTTCTGACGCTTCAGGCTTCGACTGAGAAACTTCAAGTTAGCGCTGAGTTGATGAGGAGGTGACAATGATGACTGGAAGATGAGCATCAGCTTAATCCTTGACATCCCAGTGAGAAAAAAAAAAACAAACCCTTAAGAATTGGTCTACCGCCGGGAAACAGCCCGATCGGCGGCCATCCCCTGCCAGTAGGTTTGATGAACATGGTATTGATGCTATTTCTGGCTTGTAACAAAAACACAAGAGGCTGGAACGAAGATGAAGCATAAAGATGATGCTGGGGCGAAGACTTGATACAGCCAATGGGGGAGCCGAGACGCACCTCAAACTGGACCCCTTGCGGGACTCGACTAGAGAAATCTTAGGTGACGCCGACAGGGAATGTTGTTGAATTTGTGATTGGTCGCTTTCAGACGCTCAACTTAAACTTGGGCACACACCAGCTTTTGAAACACCAGCGTCAAAAGATGTGTGGCGGCCCGTTCGGCGAAGTCCTTGGCTATCAAGTGCTAAAGACTGAGCAGCAGGTCAAACGGAACGAGGCCCAGTGAATGCAAGCCGCTGCCATTTTGTCGTGGATTTGATGTAGGATTGGTAGGATAGACGCTCGATTGTTGATTTGCGGTCAGGAAATGAGAGATTATTTTTAACCCCAAGCTGGGTTGACGCACCTTTTGGTTTGTGGACAGACAAGTCACTGGGCCACCAGGAAGCGACTCGTGTTACTTGGAATAAAGTGACAAATTAGGCACAGTTTGCAATAACAGATGAGGCCATGACATCCAAGACTTGTAGTGGCCCGCAATAGCGCGAATCAGAGGTCACAGGCTCACATGAAGTCGCGCATCTGGTTGTAATTTTAAAATTACTCAGGGGTAATGTTGACCATGGCTGCCAATGCAACCACACTTTGTAGCCACTGGTACTCGATCGTGTTGGCTTATTGATGGTGATTCCGAGGATTTGATGAAGCGAAGGCCACTGACTGCAAGCCAGACATAGCTGGTTCTCGTTCAGATATCTCATTATGACCTGTCAATGTTAAGTCAAACCCAGGTCCAGTAAAAATTCGAGAAAACGAAAGAAAGTCTTACTCGTATCCAGGACGATATTGTTAGTTGCTTGGCTGCGAATGTGAGAGATCATGATGGCGCGCATATTATATTCTAATTAACGACACGGAAGCCACGCAATACTACGCTCACTTGTATAGTGTCACTATGAAGCTGTGATGATCGGAGTTGGTAGTAACTAATACTGATTCGAGACAAAACATGAAGTTCTGGTAGCCCAACAACCCAAACTCTTTTGAGAAGCTCAACAGGCTCCCAGCTACTTCACACTTGATTATCAAGTGCAGAGTTCTCAACCACTCAACCAAACTGTTAATCCACAGAAAAAATGGTAATGGAGAATGAGCATTGGTCCATAAAACAACACACTTCTATCCAATCAATGTAAAAAACAATTAATAGGTCGAATGTACAAACGGGCAGTAGGTGCAGAGTGTGAAGATGATTCGATCATGTTTGATAAAATCGTAAAACAGAGTAACCCAACGACCCTGCTAGCCCAGCTACCCTCTTGATCACAATACAGGATACATTGAAGGGGTGTGATGGTTTCAGATGTCCTGCATCACTGGTGCACAAGCATCTAGGCGAGGATGTGGTCTCTGATGCAGTCCTGCGGGTACGTTTCACCTCGATGAAGGCGCTGTCTTAACACAGCCCTGGCAGGGATGTGTAGACAATTGATCCTGTAAGCCGAAAGGATATCCTTGTCTTGCATTAGGACTTACAACTGACCAGCGGAACACATCGGCATTTCTGATCAAAAGAGGAGGATGGAATCAAAAGAAGATGGCGCAGACGTTGCTGAGTGGAATCCAGCTCAAGGGGTTGTCAATAGCCGCGGATTGTTTATCAAACGCTCTTCCTGGGCCTTACCCTTGGGAACATCTCCCCGCTATGATCCTTTCTCTACGAAGTGATAGTCCAGCTATGTAGCCTTGCAAACTACTATACATTGTGACTTGGAGGTTGATCTCTGTAGTGAAGCTCTGCCAATATCGATGTCTGCGATATAATATTCTTATTAACGATTGGAATTCATCATATCCGGTTCTTCGACTGCATTTGATGTTTTCGTGTGATGTAGTTATTGACTGTACGGAGTATTGGCTACCTACCTTAGGTAGGAAACACATGGCAAATAATACTACCTATGCATTCGATGAACATTTTAAGACATTATTAATTATGACCACTGCCTCTGCAGTTAATACAACAGTTTCTCCACATAAATGAATAAAGTTTGGTTGCTCAACAAGCATAAATAATGAATGCTATGTCGTGCATATACAACGAGCGATCTACTGTACGAGCCTGAGATTATGTACCAGTCCCTCGAAGGATCGAAAGATGAGCAATCTGCGACTGTGTTCGGTTGGGGGAACCTCAAGGGAGAATGGACCCATCTCGCTTCAATCTGCTCATAGATTACTCGTGTTGTGTGCTCGGTTGTAATCAAACATGTAGATGGCTTCCAACCTTCGAAGACACTATCAGCCCCTTTTCTTGACATCCAAGGGATGACCTTAGGCCATCAGTTATTGCTCTCATTATGATCGTAGCTTATACCGGCCACCCACGTTGTAACCGGACTGTTCCTGCATATTAATAATGTGGTGCCTGGTAATATCAGGAATTGCTGTTTGCGAGAGCGTCGGCCGAGGTATTGAACATGAATTGACCCCATTTGTTTTAGCAGGAACACTATAATGCATGGTATGATAATGATCTCCGAGATTGACTTTGGAAAATACGATGAGATTACGACACTCGCTTGGACAAAAGCCACATTCTGTGGTTGGCATCCATGGGAAACTTTGGCTTCAAATCTGATGGTAAACGAAAACCAAGCACGGTTGGCCGACAGCGCTAAAGCATTCGATGGTTCAGGCTTTCTGACTAGGTCACAATAATAGTAGTTATGCCCATCTCTGAAAACCCCGCTCCCCATTCTTCCTGCAAGTCGAATCCGCTGAAAATTTGACACAATAACTACTATCCGACCATCGAAGGGAACCTGAAGTAGAAGCACACCTTGCCTATTCGTCACTGAATTGAATCCCACTAGCATCCATGACCGGGCGATGTGTGTGTTAGAATTTCGAGATTAGCTCACAAGCCTTTAAGCTAGACTTCAGAGAGGCCTTTGGGATCCAATTATCAGGCTGAGACAAGCGGCACGACGCGGCGAGGCCATGAACCGACTGTGTTTTACGTTTCAGTCTTTAGGCTTTGTTGTGTCCATGTCCCCAGTCATTGTCTCTGTGAATTAAAATGGTTGCGAGACAGCAATCAAAGACAAGAATGAGGGCCGTTACCCACGTTGCTTAGCTGCAAATGCAACTCTGGGGGTTTGTTTCCGCGACCCTGGTCGATCTTTTCGGCCTCAACCCTATTCTGTCAGTCTCGTCCGACGCGGAAGGGAGCGTGGGTTTGTTTTGAAGCAGGGGCGTGGAATCAACCTGTCGATTTATGTATACCTGGTAGTCAAGGGAGCGAATAGTGAAAGACTTGGTTGGCGTTGTTGACGTCCCCGTATTTTCTTTGCAAGCTGCCAGGGAATATTCCCATTTTATTGTTTCTTCACCTACATTATACGTAGTAATATCGCCGTTTGTGCTGGTCATAAGTTGGAGCCCTTCAAAAGCCACTTAGAATCAGCTCCACGGCGCCTTCCAGCCAGCTCCATACCGGTAATATTAAAGAATAAGGGCGTGCACAAACTAGTACCAAGGCTCCAAGGCTGCCTCTGATATGGGAACTGTCTGGAGTTCTCTGTGCGGAGGCACCGTATTGAACGTAACAGTCTGAACTTCATCAGACTTCTGTTGTGATACTAAGGGCATGATACTGTACATTACAATACATTGCCGTACGGATAGAATGGCTCATATTTCCCTACGAGTCTGTTAACCTGGGTTCCTGGCCGGACTGCCAGAATAGAGTGGTCCGGTTTTTGGTCTTCCAGGGGTTTATAATCTAGAATAAACTAAAGACCAAAAAGTGTTTGGGCAATTGCTAAGTGGCAGGGTAGAGGTGTATGTATAAGTGGAAGACAAGAAGCAGGAGAGGATTAATGACATGGAATAGAGAGCTATTGCAGGTTCCATCAAAGGTGACCTGAATCCATCCATTGCCCGTTATCGTTCCCATCTATTCCTAGGTAAGTTTATTTGCTGCAGCAGTGCATTGGAATGGAAGCAGAGAGGAAGCCACACTGTGCCAGCTCCAGTAAAGCAGAACGATGAGCCTCCACTTGTTGTCTCTGATTGGCACGCTGAATCATGCTCTGACATTGACTCCGCTGCTCCCGTTGCTGACGAGCAAGCCCTCCACCCTCCATCCCACTTGGCTCCTCCCCAAAAGCACCGTGCGTGGTATGTGGCTGCTCTCCCGCCCTCGCAACGCCGTCGTTCACTTTTTCAGGTTGGCGCGTGCTCTAGAAGTCCAATCCCAACCTAATTGGAACCCACCCCATCTGTCCGCGCGCACCTCACCTGCCATGCCAGGCCCAGGTACTTGCCCTTGGGTTACTCTGTTCTCCTTTCCATGGGTCTCCATCTCTTAACTCACTTACTTGCCTTGTTCTTCCTTTGCCTTACTTGCTACCCAGACCCATCGGCGCGACACTCTCCCACACAACATCTCATTAAACCCCCGTATATCCTCGCTCGCCCGCTCAGATTTCCCTTCCGAAATCTTTTCCTCTTGTCGTTTTGTTTTCCCTTCATTTTGCACTCCTCCCTCCTCCCCTCTCCCCTCGCTCCACACTCCGCGGACCCATTCCGGAGTTGCCCTCAAACTCATTTCTCTTTCCAACTCAATAGAAGCCGCCTTCTCCCCCGACGTCTCAAGTTCATCCTCAACGCGCCGCTTCGCTTTCAGCTGTCCTTCGTTTTTCTTTACGAAGCCACTGCTCGCTCTTGATGAACATTGCTCTACGGCTCTGTTGATATCTCTTCGCTTCTTGCTTCCCCGTTGTTGCTTGCTTATAGCTTTAATCTGGTTCGATTTCTTGTTTCGCGCGAAACCTCGACTTCGATCCCCCACCATCGCCTACGCCTTGACGGTTACACTCCAGACGCCTCTCAGTCACATTCGCTTGACGCGGTTGCTGAGTCTTGAATCGCATTGCGCAGCGATTCCATTATTCCGGGCTGGTCTCGAATTTTGGTCAACAAGCATCATTCCCATCATTATTTATACTCAGATCCAGGCTGCGCCTCGACCATTTCATTCTCATTGAATCTGGCTAAAACTGTTGATTGCACCGTCATCACTTGCTCGCCACAAGTTTCGATTGCCATCTGCCAGACTTTTCGGTTCGCTTCGCAACACTCCCGGCCGTTGAGCGCCATCGACTCGACTGACCAACCACGGTCACGTCACTATAGACAACACTCTCAGAGCCCGGCAAGATGTATCCGCAACACTCCACAATGGCGCCTCAGAAGCCCGAAACTTTCATGCTGAGTACTGAGGCTCAGCAAGCTCTGCCTCATGATGCCCAAGTTGCCCTGCAGCAAGTTGACAACTGTAAGTTTTGGATGTGAGAAAATTACCTCTTATGTTCTGACACTTTGTTAGTGAAGTACTTCCTCATCTCGGCTCCTGTCGACTGGCAGCCCGATCAGTACATTCGCCGATTCTTGTTGCCAACTGGCGAATATGTCTCTTGCATTCTCTGGTAAGATGAGACTGACTGTCAATCACGAGTTTGGTCACTAACTTGACCACAGGAACAATCTGTTTCACATTTCTGGTACAGATATCGTGAGATGCCTGTCGTTCCGATTCCAGGCTTTTGGCCGTCCTGTCAAAAACTCGAAGAAGTTTGAGGAAGGTATCTTCTCCGACTTGCGAAATCTCAAGTCTGGAACCGACGCTTCTCTGGAGGAGCCAAAGAGCGCTTTCCTCGACTTTCTCTACAAGAACAACTGCATCCGAACACAAAAGAAGCAAAAGGTCTTTTACTGGTACAGTGTCCCACACGACCGTCTGTTTCTTGACGCGCTGGAACGCGATCTTAAGCGTGAGAAGATGGGTCAGGAAGCCACCACCGTTGCTGTCAGCGAACCGGCTCTGTCTTTTCAATACGACTCATCTCAGTCGCTCTATGAGCAACTGACTAAAGCGCAACAAGCCAACTCCTCCTCTTTCAGCGCCCAGCAGTCTGCTTTCTCTCAGAGCCAGTCCACCTCCCCAGTTATGCGTGCGATGGACTCGATGCCTCCTCCTCCGACAATGATGCCCCAGTCCATGCCCCCTTTGGCGGAGGGGATGGACGCAATGGTACCTTACGGCACGATGGCGGTGCCTCACGCAATGACCCAAGCCGTCCCTGTCAAGAGGGAACCTGATTTCACCCGTGTTCAGTATAACCATAATGGTGTCCCAATCACTCAAGGGCACCAGCGCCATGCTTCCATGCCTGCTTATGGTCTCGAGTATTCGCCAGCCCCTTCATTCGTCTCCTCTCAGTACGAGGATTACAGCAACCGAGGAATATCTTTTGAACCCATTACCCCCCCTCAACAGGCTTTGGGTATCTCGGCTGAGCCCGCGTATATCGCCAATGAGGAGACAGGCTTGTACTCGGCCATTCCTGACCATATGGCTAGCATGAACGGTCTTAACGGCATGGTTCAACTACCACCTTCCAACTTGGCGGGCCCTCAGTTCTCTCGTCCCTATGGTACAAACAACGTCTACTCTGTGATCGAAGGTTCACCGACATATAAGCAGAGAAGACGGCGTTCATCCATTCCTCCATCTATGTCGGCAATTTCGACCCCTGCTGCTACTGCCCAAGCAGCCTCACACACACACTCCCACCGGCCTTCTGAGCTTCGCCGATCAATTTCTGCCTCAGTTGGCCCCGTAGCTGAAGGTGATGAATCGGCAGACAACTCACCCCCCGGTCTCTCCTACAGCACCTCCGCAGTTTCTGTTAACACCCAACACCACCAGAATATGTCAAGGCACGGAACCCCCCTGTCGACTGTGGAAGGAAGCCCTGCTGCCCACTCCATGGGTATGCACCAGCAAGAGTTTCCCCATCTTGCTAGCGAGGAATTTTCTGGTGATGTCAATGATCAGCGGCGCTCTGTTCCTGCTCCTAACGGCGCTGTCAGACGTGCTCGCTCCGCGACCGTCATGGAAGTCGGTCCATACCCTCAGAAGTCACACTCTTGCCCCATCCCCACCTGTGGCCGTCTTTTCAAGCGTTTGGAACATCTCAAGCGGTAAGTTCGCTGCCTCATAGTAAGGTGTAAAGACTAAACTGAAGGATGTATAGACACGTGCGAACACATACACAAGAAAGACCCTACATCTGTCCCCACTGCAGCAAAGCATTCTCAAGATCTGATAACCTGGCGCAGTATGTTGCACACCTAACCATGTAACGGAGCTGTCACTAATACCCTACACTAGACACAAGCGTACCCATGGCCGTGAAGATGGCGGAGATGGTTCCTTGAACCTGTCAGGCGAGGAAGATGAGGATTTCTCTGGTGATGACCACCTTGGCTCACTCGAAGAAGCCTCCCCACACTCTGATAGCGCCTACGTGACCGGCTCCCTGAACGCTGCTGCGCATGGCTCAACCCCACCTTCAAGTATGGCACCCACGCAATCATATAATAGTCTCGAGACTCTCAGCATGCCCATGACAATGAGCCAACCGGCTGCTATCAACGCCAGCGGTATGATGTAACGGCAAACCTGCGTACGAATTTGTCATTTTAGTTGCGCTCAGATCATGACTTTAAGGGATTTATGGCTTCAAATTTGGTGGAAATTTGCAATGGTTATATGCGCGCGCTGTCCTTGACCTTTCCTTTGTTTATATTTTAAATTCTCTTTTTTACCTGGAAGCGCTTACATGTGCTTAAAATATGACCCCAATAGATTCATACTCTTGTAGCTTCTGGGAAGGTTCTCAAGTAGCTCAGAGCATTACGAACGTATTAAGTTGAAGTGGACTAAAGGAACATCTGTATATATATGGTTCCTATTCCTTGAATAAGACTGTATTCCTAGGCATTATGCCGGGGAGACTGTGCTGAGTAGGAATGGGTACATGTGGTAGATCAAAAGAAGAAACTGTTGTTTTTTACATGCTATTTCAAAGGCTGTCGCTTGAAGTGATGACGATGTCTTGCTGGGCGCACGAAAGTGGGTTTCCAAATACCGTGCTAACGCCGGCTTCTTCTACCAAACGCATCTCTTCCACCCTCTATGCTCTTGATATCCTTGTCGCTCAGGCGTAGTTCTGCCCCCTTGAGTCTACCAACTCCCGGTCGGTCGACAGCAACATCCCTTCCCCTATCTCTACGCCCCTTCTTCTTACCAGTCTCTCGTTCGAGGATCACTCCATTCTCCTTAGCTTCTCTCCGGCGCTTTGCTTCTCGTGCGTCTGCCGCAGCAACAATACCCTTGCGCATGTTCATGGGCATCTTTTCTTGCTTGTGAATCGACACTTTGGATCCTAGAGCCTGGACGCGCAAGTCCGTAGCCTTTTGACGAGTGCGGCCTGTAGCAAAAGCCTTGGGTGCAATAGTGGTACCCGATGCTGAAATGGCCGGCGCGAGAAGATGCGATTCCGCAAGGAGTCGTCGGAGTTCAAGGTCTTGGGCTAGAAGGGAGGGTGCGTCTTCGGGGAGGGTGTTTGAGGAGGATGAAGTTGCTGATAGAGACTGCTCGGTTTTTGGTGTTGTTTGCTCTGGAGGTCGTGATGACTGGGGAGTTTCCTGTTAGTGCCATGTCGTGGAGTGATCAATACGACGCAATCCATACCATGAAAGCTTTGAGCTCTCGTTTTGACATTGCTGCTGGTTTTGGCGGTTGCTTGCTCGAATGGTCTACGACCTGTATTGTTGGATTTTGTTCTTCCTCTGTGACATAGTCCTTGTCGGAGAGGCCACCCCATTCGCCGTCGTCCCCGTTACTGTTGTTGTCATCCTCCTCTTCCTCGCTCTCGATGTCGTTGCTGCTTCCCTCATATTTCGTCTTCTCGAATTTCGATTTGGCGGCTTCTGCCTCTGGCAGGGGTGCAAATTCCGCCTCGAAATGTCGTCTGAAAATGGCTGCAGCATCTTCTTGGGATATTAGAGGCTCAGACCCAGCCTTGCGCTTGCCTAGGATAGCCATTGCGGGCGGATTTGATTCAAGGTCAGCAATGGTAAGCACCGGGCTCGGATTATGATGTTGTAAGGAAATTTTTGCTGCTGCTAAGGTACCGAGTAATTTTCAGCCTCGCATCCCACTACAACAAGGCTGCCCCGCTATGTGATCGAGTGGTAAGGTATATACCTACCGAGGTACTTACCTAGGGTACAGAGTAATTTATGATCATGGTAAATATTACGAACAAAACAAATGCTTGGTCTGTGATATTAAAGAATCAAGAAAAGCTAGTAGTATTTGGGAGACCTTTTGATGTACCCAATATTGATTACCTTACACATGCCTGGTCCAATGGCAGGCCGATATACCTGGTACTGACCTTGTAAACGCCCGAAATTTATTGAAAGTGATGCTAAGTCCCATGGTATCGTGCCAAAACGCCAAAAATACAGCATAGGCGGATCAAGTTTTTCCAGCGAGCCTTGCCCTTCTCGAGTCCTCTTCTCTTAGGGCCTCGCTCTTTGCTAAGAAGTCTTCTCTGGCCATGTATGAATCTTTGGACTTGCCAGCCAACTCAAGCTCATCCTTGATGCCTTCCTTGTCCACGTAACCAGCCCAGTCCATACGACTCTTCTCGACAACATTGAGTTTCTTGGCTTGTGCTTCTTTGCCAGCCTTGATCCGGGCGGCCATTCCGAGATTCAGATCTGCCCGATGGGGAAGAAGATCTACCTGAGGCTCGAAAGCTGATCGGAACGCCTTTCTGGTAACGTTCTTTTCAGGGCTATTCTTGGGTGCCTCTTGACCTTGTGAGGCAAGATAAAGCTTTGCTTCGGCTGAGTCACGCGGAACCAGCTTTTCCTCAATGTGAATTCGACCAGCGAAGTTATACGTGCGTTTGATTCGAATCATTGTTGATGGCTGGTCGGATATTGTTGAATTCGTTTTTTTCTTAGATGAGTCGTTTGGCTTGTCAATGAAGTTGGTACTTGTGTCTGCGTCGTTGGGCCGCTCGTCCTTGTTTGCTGGAGTTGGTGGGTTGGATATCATTTGCGCCCATAGCGCATCAACATCGATAGTGACTGGCTCGTTATTTGTCGCATATTGACGCTCTTCTTTCCTGGTAGTCCTTGTCAGTAAAACGCACCGAGGGATGCAGATATCAGAGACATACTCAGCGGCACGCTGTCTACGAGTCTTGATCAGACCGCCCTCACCCTCGTCGTGGTCACGTACGCCTTTTGCTTGCGTTTTCTTACGACGCTTCTCACCCCTTTTTACGATCGCCTCATCACCCGAGTTGTCATATCCTGTATCCGCTTCATCTTGTGGGCAACTTCTTTTGTTGGCTATTTTGTCGCTGGAATCTTCAAAGTCAGAGTGATCGGAAGTCTGGTCGGGCGAATCATCCAGAGCGAAGTCTGAGTCTTCTGAGGATACATATGATTCATCTTCGTCCAATAGAGAATCTGGAGGCATTCTGGTAACTGTGATGTTGGAACTTGGCGCCCTGTTATTCTCGGCGCGTAAAGTTGAGATAACTCAGTGAGGTGAGGTGAGGTGCAGGTCTGCTCTGGGTCAAGAAGTGGGTCGTGGTAGGCAGCCAATCAATCAATCAATCAATATGTATTGCTTTCATCACTCGATGAGGGAGGACACGAAATATACTCCTTGTGGGATGTTGGTACTAATCCATACCTATTCAGCGATTTCATCTAAGAGCGATATCGTGAATTAACTCTAATGTTTAGGTAAAACAAGAATGCATCTGCACCATGTGGTTATTGAAACTCCAAGGTCCTTTCATTAAGAGTGCATGCAAATCAATCAGGGAGCAGGGGTGCTTCCGGATGGAAAAGCTACCGCAAACCGAGTATTTCTGGCCAATTCTGCTCCGTAGGAAGAATAGACGATTGATGACTTCCTTTCGTAGGGATGCGTATCGAGTACCTGACAGTCCATCTGGCGGTGAAATGAAAAAACGGTATGAGACCAAACTTCACCATAGTGACATACCTAATGAGTAGCACAAGGAGTAATGACACTTCAGTTACAACTGGTTACCCGTCCTGAATAGAATGAGAACTATTATCGACAATAGAAATATAAGAGACTACGCAGACTGGCCAGTACCAACGAGCACGGTGGCTTTCGTAATAGCAGTGGGTGAGATGATGCATTAATTCATGTACCTAGATATTCTTCATCCTGAACTATAGGTAAAAGAACCGGGGCGGTGGACAAACCCAACCAGCGCCGCCCAGGCAAAGTTCAACCAGACCAGACCGCCTGACTACTTCATTGGTAAATGACTCCCACCTTCTCAGCCCCACGTAACCTCGTTCTTTCTTTCTCTTCCTCTTATTTGGCGATCGATAACCAACGCTGTTTGCCATGAGTTCCGACGATGATTTCGAGACCGAAGTTTCCGAACTGGCAACAGACGATCCTATGAGAGCTTTCTTGCCTACATCCTTTGGAAAGAAATCGAAAGAGGCCGATGTCGCAGCCCAAATCGAAAGAAGTCGCAGAAAAGTCGCAGAAGTCAGTGGTGGAAAGAAGAAGCAAGATTCTAGTGATGACTCCGACAGCGACAACAGCGACGATTCCGACCAAGATGAATTCCCTGTATCACATGAGCTTGTTCTTAAAACCCACGATCGCGCTGTCACCACAGTCTCGCTAGATCCAGCAGGAGGACGCTTAGCAACCGCTTCCACAGACTGTACTGTCAAGTTGCATGATTTTGCTTCTATGACTCCCAGCACGCTGAGATCTTTCCGATCCGTTGACCCCTACGAAACGAAGGCATCCGACGTTAACTCACAATCGCATCCTATTCACCGCATAGAATTCAACCCTCTAGCAGGAGGTGTCTTTCTTTGTGTGTCAGCGCATCCCCAAGCGAAGATACTGTCACGGGACGGCGATATTGTTACAGAATTTGTCAAGGGAGACATGTACCTTCGTGACATGCACAACACCAAGGGCCACATATCCGAAATCACGACTGGCACCTGGCACCCCACTGACAAAAACTTGTGCGTAACTGCGGGTACAGATAGCACACTGAGAATTTGGGATATCAACAATAAACGGACGCAGAGAGATGTCGTTGTGTTCAAGTCCAAAGCTGCTGGCTCTGCTGGTCGAACCAAGATGACCGCTGTTGCATGGGGATATTCACCCCAAGGAAACAGCAACGTCCTTGTCGCAGCAGCTTTGGATGGCTCGCTGGTCATGTATAGTGGCAATAGTCCTTTCTCACGACCTGCAGGAGAAATTCGCGACGCACATAAACCGCAATCGTGGACCAGTGGCATTGATATATCGTCCGACGGTCGCATGGTAGTCACAAGAGGAGGCGATGATTTGATCAAACTCTGGGACACCCGCAAATTCACGAAGCCTCTCGTCACAGTCGCACATACCTCAACCTCAGACCATTTCCCTACGAGCAACATCAAGTATGCGCCAAACTCGACAAGCATCATCACGGGCTCCGCGACCGGCCATCTCCACATTCTGAATCCTGGCAATCTGCGCGCAGAACATGTCACTGAAATAACACCTGGGTCACCACTAATTACAGTGGATTGGCATCCGAAGATTAATCAGATCGTTACAGGTTCAGCTAATGCCGAGACTCATGTCTTGTACAACCCGCAGATGTCGAGTAGAGGCGCTGTAGACGTCATGTCACGAGCACCGAAGAAGCGACATATTGACGACAATCCTGAATTAACAATGGACCAGTCTGTTGGCGTATCCGGTGATGCGATTGTAGTGCCAGGTGCGACAAGAAGCTCAAAGCCATCTGGAGTTACAGCATCAGGCCGCTCGAAAGATCCTCGACGCCCCCACATCCCCCAACAGACACCATTCCAGAAGAACCAGCCGGATGAGAAGCTCATTGCAGAGAATATTCCTCTTGCGCGCATGCTGCACGAAGATCCACGAGAAGCTCTACTGAAATACGCAGACAAGGCCCAGAGTGACCCTATGTTTACCAAAGCCTGGAGTAAGACGCAGCCACAAACCCAATACGCGGAGCTGAGCGACGAGGAAGATGGTCCCGACAAGAAAAGGCTCAAGAGGTGAGACCACTAACACACGCTGGAGGTTATAGGGGGCTTAAGATTGTGTCTGGGAACATACAAGAGCCCAGTCAGAGCCTACGACGTCCTTAGGCTTCCCTAGCTCGTGTTACATTACCATTGATTGATTTGAAGCCATCCACTTCTCGCCACTCGGTGAGATAGATCTAGGCACCTCGGTAAAAATAAGACATAAGCTTTTTCCCCTTCCAGGCAGAATAGACTCTATTTTTCTTCTATCCAATATCAACTCTCAATAAATAAGCCATTTAATATATGCTTTTATCATGAGTCAACCATTCCTTATGCTCATTGGTCCCTTATGAGCTGAAAGAGCACCTCTTATGTATTTTTGTGGGTCTGACCACAGTATTGATTGGATGCTGATCTTTTTGCCATAAATACAAGCCTTAAAGGAGGCACAGCAGCATAAGTCAAAGTCACAATTTGCAAGCTGCAATTATCAAGGGTACTTTATTCTATGCTATATATATAGAAAGGTATCCCTGATACTGGCAGTTCTATTGGATAGACCCTAAAAAGATACCTCAGAGGTGCTCTTTCGTCTCCTAAGGGATATAAAAAGACTGCTGTGTTCTCTTCAGTGTGACTGCAGCAGAAGACCAAACAAACCCCTGTCTTCTCAGATCCACTCAAGCCTTCAGCCCAGCCAATGCAGAATAGGAATTTAATTACCTAATACTCTTTCTTAGCTGCCTCAGGCGCATTGTAAACTGTCTGGTCGGGGCCGCTTCTGACAGGGGGGCCGTGCTGAAAAATACTCTGGCTGGCCGACTCAAGACCGCACCAACCATCACGCCGTATCTTGTTCAGTTGTGCCTTCACCACTCCCCATCATCAACCGGCGAGCGCGCGCATCCAAAAAATCGCCAGGGCCCTTTCAAACCATCGGCTCTCATCGAGAGAAACCACCGAATCCGTGTTGCACGCGATTTTCACGCCGCCCCGATCCCCGGTACCGATTCAATACGCGCCTTGTCGCCACATCGCACACTTTCCCTTCAGTATTCGACCTTCTTTGGACCATCGAGTGTCCATCTAGCAACTCACTGCAACCGCCGTGTTCCAAACTTGAAGGTTGCTCCACGCCAAGGCTATCCCACGCGCCATCTCCGACGTGTCGCCAATTTTTAGACGGCTCCTTCCAACGTTTTCTTGAACATTGTCCCTTTTGCTTCGATTCCGACGCGTTCATTATCCCTTAATTAATTTCTGCGTCAAGCATTCGTTTTCGCGACGCCGAGGCACGTCCCATCTTGCGCGACATGCCACATAGGTAGCTGCATCTTCACAACTAATTAACCAATTTGACTATCAAAAAGTCAACGCGCCGTACACTTCATTCATCATGGCGTCGGTGCATGCACCCCATGCTGTTCAGCACCCAGGCGCGCCAATGCCTGCTGGCGCGACCAAGCAACAGGCAGAAGAAGTTTTCAGGGTATGCTCTCATTATGGACTCTTCTTCTTCTTTCAATACTATTTATTGCTTCGGACTATCAATGCTGATACGTCATATAGAAACTTAAGCAGATGAAGGAGCAAGGCGTGCCACCGTCGGACCCTGAATATATCAAGGCTTCACAGTTCTTGATGAGTTTCCAACAGCAACACAACATGCGACGTAACCAGCAGCAATTCCTGCAGCAGCAACAAAAGCAACAGATGCAGAATGCAACAAATGGTACGCCTGCTAACGGTGTTATGCCTGGACGTTCTATGCAGCAAGGCTCGCCCCAATCGACTCAACCCCCTTCTAATCCGCTCGGTGCCTCCGCAATGCCAAACCAAACGACTCCTACTCCAGCATCCACTGGAACGTCTCCATCGACTGCACCATCTTCAAACCATTTCACGCAGCAACAGCTCGGTCTACTTCGACAGCAGATCCATGCTTTCAAATTGCTGGGGAAAAACGCCGGAGTCTCTCTGCAGCTGCAGCAGGCCATATTCAACCAGCGCCATCGTAGACAGGCCGCCGTCGCCGATGCGGCGCAGGTGGTCCAAGCGACTAAATCGAACCAAGCAGATTCCGAATCCACTAAAGATGCACCGAACGGACCTGGAGCTGTGACAGAAGATGAGGGCTCAGAGATTCCTAAGGCGCATACATTTAAGACAGTAAAGTCCCCCTATGGCACCAGCATGATTCGCCCCGAAATCAAGTACTTTGATCATTCCCAACGGAAGAATCGCTGGTTTATTCCTGGTGTATTCCCCACTGGTATCGATTTTGATCATTTGCGATACGAACGAGAAGTTGTTGTCTCGAACAGGATGAGACAGCGATATGCCGAGTTAAAGAATCTGCCTGGTGATTTGGCTCACTGGGACTCTTCCAAGGAAGCACTAGAGGCCGACGACTCTCTCAAGCGAAAAGCAATAATTGAGATGAAAAGCATAGCTCTCTACGCCAAGCAACGCGCTCTTCGGGATAAGATTGGACGTCAAATGATGCATTACGATAACCTCGCCATGACCACAAATCGATCCGGTTTCCGCCGAATGAAGAAGCAGAACGTCCGTGAGGCTCGTATTACCGAAAAGCTCGAGAAGCAGCAACGCGATGCCCGCGAGAACCGAGAGAAGAAGAAGCATACCGATTTCCTTCGAGCTATCTACACCCACCGTCAAGAAATTCAAGAGTCTGCTTCTTCACAACGTACCAAGTCGCACAAGCTCTCTCGTCTTATGTACCAGCAACACTTTAACATCGAAAAGGAGGAGCAGAAGCGTATCGAGAGAACGGCCAAACAGCGTCTCCAGGCTCTGAAGGCCAATGACGAAGAGGCTTACCTTAAGCTTCTTGACCAGGCCAAGGATACCCGTATCACGCACTTGCTCAAGCAAACTGATGGCTTCTTGCATCAACTCGCGTCATCAGTCAAGGCCCAACAACGCCAGGCTGCCGAGCGCTATGGTGACGGGGATGATCCGCAGATGGATGATGCCAGTGATTACGATGAGGATGACGAAAGCAGCAAGAAGATCGATTACTATGCTGTGGCACATCGTATTCGTGAGGAGGTTACCGAGCAAGCCAACATGCTCGTGGGCGGTAAGCTCAAGGAGTATCAAGTCAAGGGTCTCCAATGGATGATCTCACTCTACAACAACAATCTGAACGGTATCTTGGCTGATGAAATGGGTCTCGGAAAGACCATTCAAACTATCAGTCTAATCACTTACCTGATTGAGAGGAAACAACAGGCTGGACCATACCTTGTTATCGTGCCTCTGAGTACGCTGACAAACTGGAACTTGGAATTCGAAAGATGGGCTCCTTCTGTGAGCCGTATTGTCTACAAGGGACCTCCCAATGCTCGCAAACAGCAGCAAGATAAGATTCGGCAAGGAGGATTCCAAGTATTACTCACGACATATGAGTACATCATCAAGGATCGCCCTATTCTAAGCAAGATTAAGTGGTTCCATATGATTATTGATGAGGGTCATCGAATGAAGAACTCAAACTCCAAATTGAGCTTTACCATTCAGCAATACTATCATACCCGTTTTCGACTCATTCTCACCGGTACTCCGTTACAAAACAACCTCTCTGAACTCTGGGCTATGCTCAATTTCGTTCTGCCGAACATTTTCAAATCTGCAACGACTTTTGATGAGTGGTTCAATACCCCCTTTGCGAACACTGGCGGCCAGGACAAGATGGAACTCACCGAAGAAGAGCAAATTCTCGTCATCAGGCGTCTTCACAAGGTCTTGCGACCCTTCCTTCTCCGTCGTTTGAAAAAGGATGTCGAAAAGGACCTTCCCGACAAGACAGAGAAGGTCATCAAGTGCAAGTTCTCTGCCCTTCAGTCCAAGTTATACAAACAGATGGTCACCCACAACAGACTTGTCGTTAGTGATGGCAAGGGCGGAAAGACTGGTGCTCGCGGATTGAGCAACATGATTATGCAGCTCCGGAAGCTATGCAACCACCCGTTCGTGTTCGATGTTGTGGAAAATGTCATGAATCCTCAAAATATCAGCAATGATCTCTTATGGAGGACAGCAGGAAAATTCGAGCTGCTTGACAGAATTCTCCCTAAGTATCAAGCAACTGGCCATCGAGTCTTGATGTTCTTCCAGATGACTGCTATCATGGATATCATGGAAGATTATTTGCGTTACAAGCGATTTGAGTATCTCCGATTGGATGGTACGACCAAATCCGACGAGCGCTCCGACTTGCTTCGAGAGTTCAATGCCCCTGACTCTAAATACTTCATGTTCCTGCTATCCACCCGCGCAGGTGGTCTTGGTCTCAACTTGCAGACCGCTGATACCGTCATTATCTACGATTCCGATTGGAACCCTCATCAGGATCTGCAGGCTCAGGATCGTGCTCATCGTATCGGTCAGAAGAATGAAGTCCGAATCCTCCGACTTATCAGCTCCAATTCGGTAGAAGAGAAGATTCTCGAGCGAGCAAGATTCAAACTGGATATGGATGGCAAGGTTATTCAGGCCGGTCGTTTCGACAACAAGTCATCTGAGACCGACCGTGACGCTATGCTTCGAACATTATTGGAGACTGCTGATATGGCGGAATCCGGTGAGCAAGATGAGATGGAGGATGAAGAACTCAACATGCTCCTTGCGCGCAGTGATGATGAGATAGCTGTGTTCCAGAAGATTGACGAGGAGAGACAGAGAAATTCGCCCTATGGCAATGGATTAGGCAGCAAACCTCGACTTATGGGTGAGGATGAATTGCCAGATATCTATTTGAATGAGGGTAACCCTATTTCGGATGAGACGGAGGATGTTGTATTGGGTCGTGGTGCGCGTGAACGCACCAAAGTCAAATACGATGATGGTCTCACTGAAGAGCAATGGCTTATGGCTGTGGATGACGATGATGACTCTCCAGAGGCAGCTGCGGCTCGCAAGCAAGCCCGAAAGGACAGGCGAGAGAACAACAGGCTAAAGAAGTCTGGAATCTCCAACTCGGTGGATGAATCGCCATCAGGTAGTAGAGCAAGCACTGAGGAGATTGAAACCCCCAAGAAACGAGGTCGTAAACCAGGCAGCAAGAACGAGAAGCGCAAGGCCGAGGACGGTAATGATGAGCCTCCTCCCAAAAAGCGACGTGGGCCACAAGGACGCCCCAGCAAAGTCAGTCTGGAGTCACGGCTTCCACCACATCAGCGGGAAGTCTTGCAAAAGAGTCTCCGTAACTTGTACGATGCTCTAATGACTTTGGAGGTGGACGATATTGAACCCCCCGAGGATGATGAGTCGGATCCTGGCAAACGTCTCATCATCGGGCCCTTCGTCAAACTGCCTCCTAAGCGCGATTACGCCGACTACTATCTCATCATTCAGAACCCCATCTGCATGAACCAGATACAGACTCGGATCAAAAAGGAGGAATACACATCATTAAGTGGACTGCGAAAGGACATTGAATTGATGATCCGCAACTGTCAAACTTACAACGAGGATGGAAGTATTCTGTATCAAGATGCTAAGGTCATGAACGTAAGCATACTCTGTCTGTGGTTGTTCGTCTGATTTGTCGCTAACGTGTTATAGGAATTCTTTAACTCCAAGTACCAAGAGGAACTGGCGGCGCATCCTGAACTTCAAGAACTTGAAGAAGGGGGCAAGGACAGTTCAGTGGCGCCCTCTGGAGGTGGCGGCACTCCGCAGCCCAGTGGCACCCGCATCAAACTGATTTCTAGTGGCTCGAAAGAAGCAAACGGTGGTAGCACTGCTGCTCAAAGCGACGAGGAATGAGAAATGCGACTGCCAAGGGAGGAT
Organism: Fusarium dlaminii; assembly: GCA_013186775.1. Classification (NCBI taxonomy): domain Eukaryota; kingdom Fungi; phylum Ascomycota; class Sordariomycetes; order Hypocreales; family Nectriaceae; genus Fusarium; species Fusarium dlaminii. Next base: position 130,274 of record JAAOAL010000045.1, on the reverse strand, counting down.
TCTTGATCGATAAGATCGGGCCGCAAATTAGCCTGTAAAGTTGTATCGCCTATAGCGGCGATTGTTTGATGATATATGCAATGGCGTTCGGCAGGACAGGTGTCAATAAACAACATGCGATCAGGGAAAGAGAAAGCGAAGGGAATCGAGGATCAAATACCATACACAGACGCATTGACGGAAGTCGTTTCATGGACCTCCCAATGGACGACTCTGGAGTGCGTCAAACCTGCAAGGGGATGGCGAACTTGCACTGCGTGTTTAGATAAACAGTAGGATGTATTTTAATTAGAAGCCTTACATGCAGTAACTTTTTATTCATCTCTCTATCTATAACGGCGACAGCGGTGGTGATCATTTGACGCGATAACATTCTGAGTTTGATAGTACAGGTCAGGTGTCTTGAACTTGATGCTTCCTCAACCCAGCTCAGCTCAGCTCTCTCTCTGCGACAAACCTAGACTTGTCCTCATTTGCCACACCCCCGACACACAGACAGTCTTAGCTGGACCTTCGCCAACGTCTGCTTTCCGTTAGGTCGATCTTGATGGACAAAACTTCATAATGAAGAAGACTCTGCTTCTTTGTTTTATTCATGGTTTCAAGGTATACACACCCATACTGTGCCTCTTACCTCTCGCTGCCTCGTGTGTCGTCATAGTCAGTTTCAGCCATAATACTAATCTTCTTAAGGGCGGCGAGGACACGTTCGGTGTTGATTATCAATTCACCAAGGACCTACGCGATTTGGTAGGGCAGGCTTTGCCAAAGGTTGATGTCGAAGTGGTTGTTTATCCCAAATATGAGACTCGTGGGGATTTGGGCAGTTGTGTGAGTCGCTTCCGCGACTGGTGAGTATTCCTTGCTGGACTGCTGCTGTTCCAAGGGCGTTAGCTAAAAGTGATTGCTATAGGCTTCAGAACAAGGTCATCGACATGGAGGTCGCAGCTGGCACACCGTCGCCAACGATAGAGCCTTCGGTGCGAACCATCCTCGTCGGCCATTCCATGGGTGGCATCGTGGCGGCCGAGATGCTCATCGGCTTAGCTTCTGAGAAGCCTATCTACACAGAAGACGGCATTCGAAAGCCCGAGAAACCAACTTTTAATTCCCTCATGTTTCCCTACATCCAAGGTGTTCTCGCCTTTGATACTCCTTATCTTGGCATATCTCCTGGTGTGGTAGCTCACGGTGCAGAGGATCAGTACCAAAACGCTGCACAGGCTGTAGGTGCAATCTCGCAGCTGAGCGGCCTCGGAGCGTCACTCTGGGGCGCCAAAACAGCAGGCTCCCCTTCAACATCGCCCGCTCCCCCGAAGATAGCTGGAGCGCTGCCAGCTCCCTCCGCATCTGGGGGCAATTCATGGCAAAAATGGGGCAAAATGGCTATGTACGCTGGCGCAGCTGGAGCGGTAGCAGCTGGAGGTGCTGCAGCATGGATGAAACGCGACCAACTGGGTGAAGGTTGGTCTTGGGCGTCGTCGCATCTCGAATTCGTGGGATGCCTTGCCAGAGGAGAAGAACTGCGCAAACGAGTGGCGTGTCTTCTTCAGTTGCGAGAAGAGTTAGACGTGGGTTTCGCCAACATATACACTCGTCTTGGTAAAGCAGCGCCGTCGAAGCAGATTAACGTCGTTGGTACCGTATTGGGGCAGGACAGGACATTCTGCAATCTTCCCAAAAAGCAGCCCGGAGGGGTGTGGATGGAAGCCATCAACAACAAGGCAACGGACGAGGCTGGAGCACATATGAGTAAGTCAAGCCGCTCGAGAGTCAATCGTTATACTGAGACTGTTTCCAGATATGTTTACGCCGAGAGAAAATCCCGGGTACAACAAACTGGCACAGGATGCCACTGAAGTGATTCGTGGCTGGTTACAGAACGGATGGTATGAGACGAGTGCTGAAGAACCACTCCTGTTGGAAGATGCACCATTGACTGGGGACGGCCTTTCGCCCGAGACTCCACAGGTCGAAAAAACTGTTTAACCTGCTGGATTTCTGTTTGTTTAGTTAGATATATCTACCCCTAGACTATATATGAATCGCATCGAGATAGTTCTTGGTTCCCCAAAGTCTTCTAGTTGTATGCTATTCAATGGCATTCTTCTCTCCTCTTTTCTTTACCGTTATTGAGCCTTCTGACCCTGGGCTTTCAGATTTCGCATGACCTTGCGCCTCTGGCTCATCAAATGTGTATACAAGACATAAGATCCTATGCAAAGTTAGGGTTACAGTCGCACACTTAGTTTCTTTTAGCTTACCAGGAACATAGATAACCAAGATGGCGTAAAGCGCCCACTTATAGAGCTCGTTAATGTTGCCCGCAGGTTCAGTGGCGAACCAGATGAGGATGCATTCACTGAAGATACCAATGGGGTAGAGCACAAAGAAAGTATTATAACGCAACCAAGTAAGAAACCTGGGCTGGTAGCCGAACAGCGAGAGAGCGAAGAAGGAATAGCGGATAATCTCGGTGACGGACCAAGCGATGAGCATGGACGAATAAAAGGGCGAAAGGGCGAGGAAGGGGAAGACGTCGACGATGGCCCAGACGAGCAGGAAACGCGAGGCGACCTGCATAAGAGTGGTCATAAAGGAAGCGCGAACGACGCCTGTAGGGGAAATTTTATGTTAATATATACTACAGTGCAATGTCAAGAAGCAGGGGGATCATACCAAGCATCGAATGCAGCACCTCCAACCCAGCCAAAGTCTGTGTCCATTTTGTATATTGGCCAATATTAGGATAGACGTACTCAGGCCCGTAGGCACTGGCAAGCATGGCGGTGCGGCCGAGCACAACAGACCATTGCACAGCTGAGATGAAGTTGTAGAAGATCAGATAGGCCTTGTTTGCTGTTGAAGCCTCCTGTTTCAGGGGTCGTTTTGCGGCCGCAGTATTGGAGTCCATTGCTGCTAAGATCTGAGAGCCGGGAACTTCAAAATCGAGCAGTAGACTATAGTTGGATCGAATGAGTGACCGCGAGTCAAAGGCAAAGTTGGAGCCTCGCGTTAGTGTGAGTGTTGACGATGGAAAACAGATGTTGAGGGTGCCATTTAATAAAGAAACCTCGAATTTCTTTATTAGGTTTAGCGCCTCGGTGTTCAGTGTTTTTGGTGGGGATCGCGAGTTGCCTAACCCACTCTGGCCACTGCAATCCAGATTCACATACTAACGAATATCTACTTATATTATCTACATCTCTAGGTGCTCTCTATGAGACAACATTTTCACAATACTTCACCTCGTTGCTCTGGGGTAAAAAAATTCTTCTTTGATCATAATTTGGCTAGTCTCGTACTAATACTACGCCATTTGAATGCAGAGGTACGGTACTCAAAGAGCGAGGTCTGTGTTCACTGACCATGATGTTCTCAACAAAGCCGACTCTCAATACGTCGCAGTCAGTCTCTGGACCAAGTAATCACCACTATTGATACCTTCATACTTCTTATCTTTCTCCGTACTGAACGTCCCCGGAATCGCCTCAATATAGCTTTTGAAGTTGGGGTTACAAAAGTATCTGCCACCAAGTTAGTCTGACAACGCCATAGTAAAACACTACTATACTCACGCAATGCTGTATCGAGGTGGGTAAGACTCAGCTTGCTTCTGCGGTGGCTCAACAACTCTATGGATAGTGCTCTTGATGGTGTCGTTACTCCATCTCGCAAGCAAGTCGCCGGCGTTAACGACGACTGTGCCTTCGATTGGTGTCGCATCGACAAATTGTCCTGTTGGACTCTTGACTTGGAGCCCCCCTCGAGCATCTTGGAAGAGAAGAGTGATGGATCCATAGTCCTATTCTGGGGTCAGGGTGAAACTTGTAGGATCAGAAGAACTTACGCTATGTGCACCAGCTCGAACTGTGCCTGGCTTCGTTTTGAAGATACTGGACTCAACGGCTGGATAATGCAATAGCCGCAGCGTATTGTCTCCGACGTCGACAAAGGAGTCAAAGAATCTATCATCGAGCCCCATTCCAACAGCAATAGCTTTCATGACCTCCACGTGCAGTTGGCGGCACTTCTCAAAGAATCCAAGCATATCCTTTCGAAACCCAACAAGGTCGCCGGTTTCTTCGAGCCATCTATTCGGACGTCCAGGCTCATCTTCACGGCCAATCTCAAGACTCTCTTTCAAGTCCGGCAAAGCAGCACGCACTTTCTCAACCTCCTGAATATCCTTGAGCTGACTGACTTTCTCGCGTCCAGGGGCTGAATAGCCTCGGTTTGCCTCTGGAGTCGTCCAGACTACCTCCATCTTCTTCTCCAGGGGTTCATTGAAGAAGCGGGCTGATAGATCAAATGCATGCTGTAAGTCTTTGGGAAGGATGGGATGGTTTTTGAGATAGATGAATCCAGCTGTTTTGAAACCGTCAAGAATGGCACTGGCCGTTTCATTACGCTCCACAGGATTTCCGCTGAGGAAGCGTGAGAAGTCAATGAGCTTGAAACAGGAGAAGCTTAGTTGGTAAGAGTTACAGTCTGCTGGGCATTGGATTACTGACGGGAATTGATAGACCCTCCTTGCTCACAGCTAAACCCGAGGCCATGGCGATAGTACTCGTAGAGGGAATACAGTCGACAAGAAAAATGAATGGAAAGGAACTGCAGTATTTCAAAACAGGTTGCAAAGAAAAATGAGACGTGAGGGATGTCTTTACATTTGCTGGCATCTGCTAGCTACATATACATAAGCACAACACCTCGAATACAGGTCGATAAGCGTGACGGCACATTCCTCGACTTGGCAATTAGAAACGAAAGAGGCTTACCGGCGACCGGCGGCCAACGCCTAACCCCTCAACGGTTACTGATAAGCAGGTGATAGGCCATCGCAAGGTTACGGTGATAACAGCCATGCGGGGTTGGTATCGGTCTCAATCGCTCCCCAGTAGCATCTTATGCGTGTCTCTCAACTTGGGTAACCCGATTTGTTGATCTGCAACGTTGCTGCGGCTTGGCCCGCAAGAGCTGATAGTGAGTGTGTGCTGGATGTACCTCATCCAGACATTCTAGCTTGCTTCCCTACTCACTCGAAGCTTTGTCCAATTTCCAATCTCACACTTCCACCATTGCCTCTTCTCAGTAGCTGAAACACCATGTCGTCCTCTTCTTCCCGCGTGGTAGACATACACACACACATGTACCCTCCCTCATATATCCAAATCCTGGAATCGCGTTCCCAAATCCCCCTCGTCCGCAAGTTTTCTCAAGCACCTGATCCAAGACTCATCCTTCTGGAGGCTGAGGTCAAAGCATTGGAAGAAGCAACACAAAACCCTGAGGCAAAACCACCTGGGCGGCCTCTTACATCGCACTATGCATCACTTGCGCAAAAGTTGCACTTCATGGATACGCACAGGATTGATATATCTGTCATATCCCTAGCAAACCCGTGGCTAGACTTTCTAAGCCCTTCAGAGTCCGGCGCAGTCGCGCAGTCCGTCAATGAAGAATTCTCGCGCATGTGCAGCGATAACACTGGAAGACTCTTTTTCTTCGGAACACTTCCTTTGACAGCAGCTCTCGAGACTGTCCTCGCCTCTATAGAACATCTTCGGATCCTCAGATACTGTCGCGGGGTCATTCTGGGCACTTCAGGGCTCGGGAAAGGCCTAGACGACCCTGATCTTCTCCCCATCTTCGAGGCTCTCGCAACAACAGGACTGACTGTTTTCCTGCATCCTCACTACGGTCTCCCGAATGATGTCTGGGGACCTCGAGCGAGCGCCGAATACGGGCATGTGCTTCCCTTAGCCCTCGGTTTCCCGATGGAGACAACAATCGCTGTCGCCAGGATGTACTTGGCTGGCGTTTTCGACAAAGTCCCAGAACTGCGCATGATCCTCGCCCATAGTGGTGGAACCCTGCCTTTCCTTGCTGGCAGGATCGAAAGCTGCATCATGCATGACGGGCAGCTGCTTCGTGAAGGCAAGCTTACCAAGGGCCGCCGAACAGTGTGGGAGGTGTTGAGGGAGCAGGTTTATCTTGATGCTGTTATTTACTCGGAAGTTGGGCTCAAGGCGGCTGTTCAAGCTAGCGGTGCTGATAGGCTTATGTTTGGCACAGATCACCCCTTCTTTCCACCACTTTCGACTGATGAACAGGGTGAATGGGAGAGCGTGAGCCTGAATGCGGAGGCCGTTGCTCTTGCAGTGGGGCAAGACACGGGGGATTTCAAGAACGTTATGGGGATGAACGCTGTCAAAATATTGCGGCTCGACGCTGAATCGTGATTCTAAGGGATATATTAGCGTGAGATAAAACACTCCGTATAGACATAGCTACCAACCTTATTCCGTATCCTTTCTCTAAAAGACTTTTACGAAACAGATGTATGCTCCGCAAATCGAACTTCAGCCTGGTGTATCCTCGTTTTTGCATTAAGTAAACCTTGCTCCGCTTGTTGGCACTCTTCAGGGGTCCCTTCTTTCTGCCGTAAGTTCCTGACTGCCTGAACCGCGCGGAGCTTGTCGCAAACAAGCTCCCAGTAAAACTTTTGTTCAGTACCGAAGTCAACCGGGAAGTCGCCTGGTACATCCATGACACCATTGATTGGTCCAGGTGCAGGCTTGCCGTCTGAAGCCTCCGCGGCCCTTCGTGACTTGCGCAGAAACTTCTCTCTCGCCTCGTCCTGTTTCTTCTTCTCTTTCTTGTCCTTCAGTCGTCGGCGTGCTTCCGCAAGGTCTTCGACTTCTTGCGCAGCAGCGGCTTGGCGCCTTTCCTCTTCCTCGCGCATGCGCCTCTGTTCAACCAATCGTGACCTCTCCTTCTCGATCTCTTGTTTCTCCCGCTGCTCCTTTTCCGCTCTCTGTACCTTCCAAGCATTCTCTCGCGCCTCGAGGTCGTCAACAAAAGCCTTTCGCTGCTTGTCCATGGTCTCGCGCTCTTGTTTTCGTAGCAGGACAGCCTTGATGGCGCCGTCGTAAGCGCCGCGCGCCCCTGGCTCGGATAGGATGTCGCGGGCGCGTTCGAAAAGCTGCCATTTTTCCGCATCGAAATTGTCGCCTGCTTTGTCGGGATGGTATTTCAGAGATCGCTTGCGCCACGCGCGATGGATGTCTTCCTTGGGTGTCAGGGCATCGATGCCAAGGAGTTCATAAAGATCTACATCTTTGGAGGCATATTCTTGAGCGAATTGCAGCAAATCGGCGGCTTTTGTGTCAGACATATTGGAGTCTGCTGGATCATATGTTGCTCGTAAATAACTGTTCGAGTGTGGAGAAAGGCAGAAGCTTTTAGACAATAGGCAGGCTTGGTTGAAGAATCACGAAAGCACGTGACCTCAGAGCCATTAAGCCTTTGAGATGGAACTGTATTTGATAAAAGACTATTAAGATGGTTGAAAATCTTATGTCTCCAACAATTCACTTATTATGATCGACTTTCCAAATGCGAGGCGTTGGCGCCTCGTATGGCCCGAAACATATACTCATCATAAACGCCAGAAGACTTAATAGGGTCTTAGAACAAGGTGAGAAGACAAAATCTTCAGAAAGCATGTTAAACTCATCAGAAGATATCATAAAGCAATGTAATATTATCTAAGTCTTTTTTACCCCTTAGGACTGTAGTCAGAAGTTTTCTGCCACCTCCTGCTCATCAAGCCAGAGCCTTCAACTATTTATTGTGTCAGCAAAATGATATACATTCGGTGATCCTGCTGACAAGTTGAGTAAGTATCGCTCATAGGGTCCTAAAGGCTCTTCAACCATTATGCGTTGTCTTGCCTCTTTGGGGCCATCATTCTCGTTGCCGACGTATTCCCAAACCCATCGCCCCTTCGACCAATCGTTAGGATGGCCCATATGATCTTTTCCACCGTTCGGACACCAACCAGGCTGGAATGGAACTGGATCGGTATATTTCTCCCGCGTTCGTTTGAGTTTCCAGTTACTGAGTAAAGCTGGGCAGTCCCAGACGTGGTCATCATTCAAGCCGAGGCCTTTGCAGACAAGCCTGATTCGTACGGAGCTGTGTATTCGCTCGTTTGTATCAAGAAGGTATCTTGACTTATCGCATTTCGATTGGCGGTCAGTTGGCCTATACAGACCTGGTGTACGAACTGTTTGGCCAGAGAGTTTGTAGAGGAGACCTGGAGCTTTACTTATTGTCCCAAGCCCCCAAGGTCTAAATGGGCGGTTGTTCTCGTAGATTGGGTTGATTGCCCACTGGCGTTTCTTTGTCTTTTCTCTCCTCTTCCTCGACTTTATGCTGAGTTTTGAGGGGGTTTTGTGGTAGAATTTGAAGTTCTGGAAGAAGCATCGTTCTAGTGCAGGGAGGTCGAACTCAACCCCAATTGAAGCCAGTTGGTCCATCATCCCTATTTCGAAGTCAGTGTCTAAGTACAAGGTTGTTGAGCATAAGCTATATGGAATCCTCACATGCAAGTGTGATGTTTGACATGCCCTGGTCTTCCCATCCGCCACCACAGTTACCATGATTCCCAGGAAACCATACCTGCCTGAGATCCGTTGTGTATTTGTTCTCCGGGAGCCTCTCCCAGACTGCTGGTGTGAAAGGGGGTCTTGTTTCATCCAGGGCGAGGGCCTGGAACGCATGTTCGATTCTATCTGACAGATTTGTGTCATGCCACTTAAACGTAAGAAGCTGGTCAGCAACCCGAGTTCTTGAAGATTTGGAGGTGAGACTTATTCATCATTGTCGGCACGAATTCCCAGTTTCTCCAACCATAAGACTCTAGGAATTCCGAGGCTACCCACGGTATCCCAGACGCCCACTGCTTTGATGGTGATGATGTCGCCTTCTCCTTCACTCCGCCTCACACGAGTGTACCCGAGTTGCTCCAAGCGAGCCCTGTAAACGTCTGCAGCGTCCTTACCTTTGGGTTTATTGGGGAACGGAATGTTAGGGAATGGATCTTCATAATCATCGTCCATCCAATGCTGCATATCTTTGAAGATAGGGTAGAAAAACTCAACACCCTCCCGTGTGAGTAGGCCTAGATTGCCAATCATGCCTGCCACAGAACGGACTGTGAAAGCACCTCGGGAGAAACCAACGAGTATTATTTCATCGCCATCCATATAGTTAGAACATAAAAACGAATATGTTTCCCGCATACGCTAGAAGAAATGGTCAGCCAACATCCTTCATTCTGATGCTCCGACACCCTCACCTCTGCGAGTCCCATACCAAAAGCACCGCCAGTAATACTATCGAGTACATTGCTACCTGTACCAACACCTGACTCATAGTTGACAACTTGAAGCTTGCCATCGCTGCACCTCTTCTCAAAGCAACGGGATATTCGAGTAACGTTGGAAGGTATCTGAAGAGAACCTTCTTTTCTTAGCAAGCCAGCTTCTTCGTAGCCATTGTCACTATCCATCCAGGTGCCATCGCAACAAGCGATTAACCGCTTGATGGTCTTAGGGGCAGTTTCTGTCGCCATCGTAGAGATACAACCGCCCGTGGGACGTGTGTTTCAGACGCCAAGAAAATAATGAGAGAAGGTATTCGTTAACCGATGGTTACGATGCAGAAGTTCAGTGCGGCAGCTTCGACTATTAAATAAGCCCAGAACGGCAGAAAACAATGAAGAAGGTTGAAGACTCATAAATGCATCGCCGAGCCGTCAAATGTCGGCTCCTGAGAACTTTACCATCCATGAGATAAATTAAGCGACAGGCCAAGGCTATCCCCGGTCTCTAACCACAGGGCTGAGGCTCGCGAGATTACATAGTGTGCAGTCAGACGACGATCCAAGGGTTAGTTTCAATCTTCCTGTATGTAAGCCAAGGTCGCAACAAAAGTACTTAATTAGAATGTCGCTGGTTTAATTCAATTGCAAGACTAATCAGAATCCGCAAATGGGCTCTTGCAACCCAGCCCTTGTTGTACGGAGATATCCATGGCACACAGTTGGTTGGGGTCCGCAGCAATGCAAGCTGTTGCTTGCTGCCTGTTTACCTGCTAAAGAGGGCAAACACAGCGACTTGAACTCCTTGTCCAACAAGATACCGACCCACCTAATGCGTAAGGGCTAATTTGCTACGTATTTCAGTGATCAACTTCGCGATGATCTTGTCCCTGAGTCTATCAGACTAGCCCAGGTGAGCCTTTTCACTGGCTAATGTAACCTCAGTCCTTACTCTTGTTGGTCAGCATTCTCAGATACATTCGTTCAGTTTTCGCTCCAACTCGAATTCTGTGCATAGCCACAGCGCCCTGAAAGAAAATCTATAGGCTTAAAGTGCGGTGGTCAATTCAAGGACTCATGACTGGTGGCAGTGTGAGCTTGCGCCATGCGTCACAACTTTGTTTTTACTCACTTATATTGGGACAAGGAATCATCGTCCTACACGGGCCAATAGATTCACTCCAAAGTGAACTCACCTCTGAAGGATATCATAGAATACCTTCCAACGGATTGTTTCGGCCGTTGCCTTGTCCAGGAAACATAATCAGGAGGATCGCATAATCTGGTTATTCCGCCGTACTACTGTAATAATATGATACTGTCATGGACCATCTTTTCATGGCACGGTGTAACCACTGACAAGGGCTCTGTCTCAAGAACAAAGCACAGTTTGGCGATGATTGAGGAAGAAGCTTAGTGAATGTATTCAGATCTGTCTCTGAGACACATAAGTATTGTATTTATACAGTATTTTACAGCACAACTTCATTTTTACTGCTCTACTTTTCATTTCTCTGATTCTCAGCATCAAGCCCTTCTCTCAACCACTCAGGCACAAAAGCCTTAACCTTTACTCTATTGCGGCTTTCCTCCTCGCCCCAATCTAGGACAAACTCGTCCTCGGGGTTGAAAGCCCCCGACGCCGCATCTCCCGGCAGTGTCACATCAGTCATGATCTCGAGGCGGCACAGCCCGAGCCCAATGTTTCCCACACCCTTGAGCCACTTGCCGGCGCTTCGACCTCTTTTCTCAAATCGCCCGATGCTTGTGTCTCGTGGTATCATGTCTGCGGTCACACTCTCGAGAGAAGACGTTGTATCGTCTGCGCGATACTGAAGTGTTGTCGGCGGTGCATGCTCCTTTTCGTAGACTACACAGGGCAGAATTCGTTTGCGAACTACACCACGATGTCTAGTGCGGATTGTAAGTTCCTGACCAACATAGCAGCCTTTGTGGAAATCGATTCCTTTCATAATATCCATGTTCGTTTCCTGAGGAAGAGCATGCTCTCGAGATATCTCATCTTGACCTTCGGGAATACCATTTAGGTATCTTCGTATTGTATAAGCTTCCTGAGTGCTTGGTTCGAGATCGATCTGGGGAGGGTGCTGATCCAGTTGCAGTAGCCGATATCCCAGGCCGGGGGCTCTTGGATCCTGAAGAGAAAAGTTGGCCGACTTGACGATTGAGCTAGAGTTCGCAGAATTTGAGTCATCCCACGCATGCCAAACCGTTGCCTCATCATTTTCCAATAAGCGAACGGCTAGCTTTGCTCTGAGCTTGTAACGCTTAATATGTTTCGCGAGCGTTGACGCTTGGTCTGCATCAACTTCAATCAGATACCCTGGCTCCTCGGCCGAAGCTCCCGAAGTATTGTGATTTGGGTAGATGAACACATCGTAGAGTACTCTGCCGGTCGCAGTCAAAAAAGCGGCATAGAACCCATCATTCCTCGGTTTTCCGTCCTTCGCGGTCACGTTGGCAGTCACAATTCCCTGCAGAAACTTTGCTGAGTCTGGGCCGGTGACGGATATGAGCCTTCGTGAAGTCAATGATGTGTATCCGGAAAGAGGCGGTGGGGGGGGAGAAAGCGAAGTCGCGTATTGGCGCCGTTGCAGCCGGTAAGTACGGCATGTGAGGCCCGGAGAAAGATCGTGAGCGAGGGCTCGCCTCGGGAGAAGTCGCATGATAGCAAGTGTGCGGTTTTATCAAGACGTCGACATGTTTTACACTGAAAAGGCAATTGATTTGATTTGCGAAAAGCTACACAATGACGTACTGACAACGCTTGGTCCGTGCATTTGGCTCGCTCACGGACTTCGGACTTTGGCAATCCACGAGAACAAGATCGACATTCAAATTCCCCGTCCGAAGTTTATTATGCGGAGGAGCTTACTGCTTATCCTTATTCCCGAGCTTCAGTCGGGATGGTGTCTTTAGACATGATTAATAACTAATGGCTCTCGACAAATATCGTGGCTGTATCGTCGGAGCGGTCAGCATTAGCCGTGAGCAACTTATGTGGTCAGCAATATTTACAGAACCCTGAGATCTGCAATGGAATTAACAGCCAAGAGATGGTGCTTAGACGATGCTCTTGTTCAAAACATATCATAAATGCTAGCCCGTTGACTGGCTGGCCTCATACTCATACCGAGGTGTTTCCCAGCAGGTCAGCAGCTCACCCTCAAGACTGGCAATAGATAACATTCAAGTAGTGTGCTGTTGATCAGCAGACCCCTATGTTAGACTCAGCATTAACTAGTAAAGCTTATCAAACCCGCCTGGTTTGCTCCCGCAGTCCCAATAACAGAAGGTCTATTACCTAGGTAGATAGGTGTTTCGGCATGAGATGAAGTCTATCTCGGTCACACAGGCCACTTCCCCGGACTCGTCTAAACCCCAGTGGCCTGACACCTGAAAAACCAATGAGACGCGGTACTGATGTCCGATTTCCGGCCCGGGATTGCTCGGAGAGGAAAGCGGAAAGATGTGGGTCATTATCAGGTCCTGTGACCGACCAACGCCGGCCGATACGACGCCGTGGCTCCAATAATGTCCGTATCAGACCTTGTGTGAATTTTATCGATAGGTGGGCTAGTCTGGCTTGCGCAAAGAGTTACAGATTTGATACAGAGAACGCGCAATATAGACCCAGAAAACGCATAATGTTCCATGAAGAATCTATGTGTTGAATAATTGCGTGTATGTGACGAGTTCACCATTCTGTCATACGATTCTTGCATTCTGATGCTGAGTATTGTAGCATACGCATATGCGTAACGAGCGATAATGAGCGATAAGCAGTGGACAGGGCCTATCTGGTCTTATCAATCTCATGATCTGTGATCTTCCATCGAACCCCGGTTTCCCCCCAAACTCCTTCTAGAGATCGACTTTTAGCTCAACGGACAATGCTTCCGAACACGAAGGCTCAAGCTTCTCAGCTACGTGGTTATTGTGAAGAAGACCGTGCATAATCATACATAATGCCATGGCAAACAGTCCAGACACTTCGCTTAAGCATGAAGCAGTCAATTCTCCTTTACCGCCTCTATCAAGCCAGTAAGAGGCTAGCTAGGCTCATTCATTCGCAAACGGAGTCGATAAAGGTACATAGTACGTGCTTAAAACCTTACTCCTGGACAATGTCCTGTCCAGTGCTGTCCTGCCAGGTCAGCCGTCGGTGAGAGGCCCAGAAGCGGTCAGCTCAGCTTGCTTGAGCAAGACACGCCCTGGGCCCTTGCATGGTGAATGGTATGTACCTGAGATTATGGGGCCGCGAGCCTCTCGGCTAAGAAAGCCAAGAAGGCAACGAGAGGATATTAGTGGGTAACGAGATCGAGTGGCCGGGAAACGTGTTCATGAATTTAAGGAATAAGAAAGAAAACTCGCGCCCCTTCTTTCCCAGGTCCGCCTCATCGTGATCCATCGGACAGGAGAATTCATATTGGGTGTTTTGTCTCTGCCTAAAGTAAGTAATGGAGCCCTGACCCGGCAGTACGTATGTAAGGCTTTAAAGAATTGGACTCCAAAGCGGAGACGACCCGCGCACGCAAATTTTGTGCATGGTTCTATCCTTGTTCACGATTGAGTTGTCTATGTCGACGTTTCGTAAAATATTTGAAAAGTCTGAAGAAGACCACCACCTGTGGAACGCTGGATCCAGTTGGACCCATTTGAGGCTCGATGCGGCGATGGCTGGTGGGGGATGATTAAAAACTACTGTTAGTGGAAGATCCAAGCATAAAAAGATTGTAATATTGGGCATTGAATGACTCCTCAGGGATGTTTTGATAGTTCCGCCAAGCCTGTATTCGTAAGTCCTTCTTCTTCAGTCAAGGGATGGAAATGGCGGGCGGGCTATGCGGCCTGGGCGGTTTCGTCCGTCTGTAATTTTTGCCTGGGTCTCTTCTTTTCTTTTTGTTGTCATCACAGACATGCTCCTGCGCCCTGGCGTCGTCGTTTCCAGCCATCGGGGTTTTGTAATGTCCGCTGATGGTCATTGTCATGATTGATGTCAAACGAGTCTTTCTTCGACTAACTAGCTAAGGTAGGTACTGCGATGTCGCTGACATAACAAAAATAGAGAATTGAATGTCTCCGCTGACAAACCTCGACCGTTATAGACGCCCTAATGTGTACAGTTCATGTATCGTGATTCGGTATCACAAACCCTGATGGTTGGGACGTCAAGGTCTTTGATGATGGGCGGGCCTGGCTGATGAATCATTCACCGCAATCGAAGGGGGAAAATCTATAGAGCAAAAGGGGTGTGCATTGGAGGAGTCGGTGTAGCACTGCCAAGATTCCGCACGCCCTTGACGGGTCTCACGGGCACCGCCTGTTGGTCAAAAGACACCCCGATCGGACTTGGGCTTGCGACCGATCCCGATACTCTCAGTTATCACGAAATTTTTACCGCTGATAAGGATATCGACCGGCGAGCATGGCGTCAACGCCGGTTACCATTCATGATAGCCGGCTGCTGACCGAGGCATCGTATAGCAGCATGGTTCACAATTTGCAAGGAGATTCAAGAATGATAAAATAGTTTGCAATGTTTTTTCTTATTTATTTTTTGGGCTAATGAAAGCCTCTTTTGCTGAGCTATCTACCATTGGGGCGAAGCCTATCGAAGGCTGCCACTCAACCGTATGTCGGGAGCGGACCCAATCATGATAATATCCAATTCCCATCTGTCTGGTACAGTCCCTTCTTTGTCCTTCGTAGAGTGGTGAAATCCTTCTTTGTAATAACACAATGAAAATCCGTGAAAGTCATATGCTTTGTAACTAAAAGAAAATGCAAAAATGCTTTTTGTTGTATCCAAATCCGTGTGGTATCCCTTTGTATAGTAAACGCCATGCAATGCCGCCATCGCTTTGTACATGAAACAAGTCGCTAAAATCACAAATCAATCACCGAATGAGTTCCCGCTTAGTAGACCGAGATGGCAGACACAAGCCTCGCAGGGTTTCGAGGTGGCAGGTAGTACTCCTCATCGTAGAGTGAATTGGATTCTTGTTCTTGTTGCGACTGCTCCTTGACATCCTTCTCATCGAAGGTGAGGATGGACTGAGGTGGCGATGGGGGCATCGAGTCATCATCAGATGAATCTGAGTCGTGGTCGACAAGCTCGGGTGGTGAGTTTGAGTGAGATGGTGTTCGAACAAGCTCTAGCTGAGCATAGTCCTCCTCAAGATCATCCTCCTCCATGTCTTCGTCGAGCTCGATATGTGTGATTCGTGGGCTCATGGGCTTGATGGGAAGAGAAGTATTGGCCATCTCAACGTCGTCATCCTCTGAATCGTAGTCGTCGGAATCCGAAGAGTCTGAGTCGTAGTCATCCTCATCCTCTTCTTCGACAATGTTGTCGGCCCACTGCACCCTTCGTTCTTGCTGGGCATTGGTTGCTCCTCGTACAGATTGGTTGAACCATCGTTCTTGTTCTCGCTCAGCATCGGCAAGCTCGAGCATCAGAGAATCGAGGAGGTTGGCGTGACCGACAAGCAGTCGGAGGTCATGATCGGGCTGAGCAGCCTCACGCGAGAGCTTGGCTCGGGCCTTGTGGGCGAGGTAGTAAGTTTGTGTGATAGACATGTTCTTCTTGAGCGTGGACTGTCGGAGAGAAGAAGTCTTGGAGGCAGTTGGCCTATGAATAGAAGTGGTTGTTGTTGTTGTAGTCGACATGTTGAAAAGAGGACCCAGATAAGGTAGGGGTCTTTGTCCTAAGTATATAATGGCGGCAGTTTGATGTTGTGAGTCAAGGCAGCGATCCCGATTGCGGCAGGCTTGAAGTTAGCGGCAGGGATGTCGGCTGTGGTGACAATGACTTGTGGGATTAGGTGATAAGGTGCTAGTCGAGTCCGTGGGTTTGTCTGAGACGACTGTGGAGATAGTTGACCTTGATAGAAGTTTTTGAGGTTGATTAGTAGTTGTTGTGATGATGCTGTGTTTATCTGATTGATGTTGTGAAAGAGATGGATCTTGGAACGGGGGGAATCCGAATCTTTTAACTCCAGTGATCCTTTACGGACTTTTCATGTTGTCTCACGGGTGTGGCATGGGATTATGAGTTATGCCCGACACGCCGCTAAGCGGACTTTGCGCACGCGGACCCGAGGAGTGCGAGAAATGTCCACAGTCCCCATTGCAAAGCAAGGGCCAAGGTTCGAAGGGTGTGTGGCTTAGTGATGATTGACATGGATATGGGTGTGTGTGGACGGATGACTCTTGAACACCGCGAAGCCGCGAAAGCTTAGAAAGATCCACCCAAAAGGCTCTCACGGCACATCGATTTGCACATGGCCCCTGTACCTTTCTGTCTTTTACTGGATGACATGACTGACACGACACGTCGCTTCTATCCGGCAGCGAAACATCCCCGTCCGCGGCCCCGATGTAGCGGGCGGACGTTACGGAAGTCCATGTCAATCCTCGGGCTTGGGTACCTCAGCCAGGCCGCTACTTGACGGCCCCGGCGCAGGTACCTCCTGTATTATGTGTACCCGAACTGGGCAGGCGGAGGTTCACTGCCCTGGATTCTTCCGTGCCATGTCCCTGAATACTTTGTTAGAGTTATCACAGCGACTGCATCTTCCGGCTTCCAGTACCAATCTCAGTCTTACTGGCAGTCCTACACGGTAGCAACTGTAATCCTCTCCTCAATGGCGCAACAAACCCATTACTTTCACCATAACTCAGATCGAAACATGCTCAACTGTAAGGTAAGCACTGCCAGCACACGCATCGAGTCGCAATTTCACACAGGGCTGGCGTGGGCGATTCATAATCGTAGGCTGGTTTTCGAGGTCCGTAAGCAGCCTGCAAATGTGTGTTTGATTAGAAACCCGGTGCCATTAGCGTTGACTCTTCAGCCTACCACAGTCGTTAATCTGACCATGTCTGTCTAGCTCCGCTAGGACCACGACAAATCCGAGGATGGATTTACAAGCCTGCTCTTCAGGAACCTTACCTAAGGCAGATGCATTTCTCAGCATTGAGCGAACCTTATTCGTTCTTTGCGCCCTATCGGTGTCGCGATCATGTCTGACTCCGATACGGCGATGACTCTTGCTGCAGAATCGATTTCCTAGATAGGATAGGCAGAAATCGAGGTGTGATGCTGATTTACAAACGCTGCATGCTGGCTCAGCAACAACATACTGATACGGACGGGAATTTGTATTATCTCTATGCATCCATCATGACCAAATCCAAGACAA
Organism: Fusarium dlaminii; assembly: GCA_013186775.1. Lineage (NCBI taxonomy): Eukaryota > Fungi > Ascomycota > Sordariomycetes > Hypocreales > Nectriaceae > Fusarium > Fusarium dlaminii. The sequence continues at coordinate 112,874 of JAAOAL010000045.1, read as the reverse complement.
CATTTTGCATCCCGTGCCTCCCTCCAAAGTTAAGTTCCCGTCGCAATGATAGGGAGAATGACCTACATACTTTCCAGTGCCCCTATAGTGAATGCCCGCTGAGCCCCAGTTCAATTTGATGCTTATGAACCGACGACTCACCAAAACCAAGTTCGTAACGGCTGTTTGAGTATGCTCCACGTCAATGTTGGCGAGTTTCACCTAGTGGCTGATTGATTAGTCCAGATTGCGTATTCCGCTTCCCATCGTGTACCCTGAGGCATAACTCCGCCTGACGTGCTTGTCGTCAGCAGTCAAGGGATCATAGGGCATACTGCGAAAGGGGGAGCTTGTTCCAGACAGCGAACGCAAGCGAAAGCGAGAGAGTATACCATGGTAGGGCATCGTTCAGTAACAACGCACGATGCTCACTGTGCCCGGGCCTGGCGCACTCCGTGGGGAGTATGTACGTCCTTGTCCACGTATCGCTGTAATCAATCGTAGGGCTGAGCTCAGTCGGCCGCCATCTAATCCATGCATGGATGTCGGCTTTGTTGTTAAAGACCGAATTACGGTATACGAGCCAATGATAGCCAGCAGACATGTCAATCACCACCGTTATGTTCAATGATAACGAGCAAGAAGTAATCCAAATCTCCACACAACCTGTGCTTCATGGTCACTTGATAAGCTTTTACCAGGCAACTCTGAATCTGTTCTCGCTTTTGTCGTTTGGAGATCTAAGTCAGCACCAACCTGTTGTATTGCTAGCAGGTTTGTGTATTATGATTGCCTATTTTCAAAAGTTAGGCAACTCTTTTCTCGCAGGTATTTCTCTGCCAAACACATCATAGATATTCCATAGGTAGGTGTAGGCAGTAGCTCTTATCCTTGCTGTGCGTATGCTCATGTGAAGTAAGCAAGTTTATTACATTTAATCCGAATATCCGTAAAGGCAGTCCTTTATTAGCTTTAATTCCCTGTTTTCTCGTTGCAACACTGTTACTCGGCTACACGGCTAGCCTCAAGACAGCCTCTTAATCGGTCCAAGATGATGCCGAGTTAGAAGAAGCCATGTTATTGCCGGACTAGGCCGGCCTATCCTGAATCCCGAGGTCGCCGACTACTAACCGTCCGTGACTGTCCGCTGGGCGGTCTAACGACGGGATTGACAAGAGTCACAGATTTTCCAAACTCCGCTTTTTATGGAAATATTTTTCGTTCTTTTTCGCTTCCATCGCCGAAAGAGGCTCCACGATGGGTCGTACGGTGCCTCGCTAATCAAACATCAGCCAGCTCGGCGGTACTCAAATCGCGGGTTTAAAGAATGGGTCTCTGTTGGTGTCGGACAACTCCTTGGGGTGTTCATTGGATGCAGATTTCTTCGATTCATGTTCCACTGGAAGTTCCAGCCATGGATGTGATGCAGGTTGGGAAATGATCTCAATACGTCCATCAACTCGGCTTCGGCCGATGTTCGAGGCATTTTCTTCTGTATGGATCCTGGTTTGGATGATTTGATATCATTTGACTCATCAAGCCTCAGAACAGGTGCAGCGTAACTCGTACTCAAAGGGGTTTAACACCGACTAAATTCCGCGTATTCCCATGCCAATGTGACACATCGCAACAGCTGCTGTAAATAACACAAGGCGCAGACTGTGCTTCACGCAGAGGACCATAATTGGCGAGAGCTCATCGGTCGTGTGCGGACCATTGACCGCTGGTCTGGTTAATGTTGTCCACAACGCAGTCAGCATCACAGCTTCGAAGGGCGGAGATTGCTGAGAGTAACGACCTCAGGCTCGAAGAAGCCCGCCAGCCAGCGCCCGTCTGAGGCTCAGGCTTTAGGCCCAGGGACATATGCGTTAGCGTGGAAGCTTTCCAGGCCCATGCCGAATTTGGCTCATTAAGCGGATGGTCCCTAATCTGCTTTGTCAGCCAATTCCACCGTCATCTTCTCGGCCGAGGTTGATCAGGGGTGTGTGCGTATCAGCGCTGAAAACCCTGCGAGACTGATTCCTAATCCGAGTATTGATAATATCATTGCTGAGTGAGAAGCTTCTACAACCTATGATGCATCCGTTTATTTGCTCTCCCTTGGTAGATCCAAGATTGTGAACCTTCTATATTTCAAATTATCTTGAAAACATGGTCGTGCGAGGGTATCTGCCGCGAAGTAAGGTTGGTTGAAGTTTTCTGTCCTTGTGACTGACTTTCTGGCGGACAATTTTCGCTTTCGGGTGCACGAAACATGCCGAGCCCACTTGCACACCCAGACAAGATCAAATCAGCGGGGGGATACTCACGACAATCTTTGCGCAGCTCACGGATTTCGTAGTGGCCGATCTACCGAGAACGTGGGGAAACAGACCAGGAACACGGTAGGCATGACTTCCAGTTCTCAATTTTTATTTTAAGAGAAGCAAAACCCCGGTGCTGGTGTTTACATACATCCTAGCCCCGAAGGATCCGTCGTCCACTGTCGCAGTTTTAGACAAACCCGTAAATTCCGATTTGCTTGACGATGGTATCATATGTATTGATTTGTGAGGTCTCATGAATTTATTCCTCAGACGACATTATTGACATATGTCGATGGTTCCTAACTCAGGTCCAGTGTTGGTGTTGAAGTCGATGACGTTAACGCTCGAATGCAGTTGAGCATGTCATTGACCCGCCAAGATTGATAGTCTAGATACAAAGCCCGGCGTCGTCAAGCTTAGGAACAACGCCACAAGTTACCTCGTCAGCGACAAATGTACTGTAATAGGTAGTAATACCACGCGATCTGGCGCTGTCGCATATCTTACCCGGGAGAGACTAACACATCGATCACACAATTCGCCTGACAGCAAAGCAATCGGAAAGGCAATTCTAGGACTTTGCCATCTGGCTTGGCTCAGGTTGTCCTAACCTACGTCACTCCGAAATATGCATTGATCGACGAAATTTCCCGATCAGCAAGTCCACTCTACTTACCACTGCACTGAAGATCGGATCGATAACAATGACGCAGGAGAGTAGTTCGATGTCAATTAGCATTTCCTGTAAGGCTATTCAGCGAGTCCGACCTGATATGCAAAGCTTGTGAGCAGAATCCCGGATAGACACGTTCGCAATTGAGGATAAAACGGCAATGGCGGGCAATTATTAGGAAAGTGGTGCGACATCGGCCATTTCCAGTCCGCTACGCTGGGATGTTGCGATGGCGGCACTCACAACAGAGATACACACACTTGATTTGGCCTAGGCGAGAAGCAGCCGATTCTACTCTGGTTTGCTGAGAATCATCACAAGCTCAACATATATTGTGGATGGCATTCGTCATCTTCTCGCAACTGGCGCGGATGATTAACAACATAATCTTACAGATTATATCGGCAATTCGTTCCAAGCTTCCATTTGAATTGGCCATTTCGTCTATTAGCTTTGGGAACTACAGCAAAAAAACATCAAATGCACGACTTAATATGTATCTATTGAGCATTGATGATTGAACTGGCGCCCACGTCGTTGCCAGACATAATTCTGCGTTTAAGAAGTTCAGGCATCTGCTTAAGACTTTGGTGTAAGGCAATTCTGTTAGACATGTGCCTATATAAACTTACATATATATTATATGCCCTTAATATAACTAAATAAGTGTGATGCTGGCCTACTATAGGGGCCTCACTGTTTAAGCCTCTGTATTGTTGAAAGTTAAAAGCTTGATGCCTCGTATAAGGCTGACGGCAAGGAAAAAAAAAAAAATAACTAAATAAGGGGCATATTAATATTATAGGAAATAATTAATAAAGACTATATCTTAATACTAAATAAATATTTTTAAAATATTTTCTTAGGTAGGAAGTTGGCGCTTACCTTTCGGTCAAATGGTAGAGGAACCTTATATACTGAAAATTTCCACCGTCGGCCGTGAGCCCCCATGGTGTAGTGGTTTATCACGCAGCTCTTATATGTCCAAGACTTCATGGAGGTATGCTGAGGTCGCGAGTTCAATCCTCGCTGGGGGCACCAATTTACTTTTTTGCACTTTTTTTGTGTGTCAATTGCGCATCAACGAACTTGATCGTGAATTCTATGCAAAGAGTTGACATGGGATACCTGGGTGTGCTTTTGGCATGGTTTTAAGCACGTGCAGGTCGGTGGAGCTCTGCCTGTTGCGCAAATGTCTACATGAGATGGATCATTAGCCTCTTGAAATCAATATTAAAAATACGCTTTTGTCTATCCATTTGATCCAGAGAATACAATGGGTTATTCCACTCGCAACTTTTGCTTTGTGCGCTTTCGCTTGCCACCGACTTCCCTCCCTTCCTCTACCTCCAATAAAGCCTCGCGTTTCTTCTCTGACACGATCTTGAGGGCATCGCGAACCACACGAGTCTCGAGATTGACGCCCTCTTCCTCCCAAGATTCCATATCACGGCCGACACGCTTCTCGATTGTCAGGGCCAGTTCCACGTCACGCTGGCCCACAAAGCTGACCGCCTCACCTTTGCGACCCGCACGGGCTGTACGACCGACTCGATGGATGTAGTCATCAGGGTCGCGTGGGAGATCGTAGTTGATAACAAGGCTGACTTCAGGAATATCCAAACCACGAGCGGCAACGTCAGTTGCTACAAGGATGCGCGCCGCTGAAGCGCGGAAACGAGCCAAGTTGTCGATTCGCTGTCTTTGGGGAAGTTTAGAGTGTAGAGAAGTGACTCGATGATCAAGCATTCGAAGAAGGTGGTGAAGGTAGTCGGCGGTCGAGGTTCGGTTGCAGAATAGGATGACAGTTTTGTCGACATTAGCTTCGGTGAGCAAAAAGACGTGGAGATAGTGCTCCTTATGAGTGACGGGTGTCTTGATATACATCTGTTTCAGCGTTGTAGGTATAGCCAATGTCTGCGTGTCAACCTCACACACAAATACTGGTTGCTTTCCAGGCTTGATTGGCATGTCCTTGAGAGCTCGAACTTCGGGAGTAATAGTAGCAGTAAACAGAAGCGTCTGTCTCTCGGTAGCTGGGGGAAGAACAGAGAGGCACTCTTCCACGTCAGGAAGCATACTGCCGGGTCCATTGGCGTTGAGAAGGCGATCAGCTTCATCAAGAACCACATATCGAACTCTCCTCAATCCACAAATGGTGTCCTCTCCGGAAGTTCGAATATGATCCGCGAGACGACCAGGGGTTGCAATTATCACATGCGGCCGCTTTCCGATCTCAATGGCCTGTGTGCGCATATCTGAGCCTCCTGTCACCAAGATCGCCTTGAGGCTCTGAGGAGAAGAGATGGCCTTGAACTGCTCAAAAATCTGCAGCGCTAGTTCTCTTGTTGGTGTTAAGACGATAGCAAAGATGGCAGTAGGATCCTCTGACCATTTCTGCAAGATAGGCACAGCGAATGCTACTGTTTTACCGGAACCTGTTCGACTACCACCGATACAATCCCTGCCTTTCAAGATCTCGGGAATACAGCCCTTTTGAATCCCCGTCGGCCGTTTAATAGCCATATTTGCTAGTGACTGTACCAGCCATGGTCGCACGTTGAGGGAAGAAAAGGTGGTATTTGGGTCGGTAGGAGCCTGAATCGAGTTCTTGGGTGTGATCAAGGCTTTAGTTTGAGTCTCCTTCTGGTCGACTTGAACGGTTCGCTTGATTCGAGATGGGACCTTGATAGTAGAAAGAACCCTCTTCAACTCGTTGTCTTCCTCATCCTCGTCTTCGATCTTGTCACCTTCAGTCTGGGGCACTTGTGTTGTCCTCCGGCGTTTTCGAGAAGTGGCGCTGTCGAGGTAGTCAGACTCGTCAGAGGATGAAGCGGCACCAGACAAGATTTCGTCGTCTGACGCAGCAGTCACCCGTTCGGGATCGGCAGGCGGCACCATGGTTCGGGCTTATAATAGCAGTAGTCAATTTGATCCTTTCATAGACCAACCTCCCAAGCTAAGGTAGGTATGCAAAGTTGGATCTCACTGGACTGGAAATTTTTGGCGGTGACAGGCGTCGCAAAATCGCGGGATGGGGACCCTTGATCCACTTTCGGCGCCACATGCAGACGGGCACCTAAACGCGCGCTTACAGCAATGGGGCATGCCACTAAAAAGGCGCTTTCAAAGGCTAACGATCCCTACGACGTTCACCTATAGCGAATAGACTGATGACTGATTCCATTGTTTTCATCTTGGATTATCTAGTTATGTACCAATTATGGGTAATCTTATAATTCCGATAATGATAGAAAACGTATTTGAAGCTGACACTCGTGCGCTTGTTTTGCATCACAAACCTGTAAGATCGCCTGTAATATCACAGGGTTCCTTTGACGAATGGGGAGACATGCCTGGGATGTGTTCAGCTGCGACGTAGCTAGGTGATGTGACAGTCATTGTGTCTCGCCATCTGATTGGGTTTGTAGTAGGGATTTTGTTTTGGTTGCCAATCGATTTCACAAACACGTCTGGGGTCCTGGTGTTATTCCAAATATCTAGCTCAGGGGCTTCCCAGGGTGGCATTTTGACTTGTCACCTAAGAATCAGTACATATGTTTTGTCTTACGACAACGATATTGCATATTACTCTCGAAAGCTTTACGAATTAGATGCTGACCGAGGGCTTGAAGGATCTCCTCATTCCTACCTAGCCTTGAATTGCGGTTGGACCACGTTGATATGGGACAAGCGCTTCCGATGCAACTGACCCATGATTGCGAATTAATAGCTCCACTACCTAGGCTTGATGCCATGAAGTACCGTAGCCTGACTCTGAATTTCGAAACGAGGATGTGGAGGTTAACTCGGCTCATCGGAATATGGATGAGACCAAGTCAAACTGCACTACTGTTGGTACACCGACGGTTGGGGGCCATAGCGAAAAAAACCTGAAATACTGCAGAGTGTGACGACGAGAATGACGATATGTGTGCAACCCAGCTATAAACTTGACCATGAGCTTATGGCTTTTAGGTGCCTGGATCCATTGTCTCTCAAAAGCCCATGTCCAATATTGATATTCATTATTTCACGATAGGTGCATTAAAAACCCCCGGCATGATAAACCGCAGATGAAAGAAGAAAGAGCCGAATCACACCAACAAGAGCTTGTAGATTCATCCCACCATTCATCCCACTGGCCGAACTGATGGCAACCCTTGGTTTTTATATCGGGCTGGCTTGGCTTGCTAGACTTCAGACCAGTCGCATTGGATGCGTGGTATCATAGTGTAAACATAGTCACATCTAGATAGGGAGATAGTCAGGTAACTGACCCTCCCTATCCCAATACACCTATCTACCTATAACTTAACTTAACTCGGTCTGTGTTGTGGTTGTAGCCCGTAAGAAGTAATCAAGCGCGTGTTGTATTGAGCAAGTTCCTAAACCACTTCAGGTGAGTTTGGCGAGAGTCTGAGACATATCTCAAAGCCACCAATACCTGGAAAGCCCGCCAGCTTCCCGTCCCTCCCCCTCAAGTCTACCTAAGGTTCCTAGGTAAGTAGGTACTAAGGCAAAATACGGGGCTAGGTAGCGCTCAATGCTTATGGAGTACTGGGAAGCCCAATCAATCACTCAACGCTCGTACCTCAGGTACAATATGTACTGTGTACTACCCCTAAGGGCTGTGCATCTTCCACTGAGCTCTAGGGGTCACAGATGCCCAAGCGCCCCGCCCTTCCTCGTCTCAGTGGCAGTCACAGTCACAAGCCCGCCCACCCAGACCCGATCCAATCAATGCATCTATGGTGGACGCCATTCCCAGCTTACACGTCCTCTTTTCTAGTTCTCGCCCTCACATATGATCTCACGTCCTTTCTCATCTTTTCCTCCTGCCGTTTCGGATTCACTCGACGACGTGTCGTTCGTTGCCACGCCTTTTTTTTTTCTTCTGGTCAGCTTAGGCCCTGTTTTGCGACGTTTTCTTGGGCATAACGACATTAGTATATTTATGAAGTCTACCTTACCTACTACCTCTAGTACTTACCTCTCTATACACCTAAACGCCGCCAACCATACTTTCCCCGCTCTTTTGCGTGGGCTGTTGCTACTCCTGCGGCTGCCTCACTTGGTTCTTTGACGACATTCGTACCTTTTTTACTCTCAACTAAGCAGTCGGCTTAACCGATTCCCAACATTCGCTATTGCTGCTATTGCCAAACACTCGACGTTGAATTAGTTGCATCCCGATATCCGTGTTCATACTTACGACGACGCTGGCCGCTCGACGACGCTTACTCCTCACATCCGACTACCACGATCGTCTCTGGTTGATACCACCTTCCCTGGGAGAGATTTCTTTTCAGAACAAAGAAATCACTTTCCATCTGATCCCCAACAAGACCTCATTATTGCGTATACACTGTTGGAACCCGTGTCACCAGCGCAACCGTGAATATGGCCGACCAACAGCCTCAGAGTTCTGATTCGACTCCACTACCCGTACGCTCTCCTGATTGCTCTTCCTTGTCTTAATGTCTAACTCACGAATTATAGCAACAGCCTGCTGCTCCCACCCCAATTTCTCTGCCAACACATAACTCGGGCCCTTCTCCCGTGCCTCTCCTCCGACCCGCCATTCCTGGCGCCAGAAGTGGTGGAGCTCGTACCCCCAGGCTTGGCCTCGCTATCCCACCATCACCTAATGCCAAAGCTGTAGGCAATCAAGGAGCAGCCGCGGCTGCACCTTCAAGGCCCCCTTTGCCGACACTACACCTAGCAACCCCTATGGGTAGTCAAGTCACACCCCATGAACAATTACCACGATCCCAATGTGCAACCCAAGCATCGGCAGGTGGCGGTAGTGAAAGTAGCGCGGCTCACTCAAGGTCTGGCAGTTTTGGCCCTTTAGATGGACGGGCAAGCAATCCCACTTCTGCAGGATCTCAATATTCCGCTTTGTCCTTTGCTTCGCAGTATGGTATAGGTGTATCAAGACCTCAAGGTACTCCGGATCCGGTATCTGCTGTGGGATCTATGTACTCCGAGAGAAGCGAGGGTGGGGTATCCATGGAGCGTGATGGAAGTCTTCAAGGTTTGGAGGCATTCGATAAACTAAGCCTTGAGAAGGCCAGGACTCTGGACGTTGATGAGCTTGACGAAGAGGGTTGGAGAATCGCAAGTTTGGAGAAGAGAATTGTCGAGATTGGAAATCTAGGTGAAGGTGCTGGAGGTGCTGTCACAAGATGCAAGCTCAAGGGTGGTAACACTGTTTTTGCCCTCAAGGTGAGTTACTTCGAACATAAGCTACATTTGAATACTGACGTTTCAAGGTCATCACTACGAATCCGGACCCCGACGTCAAAAAGCAGATTCTCAGAGAGCTGGGATTCAACAAAGAGTGCGCTTCAGACCACATATGCAAGTACTATGGAGCCTTTGTCGATCCTGCTACTGCCACAATCTCAATCGCAATGGAGTTTTGTGAAGGCGGTTCGCTTGATAGCATTTATAAGGAGGTCAAGCGTTTGGGGGGCAGAACAGGAGAGAAGGTTTTAGGAAAGATTGCTGAGGGTGTTTTGGGCGGCCTCACGTACCTGCATACTCGACGAATCATTCACCGAGACATCAAACCTTCGAACATCCTGCTCTGCCGAGATGGTGCCGTGAAACTTTGCGATTTCGGTGTCTCTGGCGATTTCGGTACTAAGGGAGAGGCCAATACTTTTATCGGCACCAGCTATTATATGGCACCTGAGCGTATCACCGGCCAGTCCTATACTATTACTTCGGATGTTTGGTCAACCGGAGTTACCCTTCTCGAGGTTGCGCAGCATCGTTTCCCATTCCCAGCAGACGGCACAGAAATGCAACCGCGGGCTGGTCTTATAGATTTACTCACATACATCGTAAGACAGAACGTGCCCAAACTGAAGGACGAACCTGAAATGGACGTGTATTGGAGCGACAACTTCAAATATTTCATCGAGTGCTGGTAAGTCTCCTACCCCCCTCCTTCAGGAGCGTGTGCTAACATTGTCTAAGTTTGGAAAAACAACCCAACAGACGAGCCAGTCCTTGGAAGATGATGGAGCACCCATGGATGGTTGAAATGCGCTCCAAGCGTGTCAACATGGTGAAATATCTTTCTTTTGTCTGGGGTTGGGATGAACAACCTAAGGACTCTTAGAAAGATATACAACGAGCTCAAGCTTCGGAGTAGCAAATTGTTAAAGCAGCTCAAACAGCACAGGATGTCAAATAATGGAAGGAGATCAAGACGGCACGAGTTCTCGCAAAGCAGACGAATTGGTGAAGCAGGCCTTGGAAGAAGCAAATTGGAGACATGGCCATACAGCATAAACGCTTCACAAAGGGCCATGAACGAACCAGAAAAGGCCACATTCCTCATCAGCCATTTACACTACGCCCACGATTATGTGAACAGAGGCTGCGGTCTTCATTGTGAGCATATCTCTTTAAATACATCGTCACAGATGTTTGTTTCATGATAAAAAATGATAGGCTCAAGAATGAGTGCGGACAAACGGCCTGACCAGCCTGCAGTAGGTAGCTTCAGAAGACCCTCTTGTTGGTATTATTATGTCCTCAGTAGTAGTGGATGGCTTTAGGATTGGTGCAATTGCTCCAGCTATCAAGCTGAGGGCTACCAGAATAGAGCGAGCTCCGCATTAGATATATTTTATATCTGGCATCCAAGCGCCTCAATTCTATTGTATCCCTCACTTAAATACATGGGTATCAAATTTCTGTCGATGGTCCTCTACATGTTATTATTCTAGGTATACAACACCTGCTTTTCAAGTGTCCCTTGCAACGGTCTCGGTATCCTCAGTAGGGTCGCCCATGAGCTCGCGTAACGCAATAGTTGCGTATGCACTGCGTCCAAGTTGAAACTTAACTACCACCGCAACCTTTGTAGGTTCCTGAGAAGCAGGAGCCGCTTCAGGGGCAGAGCCATCATCTGCTGTTTCTGTTTGGACATATGTCATCTCAACCTCTGTAGAAGCGGCCGTACCATTTTCAACCTTCGTTTTCTTGACTGTCAAGTCGGAGTCAACGTCCTCATGAGAACGCTTCCTGCTAGGGCCCTTCGAAGCTTTGATATTGTCCAAGTCAGTTGGGTGCATTTGCTCTGCATCATCCGAGTAGGCACGGACCTCAGCGGAGGGCGTGGCAAGGAATCGGTTCATGATTTTGCGGTATCGGCCAGGCAGACTGAACTCGCGGCGCATACGGCGCATTTTGTAGGGGTCAAGGTTACCATTCTCGTCGCGACCCATAAAATCCTTGTAAAATTCCCCGATATCGTTCTCAGGATAAACGACGTCGTAGCCTGGTGTTGGCAGTACAATGTCGAAGATGGTGTAGTTACCACTGGCGGCTTCTTCAGCGGTGAGGGGACGAGCGCGAACGGGAGCATCTTCGTCGTCTTCGACAGGGTTGATAATGTCATCACCGTCTTGGTCCTGGCCGCTGACAAGAGGTACACTCTCCGTCGGAGCGATAATGAGATCGCCAGCAATCACGTTCTCGCCGTGAAGCTCCCAGCGGCGACTGGCGGCGTGGTTCCAGATATAGGACTGATAGGCATGAAGGTACATGGAGCGCAAGCCACGAGTGATGTGAACCAGAGAGCCAATAAAGTCACGTCTAGACTGAGCGCCCTGCCGGTTCAGATGTCTGAAGATGCTGTTCTCGGCAGAAAATCGACGAGGCATGAGCTTGATGGCTCGGTCGACATCTTTGTCTGTAAGGAAGAGCATGCAGGCCTGGTTTCGCAAATACTCGTCTCTCTTGGAGGGTTCGTCAGGAATATCACCCGCCTCAGCCCTTTGTGCAATCTTATCATCATAATGGAGCAGTGACATGACTGCCTCCTCGTACTTGTCCCCGAGGATGAGTTGCCCAATCTGGTGTGTACCAACTTCGTGAGTTCCGAAGCGCTGGTGACCAAAATAGTTGATCCAGCCGTGTTCATTCATATGATTCAGAGCTGAATCAACGTTCTTCTTCAGCACTTCTACCCGCTGGGCAATGGGCTGGTCGTTGGACTCGCCAACTATTTGACAACTCTTGATCGCAATCACGAACTCGTTGCCAAGAAGCTGTCCGAGATAAATTGGCTTGTCCTTATAGTCGTAATCTCCCGTAGACACACCCCAGATCCTCCCATTGATACCAGCGAGGTTTCGTGGCCGCATGTATCGCACCGAGCATCGTTGCACTGTAGAAGCTCTGCGGTCTTTGGTACCGGCGTATCCGATGACCTGGGGCTTGACCTTGAGGAAACGAGCAATCTGATTCACGGCATCCATGGTGTCGCGGTTCTCCTTGAACAGAGTAAAATGCAGGTATTCACCAGCAGGCTTTTCCTCGCGGCCACCACCGCGGCCACCGCGGCCGCGCTTCTTGCTGTTGGCTTTTCGTGGGGGAATAAGAGTTGCGACAATAGCACCTTCGTCAGTTGTGTTGGTATCTATCCGAGACTTAAAGATGCGCCGGATCTCTTGGTGAACTTGACCACGCTTTGCCCTGTCGTCCATGGGCTCCGATGTAACAGACTTCCTCTTCTCGTGGTCGGCGCCATGACCAGACCGATATACTCCAATCAGCTCCTGGGAGAATCGCTGATCAGTCAGACCCTCAAGAATGGTGGCATCCTCAGGTGAGACGTCGTTGACCGTCTCAGGCTGTGGTGCCGACTCGGGTCTCATAGCGGTCTCGCTGGATGGTTGCTTCAAGGCATCTTTCGCAGGCTCATCTGTTTTCGTTTCCTGGGCTGCAAACTCGCCGTTGAACTCTTTCTTCACTACAATCGCCTGAGAAGAACTTAGTGGGTGCGCTAGGAAAGCTGTAGAGTCCGTTTCTACTTACCGGTGCTTCTTCATCTGCCAGGCCGACTTGTTGTAGGTGCAGGACTGTGCCGTCTTCCTTGATCTCATTGACTTGAAAGTCCGAGAATCTGCATTGCGTTAGTCTCTCAATTGCTGGCATGACCATGACTTCAATGTTCACCTTGTCCGCATTTCACCAGTCCATGGTGTCGAGAGTGGTGTCACACGCTGGCTAATTCCTATGGATCGTGTATAAGACGCAGTGCCACGCACCGCGTGATGAGACTGCTCCGCCATTGCAAATACTTCGACTGTAATATAGACGTATATCAATTCTGGCGAAAGCTTGCCACAGATGTGTTTGCTTCCGCTTGATGGTTGAATCAACTGGTGGGGGCACACCTTTGCGATCTGTAATTTTTTCCCCGGCAGTATTTCATCTTAGATTCAAATCAGAAGGCGGTGAGTCTTATCTTGCCAACCAGAATATGGTGCGGCGCCTCAAAAGGCAGGCGGTCGATGATATGTATTTATCAATCTAATGGAGGGTAGGCTCTTGTTAAAATTTGTTTGTTTACCAGGCTGCCGAAAAGTCGAACTGGAGAGAGGACAGATGTTAAGGAAGTATGTGCTTTGGTGATATGGCTGTTGCTGGTTTTCTTAAGTTAACTTGATGCTTCTTATAAGTTTTCTTCTTTCGTATCAAGACCAGCTAGTATGCATAGGTACCTACGGTGGAGGCAAGGTGAGGCATGAAGACTTAGCACCTGTATCCCTATCGCGAGCAGCAAAAAGGTTCAATTAATTTAAGGTAACATAGACTTAATATAATAGGTTAATAGGTCTCAAGACCAATCCTTTTGTACAACTTAGCTTAAGGTCGAAATTTCCATGTTCCCTGAGGGGTGGAACTTGTAGTTAAGATTCTGTTCTTCACACCTGGAATTTAGGAGGCACACAACTTTGGCCTACCATAGTACTGACTTAGGTAGTAGTACCTTGTCGCGCTCTACATTTCATCGTAGCGATACTGGAGGATATGCACGACAGTGAGGCAGCCTAAAAGTAGCCACGGCTTTCTTTAGCAGAATACGGGGTAATTCCAACGTAAATGCCTAGGTAGGTAGTGTTGCAGTTCATATCTCTTAACACGCGAACAATATGAGCCAGTCTAGTAAGCGACTGTACATAAGGTTGGTTCATGCTGGAGGTTGATAAATTACAAGCGGACATTTTCAGGGCAGACAGTTCATGTGGCATGATGCACCCCGGCATCCGACAGGGACTTTTACTTGTGCTGCATCCTGATTGCCGCCTTGGAAGAGCGAACAATCATAGCTACCCTACCTAAGTAGATCACTAACAAACCATGTCTCCTCAGGAACCCCTCTCTTGTACGAGTCACTAAATAGACGCTTGGTGAGTAGCCCGCATGACAAGTTCAACTAACCTTTTCTCTCTGCACCTACCTACCTACCTTACCTACCTAGCTGCTATGACTTATACCACCTACTTTACTGTGAGACCTCCTCGGCTGATCGGTGATGATTGTCACTTATTGGTCTATTGCTAGCTGCAAGGATCGTTTGCACACGACAAGGCGTGATCCAACCTCCCCTCCTCCAAATTTCGGCCACTTTTAAAAATTTCCCTTGGTTATTATCGAGGGGAAGAGTGAGGAGCAACACCAATACTCTTTGCTGGTTTTTGGTTATTTTTGTTATTCCGAATTCTCTATTCCCATTTCTCCTCTGTGCTCGAGTTCTCTTCCAATCACTTCTCGTTTCTACGGTTGACTGCATTGGGCCCGCAATTGACATGTCAATCATGAGCCGTAAAGACAAAGGTCGGGAAAGACTCTGTCGTACGCAGCATTCGAGAGATCATCTGTTCTGTCTGTCATCATAACGCAAGTGCAACTGAAGAGTGGCCCAGGAACGATCCACGATCAAGATGCCTGTAATAAGAAGCGGCTCAACACGGGACTACAAGGTAAGGACGAACGGATATCCATTTTTGTCTGGTCCGTCACAAACAATTCGTTCACTACATTCTATTGAATGCTTCAATAGTGTGCCCAATTCGCATTATTTTGGATGGCAATTCTCGGCCATATTACTGAACAATTCTTTATCCATCCACAACGCTAATTTCATTGCTTACAGGCACCCTTGTCTGCTGTCCTTCGTCGCCACGGTCGTGAGCGTCGTGAACGCTGGAGTCAAGGTGAAGACCCGGGTGACTTCATGCCTCCCCACCAAGGTGAGCTAACCTGGACACTGCTCTATGATGCGGATCTACTCACAGCACGTAGACGAAGAGCCCAGCCATGAGCCTTCTGAATCCTCAAAAGGGAAACAACCTGAGCCTCAACGTCTTCCATCTAGAGCTGGCTACGATACAGCTGTGCTTCTTGACTTGTGCGATACCATTCGCAGTAGCCTGCATGAGGGACGTCCCGAGAACAGGTGGGAAGAAGCCATGGGTTTTCTCGCGGCACTGCTAAGAGACGAGGAGCATTACAACCGCGCAATAGAATTCGAGACTATACGCGACACGCACCTTGACAAGCTTATATCGGATCTCATCGACCCCAAATATCGCCACCCAAGGGTACCTATTAGATTTTCAAAAGACGTCGAAAGAGCAGAGGCCTTGGAACGGAAATGGGTTGAAAGGTTTCGAGGTCCCTACTTCAATATGGAGCAAAACCGCTATCGAGATCTCCCCAAGACGGGACGGCTCAGGGATGTGGCTCTGAACCCCAATGCAGACAATTCAGAAGAACGTTGGCAAGCTAAAGAAGGTAAGACCTTGTCAGAGCTGGAGGGTAATCTGGAAATCGAACCTGGGCAGTAAGAAGACCCGACCCCCATAGCAATTGAAACTTTTTGAAGATTACTCACGCTTAAGATGCAGTTGGTGGCTCAACTTGGCTTGCGCGCATCGGGATGGTATCGTTGGTAGTGCTCGCGAGAAACCTACCAAGGGCAAATATGGAGTTGCCGCATTACCGTTGCTCACAGGGCAAGAGAAAATCGATGAAGGGGAGGGAACTCTGAAATATGTCAGACAGGGAAGAATTACTGACATACATGTGTCGCTCATATCTCAAGTGGGAGCCACCTTTCGAATCCTGCGAGGCCATCACCTCAGAAGCCCATATGCACCAAAGGTCGGCATTCGTTATGATGGTTTGTGGGTTTTCATGGCCTTTCCTACGGCTCCTACTCGCTAATAAGGCGCCAGGTATACGATACGCCGATATAGTCAATGGTTTAATGAAGTCAGCGAACGGCACCATATGATGCTCACTTTGGAAAGAGTTGAGGATCAGAAACCAATAGAGGATATTTTGCATATACCCCGTCCATCCGAGATGGACGACTGGGAGCTCTATGAGAAATATGAGGGCGAGGCGATCAAAAAGCATAAGGGAAGCAAGGCTCTTCTCGACTAGAAGTTAGAAATGGCACAAGAGAAAGTCGACCGGGAGGAGTATCAGAGGTCGCATGACTTCCGAAACTCGTTGGGTTATCAGTCTAAGAAAGCAGGACTTTATTGATTTGAGGTGAAGCATGATATGATGGGACGTATGGCTACGCTGCATCGATTGGCTTACAAGACTAGTTCATAGCATTAATGGTAACGTTTAATTAGAGACCTCTGGCATTGTCAGTTCTATTATCACCCACTTACTTTGGAAGTGTTGATATGACTTGGTTGGGTGCCTCAACTGAGGGAGGGGCACCGCGTCGACACAGGACAATACGGAAGGAAAGCTTCCAAGGGTTCACCTACGGCGGGGTATGTCATCCAAGCTCCAACCCACCGCCACTACAGCTGTGGCCCCTTGTTCCTCTTACATGACATCCTCACAAACAACATGGGCAAAAACGACAAGAAAGGTGCCGACAAGGGAGGCAAGGGCAAGGCAGACAAGGGTAAAGATGCAAAAGACTCTGGCGGCAAACCCAAAGGTGCTCAGAGCATCAACGTCCGTCACATTCTGGTGAGGTTCACACAAGTGTTCACCAATTGAAATACTGACCGAGGGGTGCATAGTGCGAGAAACACGCCAAGAAGGAGGAGGCTCTGGCAAAGTTGAACGACGGCCTCAAATTCGATGAGGTCGCAAGGGAGTACTCAGAAGACAAGGCAAGGCAAGGTGGTTCACTGGGGTGGAAGACCAAGGGTAGCTTGGACCCCAAGTTTGAAGAGGTGGCTTTTGCTCTTGAACCCAGCACAACCACCAGTCCAAAATTTGTAGAGTGCAAGACGGAGTTTGGATATCATATCATCATGGTAAGTTCACAACTTCTTGCACAAGTATTCATCCGAGATTAACATTATGGGAGGTCGAGGGACGAAAGTAGATGACAGAGCATAGTTCACACCAATCCGGCATGACCGTTACCAACAGAAGCACAAGAGACAAGTTGAGGATCTAATTTGATGCCCAATTTTTTTTTATTCCTCTCAAATGCAATATGGCCATGAGATACGAGGCCTGAACCGTTTTAGATGCCAACCGAAGTGGCTAGAGTACAAGCGAAAAGTCATGTCGAGCGGTCTCGAAACAAAATCAAGTCCGCACCTCTAATCCTCTCCCTTCACATCCTACACCGTTTAAAGGCCCTTACTGCTCAGTCTGGAAGTAGTTGAGGAGGATAGATCGCTCCTGAGACTCCTCACCCCAGTCCTTGACGACGACGCAAGAGCAGTTGACGACCTTGCGGGCGTTACCCTCACGGTCAAGAACGCCTATAGATATTCGTTAATAATTCAATCCAGACCAAAGTAGATTCCATCGGGCAAAACGTACAGAGACCGGCCCACTCGCCGAGCTGCTTTCCGTCGGGGATCTGGATCAAGGGGATGTTGTGCTCGTTGCAGAGAGCGACAACAAGCTTCTTGTAGGCCTCCTCCTCGCAGTTCTCGTTCAAGACACACATGTGTGCCTGTCGGCGATCGAGGGCCTTGGAAGCCTCACGGAGACCACGAGCGAGACCGTCGTGCATAAGAGAGAGCTTCAGGACACCCTTGAGAGCGTCGAGAATGGACATCTGGCCCTTGGGGGCATCGCCGGAAACCTCAACAACATCGGCGACCTCGGGGGTGTTGTCTTCTACGTCCGACTGTCACGAGAAAATGTTAGCCAACATTTTTCGATTTTTGGTGCTTCCCCCACCATCGCGAATTGACATCCGTTCGAGGTTGCAGTTGCAAGCCTCAACAGCGCAATTGACGACAAGAGGCGGCAAGACTTCGAAAACTCACCATCTTGGATAGTCTTTTCTTGTCGGGCGATCCTCGAAGATTTCTATGTGTATCAAGGAAAAGTTGGAAGGGGGGGTAGAGTCGTGATCTGGGAAATGTCTTCGTTTAGTTCCACGTTGATTTGCCGAAATCTAAACGACCGAGTGCGCAGACCCTTAGGGCAAGTGCACGGACCCACATCCACACACTACACCTTCCTTTTTTTTCTTCCTTTCCATCCACGTTCCTTTACTTTGTAGTCTTCATCAATCGCCCAAGTAAATCTTCGAGGTATGTATACTACGAAACTGGCTCGCAGCGATTCGAATCCAGAAGGATGATGCTATTCACCGTGGCGAGAGAGAGCAATCGAGGGCGTCGTTTTACGTGAGCCGATCTTTCAACAACGGCCGGGTTCTATTCACGGCTGGCGACAGTTCCACGATACGCTTCTCTTCAGCACTGGGCGGCAGAACCCTCGCGATCGATCGTTGAGGGCACTCTCCTTGCTCATGAGCCTTGGAAAGGCTAACAACTATATTTCATGGCAGATACCTCATTTCCCGTCCCGACTTGAGAATCTCCTCAAAACTCCGCCAGAATGGTCCGCACTTCCGTCCTCCACGATGCGCTCAACGCCATCAACAACGCCGAGAAGGCTGGCAAGCGCCAGGTCCTGATCCGACCTTCTTCCAAGGTCATTATCAAGTTCCTCCAGGTCATGCAGCGCCACGGTATGTCTCGGAACATTTCTTCCTTTCATTTTTTGATCCTTCGCCATTGGCCTCCACTATTCGACATGACAATATTTGGTAGTGGTTCTTCTTCACCATGATCCAACTAGCACGAGTCGTCGACAACTCTCGATCTCCTTATTCGGCATGATAACTAGGGCGACGGTCGATACTGCACCACGACCCAGCCCCTATAAGTTGCCGATAGATTCAACTCGGAGATCTTACACGTTTTTCGGATTCTTTATACCCATGATGTCTAACGTTTAGTCTCTCGAAACATTACTGACTCGATCATCAGGATATATTGGAGAATTCGAGGAAATTGATGACCACCGATCCGGCAAGATCGTTGTCCAGCTCAACGGCCGCCTCAACAAGACTGGTGTCATCTCCCCCCGCTACAACGTCCGTCTCTCTGAGCTCGAGAAGTGGGTTGTCAAGCTGCTCCCTGCTCGTCAGTTCGGCTATGTCATCCTCACCACTTCTGCTGGCATCATGGACCACGAGGAGGCCCGACGCAAGCATGTTTCTGGCAAGATCATTGGCTTCTTCTACTAAATGGGACGGGATACCAATCAAAAAGTGATTTTTTACAAACAAAACAGGGCAATCTCGGCGTTGAGGCAGGATGATGATGACTATGACCGATGCGATTAATAGCAATGTTGCTTATCGCACACGCGAGCACAAGAATTGAACCTATACGAGATGCTCAGACTCAAGACTTCCTACCTATGATGTGAAAGTAAAGACAAATCTTCATGCTCCTTCCCGACGTTATACCCATCTCGGGCGGTACAATCCACCCATTAGATTGCCCTGGCTATAATTCCAGCAATCAAACCTCGTGCATATGAATTCTATCAGTGACAAGAGACATGCCTTTGTAATGCTGTTCGATAATTCCTTATTGGTTATCACTGTGAAATTATTGTCTAATTTTTTTCTTGGCATGGTGATGCAATAGTTCAGTCGTTGTGCCAACAACGTCCCTGCTGAGCTATTGTTTTCTTTTTGGACGGTTAGCCAATGAAAGTGATGCAGCCAAGGCCAATCCACTACTTTGGCTCAAGGTCAGTCTGCCGCTTCGCGCTGAAACAGACATCATGACCGGTGGTGAGTTCATGGCTACTAGACTTTGTGATTGAATTCTTTTAGCAGATACTTTTGTATCATCAAGCCGATGGATTTTTCCAACATACCTCTTACCATGACGATTTAGCTTTCTGTTTGATACAGAAGCCAACTATAAACATGATCCCCCTCTTATCGTTTCGCGCCTCTCAGCGGCGTCAACTCTTATCCATCACTGCTCTAACATTATTTTGTTTCTGCGCGTATAGTCTCTTGCGAGTATCACCAAAACACACAAGAGAAATTCAAATCCAAACTCAAACTCACACACCCCAAGAGCCATCAACAACCCCAGGATCAGCGCCACAGGATGAACTTGTTCAAGGAAGCGCCGAACCAAGAAAGGTTTCCACTCCAGGAGTGCATCCTATAGGATATCTTGCAAGGAATGCTCAGGAGGAGTTTGGAAAAATCAGGGCTCGACAGTCCAAGACGCTTGAAGAGGCTGTTCAGGAGTACCGTCGTCGATATGGTATTCCACCGCCACCTCTTTTCGACGAATGGTTTCGATTTGCAAAAGATAACGACGTCAAATTGATAGACGAGTTCGACACGATTCATGACCTGATCACTCCATTCTGGGGACTAAAACCCAAGACTATCCGGGCTCGAGCCAGAGAGGCATTGGGTTTTGATAACGGGCTGATTGGAGTATCTATTCGAGACCACAGAATCACTTATATACAAAATGGCGTTGAATGGCAGCAAAATGCCACGAAGAGGATGATGGGTAAATTTCTCCAGTACCTTCCAGATATGGACCTGGCCTTCAACTTTCACGACGAGTCCCGCGTTATCCTTTCGCACGAGGACCTGACAAGGTTAGTGAAAATGGCCAAAGAGCAGAACATGCCCGCAGCGTTAGCGAAATCACAACTCGCCAACGACTTCACTCAAACGAACTCGGAGTTATATGATGGCAAGTCTTTCGACGAGATAAGTCTCACACGCTTCAACTCTTTTGCCCATCAATCAACTTGGTCTCATTCTCGCCTGTCGTGTCCGCCAGATACTCCAGCTCGATGTCTCGAGGAGGAGGAGGCCGTGGACTATAGAAACAGGTACGGCATGAGTGATCTTGGATTTGTTTACAACACGACCGCCATGTCAGACATCTGCCTATCGCCCAGCCTCAAATCTAACTTTGGCTTCTTCGGTGGCCCCAACACATATAGAATTGTTCAGGATTTGTTTCCCATATTCTCCCAGTCTAAGATTTCTTCTTACAGCGACCTTGTATACCCGTCTCCCTGGGACTGGGCCGGCATGGTAAAATACGATGAGGACATGGACATGGAGTGGGTTAAGAAAGAGAGCAAGCTATACTGGCGCGGCTCGACCACTGGAGGCTACAGCCGGAATGGCCGTTGGAGACATCAGCACCGTCAACGTCTTGTACAGAAACTTAACGCGCGCGACCAGGGTCATATTCTCACTAAGCAAGACGGCCGTTCCTGGGCGACCAGCGAGGTCCCGCGCGGCGACTACAGCGAGATGATTGATGTGCATTTCTCTCACATTGGACAATGTGACCAAGGTGACTGCGAGGCGCAACGAGCTTTTTTCAATGTCACCGAGGCTGTAGATCAGCAAGATGCTTGGTCATATAAATATCTCCTTGATATGGATGGAAACGCCTTTTCCGGTCGCTTCATTGCCTTCCTTCGCAGTCGCAGCCTCACATTCAAACTCGCGGTGTTCCGCGAGTGGCACGCTGAGTGGCTCAAGCCGTGGGCACATTACGTGCCTCTAAGTATCCAGGGAGATGACTGGCTTGAGACGGTTCGATTCCTTGAGAGCGAGGAAGCTGGCCGTGAAGAAGGCGAACGTATTGCGGCTGCTAGTCGAGAGTGGGCCAACCAGGCTCTTCGTCAGGTTGACATGGAGGCATGGTTCTTCCGCCTCATGCTTGAGTAAGTGCTATCGTCTCGCATAGTTTGATCATTTTCATGTTGATGCTAACAGGACACAGATATGCTCGAGTGATAGACGATAAGAGAGAAATAATTGGTTATGATCGCCGTAGCGCCAATATGAAGCTACCAAAGGTTGAGAGTTGATGAATGAATGAATGATTAGACTGAGTGAATGACATATACGCATAGGGGGTCGGAGCATAGCAAAAGGCACTTATACCACTGGAAACGGCATCAAGGTTCATATTACCAACACAGGTACTGGTGTTTCGAAGGAGTGAGAGAATCATGCGTGTGTATATTATTTTGAATATGGGATAATTTTATTACGCCTCAGATCTATGATTAAAAATTGCAAACTGTTCGCCAAATACATGCCATTTCTGTCCTCGCATTCTCGATTATCTCGAGGCAGATGTCGCATAAAGGACATATGCCTTTGTTCTCGCTTCCTCTAGAGCACACCGCTTTCGTCTTAGCTATATGCATCACGATCAACTACCGTTTACTCCTCGTCTTCTCCTTCTGCATCATGTTCTTCAGAGGCCGACCTTGAACGACGGGCTGCTGGACTGTGGTGTTCTCGTTCTTCCTCGCCTTCAGCACCCTGGCCCTCGTGGTGCTCCTCCTCATTTCCTTCTTCCTCATCGGCCTGTCCTGTGCCGAGGGGGTGATCGCGATGTGTCTTGATCATGTCGCGGATATCCTCTCTTGGATCTTCGACGGTGACGTCGAGCTGGTCAACAACTTGCTCCTCATCGGTAATACCAATGTTTCGCGCAATGTTCTTTGTTCGCTGGGGTCGAATCACAGATTTCTGCATAACAGGATAGTAGTATACGGCCTTCTGGTTGGGATAGAAAGTGTCTTCGTTGTAAGCCAGGAGAACCTCTGCGTCGAACTTGGTCTCATGGTCGTAATTGGTCTCCTGAGCTGTCTCATACGCTCTGAGCCGGTTGTATTGGAAGCATCCACCATTGACAGAGTCATGAGTGTAAAGTTCGTCCTCGTTGTGGTCGGCATCCTCAACATCGAACTTGCGACGGAAACGATCCCCCACGTCAGGAGTTGCCGCCAAGTAATAGTCAAAATTCATCCAGTTCTGAGGCTTGGGGTTGTTTTCAGGATCTTGCTCGTGAGCTGCCACAGCTGCCTCATACGCTTCCTCCTCCTCGGCGGTCCGATCAATGGGCCGGAACAAACCACTGAGGAGACGTCTGTCATAATCCTTGGTGCTAACCACAGGGTTCTGGTGGAATTTGATCGTAACGTACGCGCCCGAGTCGGGGAAAGCCTCAAGATCTGGGATGAAAGGCGACACATCGACAACCTTGAGATTTCTCTTGCTTGGGTGTTTGGCGCGTTTGGGGTCTTTGAATTCGTGCTCAGCAATGTCGAAGCCCTTGTCAATCTTTCGCTTAATGACGTGAGGAGCATCGGCTGCAGGCTCCGGGATGCGTCGATTCTTGTTGGCTTTAGTGAGTAGAGCACGGGGTGCAGCACCATCTTGTCGCTTTGTGACCGTGGAAGATATGTATTCTGTCCGGCGAAGGAAGGAAACATTGGCTTCTGCGACCTTGTGTTTTCCCAGAGCGGCGATGGGTCTTAGAAGGGGTCGATCATGAGGATGAAGAGCAGGTGGATGAGGAGGAGCCTGAATAGCTGGGGAGGCGTCAGCTTTGCGAGGTCAAAACACGATAAACAGTCTACCTACATCGTTCATCGCCATCGAAAACACCAGGCATGCCGACCAAGTCAAGGGGCATTCCCAGTTCAGCATCTGCCTCAATATTCAGCGGCTGCTCCCTCGCAAGGCGCGAAGCAAAGCCTGGCGTCGTATATTGACCGCTAGCAAGGCCAGTATTAGGTATGTCGAGCAGCTTAGGAGGATGGGGTGGTGGAGGGAGCGCATTGGAGAATCGAATGCGTGCGATGAAGTCCTGGTGAACCATGCGCTCGCCTGTGCGAGGAGCCGAAGATGACATGCTGGTCGAATTGGCGAGGGGCGCCGAGGAAGACGTTGGTGAGGGTGTGAAGTCGTGGTGTATTTGAAAGATGTTGGCGCGCGATTCTTTTGTGAGTTTGGCTTGATAGAGAAGCTTAAGCGCGGGCGCGGCTGAGTTTCGACGTGAAAGATATCCGAGAATTGCGGCGCGAGGCTGGCCTTGTCCAAGCTCCACGTTTGGCGTAGCCACTAATTAAGGGTTCCTCATGAAACTTACTCCAAATGCCTAAACAGCAATTAAATAAAGAAATAGAATAATAACGCAGAAAAAGGGTTTTCGGGGAATATAAACATCCTTAACATGTTTCCACCTTGAATATTGTTTAGCAATAATGCCACGATCAACCTGCACAAATCCTTATACTGAAGAGCTCGGTCATACTTTTTTATTCATATGATGGTCATTTTCATTAAATAGTTCATCTGCTCTGTTTGTCATGGCCCCGAGATCAGTCCAAGTCTATAGCTAAGGTTCGTTTGTGTCACACGACCCAAGTTCCTTTCTTTATTGCCAATCCCCCATGTGAGTTGTCACCAGTCAATTTCCCCTCGTAATTGAAATACACGCCTCGGAACACGCATCGCATTATTGTGCAGCTTGATAAAGCTGGCTGTCATGTTTATACAACGCACGCGGGCACTCGTTCAGCGGAGATGCCCGCTGTGCTGAAGAAAAGTATCCCGAAAGTCGCGTCTGTTTACGAGTTGTTCTTGGCGTAGTTCTTCTTACCGACAGTAAAGGGTACGTAGCGGTACTTGATCATGTGCTGAATTTGCTTGCGCACTAGAAACAATTAATATACGGAATTTTGTGTATGTCATATGGAACTTACTTGTCAGGAAGAAGAGGATGAACCAGTACATGACCAGAACGGGCCAGAAAACTGGCACGTTAAAGATCTCGAACCAACTGCAGAAGAAGCTGATGATGATAGCTCGGGTGGCCCAGTACCAGAACTTGAACTCAGGAAGTCGACGAATGAAGGGCTTGAACTCCTCGTCCTGCTTGGTGGGAAGAGTACCCACAGAGCCGTCCTCCATCTCGTTATCGGCCTCTTCGTTGGAGGGGTCGAACTTGGGCTGCAGGAAAGCCAGAAACAGGTTTAAAAGATAGATTCCGAGCGCATAGGCAACTGCGCAGTTGTAAGTAAGATGATCCAAGAGTGTGATTTGCAGGTTCGAGCCTACCGATATACCAGCCCTGCGCAAGAAGGATTCGAAGAAAGAAGAGGAGGAGGCAGACAACAGTACCGACCCATCGGTAGAGGACGAAAGGGGTCGACTGGTCCAGCAAAGCTTGGTATTTCTAATCCGGTGTCAGAAGAGTCGCAATGCATAACAGTCTATTTCGAGAGACATACTCGCTGAAGCCTCGAGGTATGGACGCTGACAGCCTCGAAAGGGGTCTGCTCAGGCTCTGGCGCATTCATCTTGTGGAGAGGATCGACCGTTGTCAATCGGGATATATAATGGGAAGGAGGCGCAAATTATTCGAATAGAATAATCGAGTGCAAGTGTGCGGAACAAGGACTATGACGCTGTGAGAAAAGTCGAAGTTGACGGGAAGAAAAAAAAAGAAGTGATGGCGAATTTGCGATTGGGGGGTCAGGACTTCCAACTTTGGACTTTTGGCGATGCAGCCACGTAAGGTTTGTTAAGCTCTTGGTACCTAGGCAAGGCTAATCAATTCCCCGGTCCTTTACCGGGCAAAGGAGGACTTGATGAACCGTTGACAGTCAGTTTGTTTGGTGGCCTCCCTGAAACTGACAGTTAGCCTATGATCTTATTGGTGATTCAGCCGGATTGCTGCTGAACGATCTGAGAAGAGCCCCTTGACCCCACATGCGAATGTGGCGCAGTCTTTAATTATCTATTACCGCGTCGCGTCGAGTTGCCTACCCCTGTAAGAAAGCTCATGCTGTATGTATTCAGCGCCCAGAGTACGGAGTAGAGGTCCAACTATATATTACTTATCTAACTACTCTGCAGAGGCACAGTTTAATTTATCAGCTCATCGCTAACCTGGATGACAACATTCTATCTCAAAGCTGCGATTTATGCTTTATTCTAGGCAGATACCGAAGGCAATACCCATTCCGGTTGTTCCTCTACCATTAGCGAACAAGAACTTGCAGGGCGTTGCTTGGCCACTACCTCCGCTGCATCATCAATAGACTATTTGTGAAAGAGATTATCAACGAGTTGAGTTGGAGGAGTTCCCATCTTAAACCACGAGTTGTCAAGGTGCTTAGATCGACCTCTCACGTGATACTCGACCATAAATCTGGTTGTCGGCTTTGCCATGGGTATGGGCGGCCCATGTTATCCTCGGCTCTGTTGCGTCACTGGGGAAGCTTAAGCTCCCCGGTTATCAATGCAGACCCAATACTTATTATAGTTCCTCACTGATCAAATTCTTTAACTTATACAATAGTTACCGTACCAACTCCTTTAGTTGTGGAACCAACAGATAACGGTTTTACATCACAATATTGATCGTTCACTGTCTTTCTCATCATATCCATTCTCTAGTATCACAATGAACACTTTCCGCTGCATGAGACCAGTGGCAGGTCGGGTGGCCTTCCAAAAGCCTACTCTTCCTCGCGTTGCTCGAGCTTACAGCTCGGGGACTTATGAGTATATCCAGGTTTCTCAACCCAAGCCCGGTGTTGGACAAGGTATGAATGATACTGAAACAATGCAATCTCTCGGTTTGGTTTATCGAACAATATCTAACGATGATTAACTAAGTTACCTTGAACCGTCCTAAGGCCCTCAACGCCCTGTGCACGCCTCTTATCAAAGAGCTCAACCAGGCTCTTCTTGAATTTAATGTGGCCGACGATACGTCAGTCATTATTTTAACCGGCTCCCAAAAGGCGTTTGCAGCTGGTGCTGATATCAAGGAGATGGCCCCTCTTACCTTCGCCGAAGCTTACACCAAGTCCTTCATCGAGTCCTGGTCAGACCTCACCACTCAGGTGAAAAAGCCAATCATCGCTGCAGTCTCAGGGCATGCCCTTGGTGGAGGCTGCGAGCTCGCCATGATGTGTGATCTCATCTATTGTACTGAGAATGCGAACTTCGGCCAACCCGAGATCAAGCTCGGGACTGTTCCTGGAGCTGGTGGCAGCCAGCGCCTTACTCGTGCCATCGGCAAGTCAAAGGCAATGGAACTCATTCTGACCGGAAAGTCACTTTCTGGTGTCGATGCAGAGAAATGGGGACTCGCTGCCAGGGTCTTTCCCACGCATGAGGCTCTGATGGAGGAGACGCTCAAGACAGCCGAGACAATTGCTGGCTACTCCAAGGTGGCTGTTCAAGCCGCCAAGGAGGTTGTCAACAAGAGCCAGGATCTGGCCCTACGTGATGGTGTCGAGTATGAGAGGCGGGTCTTCCACAGCTTGTTTGGTAGTCAAGATCAGAAGATTGGCATGAAGGCGTTCGCAGAAAAGAAGAAGGCTGAGTGGAGTCACTCATAAGCGCTATTTGTACTTTAACAATGTGCCTTGGCGGCGTTTATATAAAAATATGAATGCAAGAGTTACTGCAGATATGAAAACCGCCACGACGTCCGTCTGTTTACTAACTCAAGTGTGAGATTGAGATAGCTGTTCACAGGTACAGACACCAGTTGCATGGCTGTAATTTACTGTATGAAACATACTTGAACCGACTATACCCAAGAGAAAGAATAGATTAGAAAAATATTCCTAAGTTCACATGGGAGTTACAATGCAGGAAAGGTTCGGGGTGACTTGTGCGATGATGATGCAACAATCCAATGGATCCATGGATGTCTTAAAACACCCCGTCAAGCGCCTATACATGGATGTTCGTCCTCATTTGTAGAAATTTTTTTTCTTCCCTTTTTACGGTATGCTGTGGCCCAGCAGCTAACATATCTCTACCTAGTAGATACAACATGTACTAAAAACCGTGTGTTGTCGTGAACAGCTATTTCTGGTGATCCCTGGCAGAGTCTTGACGCCTAGCTGACCCCGCCACCCACTACACCTATGGAGGTTAGTACTAGTAGGCACCTAATGGAGGTCATTAGGTACTAACTAAGCAGCTAAGGCATAGGAGTATGGTAGTTAGTAACATAGTAGGTAGCTGGCGTATTGGATGGATCGTAGCTTTCCTAGCCAACAACCCAACATCAGTGATCCCTTTATCTTCGATCAACATATTCTCTTCGGCACAACCTTGTTTCTTCACACGCATACCATTTTCATCCCAATCATGGGCCGGGATTAATCAAATATCATGAATGGAGCCCACGAACGCTGGCTTGGACTTGGAAAAGGAGCTGACGTGCTCTGTAAATCTCCCCCGCCTTTTCGTCTCCAAAGTCTGACCTTGTCTGTAGATCTGCACGGAGCTCCTATACCAACCTTTGACTCTTCTTGATTGCCTTCACACCTTTTGCGGTGCCTGTCTGAAGGAATGGTTTACTTTCCAGGCTGCGACGGCCGAGCGGGCGCCAAACCCGCCTGCTCCTGGTACAAACATTTTTACATGCCCGTCATGCCGGGCTACTGTACGAACGACCCAACATAATGCGACCGTCGTCACTCTCTTGGATATGTTTATAGCAGCAAGCCCTGGCAAGGATCGTTCAGCAGCAGAGAAGGAAGAGATGGCAAAGAAGTATAAACCAGGCGACCAAGTCCTTCCAACGATAAATACACATCGAACGGCGGATGAGCGGCGCATCGACGCTGAAGACAGAAGGTTGGTGGAGGAGGTTCGAGAACTGAGTTTACAAGAGGCGGGAGTATCTTCGGGGCCACCAAGGACACGGCGGAGGCGTGAGAGTCGATCCGCGGACGACAGAAGAAGGACAAGCAGAGACAGGGAAAGGGACCGAGGTAGAGATAGAAGCGTCGATAGCCGCTATCAGCCACGAGGAAGCCGTCGCCCACGAGTTGATGAGGGAGGTCGACATAGCTCTGATCAACTCCATGTCGAAGGCGAGCGACGACGTCCACGAAGCGAGTCGAGGCAGCGCCAGATTGAGCACCAGTCATCGATTCGGTCACTGATCAGCTCGGGAGATATGAGTGAGAGGGATATCGAACGAGAAATAGAGTCCTTTGCCAGACAGATCCAGGAAGAAGGTCTCCTCGACGGGCTCGATTTGGACAACATCGATTTGAGTCGCGACGACGAGCTCAGCAGGAGGATCACTGAAGCATACCGACGTCGGCAGAGGGATCGAACACGCCAGGAAACGAGGAGGAACAATGGAAATAACTATCCTCCATTGACACGATATGCCGAGAATGCGGCAGCTGGGGATCCTCGCATGTTGGCCCCAGAAGGAGGTCGACCAAGAGAAAGATCTCGACCACATTCTCGGTCTGCGAGCGCTGCAAGTGCTACCAGTGCTGCGAGTCAGACAGAGGAACGGAGTCGTCCCCCAACATCTACGACTTCAGCAAACTTAGAGGTCCAGGAGCCAGTCCGAAGGCCTAGGAGGCGGACTGCTAGCGGAGGTCGAAGCTCTACCACTCCAGTATTTCCGACCACTGCTGAGCCCAGGCCTGCTGCTCGGTCCTCTACGGACCTGGGATCGAGGCCCCAGGCTTCCGATATGACGCAGTCCCGACCTAGCTTTAGCGAGGGACGCAGCACCAGCACACCCATCCATACCGTGCCGTTTCCCAACCCAACAGAAGCGGCTTCATTCAACAACAATACTGGCAATATGTCGTTTGCTAGTCGTCAAGGAACCTCTCAAAGTGCATCTGTCCCTCCTCTATTCTCCCATCATGACGCAGCAGCCGGTCGGGCAAACAGACCTCGTCCAGTTGATCTAGCTATTGTTCATCAGACTGTGGCCAGCCCGATTAGTAGTCCCACCGTCTCAGGACACCAGAGGACCAGGTCACAGCTCTACCCTGAACCTTCAGTCAGCTGCTCGCGATGCAACAAGCAGCACATTGAATATGAGCTCCATTACAATTGCTCCATTTGCGCCAATGGACAGTGGAATGTATGCCTCAACTGTTATCGGGCTGGCAAAGGCTGTCATCACTGGTTTGGGTTCGGCCATGGTGCTTTTTCAAAATGGGAAAAGATTCGTCAGCAGAAAGGGGATACTTCACTACCACAGCCACATACACTGACCGCTCTCCGTTACCGTCCTCCCCGCTCATCTCCTGGCGGGGCAGACGGACGAAAAACACTGACAACGGACGATCCTCGTCATCGTTTAGAAAGCGGTACTTTCTGTGCCAAATGCTCCGCCTGGACGAACGAGTGTTATTGGCGGTGCGATATATGTAACGAGGGCGACTGGGGCTTTTGCAACGACTGTGTGAATCAGGGAAGATCATGCACGCATCCCTTACTTCCAATGGCTCACGAAGCCACCCAGTCTAACCAACACAGGCCTGGAAGTCCTCCCAGATCACCTGGTCGACCGACGGCAGCAACAATATTTAAAGGTCCTAATGCATCCAGCATCAAACCATTCGAATACCTGTCATTCACCACAAGATGCGACTTGTGTCAGGAGCCCATCCAACCGAATCAAGCACGATACCACTGCTATCAGTGTACAAGCTCTTTGGTATCAGATGCTGCACCAGGTGATTACGATATATGTTCTTCATGTTATGGGAACTTGATTATACAAAGACAAATCAGCCCTGAAAACGGCCATTCAGGTTGGAGGAGATGCCTTAGCGGGCATAGAATGGTAGTCATCGCATTTACGGATGGGAAGAGTGGGCGATGGAGATATATAGCCCAGGACTTGGTAGGAGGCCAAGGACTAAAGCCAGAGGCGGCTGAAAGGGCAGAACACCGCGAGAAAGGACTTCAGAAATGGGTTTGGCACGAAAATGGTCAAGATCTAGCCCGGCTTGTCACCAAAGACGTGTCAGAAACGGCGCCGAGTGAGAGCGGTTTCGCAAAGAGCTTGCCACCTGATGGCGGAGTCGGACTGAAGGCGACTGCGAGGTTTGGATGGTACCCCAGACCGGGAGCGGACGACGAACTTCTCTTTCCAAAAGGAGCGGAGATCAAAGAGATCGAGGATGTAAATGGAGAATGGTTCTTTGGAGCATATATGGGTACTCGGGGCTTGTTCCCAGCGCCATATGTGCGGTTAGAACAGGATGCCTAAAATGCAAGAGCTGACGACACCGTGACAGACACGCAAGAAATCTAATACATTTATATAATGGCTGCGTTAGTGATTTGTTAGTATTCAGGCTTCATGCCGTATGGAAGTCGGTGCGGGACTTGGTCATCCAACACCGACAGCCCGGGATTGCGCCATTGCCGATTGCGGCCCCACCATCCAAATACATTTCCCTTTGATCTCTTCTATAAGCTCAACTTCTTCCTTTTGTGGCAAACCCCGACCTGGTGACTGTCAATTGATCTGTTCAAGATCGCGCCACTTCACATATTAAACCATGTTCCGCCCCAGCGTTAGGCGGCTTGCAGCTGCCGCGGCCAAGGCTGCGGCAGCTCCCAGCTCTCATACCCTCAGTGTGTCTCGGGCTCAAGGTGTCTCCAGAGGTTTGACAGGAGGTGCGCCTATCATCAATTAATCCCGGTCCTTGAGAGGGAATCTGACCTACGATAGCTATTGGAAATACCCCTCTCATCCGTCTGAATCACCTCTCCGAGGAGACTGGCTGTGAGATCCTCGGCAAGGCAGAGTTCATGAACCCTGGTGGTTCCGTCAAGGACCGCGCAGCGCTGTACGTTGTTAAGGACGCCGAGGAGCGCGGTCTCCTCAAACCTGGAGGCACTGTTGTCGAGGGGACCGCAGGAAACACCGGTATCGGTCTTGCTCACGTCTGTCGTTCGCGCGGCTATAAGCTCGTTATATACATGCCAAACACCCAGTCTCAGGGCAAGATCGATCTTTTGCGGCTCCTCGGCGCCGAGGTCTACCCAGTCCCTGCTGTCGCGTTCGATAATCCCGAGAACTACAACCACCAGGCCCGTCGACACGCTGAGCGACTCGACAACGCCGTTTGGACGAACCAATTTGACAACACAGCCAATCGCCGTGCGCATATCGAGACGACGGGCCCTGAGATCTGGGCGCAGACAGATGGTAAGGTTGACGCTTTCACATGCGCCACTGGCACTGCTGGCACCCTAGCCGGCATTACAAGGTATCTGAAGGACGTCTCTGATGGCCGGGTCAAGAGCTTCCTTGCCGACCCTCCTGGCAGTGTGCTTCATTCTTATGTGTCCTCTGGCGGCAAGCTTACCGAGCGCACGGGTTCCAGCATCACCGAGGGTATTGGACAAGGTCGCATTACCGACAATCTCCAGCCTGATATTGGCCTGGTGGACGGTTCGCTGCACATCTCAGACGAGAAGAGCATTGAAATGGTTTACCGATGCTTGGATGAGGAGGGGTTGTACCTCGGTGCCAGCTCCTCTCTCAACGTTGTAGCTGCCAAGGAGGTTGCTGAGAAGCTGGGCAAAGGTCATACTGTTGTCACTGTCCTCTGCGACGGTGCTTACAGATACGCTGATCGACTGTTCTCGCGAAAGTGGTTGACAGACAAGAAGCTTCTGGGCGCTATTCCCAGCCACCTGGAGAAGTACATCGTTTTGCCTTAGAAAGAGGCATCCTATATAAAAAGAATCTCGTTGTTACATATATAGTACATGATAATTCCCCCCCTATCCGTGACAGATTGTCCTCATGTAGACTCCGGGTCTTCTCAAAGTGCATGAATATTTGTGTCTAATTATCCTCTACATCGTTCCTAGGGCGGGGCGCAGGAGGCAAATGTTGTTTCCAGCTGGGCTGTCGGCCTGTGACTCTCTCATACGCCATGTCCCAGCCAAAAGAGTTATTATCGGGACTCATCATAACAAAATCTTCGATGTGTTTTTCCATTAGATCGTGGACAGGCTGCAGGTCTTTGGCATCTTCACCGATGATCTCCTGTACTAGTTCTATCGCCCTTATGTTCTGGGCAAGAGTCCAAATGTAGTTGAAAGGAGAAAGGTGTTGCCTTTCGGGTACGTAGTTGTCGCTGTTGGGCTTGACTCGGCTGTTGATCGAATTCAGGTAGGGTGAGCTTGTTAAGTCATCGGATTCTCGTTCAGCCCATGCGCTGGTGATAAACTCAACATTGTCTCGAAGCTCTCGGATCAAATCATCCACAGGAGCTCCGGCTGCCTGCTGCTCCTTGACTGCAGATGCTTGGGAGAAGAGAATCATGCCCCGGATAACGGGGTTCATATGAGGCTGACGGCGAGGGGGTGTGTTCTTAGCAAGGTGCTCAGGGCGCTGAATGATATCCCAGACCATTTTATTCCACTTCAGAGCCTGTTGCGTCTCGCTCTCCTCTCCTTTCGGGGATATGATCTTACGGTTAATAGATCCCAACAGCAGGATGACAGTGCTGTCGCGCTGTAGACTTAGTCCGGTCTTTTCAACTTGCTGGGCGCATTCAATGACGACATACGGCTGCCTATCAAGACCTGCACGTCGAGTCACGGCGTCGGCATGCCAGCGTTTGAGTTTAATTCCAGCTTTCTTATAGCCAGCAAGCAGGGTGCTTATGTTGTCCCATTCCTCCTTGGTTTTCATGAGCTTTGTTGCCTCTGCAAAAGCCTTCATCGAGTTTGGGACATCGTGGAATCGATCAATGGTCTTGAAAGTGTGTTCGAGCCCATCGACTTCGATGGTGACGGGATTTCGCTGGATGTAGTCGCTCTTCTTGGGGTTGAAAACAAGCTTCCTCGCTTTTTCTGGTAGGTGGGCAGGGAGAATGATCTTCTCTTGAATTTGTGTGAGAATTTCGTTTAACTGAGGATTTTTGGTCTCGGCGAACACAGCACTAAAATCTTGTCGATTGTCAACTTCCTGTATTATAAGTGTTGCCCTTTTTTTTTTCACTTACTGCGTGCAGAAGATATACTGAAGCGTCTGTACTGGATAGCAGGCAGTGCAAGGGATGTCCGCAGGTTGGCCACAGGCCTCAAGCCCGAAGTCAAGGATCTGTTCAGCATTGTGCTGACTGTCCCACAGTACTGTGATAACTTTTTGAGGTTTCAAGGCTTGGGCAATTCCTCCTAGGTCGTAAGGTACTTAGGTTCATAGGAAGGTACCTATTCTGCGTCCATGGGAAAAAGGTACCGGATGAACTGTCGGCCGAGCCAATCAGCAAGGAGAATTGGAAGCATTGGGAGTAGCTCCAGAAATTCTAGCGCCTGTCTCAACCTCAACTACTTGTATAATTCACAATAAGTCAATTTAGGATGAACGTCGCTATCGTGGGACGGCCGGTTGGCTGTCTCAAATCTGCTCTTAGACGGACAAGACTCCTGAGGACTTTCGAAAGGAGGGTTTCTTCAGCAGCCGTTGAGCCTGTGCCCAAGCCGATACCAAACGCCTTCAGCGCTGAACAACGTATGTTTCTTTACGATCTGCAATATTGCGAAAACAATATCGCTGACATTAAGACCAGGGGCGGATCTCACGAAGGTTAGCAAATTCCATATCTACCCTCGAGTCCCGAGTATTCGTACCACCCACCCCGATCCCATGCCCGCACTTCTGCAAAAGCAACTCGCGAAACTCGATCCGACTGGCGCACGCACACGACTGTTCTCAAGAGAGCACGCCGACAGCGCTAAGGTTGGCGACGTTCTGATGGTGACGACAAAGGGTGGGGAGCCCTTTGCCGGCGCTTTTCTACAAATCCGACGCCGAGGCCAGGATACAGCGATCCAACTGCGTGGACAGATGATGAAGGTTGGTGTGGAGATGTGGTTCAAGATCTACAGCCCGACTGTGACGGGTATCGATATTATCTGGCGACGGCCCAAGAGGGCACGACGAGCACGCCTCACGTACATGCGGAAGCCCAAGCACGACATGGGTAGTGTGGATCAAATGGTGTTTGCATGGAAGAAGGAGAGATATACTCTACGGTCACGAGCAACTCAGTCTGGAAAACCCTCTGGAAGACAGCATGCCAAGATTCTTGGACAGAAGAAGAAATAGACGAAAGGATGCACGGAATGTGGTTGTATGATATATTGTGTATAAAAACTTATTGAGACATATAAAAATTGGTTGCTCAAATCTATTTCTATCATGCCAGTAAACTAAAGGATGAAATGATGGTCTTCACTGATGTTGATGGGTATACTCCGTATAATAGCATAGGAACCTGTAGCTACGACTCTGGCGTCAGATCATTTGATTAGACTGTTTTATAGACAGCCATGTCGTCAATTACATGGCTCTTCGTACAGGTTCCCAGCCATTACTAATCACATACTCAAGGCTGTTCATATTATCGTTCGTTCAAAGCAGACTGTTGTTGACGATCTATCTGTTGTACAGGGTACAGGGTACAGGAATATGTTTCATAGTAAACAAAATCGCAGCCAATCATTGACAGAAGCTGGGGTTTTTCGTCCAATGAAATGTCGGTTTTCTCTTGATATCTTATTTATTCGACGGTAATATATGTTCATGCGAGCTTGTTTGAGTGTGGAAGATCGAAACAGGTCTCGTCTGATGTTGATTACTTCTGTGAACCATGTCATACTTATCATTTATTTGACTTCCAGGTGCTAGAAGGCGTTGGAAAACGACGAGCCTCGTAGAAGATGCAGAATGGTATCGCCGACATGACATGGGATTATTCAAAACTGGCCTAGTTCTTCAATTGATGTAAAGCGCTAGATATTGTTGCCGATTCCTGGTTCAAATTCAGTTGAAGCTGCAACTATCAACTTACTCAACTACCAATATAATGTACTAAGCTGGTTGCATAATACTA
The DNA here is from genome assembly GCA_013186775.1 of Fusarium dlaminii. Taxonomy (NCBI): domain Eukaryota; kingdom Fungi; phylum Ascomycota; class Sordariomycetes; order Hypocreales; family Nectriaceae; genus Fusarium; species Fusarium dlaminii. The sequence continues at coordinate 77,267 of JAAOAL010000045.1, read as the reverse complement.
GGGTTTCACAGAAGGTTTCACAAGACGTTAATTAATAAACGTTTACCTGGCCGTTTACTCTGTATACACATTGAAGCTTATTAGTTTGACCTACCCCCAATGATAGGCTGTTGAGACAGCCCAGCGCCATGCATCGGGATTTACAGTCGGTTGATCGACCGCAGCGTTTCGTTCCTCGCGCAGGGTCCATCCACCCTGGTCAAAATGAACTCTCTAAATTCAACGGCTTACAGTATCAAGTATCCGTACCCCACGCCCTTCAAGATAAGTCGGCATCACTCAAAGGAATGCTAGTTGTTTCAAATGAACCAACAAACAAGAAGGAGAAGACAAAAGATATGTCAAATTAGTCCCAAGTCTATTTATATCACGCTGTGCATTGTCTCGAGGATGTATCCAGGGGAAATCCACGGTACGTTCTCATGCGAGGAGGTGTAGGATGCGCTTGGATAGAACCCAACGCCCAGGTATAAACCTGATGACCGCCTCACCATTTGGATGTGTAACTTATTAATATCTAATTACCTATCTTTGTAGTTACCGTTTGTGGCCATACAAAATTTCAGGTCGAAATTTCTTGCAGGGAATGAATATTCAACATCAATTCAAATCGATAAAACCCCGGTCTATCAACAGTTGGATCCATTAACTAACGTTAGCCGCTCTTAGCAAGCGCTGAAAAACAGCTAAAAATGGACGATACGAAGGATTCCGCCCAAGCCTTTCAGGGGATGCTTCCACTGCAACCCGGCAACGTGGAGGGCAACGAGAAGTTCCCCAATTTTTGTTTACACCCGGACGCCCAATCTAGCGACGACTGCGACTGCAACCAGCAGCAGCGCTACCAAGAGAACAAAGAAGATTACTACGCCTACCACACAGATCTCAGCATCAACAACAACAGCAATTGTAATCAGCATCATCAACATTTCCACAATTCTCCATCTGCTTCAATATCGGCATCATCTCGCTTATCGTACATCTCCACCGTCTCGGCCTCGGCTTCATCTTCATCCTCAAGGATATCTACCGCTTCATTCGAGTCACTTCCTATTACCCCAATTTCCGTATTCGAGGCCTCCCCACACTCTCCTTGCTCTTTGTCTAACAGGCTCTCCTCGCCCGTAACTGGATTCATCGCCCGTCATCGAACACTCGCACAGGATTCTTGTTCGCTCTCATACTCTCCACCATCTTCACCGACCCCGCGCACAAGGCGGGACAAGTTACAGTTGCATGCGGCTCGAGTGCAACGGTCAGGCAGCAAAACTACAAATACAACATTTCTTCTAGGTCTTCAGAAAAGGAAACAGTCAACCAATTCGCGAAGGTTCCCGCCCAGCGCATCTAATCCTGCAGACGCTCTTGCTGCTGTTGAGCCTCCGCATGACCAAAGGTTGACGAGAATGGCTTTTGCAGAGCAGCAAAGATGGGTCACGGTCCAACAAAAGACCTTCACAAAATGGTATTTATGTTTTGAATTCCTGGCCTGCAGTATGCTCACATCCTTCTTCCAGGCTCAACACGAAGATCGAGGCTCGAAACCTTGAGGTTAAAGACCTCGTGAAAGATCTTAGCGATGGTGTAAGTTTACTTTCTGTATAATTTTCCCCTGACTGTCACTGACATCTATGCATAGGTCATGCTGATTCATCTCCTCGAATGTCTTTCACACGAATCGCTCGGCCGTTATGCCTCAAAACCCAAGCTTCGAGTACAAAAATTTGAGAATGCGAACCTGGCACTTGACTTCGTCAAGTCCAGGGGTATTCAAATGACCAACATCGGTGCTGAGGATGTGGTTGATGGCAACCAAAAGATTGTTCTTGGTCTCATCTGGACCTTGATTCTTCGATTTACCATCAGTGACATTAACGAGGAGGGCATGTCAGCAAAGGAGGGCCTCCTGCTGTGGTGTCAACGGAAGACGGCGTGTTACGACGAGGTCGAGGTGCGAGACTTTAGCGCCAGCTGGAACGATGGTTTGGCGTTCTGTGCTCTATTGGATATCCACCGACCCGACCTCATCGACTATGACGCCCTGGACAAGAAGGATCATCGAGGCAACATGCAACTAGCATTCGATATCGCACATAAGGAGATTGGTATCCCTAAGCTACTTGATGTGGAAGATGTGTGCGATGTGGCCAAGCCCGATGAACGATCTCTGATGACTTATATTGCATATTGGTTTCATGCATTCTCGCAAATGGAAAAGGTCGAGAACGCTGGACGTCGCGTTGAAAAGTTTGTCAACAACATGCAAGGGGCTTGGGAGATGCAAAGTGCCTACGAAAGACGGATGCGGGCGCTTCTACAAGCCATTCAAGAGCAGATCGAGGTGTGGAAGCAGGCTACTTTCGAAGGAACGTACGCCGATGCCAAGGCTCAATCAAACCAGTTCTTTGAGTACAAAAAGGGTAAAAAAAGACAATGGGTTGCCGAGAAGAGTGACCTGGCAACGTTGCTCGGAAACATCAAGACCAAATTGGGGACTTATCGCCTACGGCCATACGATCCACCCGCGGAGCTGAGCCTGGATGCTCTCGAGAGGAAGTGGGCAGAGTTAGCATCAAATGAGATGACACGTGCCCAGCTAATAAACGAGACGATCCGAGAGTAAGTCGACTCTCAATAGATGCCCCCTCCTCCTTTTCTTCGATTAACATTGTTATAGCATCAAAAACGCCCTCCGCAAATCCTTTGCTGACAAGGCAAATGATTTCGCAATGGCTCTCAATACCATGCAGTTGGCCATCTCTGGCCTTGACGGTGACGTGGAAGACCAATTGCACCATGTCAGGAAGCTGAGTGAGAGCCTTTCTCCCTTAGACCAATACTTGGACAAAATTTCAGAGCTGGATCAGAAGTGTCAAGAGGCCAATATTGAGGAGAACGACTTTACTACCTACACATACGACGAACTTTCATACGAGCTTGGTCTTGTTAAAACTTCTGTGCAGAAGAAGCTTGCGTTTTTGGAGAACCAGATGGTAGCACGAAGCATGACAAACCTGACCCCTATCCAGCTGGAAGAGTTTGAGAGTGTTTTCCGTCACTTCGATCGTGACGATACAAACTCTTTACAGGAACTTGAATTCAGCGCGGCGCTTGCGTCACTGGGGCTTGTGTTCTCAGAGGATGAAATGCACGACTACTTTCTCGAAACATCTGGTGGGCGCGACTATGTAACGTTTGAACAGTTCATCCGGTTCATGGTGGATGTGACAGAAGACCAGAACACGGCAGAACAAGTCTTCCAGTCGTTCCGCGAGGTGGCTGACGGCAAGCCATACGTGACAGAGATGGATTTACGACACAGCTTGGTGCCCGACGAAGTGATTGACCAACTTATCGAGATCATGCCGCCTCACAGTGGGCCAGACATGTCGGAGGATAGAGGAATGCCACAGTACGACTACATCTCCTTCATGGAGAAGCTGATCAACGATCAAAATAACCAGCAAGAGAACTCAGAAGCTACACAACAGAATAGGAGCGACGCTGAGCCACAAAGCCCTCACACAAACGGGGTCTAGGAGAAACAGGGCGAAGACCCATGGCTAGAGATGCACGCATCAGTTCAAATGGAACTGAGTATGAAACTTGGCATCACGAGTCCGAAAAGGAGGGAGGGGTAAAATATAGAGAGAAACGCTGGCGAGATACAGTATACTTACATGCCCCTTCTTAACTATGCATCGCCTAGTGGCGTTTTACCTTGTGCTGGCGAAGAAGGAGGGTGCATTTCACTTACGGGTAACAAATATCCCATTAACTTATACCAGAGAGGAGATGACTATTTGGTGGGAGCGAATGGACGGCCGATCAGGATAACCACACATTAGGCGTCCAACCCAGCTTTCTTGGGGGCATCGCCGTAGGAATGTGTCTCTTTTTATTTTCTCCTTTTTAGTTAATACCACCAAGAGACAAATACTTGATAGGCCGAAGATTCTGTTTATTTGTTCGATCTGCCATACACACGTCAAGTTGAAGACCTAACAGTATCTTTGAGACGATTTGGGGGCGGAATGATTTGAGGCCGGGACTTTTTATCGTGCCATGGATGTCACATCATGTGCGTGGACTTTACAAACTACCTCTAGGTGCCTATCTCTATAGGTAGTCAACGTCTGAGAGATACAAGAAGGTTGACTCTCTTCATCTAAAGAAAGAGCCGGATCGTGCTACGAGGCCAAATTTATCGCAGAACCGTCGATTTCCTCTCGTCGAAGGTTGCGTTAAAACCCTCACAACGCATTCATTATTAATTTCGAGTGTATCTGCTCAGACGATAGGCTACTGCTCCTTCAGGTAGCTATATTCGATGCTTTTGAGCGACAGGTTGTCCCCCCATGATCATAGAATATGAGATAACAGTTGGGAAACTCCGGCGAAGGATCAGCCTTCCGAAATTTCACCAAGACTCGCGGCCCGTTCGCCTCTGTTGGGGTGATCCAAAGGTTTCAGCCTGGCCGTGAGGAAGACAGAATGGTGGGTTTGACGTGTCATGCAATTGCAGACCTTATGCGGAAGCACATCAACGTAAGTGCAACATTCGCCTTCTCTTATTTGCTTTTTACTCATCTAACTTGCCTTCTCCTACCTAGGAACATAGGCCCGTAGATAGTCTGCAATACTTGGACAAGAACTCAACTCGACATACGATGCTTGAGTTACATTCTCAACACTACGGGCGCCAAAGATCTGCTGATTCCTGAATGGAAATTTAGCGATCAGCCGCTGGGATAGTATCATACTATCCGGCGTCAAATGAAACTTGACGCAAGAGTGCTGTGCTTGCAATTCTCGAAGCTCTACGGGGCCTTGTTCCCTGAGGATCGGAGGCCTACGTTTGATGGAGTTCAGTGTAAATTCATAGTTGTGTGGACTGAGCAGTAAGAGCGGCAGTGCTGACTAACCAGGCCAGGGCACGGACGTTCTGGGTTTCGTAAGGCACCTTGGCGCTTACCTACTTACCTGTAGGTAGGTACCTATGAAGTGCCAACTTATTGGACTTGTCCATCGAGGGTGGAGGGGAGGATTTTATTGGACGGAAGATTATGTATGTTCTGAAGAGTGGGAGGAAGTATACGGCAAAAGTGTGGGTTCACCGTCGTTGAGCTGGGTATTTTGATTCGGCGTAAAGTCAACTTCGCCGAATTACATTGACCGAGCGGAATAACTACCTTACATTTGAACATACAAACTTTTGAACCGTTGAGAAAGCAAAGTGTTAGGCATTAAATAGGGCGATACCGGACGGTGGCGGCAACTGTATCGGCGTCTTCTAGACGGGCGAAGAGGTTGTCGGACTTTGTTCAGTTAGATATGTATAGCCGGTCGGATTGCGTGAGAGGGATGAAAGGTGGGCTCCGCAGTTTCTTAGCCTTGCGCAATAGATAAAATGTTACTGGGGCGATATGGACTACGGCTTTGGATTCTCTTCCTCTCTTATATAATTCTACCTCTAGATAGACGATTGGGATACCGGACTCAAGATCTGCACGGTCCATTCGATCCAGAGTCGATTTTCCCAGCATGTCGTGTCGTTCACAGCTCCTCCGTGCCTTGAGAGGATCCGCCTCTAGCTCCGGTGGCCGGAGGACTGTTTCTCTAAGGACCAACATCCTCGAGAGAAGCCTTGCTCACTCAAGAACGCCCGCCCGATGCATCGCGACTACAGCCCCGAGGCTCATCTCCCAGACTCGGGTACAGCAAAGCAAGCTGACATCCGAGACGTACCCGCAACTCGAGCGTGACGCCCGGTTCGCCCAGGTGACCCCCGAACACGTTGCGAGGTTCCGTGAGATCTTGGGTAACAACCCTTCGGCCATTATTGACGGAATCACGGGCGGCGGAGCGGGCGTCGATGCGGCCGACTTTGAAACGTACAATGAGGACTGGATGCACAAGTACAAGGGCCAGTCGAAGTTGGTGCTGCGTCCAGGCACCACTGACGAAGTTAGCGGCATCCTCAAGTACTGCAATGAACAGCATTTGGCCGTGGTACCCCAGGGAGGAAACACAGGCCTTGTGGGAGGCTCCATTCCCGTTTTCGACGAGATCGTCATTAGCATGGCTCGCATGAACGAGATTCGTTCATTCGACGAAGTCAGTGGTTCACTTGTTATTGACGCCGGCTGTGTACTCGAGACTGTCGACTCATACCTTGCCCAAAAGGGTTATATCTTTCCTCTCGACCTCGGCGCCAAGGGCTCGTGCCACGTCGGTGGAAACGTCGCCACAAATGCTGGCGGTCTGCGATTGCTCCGTTATGGGAGCTTACATGGCACCGTCCTCGGTGTTGAGGCTGTTCTGCCTAATGGTACCGTCATCAATGACCTGTGTACCCTGCGAAAGAACAACACCGGCTACGATGTGAAGCAGCTCTTCATTGGTGCAGAGGGAACTTTGGGAATTATCACAAAGATCGCTATTCAATGTCCCCAGCGATCTCCCGCTGTTAATGTTGCTGTGTTTGGCATAGAGTCGTATGATAAAGCTCAGCTTGCCTTCCGTGAGGCTAAGAAGCAGCTATCAGAAATTCTATCTGCATTTGAGCTAATGGACGGCCGCAGCCAGAGAATTGTTTCAGAGGTTAAGGGTCAGGAGCATCCCCTCGAAGGAGAATACCCTTTCTACTGCCTGATTGAGACGAGTGGTTCCAACGGCGAGCATGACTACGCAAAACTAGAGACTTTCCTTGAGGATGTTATGACCCGAGAAGTTATTGCCGACGGTGTCGTCGCCCAGGACGAGACGCAGCTTCGCAACCTGTGGGGCTGGCGTGAGGGCATCACCGAGTGCCTTGGCCATTGGGGCGGCACCTACAAGTATGATATCTCTATTCCCCTCGACGAGATGTATACCATTGTTGAAGACACTAAGGCTCGTCTGATCGATCTGGGTCTTCTGGGTGACACGTCTGACCACCCGGTTGTTGACGTACTTGGCTATGGCCATATGGGCGATTCCAATCTGCACCTCAACATTCCGGTGCGTCGTTACGATCCTGCAGTCGAGAAGGCCCTGGAGCCTTGGGTATACGAATGGATTCAGAAGCGTAGTGGAAGTATCAGTGCTGAGCATGGGTTGGGAATTGCGAAAAAGAAGTTTATCGGTTACAGCCGAGACGACACAACGATTGGTCTGATGAAGCAGATCAAAAATCTCTTTGATCCCGTGAGTTTGCTCCCCTCGCCCCGTCCATCTTTCAAGCTTGGGTAAACCCCCATCCATCGAACGCTGCGTCGTGGAACTCTATTTTCACCTCAACCCTCTGTTACAATTCCCCGGCATTAGGGCTGACACCTGACCCAGAATGGCATCATGAACCCCTACAAGTATATTTGATACCCCGGTCTCTTGGGCTCGTACCCGAGTGACAGCATATGTGACCCCCCTTCCCTTCATTGGGGGGATGCTGCAGCGTCATTCGTACTGCTCAGTAATTCCAGCTGTGGCTGGCCAAACAATCTCGATAGCCCCGCTGACCTAAGCGAGCGCGAGTGAGCAAAAACTGGAATAATGAGGCCTAAAGCGTTGTATAAGCAAAAGTGCTGTGCACATTGCGGCTATGGCTGTTTTGTGTATAGCCATCAAAAAAATAAAATTAAAAACAGCCATGGCCCTCAAACACCCAAGTACGTCTGCATACATACACAGACATGCTTAGATAAAGTCGTTAGCCGATTTGAATAGCGTTGGTGGTAGTCAACCAATCCACAGGGCGGAACTATCTCCGTCATCTTGCAAAACGTGCAGGTCACTGCTTATTTTCAGCCAACACATTATCAGGTAAATTAATGCCTAAATATTCGCAAGGCATAAGTCAATGCGACTGGAGGTCAGAAACATGACTCGACCGGTTAATGTTAATGAGTTGGTTGTGTCTCATTGCATCTCAAAGGCCCCCTGCCTGTGCCTGTGCCCATGCCCACGTCCTCGTCATTTGGAATCTGTCAAACAGGAGTAACGGAGCTGCCCTCCACTCTGTGTTGTTTGTCAAATAGCCAGCTTCAGCTCTTAAACTTGATAGCCAACGAGGAGCCGATGCCGCCCTTCCTCACACACCTCCCTGTCAGCCTTATGGGGCGGACGCTGCAGCTTCTCCACAGGAAGCCGATGCGCTAGGCCAAAAGTTCCCTGTAAGTGAAGACTTGCTCGTTCGCATATTCCTATCTCAGTCCAAAGTCCCTGTCGTGGGTCCCTGACCGTTGACGTCGCCGGCCCCAATCGATTCCAATTGGATTGTTTCGTCATACCTAGCATGTGCCGAGCCATGGCCCTTGAGAGCTTTACACCCGGTGGATGTTGTGTTGTGAGCGGCCGTCGCCAACTAGGTCAGGTCGAACGAGAGCTCTTAACACTCCTTATTCGTCGTACATGGTGGCCCTCATTACCGCGATGAAACTTCACCAGGTGATTACCTTGAAAGGAGCCATCTTTACATCTCCCCGTCGAGGTGGCTCTAATGGCTGTGTGCAAGATGGACTTCCGTGATGTGTGGGGTGATAGACAGTTGACAGGATGCCTCATTGCAACAGATGCCGGTGACAGTTTAGGTGCAGCATCGCAGACGGGGTAGCCGAAATCCTGGCCATCCCATAGTTCCTTCGTTATAATAGAAGCTGCCCCGAACACAAGTTGTCAAGATGACATCCTGCAACTTAACCTTCTTACCAAGATAAATATGGTTGGCGTCCCTGGGAAATACAAAGGCTGCGAAACTTGCCGGCGTAGAAGAGTCAAGGTAAGTCTCTATCATCTCATCGCGACTCTGCCATCCGAGTTCACATTCTCGAACAGTGCAGCAACGAGAGGCCTTACTGCCAGAAGTGTATATCGAGTGGAAGGCAATGTGAAGGTTATGAACGAGAACGAGTCTTCATCACTGGGACGCCGCAGAACAAAGGCAGAGTAGCCTCCCATCCGAAGAAAGGCTCATCCTCCAAGAAGGGGAGCTCGCCTTTGTACGAGGAACCTCCCAGAACTCTCGGTATCACGCCAGTCCATCCTCTCACCTCAGCCTGGGACGACCACACACTTGTTTCAAACCAAGGAGTGGAGTACTCAGTTCTCATCTCAGCCTTGCACACTAGGCTTCCATACACTCTTCCAGATCATTCAGCTAATGACTCCACACCTTTCCGCATTACCTTCCCGCCATATACGCCGACAGACTTACAGTCATTACTGGGCGAAGGAGAATTTGGTGTAAGAGCACAATGCTTAGCACGTTTACCGAGCGTATATGAGCAAGATGACTCGGCACAAAGTTACTGCATCTTCTTCTTCGAGGTTTGTGCAATGTCCCTACTGATTCCAAATGACTGCTAACAATTAGCTAGCATGAAACAGCATATGCATTTGGCGAATCAGGGTCTCAACGGATGAGACGAATGGGACCGGCCTATTTTAGTCACTTTCCCAATCATCATTTCTTTGTGCGGGTGTATCGACCTCTAGCTGTAAGTAGCGTTCAACGATCCATGGTTATTTCGTTCTGCTGAGTGCAAGATAGACCGGCTTCGCTCTCCTGAGGCGACAAGATACGTTTGTATCAGCTCCAGATTGGAAGACTGTGCCATGGCAGAGACATCCGAAGTCTCTCCTGGACCATCTCCTGGACCTTGTTCTTCTGCTGCCAGCCATCCTTTCTCAAGTTGATCAGATTGTTCCGTCAGAACCAACCCTCCATCGACGGCACAGCGCTCAGCAGCTTCTCCGGGATTGCCTTTCCCTCGAGAGACATCTTGATGCTTGGTTTCAAATGGCCAACCGTCCCAGTTTTGAACAGCCCGTGGCCTACTGGACTGAGGAGCTTATCAGCCCCGGGGGTCTTATTCCTTTCACAAATTCGTACGCTTTCAGGGACGCAAACACCGGACTTGCCTTCCTATATTACTGGATGACACAAATCCTCTTTCACCAATGCATTGAAAGCTTGCACCGAGCCATCTACCAGCCAGTCATCGACGCTTACCCAAATATGTGGCCTGACTTGCCATTCGACTTACAGATCGACCTCAATCGATATCAGCATGGGCGCATGTTTGCGGCAGATATCTGCCGTGGACTCGATTCAGTCTTGCATGACACTGTTCAACCTGACATGCTGATTATGCCGATGACCGTGGCGATGGATTTGTACAGAGATATCAATTCGGTTTCGCAGGATGGACTCATGGAGATCATGTGGATCGACAACTTTCGATCGCGGCTCATTGAGAAAGGCCAACATGTTGCCGGTGTTTTGCAGAGTCAAACATGGTCCGAAGTGGCGACTTTCTAACCTCGGGGATAATTGACATGTCTCTTATTCAGAAACATTAGTCATGTGCTTACCTTGTACCCTTCTCCTATTTTCCTGGCCTCATGAGAAATGAACAAATCCATTCTTTTCATTTGTCAACAGCCAGCTTCGTACATAGTTGACGTAGGGATCTGAGAGACATATATGGACTGCAAGACTGCAAAGCTGAATCAATGAGACTATGGTAGTGGATTTCAGTATACAAACACTAAGCGGAGCATATGAAACCATGATGTGATCAATTGTTTCCAGGGGCAGTTGATTGCTTGTGCGGATATGCAGTCGATATAAAGCACGTAGAAGAGAGCCGGCAGGAGTTAGAGGTCCGTGCCCATTATGCGGAACACGCAACGGTGTTTTTCCGGCCCGTTGCTAACTGGGGAGCTACAGCTCTCAGCCTTCCGTAGGTTACCACTGTACCAGGCAGGCTGCCGTTCTGACGAAGCTGAGCACCCCAATACATCAACGTCAACACTCCTTGAGCCTCGCAACGACTCCACGATTCGCCATCATACACCAAAAAAGCACACTGTATACTCCCAAACATAGCGATTTCGCAGCAACTCTTCTTTAATTCTGCATCATGGCATCCGGCTACGACAGAGCTCTGTCGGGTGAGTTCACACAACGGGCCCATGTTCAATGATATATCCATCGCTAACAATAAGTGCAGTATTCAGGTCAGTACCATAACAACACTCACGACAAGCTTCCTAACATCTGAATAGTCCCGACGGCCACGTTTTCCAGGTCGAATATGCCGGCGAAGCTGTCAAGCGAGGTAAATATCAGGTTTTTGGTTAACAGCTTTGTTGCGGTGGCTTATACCTTCAATAGGAACTTGTGCTGTCGGTGTCAAGGGTGCCGATGTTGTGGTGCTAGGATGTGAGAAGCGCTCCGCCATGAAGCTGCAAGATACTCGCATCACTCCTTCCAAGATCCAGCTCCTTGATCACCACGTCGCCCTCGCCTTCGCTGGCCTAAATGCGGATGCTCGTATCCTTGTCGACAAGGCTCGATTAGAGGCACAGTCCCATCGTTTGTCAGTTGAAGACCCTGTTACTATCGACTACATTACCAAATATGTCGCTGGTGTCCAGCAACGGTACACACAGGCTGGTGGCGTCCGACCATTTGGTATTAGCACTCTGATTGTTGGGTTCGATAACGGCAGCGATATCCCTCGGCTGTACCAGACTGAGCCCTCCGGCATCTACTCTGCCTGGTGCGTTATTCAAAATGATAAAAATATTCGGCCAAGTTTCGAAACTAATGATCTAACAGGAAGGCAAACGCTATCGGCCGTTCAAGCAAGACTGTTCGTGAGTTCCTCGAGCGAAACTACAAGGAGGACATGGACCGAGAGGCTACCATTCGGCTTGCCATCAAGTCGCTGCTCGAGGTTGTTCAGACCGGAGCCAAGAACATCGAGATTTCTCTCATGGCACCTGGCGCCACCATCGAAACACTACCTACGTCCGAGATTGAAGGCTACGTCAAGGAAATTGAGCAGGAGAAGCAGGAAGAAGCTGCCAAGAAGAAGACGGGACGGACCCCTGGAACCGGCAGTGCTGCCATCCTGACCCGATCTCAGGATGACTCCGCTGCGGAATAGAGAAGCGTATGGGAAGAGTTTACATAGACAAGAGCACGAGTCTCTAAAGTCGGGACCCAGTGCCATTGTATTAACACAACTAATGATGCACGCCTAAGTTCTCAGAACGTATCCCCGTGGAAGTGACAAATCGCTATGTATCCTAAACGCCATGACTTTCCTCTTTTTATCTGATCTTGTTCTGGATTATCCCAGCTTATCGGCTTCCTCTGTCGGGTCAAAGATGGACCTGAGTCCCTTTGTCTTTTGTCTGTCGTCCTTGAGCATCTTGTTATCCATTCGTACGTCGTCGCTCTCAATCGAAAGAGCTGCTTGAGGGGTCTTTGCGTCGATAACAAAATGGTTGTCGCAATGAGGGCAAAACTCGTCGGCCTCCTCGAACTCCTTCACATCTTTTCTGAAGCACTTTCTGCACTTTTTGCACGCGAAAATCATCTCGAAGCTTTCCTTAAGAGGGTGTGTCTCCTGTTCGCTGTGGCATTCGACACAGTCGAACCATTTTCGACCTGTAGTTAAAGTTAGTTGGTAAGGTGAGCGGGCAACAACTTAAAGTCGTGAAGACTGGCTTCAATAAACTTTGCACGTACAACAAGGCGACCGAACGGAAACTTGGGCGTTGAGAATGTGTTTGCTAGACATTGATTAGTCGCAGGATAATAAATAGAATCGAGGCATACCATACCACATGGTAGCAGATGACAAGTAGTCCCCTGAGGTTGTGCAATATACTCTGCGTCGTTGGAAGAAGTGTTCACAGCTGAATTGTGGTGTCTGAGAATAGTTGCAGGTTGAGTTCAGATCAATGTCGGTAGAGTTTTGGTGGGGTATAGTAATCAGGCTTTCGGAATGCACTTTACGGCCCCCTGCCACAGGTGCTAGAAGATTACCTTATTGCTTACTAGAGGAGGCAGGCACTTCGATAAACATAGACCCACTTAAGAAACATCGGTTAGTCATCATCATTCAGTGACGCTCTTACCAGCGCTTGTTCACATCCCATATGACCTTCACGTTCTCCTTTCCTTCATCAGCATTATACGACCACTGCCAACCACGCCCTGATTGTCCGGTCCGGAAACTCAAAAACATGCCGCCCAAGAGGAAAGCAGGTGCCGCCGTCCAGGGTGGGGGGAAAGTGGGAAGGACTTCGCGCATGTCAACACCTGGAGCTGCAACGCCACGAACGATCGATAGCAATGAGGACATGCCGGATGAGGAGGAGGGCCCCGTCGACGAGGCCTTGGAACGTGATTTGAACAAGAATATAGACATCTTTTCTTTGGATCGCTATCAGAAGAGACATGCGATCCGGGATCCCCTACCACACATCTTTGGCGACCGTGATTTCTCATACCTGGTCTTGAAGAAAGATCATCAGAATCGACCTCTCTGGATAGACCCTCAGAAAGGCCGCATCATTCTAGAGAGTTTTAATCCACTCGCGGAGCAGGCTCAGGATTTCCTCATCACTATTTCTGAGCCCTTGTCTCGACCGACTTTCATGCACGAATACGCCCTTACAACACACAGCCTGTATGCTGCCGTCTCTGTTGGGTTGTCGCCAGAGGACATCATCAATACACTAGATCGATTTCTTAAGACACCTCTGCCAGATGAGATTCGAAATTTCATTACAAGTTGCACTCAGAGTTACGGCAAGGTGAAGCTGGTTCTCAAGAATACAAAGTACTACGTCGAAAGTCCTGATCCAAACATGCTCCAGACTCTCCTCAAGAACCCCAAAATTGGGCCCCTACGCGTCCAAGGAACGGAAGAGATCACAACATCAGTTGCGCCTAAGATTGGCGGCCTTGTCATTCCCGGAACACAGAATGCCGCGGGAGTGAAGCAGGCCAATGGCCTCAGCCAAACAGGCGAACAAGGCAAAGATGGACAACCCGTCCAGGAGGGTGAAGTCTATGCCACGCTCAACGAGGAGGACGACGAGGACCAGGAAGTGACGCATTCTTTTGAAATTGCAGACAAGGATGTCGAAACGGTACAGAAAGAATGCCTGAATCTAGGATACCCAGTTCTGGAGGAGTATGACTTTCGGAGAGATGAAGCCAACGCAAATTTGGATATCGATCTGAAGCCTGGTACTCAGATTCGGCCTTATCAGGAAAAAAGCTTGAGCAAGATGTTTGGCAACGGCCGAGCCAAGAGTGGACTAATCGTCCTGCCCTGTGGTGCTGGAAAGACACTTGTGGGTATTACAGCAGCGTGTACTATCAAGAAGGGTGTCATTGTTCTATGCACGAGTTCAATGTCCGTTGTGCAATGGAGGAATGAATTTTTGAAATGGTCCAACATCAATCCCGATGATATTGTTGCCTTCACATCCGATTCCAAGAACAACGTCTTCACCGGAAGCACTGGGATCATCGTCACAACCTATGCAATGGTCACACAATCGCGGGCCCGATCTTACGATGCAGAGAAGATGATGAAGTTCTTGACAGGTCGAGAATGGGGTCTGATGCTGCTGGACGAGGTGCACGTTGTGCCCGCCAACATCTTCCGAAAAGTCACGTCTTCGATCAAGACTCATTCAAAGCTTGGTCTCACAGCTACACTTCTTAGAGAAGACGACAAGATTTCTGATTTGAATTTTCTTATCGGACCAAAGCTATTTGAAGCCAATTGGATGGAGCTTTCAAAGCAAGGACACATTGCAAGAGTTCAGTGTGCAGAAGTATGGTGCCCAATGCCTACAGAGTTCTACGACCAGTATCTCAAAGCACCAAGCCGGAAGAAGGGTTTGCTCTATATCATGAACCCTCGGAAGTTTCAAGCTTGTCAATATCTCATTAATTACCACGAATCAAGAGGAGACAAGATTATAGTATTTTCGGATAACGTGTATGCGCTCAAAGCATATGCGCTAAAGCTTCAAAAAGCGTTCATCTATGGTGGCACTGGTCAGGCAGAACGTCTGCAAGTGTTGGAGAACTTTCAGCACAATCCGAATGTCAACACGCTCTTTTTATCGAAGATTGGAGACACGTCCCTCGATTTGCCCGAGGCTACCTGCCTCATCCAAATTTCATCCCACTACGGTTCACGTCGCCAGGAAGCGCAGCGTTTAGGACGAATTCTTAGGGCCAAAAGGCGTAATGACGAGGGCTTCAATGCCTTTTTCTACTCTCTGGTGTCAAAAGACACGCAAGAAATGTATTTTTCTTCCAAACGTCAAGCTTTCCTCGTCGATCAGGGATATGCTTTCAAGGTTATTACACAATTAGCAAACATCGAGAAGACACCCGGACTAGCGTTCGCAGATGTATCGGAGCGGCGTGAACTGTTACAGAAGGTTCTTGTGGAGAATGAGAGCATGGAGGAGGATGACCCGAACGACGACATGTTCCATCAGGGTACTATGGGGCGCAAGAAAAAGAAGGGAGCTCGACGAACAGCGGGAACTCTCGGCGAGCTCAGTGGTGGCCAGGACATGGCGTATATCGAGCAGAATAAGAAGTTATCGGCAAAGCGGAAGAAGGCGGACAGCAATGCCTTCTTCAAGAAGATTGGACGCGAAAATGCCAGGCGAGCAGCAGCACAGTAATGGAAAGACAATTGGAATCAGCACAATGGAGGTGGAGGTACATTGAATGAGCCAAAGAATGATAAGTCAGGGGATCGGAATCACGGGTAAATACAAGATGCCGTATGTATAAGAATACGCAGCCGCAGACCACGCATATGTAGAACGCATAATAATGCTTTTAGGGCGCAAGGACGGGAAAGATTCGGCGTTCAGGAAAAACTACAACACGGCCATAGCCGATCACATTGCACGCACCATGTATTCAATCAGATTTCTGGCAGTAGGCAAGCGATGACTCATAGGAGTGAATTGACTGACTCCACGTAGCTTAAGACGACGGCAGTGCATGAGGTGAAAGATCCAGGTGACATGGGAATTTATGGCAAGATAAGAAGACTAGACAACAGGCAGAATCCAGCCTATACAGATCTCGTAAACGAATTAGGCATCACAGGGTAACATGCATCACACCACGGCTTTCAAATATGATGACATGTGAAGGATGGTTTACGAGTGAGTCGAAGGCCCCATGCGACTTCACCAATGGTCATTATCGACAGATAGTCTACCTGCAGTAGCAAGTATTTTTTAGAGTCAGAGCTACGAGGCCCCAGGTAGGGGTTCTTTAAACTAGTGCTGCCTTAGTTTCCGGGGAGAAAAGCTTGGCAGTACTAGGGCTTGGATATCTATTCCTGGTTGCAACTGATGCTTATTCTAACTGCACTCTGTCATGTATTTTGATGTTGTGGTGTTTTCCAATCAGTACTGTCCTGATTTGACGGTGAAAGTGGGTGTGGCATGGTGCAGTCTAGATTTGCAACTTGCTCATATCTCATGTGCATAACCAGCTTGAAAAGAGGCTGCATGATATTAGGCACTGACCTGTTCGTATGTAGTGTCCATCCTCATGGAAGTTAGGTTAAATCAAAAGTTTCATTCTTCCGGAAAACCCATTGATTACTGCGCAGCACACCCGTGTGCGTATGCAGAGGTGTTTATCTCAGCCATGCAAGTGTTCAGTAGTTCGTGAACGCGGTATCAGGTAGTGGTCTGTGGACATGCGATTAAAGAGCGGTGACATCACATTGTTGGAGGAGTTCATCCCAGGGTAGTGTCGGAAGGGCGGAGCGGTATTTGTGAGAGGGTATGTATCGCATTGGAATATGGTGACAACAGCATACCTAGTTATGTGGTAATCAATCAGATGGAAGACTTTCCATTTCCTCGGCTTTCGCGGTAGCCAATGGATCACAATCGATAGCTCGCCACACCTTTTGCCAACTCTCATGAGAAACGGCCCCGATGTTTAAGGCAGGGATCTGGGTACCACCAGTCATGGATAATAGCTCAATTGCAGTATGGGCAATGGCCGCTAACTACGGATAGAGGCCTACCTATCTATACTGGTTTTGACTGACTGTTCCCAATTATCGAGTCCAAACCCCTTTCTTCCACTTGTCCCTTTGTTTTGACTCGGGCAAAGCACGTGTCAGTGGTTTCACCATGTACATGTAAAAAGAACCATCCCTCAGATCTCCGAATTTTCTTGGCTTCCATGGAATTGGAGATTGCTTAGGGGGACGTGCCATTGGCCCGATAGTAGTGCAACACACAGACAGCAGACAAGGACAGGCTTTTATCACCCCCAAGCGAAGCTCACGCCCGCAGGGAACTTGAAAGAATCCGTCTGGGTACAAAGAAATTTGAGATGTTCAATCAGCGCAGGAATCTATCTGGTCCAATCAGTGAAATGCCCAGTTTGCGTTGAGCTGTTATTAGTATTCCTGCCATTAGAATTGAGGTCCCAAGTTACCTAGATTGCGCCGGGTTCAATGCTTCGCCGGCCCCAAATCGCGGTGACGTTGTTGGCCTTGTTACAAGGATACCTAATCGAGTGATGCGTGTGGTGGTGTGAACACGATGATCGTTAGTAGCCATGGGGAAAGGGTTTCTAGTACCTACGATGTAGTATTGTCTATCAACCTCGTCAACGATCTAGAAAAATAGAACGCTGACATCTTTTAGTGCTTTTACTTGATCATATGAGATGTTGGAGGGCCCAACCGTCGCGGGATCAACGGGCGTTTTAACGGTTTTTGCCACCATTCCCGCTCCTCTGTCCATAAACAGACGGGCGCTCTGAGTAGGTAAAGAGTGTTTGTACGGAACACATGCGTATTCTTGGTAGCTTTTCACCCACTGATGCGTACTGGTTTCCGCACTGCTCCGCCGTCTCCCTCCAGCCCGCTCGTACATACACATGTGTTTAAGTACCCTAGTTAGTACCCGATGACTAGAGACAACAAACTCAGCTTCAGAATGGAGCCACTAATGTAGCCTACCGGTGCCGGGGAACATGTCCCGCGCGGTGGCATCCTCAGTCTGTCTGTAGGTTTCTCGTCGTCGCCGTGTCCCCATCTGCAAGCATGTGGGCTTCCAAAAAACCCCTGTCCTGGCTGAAGCCCTGCCAATGCCGCGTGTATGCTCTGCTGTGCCTGGATCGTTTATGGATCCGGTATCTCGGTCCATGACTTGGCTCACCTCACATCCATGATCCAAGTTTGTTGAGTCGGCTGTCTCATGAAAACCCCCTTGCCATGTACTCTGGCTGTACGGAGTAACATTGAGGTTCTCGTTTCTATCCTTCTTCCGTGTGTAACGAGCATGCATGCATGCATGGTTGTGGCTGATCAATCACGACATGGATATCTGGGCCCCTTGAAATCATCAACAGGTCCCTCGTGGTTGGATCGCGAACTCCGAGTCGCTGCCGTCTGTCTTTGTTTTCCTCGGTTGCTGCTGTTGTTGCCGTAGTAGTGTAGTGCATTGATAAAAGTATGGATTATTTTTGGTGTCAGTTTCCTTGAATCTCAGGTAGCGCGTTGGTAATATCAGGGGCTTTTCCCACTATCTTTCTTCCATTTCCGCTGCCAGGGCTACTTTCATGGTTCTTTTTATTGCCTTGCCTCCTTCCTTATCTCTAGAAAATTTCCTGACACCCTAGCGCCTACCTTATAGTGCCTGTACACTTCGGTGCTATCCATAAGGTGCCTACCTACCTGCTTTATTGAAAAGTCCTTCGTCTGCCAAAGTAATTTGATGTCTGCCTCTTCCAACTTCATCCCCACCATCTATTGAAAGGACTCGATCAAACCATTATGCTTCTTTATCTACAACTTCAACAATTCGGATCTTCAATTCCGAGAATGGTTAGCTAGTCCAGGTTGTTTCTAACCAAAGTCTAGCCCAGGCCACACCCTGTTTTCTCGACATCAAAATCACCTAGCCACTGGCAGTGCCCCAGAGACTCACTCCGCACCAAGTCGCCGGACCATTCCTATTTCTTATACTCAACGCATTGCAAGAAAACCTTGCTCTTTCTGTGTTGAGCGGGAGTGGTGTGTAGGAAATCACCAGTTCAATTCCCGCGCCCCTCCGTTATTCAGTCTCTAGTCTCCGCCTTCTTACGCCATAACTATAATTGTCCTGAGCCATGGCACAGTCTAGTCCCTAAGCTCAGCGACTAACTTTAACCCAAATAGCGCAGGAAGCCCTCTCTCCCTGTTTCTAGGTTTCTGCCTTCTCATCTTCCTTAACATCACAAAAGTTGCCAACGGACTTCTGTTTTCTTTGGAAGACATGCTCGATGAGACGCGCGCCTCTGTATGGGCGCGGCTCAAAGCTGTCAAGCCGCCGTTTATGTCCAAAAAACCACACTTCAACTTTATTTCCGTTCATTGTAAGTCACATCCATTGGTCTTCGATACCCCCCATGCTTCCTTCTTGGGCGCAACCCCCACGCGATCTCATATACACCTTCGCTTTCCATCAGGCATCAAATTTCAAATGCCAAGTCTCTGTCTGACCATTTCCCCTAGATACATGGATTATTGGCGCAACCTTGTTAGCTTCCGTCATTATATATGGTGCTGGTCGCGGTCAAACGTCATATGTCGATTCTCTTATGTTCGCCAGCGGAGCCAATACACAAGCTGGACTAAACCCAATCGACGTCAACCTTCTCAACACCTTTCAACAGATTGTCGTTTACCTCTTTACTATAACGTCTAACCCAATCACGCTACATACTTCAGTGGTCTTCCTACGTCTTTACTGGTTCGAGAAGAGGTTTCAAAGGTGGGTTACGGACGCCAGACAGCGCCGTGCTACACTTTCTAAGGCCAAGACTCGTTCACGAAGTGAAGCCCGCGAAGCTGAAGAAGGAGTCAATGGTCGGCATATTACGGTTGTGCCTTACCAGGGGAGACCTCCACGTATCACGAATGACGGGATACTGCTTGATGGAAATGACGTTATTCAATCTCAGGCGATCGCCGACGATGACGATGATGAAGATCTACCACATAAACCACCACCTGCGAGCAGTGATGAAAGCGACACGATCTCTGCCGGCCGTTCTAACAGCATAGAGCTAAGTCCTTTGGAGAAACCTGACCAAAACTTTGGAGATGGCAGGGAAGCGAATGAGGGGCAGAGCAGGTCACAGAATGCGCCAACAGGTATTAAATTTGCTGAAACGGTCAAGAGAAGCGACGGAGTCGACGACGACTTGACCAAATTTCCCCAAAGAAGAAGCCATGCGGAGCATATCGCTATCCTAGAGCGTCAAAGAAACCAGGACAACGAAATTCTAAGGATTCCTGGTCCCCGAGAAACCGAGCGGGGGATGGGACCTCGAAGGCTTGACAATGATGATACCCAGGACGGCGATGATGATAACAACACCATTGCTATGACGAGAACTGTGGAATCGAGGCCAGACCACGCGACACTAGACCCCAGGGTACCAACAGGCCGCAGACCAACCATTGTTATTGCTGAGCCGAAACGGCCCCTCAAACACGAATTGACTGATGATGCCAAAGCCGTTGGCGGCACTCTTAATGCCCTTAGAGTGCGCAAGCCTCGTGTATTTAACCGTGGTCAGAAGGAGGTGCACGATGATAACGAGAGCACTATGGGCCGTGCTTTCCGAACACGCACAATCGACACTATCAAGTCGGCCTTGTCAAACGACCACACGAAGGATATGCCTTACCTCAGTTACACCCCGACTATGGGTCGAAACTCTAACTTTGTGGGCTTGACCCTGGAACAGCGAGAGGAACTTGGCGGTATCGAATATCGATCCCTGAGGACTTTGGCACTGATTTTACTATCCTATTTTTGGGGATTCCAGCTCATTGCTGTAACCTTCCTTTTGCCTTTCATTCTTCATAATGAGAAATATGGGAGAATTGTTGAAGGGAACGCTATCTCAAGAACCTGGTGGGGATTTTGGACAGCCAACTCGGCATTCAACGACTTGGGTCTGACCCTAACTCCTGACAGTATGAACTCTTTCAATACATCGGAGTATGTGATGATGATCATGTGGTTCTTCATTATCATTGGAAACACGGGTTTTCCTGTCATGTTACGTTTTGTCATTTGGGTTCTTGCTCAGATTGTTCCTAAGGGGACCGGCCTGTGGGAAGAACTCAGGTTTCTTCTTGACCATCCTCGCCGGTGTTTCACCCTCCTATTCCCCTCGAGCGCCAATTGGTGGCTATTTTGGATTCTTGCCGCATTGAATGCCATAGACTTGCTTTTCTTTGTGGTCTTAGATGTATGCAGCTTGTCAGCCCCTCTTGTTTATATCAAGCTAACCTTCGCCAGCTTAACTCAGGCCCAGTCGCTGAACTACCTGTTCATACTCGTATTGCCGATGGTCTATTTCAAGCTGCCTCTACAAGAACTGCAGGATTCTCATGTTTCAGCCTTAGCGACCTTCACCCTGCCATCCCAGTATTGTACATGATCATGATGTACATTTCGATCTTCCCAATCGCAATCTCCATCCGCCGAACGAACGTCTACGAAGAAAAATCTCTCGGAGTTTACCACAACAAGAAAGACGAAGATGAAGAGGAATCAGCCAGCGCTCTAAACTATGTTGGTACTCATCTGCGACGTCAACTTTCTTTCGACTTGTGGTACGTTTTTGTGGGGTTCTTCTTTCTCGCCATCAGCGAAGGTGAAAGTCTCAAGGCAAAAGACTTCAATTTGTTTGATGTTCTTTTCGAAGTTATCAGTGCGTACGGAACTGTGGGTTTGAGTATGGGTGTATCCAACGTCAATGCTTCTCTGTGCTCTCAGTTCACCGTCGTTGGGAAACTTATCATCGTTGCCATGCAAATCCGTGGTCGTCACCGCGGCTTACCTTATGGGTTGGATCGTGCTGTTCTGTTACCCAGTGAGGCACGTTTCCAGAAGGAAGCAGAGGAGAACCAACCAATTCTTGTTCGCACCAGGACAAATGCCTCCATGGCAACCACCTCAGGCATGGAGCCGCCTACTAGTCCAGGTTTACCAGGTCGACGTGGCAGTATGGGCCGTATACGCGAGCGAGCAAATAGTCGCATCATCTCCCAATTTTTATATCCTGGTCCCGTAATCCCCAGCAACGAGATACACGGTCACAAACGCGCAACATCAAACAACTCTAACAACCTGCGGGACTTCCCGCGATTCAATACTGAGCCAGTGTTCGAAGAGGAGAAGGACGATGTTCCTCCTCTTCGAACCATTGAGTCTCATAGTGGTGGTCCTCGTCGTGCAGAGACCAACCCGATGCCCTAAACGATGGGCAACAATCAAAGCTTTGCTTTTACAGATCATGCGACAGATAAGGCATTATACTTTGTTAAAAAACTTCATTGTCCTTCTCAGAGGGGTATTCTGTTCATGCATCATTTTTACAAACTACATATTTTCCGGACCAAAAGCGATTTCAAATGTCAAAAGGGTTTACGGCGTTCAGCATCAGGGTTTTAAGAACATAGAGCTTTTGGAAGGCGATTGTCATAGCGCAAGCTTTTGTTTCATGTCGAGCCGAACGAATGTCACAAATTTATGATGGTTCTAGAGGCTGGACCAAGGTGTTTTCATATTCATGGTCTTTTATGTAGCATAGCAAGTTCCGACCACACTGGCGTTTCATCTTGTCCAGGGACTTGCATATCATCGTGGTCTTTGTTAGAGTATCGGTGCCCAATAGAAAGCGATCCCGCCCTAGGCGCAAACCATTGTCATTTAATCATTCTCTGCATCAGGTACAACAATAACTACATTTTTGCTATTCATATAGCATATCCACTACTCCTATAAAATTACTTCATCCAAGTTGGATTAAGTCTAGAGAATCTATGCATAGGTCTGTATTTTATGATGGCCCTTCTCACTTGGTCTCAAAAGCACCAATATCCTTCAATGCGCCAGCTAAACGACGGTAATCTCGCAATAAGTCAAGAACTTCACCCAGCTTAAGCTCCCCTGGAGTCTGTATCTCCATGAAGCGTTTGTTGGGCGGAGCAATTCTAGGAATCTCTTTAGGTGGAAGAGCCGGGGCGATATCGGGGAATGCCTGGGTGTTTGTTAGCCTTAGTTACTGGCAGTCTGACGTTCGTGTCTTCAACATACTGTTCCTAAATCTCCACCGTCTGCGGGCTTCACCGGCTCCTTAGCAGCTGGGGTTGCAGGGGCTGATGGGGTGTTGCGCCCAAATCCACGGATCATACTGATACTGGGAAGTCGAGCCATAGGATTAAAAGAATTGCCCAAGTTGCGCATCTGGTCCAGAACGGCAGGGTTCTGCCCCGGAATTTGGCTAGCTGCCTTAGACTCGTCAGAAGCGAACAATACTTTCTTTGAAGAGCTCGCACTGCGACCACTTCGAGCACTATCAGCACTGCGGTCGCGGCGGCCTCCTATCAGATTCAGAACTCGTTCTTCGCGAGAGGCTGGGCGCTTCAAGAGATCATTGTCGTCGGGTGCAAGGAGTCTGTTGAGCCCACTGTTGTCCTCCTCATCGGGGGAGGGCGTGCTGACAAGTTTCCGGGCATCATCTAGAGTCCTAGGTACTGTGATAGACTCTCGGGGGCTATCCTGATGTTCCCTTAACTTCCCTACGAGGAATTTGTAACTATCTCCCAAGCTGTTCGATATGTTTTTTAAGCTCTGGTCGGCCGTGTTAAAGACCGCATCGCTGGCAGCCCCGAAGGCCTGCGCAGGCCCGTTTACAAGGTCGCTCAGACGACGGTTACGCAACGCCACAGATGCTCTGACATCAGGGGCTGAAATCTTTGCACCCTCAGCCTTGGTCTTGCTTGTTTCAGGCACGTTTGCTGATGAGGGCGCTTCTCCTTGCTGGTAAGCGGGAGGAAAAGTTTCGGTCCTTGGGCTTGTGCTCTTTGCTGGACCGGAAAGCTGTTCATCCGCCCTGAGTGTTGTGAGATCCACTGTCTGCAGAAAGCTGATGGCAGCCTCAAGGTTTGTCAAACAGTAAGCAGCCTCGCCTGTAAGCTTTGGCTCCCATCGAAAATACTGTATAAAGTGAACATCACTAATGACATGTAGGTTCTCTGGCGGCAGAGTTATAAGGGTGTAGATAAGCATAGGCATAATCTCATCAGCGGAGGCCGAAGGATGAAAATGAGCAAGGGTGTCGACGATACTTCGATGGGCAGCTTTGAGATGATTCAGCTTACCCAGTGGATATCGCTTCTGCGTCATCATGGCAATGTCTCGTCTGGCGGGCTCCAGCTTCTCTTTAATATCTTCCACTGTCGGGCCAGCTTTTCCCTCGGATTCATCTGCCTCTCCGGTGAGGTCAATGCCTAGGTCAGTAGGCCCAATACCGACCAAGGCCAAGGCGGCAGTCTTGGAGCGTAGTTTGTCATCTTGGGCCTCATCCTGCGTGCTTCGGTGTCTGTAAATCTTGTCGTAGATGCCTTCACACAGTCTACGCTCGACAGCCTCTTCCAGCAGAGACCTCTTAGCTTCAAGAGCCTTCCTTGTTCTCTTACGGCTTGCTAGCTCTTCTGATGTGATCATTTGTTGCTCTGGCTCAGCCTTGGTAAGCGCACTGGCCTTTGATCGAAGTCGACTGGCGGCAGAGGATATTGAAGAAGTGGATGGTGCGGGAGAGACGTCGCGGCTTTGTCTTGAGGCAAGGGCGTTGATATGGGTGTTGATGTTGGCAGAGGCTTGCGTATAAAACTCCTGGAACTTCTGCGATAATCTCTCAATGTTAGGAGGAGTCGGATGGACTTTTGCATTCAGAGACTCGATGAAGCTATTCATACATAGCTTAGCATGGGACAGTCAGGATCTAGCATTTCTCGGTGTGCATACCTATCCGTCAAGGTTATAAGTTCGATGGGAAGGATGTCTAGCTCAATGGAAGCCCGAGTGGTTTCAATGCCATCGTCTGAATCGCTATGCTCAGCAGTGTCGAAGGCATCAGGAGATGCAGTGCCATCTTTCGCCGAAGTAGCGTTTGCAAAAGTATGGGCTCTTTTGGGGACTTTTAATCGATCGTCGCTGCTACGAGCAGTTGTTTTAGGAGTGTGCGAGTGAGAAGCAGTGCGTGTGGTAGAGGCACGAGCCGAGGGGCTCTCAGAGGCGTCGCGAGATGCCATGAGTCGTTGGCTCGAGCTATAGGCGATCATCATGAGCTTCCACGATGTTCCGGGGATATTATGGAGTATATGGAAAAGAACAAACACGGGAAGCGAGTTCAAACTCGTCACCTAGAGCCTCGTAATACATACCGCGGGTGTCAATAGCTCGAGCGAGAGGTTCGCATGAACAAATGATGTCGATGCAACAGACAGCGTGTCTCAAAGAGCCGATGCTGGCTGAGACCGAGACGTAACAGAGTACGGGACAATTGCTCCTTCTGTCCGTGCTGCCACCTGCATTAAATAAAGTACTAATGGGGGGGAAATAAAGAGGCAATGCCGATATGGCAGAAACGAATGTCAAGTAGATATCTATAATGAAAGGGATGGTGATGGGCTTCTATTACACGCAATACAATGACGATGGATAAAGAAATGATAAGCAAATCATATGAAGATGACCCCCCGTTCTGGGGATTGACATGCAGGAGGAGTGGAGAGCTCAAGAAACTACGCAGCCACAATGTCAGCCACTTCCGCCACTTCCGCCACATATACGATGTTCACATACTTGACTGAGGCAGTCTAACTAAATCACTTCCCTCTGATTCCACTTGATATAAGAGACTCCCTATCGATACCACTCTGATGGTGTTTCAATATACGCTAATGTTCCGATATGAGGCCTTTCGTCGATCGCTTTTAGCACACATATACTTGTGTAAGTCAGTGCTGCAGTGTAGCATCTCATGCTTTAACTTCTATGGACTCCCGGCGTATATTGTTTGACTGTCAATGAATGGTTTCCTTTCTCGTCAGGTCTACTCATTTCTCCATTGCTTCCGATTCATTGTCCTTGATGAGCACATGGTAACCCACTTACACGAGGCCAATTCCCCACCACGATGAACTATGATTAATTGCCCCACAAAGTTTGGAAACATGGACCGGGCTATCGTACTGTACATATGAAGTTGATTCCTCCTTTACCGCCTAACTTCAGACATACACAATACATTATCGATATGTAAGTTCATATTCGAAGTCAAACCTCTCGCTAAACTTCAGTTCCTTGCACCTTTTTCACATTGTCTTCATGTGACCCTATTATCCGACTTACATGTAAAAATGGCAGTACTCAGAATATTGTGAGTCTTTTACTCCAACGGTTTTCGTGTAATTATTCGCCCATATCAGCCCAAAGCCCTGGATATACTTATATTTCGATCGTTTATATAGTCAAAGCTTTACAGCATGCTTTTGCTGACATTGTAGTTCAGTTGGAAGATGGTCCCCTACCCTGAACAGTGGATAATAAGGGTCTCTACCCTGCTTCCCTGGCCCTCGGGGAGAAAAATTAAACGACCCCAACTACACCAAAATTCGCTGGATCGAGGGGTCGTTTTTTATTTTCCCCCCTAGCCTGGCTACTGGTCTACTCCCCGACCGCACCTAATTTGCGGGGTCCCCGCCTTTACAGAGACACTAGATAGATCAGCCTGGAACTGTAACTCATCATTGGCTCACTGCGAGCTAAGCTGCTTCGAGTAATCAAATATCCGTCGCTATTGAATGGTCCGGGCAATTGGGATATGAGAAACCGAGCTGGTACCGCGTTTGCCGGGCTGAACCGAGACACCCACCGAGATACAGCTATGAAAGGACCTATGATCCTCATATCTCGGGTCTCATCCAATACCTAATCATTAGTTATCCATCATTGCTCTAAAGTCTTTAAGCAATACCCTTATCCGCGACCTTCACAATGTCAGATCCTCCATCTCGCATCCGCTCTATTCTCAACCATCTCCGCCCTCATCCCACGGCGCCTGTCAACTTCCACACTCTATCACCAACAACATTTCTTGAACGTGCTGCTTCCATTGAACCAGATGCGGAGGCCATCTTCCATATTACAGTGAATGGTGCTGTGCTACGGCGCTCCTACGCTGAGTTTGCTGATCGCGCCCGAGGTCTTGCTTACTACTTCCTGAAGCATGGCTATCGACGCGTAGGCATACTCGCGCCCAACACTCCAGCTTTTCTGGAGTCTATTTACGGCATTGTTGCGGCGGGTGCTGTCATTGTACCGGCGAATTACCGCCTGAAGCAGGATGACATCGCCTATATCTTTGACTTTGCGGAGGTGGACTGCATTATTGTTGATAATGAGTTTGTTGGCTTGCTCGATGCCTACAAGGAGAAACACCAGAGTGTGCCCTTAATCGTTGATATGGTTGATTTACCCCCTCGCGCGCATGTGCATTCTTGTCTTGAAGTTGTTGCTAACCTTGCCCGTCAGGATACTGATGCAACTGAAGGGCAACTATCCGGTCCTTTTGACGAAGCCGTCTTGGAGGGGTTGAAGCATGACATTGACCAAGGTAGTCATGGCTGGGCTGGCCTTCATGCCCAGGCACGAAGTGAGGATGATATGCTTGCCATCCCTTTTACCTCTGGAACAACATCACGTCCCAAGGGCGTTGTATACACACATCGAGGTGCCTATCTCGCTACCCTGGCCAATATTATTGAGTCGGGCCTCAACATTGGACGATGCAAGTACCTATGGACGCTTCCCATGTAAGTGAAGACAGTTTGCCCACCTTGTAATCATAACTGGCTGACCATATACAGGTTCCACGCAATTGGATGGACATTTCCTTGGTCAGTTGTCGCTGTTCGCGGCACCAATGTTTGCTTAAGAAAGATTGACTACCCTCTTATTTGGAAACTGCTAAAAGAAGAGGGCATCACTCACTTCAACGCCGCTCCTACAGTCAACACACTGCTAGTAGCGGCCAAGGAAGCTGAAAGGCTACCGCAAGAGGTCAAGGTTACCGTAGCCGCTAGTCCACCCACTGGATACCTGTTTGAGCAAATGGTATGTTTTCCTATATGTTCAGGTCTCACAATCATTCAAAACTAACCATGATATATAGACCAAGCTTAATCTCATGCCCGTTCATGTTTATGGGATGACAGGTGCGCAAGAAGAATTATCCACACAGGCAATTGCTAACGTTCATTTTTATAGAAACATATGGGCCCATCACGAAATGCTATGTCCTTCCTGAATGGGATAATCTACCTTCTCAAGAAAAATTTGCCAAGATGTCCCGGCAAGGCCATGGCTTCATCACAAGTCAACCAATCCGGGTTATCAAGCCAGACCAGCCACAGGGCGTGCTAATTGACGTCGCCAGGGACGGTAACGAGGTTGGTGAGATTGTTTTTACCGGAAACATTTGCGCCAAAGGATATTACAAGGATCCTGAAGCTACACGGCAGCTCTTTGCCGGAGGCGTACTTCACTCTGGAGATCTAGCAGTCTGGCATCCTGATGGTAGCGCTCAGATTCAGGATCGTGCAAAGGATATCATCATTTCGGGGGGCGAGAACATATCATCTGTTGCTCTCGAAAGCATGCTCGCCCAGCACCCAGACATCCTCGAGGCTGGCGCTGTAGCTGTCCCGGAT
Organism: Fusarium dlaminii; assembly: GCA_013186775.1. Taxonomy (NCBI): domain Eukaryota; kingdom Fungi; phylum Ascomycota; class Sordariomycetes; order Hypocreales; family Nectriaceae; genus Fusarium; species Fusarium dlaminii. The sequence continues at coordinate 48,840 of JAAOAL010000045.1, read as the reverse complement.
TCACACTGGGGTGAACGACCCAAGGTGTACATCACAGTCAAGGATGGCAAGAGTGTAAAAGGAGAAGAGGTCATCTCCTGGGCAAAGCATCAGAGTGATATTAGCAAATTCATGGTTCCTAGAGAAGTCGAAGTTGTAGATGAGCTCCCTAAGACCAGCACAGGCAAAATCAAGAAGAACGTGCTGAGGGAGTGGGCCAAGCATGGAAGGGAATAGGAGAGTCACTTGGGACTTGTGGGGAAAAGAGCGGCATAGAACTCATTCGAGTAACTTGGACCAATTTCTTTAGCAATCTTGTATATCACATAATACATCCAACATCATAGTGCAGCCATTTGAGTGTTGCGAAGTTGACGGATAGGTTTGCTTTTCTAAATCATTATTTGGTGACGTGTTATGTGATTAATCAACATTCATTCGAAAAACAGCACCTGCAGGCCCTTCGTCCAGCGCATCCAAGGCCATCATATCATCCGGATCGAGAGCAAAATCAAAAACCATAATATTCTCTTGAATGCGACCCGGATTTGAACTCTTGGGTAGAGGTATCCAGCCTTTCTGGAGTGAATACCGGATAAGGATCTTTGCTGGAGTCTTGTCATGCTTTGATGCTACTCTTTGTACTTCTGGGTCATTAAGCCGAGTACCTGTTGCAAGCGGGCTGTATGCCTCGATAACAATACCGTTGTGCTGACAGTAGGCCACGACATCTCGTTGCTGGCACCAGGGGTGTAGCTGATATTAAACAGGCACCGTAACGTTAGATTTCCCTCAAGACTACAGCGGAGACTCTAGCTCACCTCGATTTGGTTCGCACTTGGAGGCCACTCAGTGGCATACTCCTTCAGTTCTTCGAGGTGCCGGACTCGAAAGTTGCTAACACCGATACTTTTGGCTCTTCCCTTGCTCTTAACCATTTCCATCGCTGCCCATAATCTCTGACGGTAATCTCTGGATGGTCCAGGAACGTGCATCAATAGTAAGTCTACGTATCCATCTACTCCAGCAATACGGTCCACAGTTTCGACGACATCTTGATACACGTCACCCTGGCCTGCCATCCTTCGTGGACTCCCGACTTTCGTAGTAAGGAAGATCGCTTCACGAGGCACACCAGACTCTTTGATGGCTTCGTAGACACACACCTCATTGCGATATAACGCAGCTGAGTCAATGTGGCTGTAGCCCGCTGAAAGTGCCGCCAGAACTGCGGTAGTGCATGTTTGGCCCCGAATTTTGTAGGTGCCGAAACCGAGAAGAGGAATAGTGGCTGTCGTGTTTCGAAGAGTGAGGCAGTCTTGGGCTACTAATGAGGTGATTGTGGCAGATGTTGTTGCTATGTGATTTAGCTGCGTCATAGTACCTGATGAAAGCTGACTATTCGAATAGTGCGGTGTGTGCAGGAGTCTCGATACCTCATTCCACTCACTTTCATTGAGACATAAAAAACATGACGTAAAAAATAGGTAGAGTTAGTAAGTGATGAGGGGGGAACCTTGCTTCTATCTCGCTAGCTCTTTCGCGTTTTGATGCTTTTAAGCCTAAGGGAAATGCGGTTTCATGGACGGGTTGCGATAGTGGCAAAGGAGTAAGACAAATATTTATTCTCTTTACATTATTGCTATGTATAAAATTCTCTTGTCAAAACCTTGCCTCGAAGGGCATTATACAACAGGGCGCCAAAAATCACTACGTTATAGATCTTTCCTGAACCTATACTACGTTTGCTTAATCCTCTGATCGTTAATAGAACTAAGTTCTTAGGTTTTCTTCCCTTACTTAGGTAGGCAGTCCTCAGGGAGTAAGAAAAATATCAGACCTTAATATAAGGTGTTAAAATAAACTTAGCAAAAGGTATCCTAAACTTATCTTAAACTTATTTAAATCACTTATAATCGAGGTCCCGAGATTTCTTTCCTCCCCCAGGTAGTCTACCTGAGTTTTATGTCTAATATTCTGCTAAGTAAAGATAAAGCGTTCAGGGCGCATCTTAAAACTTAAAGCACAGTCCTTCCTTTATTCCTTCATGCATGCAAAATCAAGTAATGCGCATGGCTCTTTTTGGGTATTGGCATTGTGCTGGAACATTCGCTGATGATTAAAATGTCACCCTAACTAATAAATTAGAGTAAATACCTACCTACGTAAAACGACACAAAGAAAATCAGCAAGAAAAAAATATCTCAACTAGAATAATAATATACATATAGTATTGTTCCCAAATAAGTTTATATCTAAACTTTTTTCTAAACCTAAGGAAACTCAACTTATTGTTCATAGTTTATAGGGTAGCCTGATGCCCATCTCGCCAACAACTCGTACGTTCGTCAAAAAGAGGGGCATTCAGCTGTCTAGTGGGGCTGGCATAATTCTAGAAACCCCCACGAAGCGCTAGAGAGCCGTGGAAACTCTACGTTTAGCGGGAACTCACTGGAATATGTCGTCACTGCCTGCTCACCTACTGGGTCCTGCCTGCCACCTGGAGCAGCGTTCAGAGGTGAGGTGAGAAGGTGGGCGGGAACTGCTGATCACCAAACAAACTCCATCCCTTCACTACAACCACTTCGACTTCATCACCTAAACTTTCCCCCTCCCTCCAAACATAAACATACGTGCTTCCTGTCTTGATAGACTTGACTGATACACACTTTACATAGTCAACGGGTGATCTCTCTGTCAACCATGAGCACTCTCAGGCCGTTACGCGGCGGCTGCCAATGCGGCCGAAACCGTTACATAATTGCCGTTCCTCAGAATGGCATCAATGAGGCACAGGTTCTCTTCAACACCGAGTCTGCACATCGTAAGTCGGAGATGTTCTTCAGACACATACCCACAAGTATCGAGCATATGATCTGACGGTTGCCTACAGAGATACCTCTTGCAACTCCACTGGCCGCCTACATCCGAGTTCCGCTTTCATGGTATCATAGTACCACCTACTCTTTCTTCCCCGACGAGACACACGCCTTGATTCGACGAGTTTATACACACCCTAGCCAACAATACTCAAAACGTCACTTTTGCGGCTACTGTGGCACACCACTGTCCTACTGGTCCGAAAACCCGCATACCGAGGCCGAATTCATCAACCTTACGCTCGGAAGCTTGCTGAGGGAGGACTTGCGAGATCTGGAAGACATGGGACTGATTCCAGAAGAGGAAGATGACAAAGTTCCGGCAACCCAGTCACCGGCAGTGGTGGGTAGGAACACTGCATTGCGCCAGTCGTATGGAGTTCCGTGGTTTGATGGCATGGTAGAAGGAACGCGCCTAGGTAACATGCGCCGAAGCCAAGGTGTCAAACAATCTCATGATGGCCAAGTCAAGGTCGAGTGGGAGATTATCGAATATTCCAACGGCGACGAATCGACGGCCCCGACGGAAGAAGATAACGATGTGGAGATGTCGAACCCCGGAAAGCGAAAGCTACAGGATAGGGACGACTCGGAGGCAGGTGCTGTTGGGAACTAGGAAGTACTGCTGACTGAATTGGGCTCAGTTGTGCCTTGTGTAATATCGAGAAAGCTGACGACTGATGGGATAATGATGAGCGGCCCTGCTAAAATTTCGACGACGAGAGGCGTTGACAAATGCATATTCGCAGCGATTTCAACAACCACATGGCTCTTGGATGACATGTTGGCTCAATCTCGGTCGTCATATTAGATAGTTTGTGAAAAGGTTGTACTACCATGCTTTCTGAACTTGCGTTATCATGTGAATGAATATCTGAGCTATTATCCTTGTATGCTGATGAATTAGGAGAAGCTACCAGTTTAAGGAAACCAAACGATAAGCAGATATGCATGGATATATAGTGATAGCGAAAAGACGAAATCCGTCATTGAGCCGCATGGGGAGTCCGGATATCTGGACCGTTCCGTTAGTACCTTTGACTGGTGTTTCGGGCCTAGCAGCCCGGGAAATTCGGGGCAATGCAGTCCGGACCGTTTGATAGAGTGGGAACAGGAACCGGGAGAGAGCGACAGGGCGGGCACATGCAAACTAGAGAAGCAATGAGGATCACAGTTACAGCACAGCATCCGAAACACAATGCAGCCTAAACAATAGTAAACAATGGGTGGGAGGACCCTTGGATCTCGAGGCCGAGACACCACGTGCGGAGCATAAGATCTCGGGAATCAACCAATTCCTCCTGCATTTGATTCATCCGGTGAGGCGAAGTTTGTAGCGGTCATTACAGAGCGTGCCGAAGTTCTGGCGATAGCGGGCTGTCGTGGCGCCGGAGAGGCGGGCCGAAGGCTCGAGTAGGCACATATGAGCGGGAATCGTCTGACGAAAACGGATGTCCAGGTTGGACAAAAAGAGTTAAGTGTACAAGGGATCTGTTATTTTACCAGACCTCTTGTCGAGAATTGGGTAATTGTGAGTTTCCGGAAAATTATAATGAGATGAAGAAAAAGGAGAAGAAGAGGAGGGAAAAAAGGAAAATAAAAATGAGGAAGCAAATAGCAAGAGAATCTGGAAGGGTCCTGAAACCAATCCCCCATGGGGCAACCACATTGGCTGGGGTTGCCTTTTACCTTTTAAGAGTGGAGGGTGCCAGGGAGGTTGAGGGAGACATCCATCAGCAAGCTGCAGGCGCAGACAGGTATGGCCCTGAGCAATGGATCCCTGACAGTTGCTGTGCGTGATAAACCCACCAATTCGACTGAGGAAGGTACCCTACCTTGGCGTTCGTGTCTTTTCGTGTCGTGAAAGAACAGCTTTTGTCAACCCCACTCCAGCTTTTGTGGCAGATGATCCAGCCGCGGATATGACGGTCCGAAGTACAAACACGGCCATTGAGAGGCATATCCCTTCTACCTACCCAAGGTATTCATCAGTTTCACCGTGCATTGTAGCTGACACGAGAGGAGAGAGTCTAAGCTATGAGTGGAACGAAAAGCGACAACCCATGTTCTAGGTTGGGGTATATAAGAGCGTCCTGTGATGCTAGGGAAACACGATCTTCTCCTTCCTCTCTTCCAATCCAACACCCTCCTCCTCCACTCACCTGTAACCTGTGGCCTTCAACTCTTGTTTCTTTCGTTTCAGCTGGCCTGATAACTAGCTCTCTCGAACCACGACTCAGACCAGTCCACACTTGAAGGGCTGATAGCCAGCCTGATTCACAATGTCTCTCCCCAAGGACTTCCAATGGGGCTTCGCCACCGCCTCGTAAGTAATCCAGCTCCCAGTACCACCGAGTGACGGTAATTGACCATCAAGATAGGTATCAGATTGAAGGTGCTATCGATAAGGATGGCCGTGGCCCTGCTAACTGGGATACCTTCTGCGCTAAGCCTGGCAAGATCGCAGACGGCAGTTCTGGTGTGACCGCCTGTGATTCTTACAACCGTACTGCTGAGGATATTGCTCTTCTGAAATCAGTAGGCGCTAAGGCATACCGATTTTCCCTCTGCTGGTCTCGGATCATTCCTCTCGGTGGTCGAAACGATCCCATCAACCAGGCCGGAATTGACCATTATCGCAAGTTTGTCGATGATCTCCTGGAAGCTGGAATTACCCCTTTCATTACTCTTTTCCATTGGGATGTACCCGATGAGTTGGATCGCCGCTACGGCGGTCTCCTGAACCGAGAGGAGTTTCCTCTTGACTATGAGCGATATGCTCGTGTTGTTTTCGAGTCTATCCCTCGCTGCAAGAACTGGATCACTCACAATGAGCCCTGGTGCTCAGCCATTCTGGGTTATAGCACAGGATCTAACGCACCCGGTCGCTGTTCTGACCGCAAGAAATCCGATGTTGGCGACTCTTCTACTGAGCCTTGGATCGTTGGTCACAACCTTCTTGTTGCCCACGGCCGTGCTGTTAAGATTTATCGTGAGGAATTCAAGCCCAAGAATGGTGGTGAGATTGGTATCACCCTCAACGGCGACGCCACATACCCGTGGGACCCCAAGGACCCGAGAGACGTTGAGGCTGCCGAACGCAAGATCGAGTTTGCTATCTCGTGGTTCGCTGACCCTATCTACTTCGGAGATTACCCAGCCTCAATGCGCACCCAGCTCGGTGACCGCCTTCCCACCTTTACACCCGAGGAAAAGGCTCTTGTTTTGGGATCCAATGACTTCTACGGCATGAACCACTACACTGCCAACTATGTCAAGCATCGGGAGGGAGAGGCTGCTCCTGAAGACTATGTTGGTAATCTTGAGCTGCACTTCTGGAACCACCGGGGCGATTGTATTGGCGAGGAGACCCAGTCTACTTGGTTGCGACCATGTGCCCTAGGCTTCCGTGATCTACTTGTCTGGATTTCCAAGCGTTATGGCTTCCCCAGAATCTATGTTACGGAGAACGGCACCAGCATCAAGGGTGAGAATGACATGCCGCGAGAGAAGATCCTGCAAGATGATTTCCGCGTCAAGTACTATGACGATTACGTGAGAGCCATGGCCGATGCTTCTAGACTCGATGGCGTGGATGTCCATGGCTACTTTGCCTGGTCTTTGCTGGACAACTTTGAGTGGGCTGAGGGTTACGAGACTCGATTCGGTGTAACTTATGTCGACTACGAGAATGACCAAAAGCGTTACCCCAAGAAGAGCGCTCAACATCTAAAGCCCCTATTTGATAGTCTTATCAAGCAGGAGGAGCATGTTGTAAATGGGAATGGTGTCAAGGCCGGACAGACATGAGAATGATCGAATTGAAGAAGATCATGATTATTATTACGTTTTCCCGAATATGATACTCCGATAAATTTATTGCAATTGAATTTGAAAAATCGAAGATGAATGAAAACGTGCGACTTATTCTCTTCACGTATAGAATATCTTTTATTGGAGTTGGTTTACCTATTCTCTATACGCATTGTGGTTTTCCTTACTAGAGTTAAGTCGGCATATGCGGTTTAAAAGCAACATTGATATATAAGGTTATTTGGACCTGAATGTTGACACTGGGTCGTATTATTATATTATCTTGATTTGTATTCTGGGACAGCCAGACGACAGTCGATATTGACTTCTCTTATGTCGCGTGGTAATCCCTGAATTCTGTTTCTTGTAGCTTTGGCTAGCATTGCACCAAATTAGCACATTTGAAATTCCTTACTGACATCGCTGCCCTTTCTGTTCCACATCCTCATCAATGGCTTGCCTCGAGAATTCATCCGGTTGCATTTGTACTTCGATAGAATATTGTTCTTGGGAAGTACCCTGCTCTACTTCCTCGGTGCCACGTTCCTTGTTTCCTCTCCGCATGTAGTAGCGAAAGACGTATACTAGCCCCTGAGCCATGAACACTTGTTCGATGGTGTACAGCAGTACAGGTATCTGTATATAGGCTCTTGTTAGATTATCCGCACGCGCCCACATTGAACTTGCTAGCGGTATACCCAAACTCGTTGTTTTGGCCGCCCCGCAAAAGCATACGGCGATCGTCTGCTCTTTAGACATGCGCTTGAAGACATGCCTTAGCCAGGATGAAGACACTGTTCTGACAAGGCGACCGGGTGGTCTAGCGAGAAAGAAGCAGATAATTGTGAACAGAGCATATAACGCAACGTTCATAAAGACAAGAAAGAGGACGTTGCTTGTAGATAAGTCTTTCAACGCTCCGGTGCCGAAAGCTCCAGAAAAGGTCGTCCATACGAGCAGAACAAGGCACAGTGTTGAGACCTTGGCCAGTTTGAGAGCATTGAGAACTTTGACGGTGCGAACCTCCCACCTCCAACGTACAGCTTGACCAACAATAAGGGGCAAGACGACACTGAGACATAGCTGCTTGGCTACATCCGCATACATATGTCCTAGGGTGGACGGATCAGCAGGGCGCCAGCTGTCGAATGCTTCAGGATGCCCAGTTGGAAAGAATCCGTATATGAGCAGAGGAGATAGAAACGATCCAGCAACGTTGCCGATGACAACAGAGATAATGGCAGCGGCTTCGTCTCCGCCCGAAGCCCGTGTCATTACGACATTAGAGGCAATAGTGGTTGGAAGACAGGCAGTGGTAAGAAGGCCGATGAGGATCGGAGGCGAAGGTGTTTGAGACCTGAGAGCCCCAGCTGCGATAGAGATATGAACAATGGCTAGAGCTATGAGCTCGTGTTATAACCGTTTACGGCAGAGACACAACTCACCAAGCACAATGGCCGGGATAACGGCAAAACTAATCCCATGGACCAGAATATGTAATCTCCAATTTGTCACATTCTCTCGGAGCTTCCCTGGCGATAGTTGCAGCCCACTAACGAGAAAAATGAATGCGACCGCGCCGTATAGGATGCTATACTCTGAACGAATGACGCCTCCATGCTGAGCAACAGCTGTGAACAGGGTGTTAGCACTTGTCTTGGCGGCGAGAGAGAACCATAACTTGCATGGGAAAAAATATCCAAAAACACAAGCAGTAGCGAACCCAATGACCAAATATTGTGCCAGTATGAGATTGAGCACTTTCTTAAACCAGCCAGTTGCTCCTCTTGGAGGCTTCTGCCTTTCCTCAATCGACATTCTCCAGTCTCGACGGCTTTTCCACCATTGTTGGTCCTTCGAAAGATCAAGTGCGAGAGTACGTACGGTGCCGATGGTCGGCTATATACCAAATGCTTCTTTTTGTAACGACATGGGCAGTAATGGTATCATTCGTCAAAATGTTATGGGTTGGGTCCTGGTAGCTTGGCAGGTTCAAAGACCGCCCGCGTTATTACCGACATCACGAAATGGTCAAGAGGGCGGACTTTGAATTGTCCTTGGAAGGCGGGCAGAAACGGATATCCGAGGTTGTTACTACACCATCAACCGATAAAACATGTAGGAAGCAATTGGGGGTTACATTAGTAGCATCTAGACAGATATCTATATCATATCAAAGTACATGATGATACAATTACGCAAATTAAAACAATTGCCTCCCAAGCAGACAACACTCTCATATTCATCTCTAGAGCGAGTCATGCCAAGCAAGAGGTAGGTCCTGGACCTGATCCAGGTTTGTCTGGACAATATCGCCTCGACTTTTCTACCTATCATCTCTCCAAGATGAGTATGGAAACACTCAAACCAGTCCTTAGAAATGAGTAGCTGGCTTCTCATGTAAGACAAACAAATCCGAAAAAAACGCCGCGCGATGTGTAGTGGTATCAAGATGGATAAAAGGGAATAACATCTCGCAAGTCTGAGGGTATAGACTGCTTGTTGTAACTCGTCAAGAGACGTCCTGTTCATCAAAGGAGCTGTCTCATTCGTCGTCAAGGAATTAAAGAAAGTAAGTTCAAAGGGAATTGACCAAGAGTCGGTCTGTCAATCGGTCGAAGAAAGGCGTCACAAAGTGACAGTTTATCTGTTTAAACAACAGCGGATGGAGGCTCCAAAGGTAAGGCGGTTCTGGAATCATTGGGGTTCGTGGTGCTGGGAGCTGGTGCAATCTCTGGATCAGGAATCTGAATATCGAGCTATCAATACGTTAGTAACTTCCCTGGTACGATGGGAAAAAAAAGTAACTTTACAGTCATGTAGCCCGTTTGCCGCAGAGGCAAGATCTTGGGTGGAATAGCACCATCTTCAGTGCCAATGGTTTTTTCCATCTCAAGATTCCATTGCTCAATCCACTTTTCGAGACTGTTCAGTCGAGACTTGATTCCAGTGAGGCCAACGTCATCCCAAATCCAACCAGTGACGAGTCCAAGGAGAGCATCAATTATGTTCCGCAAGCCGTAAGGGTCGAACGCAAGAATCAACTCGCCGTTAAGCTTCTCGATAATTCGGCGGAATTCTTGCTCGGATAGACCAGCAGGATCCAGAATCTCTGGGTATAGGTTGGAAAATGTCGGTGCCAAATCGCCCTTGATTAACCAGTCGCGGCGTATTCGAATGATGCGCGTGTTGACATATTCAGGCGAGTCAACGGGAACATGAGGGTTGAGGTGAGGATAGCAAGGGTGCTGAGGACCCCATTCACCAGCTGCATCTGGCTCGACGTCTTCACCCATAATAGAAGAATTTGTCGTCGACAGAGCGGATCCTATTCCATCGCCAGCCGAGACGTTAGAAATCCGCGGGTCCATGATGTCAGGACCACGCTCCAGATCCTTGCCATAAGAAGGCATAGGATCGTCGGTCTCTGGCATCATCACAGCCTTCCCTTTGCCCTTGTCAATCTTGACAATTGGATCTTCCACCACGGTCTCCTGAGCAAACAGGTCCCTGCTAAGGCGAGGTTCTTCGGCGGACACTGCACCCCTGCGAGACCCTTTCTCGTCGTAAGAAGCGCGCACAGAATTCGGTAGGCTTATGCGCCTGTCACTACTGCCGGCCCTATCAACCTGAAGGCTTGCGCGAGGCGTCAAAGAATGCCTTATCTGATGCTGTTCGGAAAGCGTAAGAAGAGGATAATCACTGGGTCCAGTACCAATGGGATCGGTTGGTGCTCGGGTATCGAATGTCGGGTGCTTGAGAGGAATGGATGGTGGTGGAGGGGTCGAGGGACGACGTTTACGCGACGATTCGGGCTTGGTATGAGGCCTAGGCGTCGAATTTGTAGGATTCCAGAGACGGACAGCCGATAACCGACGAGGACGATTAGCAACTCCAGCAGCCTTTTGAGGTCGAAATGGCGAAGGATGCAAGGTTGTTGCTTGGTAACCGTCAAAGGGTCGAGCTGGCTGGCGCTGGATATTCGAGGCGGCAGCAGCAACAGCGGCTTGACCAGAAGATGAGCCGGTTCCGGGATAGGCGGACCTTGGGGGTTCGAGGCTCAGTATTAGAGGGTTGCCGTGGGCATCTACGGCGGCCGGTATGGGTTTGGAGGGAGAAGGTCGGGCGAGTTGGGGATCCGTTGGAAACAGGTTGTCGGCACGGCCGCCTGGACGACCGCGCTCGCTATAAATGGCGAGGTCCTTCTCACGCTGACGTGAGTGAGGTCGAGATTGAGACCGAAGCAGTCGTCGACTTGTTGGCTACGTCCTGGAGATTGAGGCTGGGCGCTAATTGCCTGTGCACGGAGCCGGTGTTGGCGGAAGACAAACGCAGAGAAAGAGAACGAAGGAATGCGACAACTGCGCGTCGCAGCTGTTGCTAGACTCGAATCGGGAGCGCTAAGAGAAAATAGAGGATTGAAGGCAGTGGCGTCTGTAAAATCGGCGTCGTGTACGGTATCGGCCTCGATCTCGTAGTAATGGATTGTCGAGCGGCAGCGGGCAAGAGAATTGCTCGAGTCGTTGACAGGCAAAGGAGAGAGCGAGCAAGAAAAGAAGCAATAAAGGGACCAAGCGTCAACCAGGGGAAATTCGCTGACGGTGGGCCAATGACGGCTGCGGAAGGGGGCTGGGGAGAGGTTGACAGGGGGTTTAGTGGATGATGGGCTGCTGGATGCCCTGGAAGCCAGCATCCTCAGTGCTGAACTGCAGCCTAAGTGGAGGAGACCTACCTACCTTAGGCGAAAGTGACTTGGGAGTTCTCTCAGCTCGCCTTGCTCGACATGTGGATGTTTCCAGTTGGGAAGGATTTGAATCTCATAAAATCTTGTAGGAGACTTTTGTTAGAGATGGACGGGTTATCAGTAGGGCTGTCGGAGTTTGCGACTAGTTGTCGTAACACTATTGGACGGTTGACCCTCGAAGTCGACGGCTGCTCGTCGTACTTGAGCAAACCAGGAGAGGCCTAATGAAGGAGTGAAAAAGAAGGCTTTGCAAGCCCCTTTGACCTTTATAACGTTGATCGTGTTTCCTTTTTCTTTTTCTTCTCTTCCCTGGCCGGTATCACCGGACGGTCCAAGGGTTGGAATTCTTGGTCAACAGGCGGAGATTTGCGCTCGCTTGAAGCCTTAGATGAATTAGCCTCATATAACGGACGGTAGTTGTGCTGTTAGCTTACAACCCGGCTCCTTTAAGTTCTTGAGTGGTTCTGATGATGTCGATAGATGAGGCTCTTTTGTTCTGCAACGGTGTCTTTAAGCAACGGGCGGACGAGCGAGACACGGGGGAATACAGCTCTTTATTGTAACCGAGTCTCATCACTCAAAACCAGATCTACTTTAAAGAGTACATCGAGACATCTGGCCATGCAGAAAATAGGAGCCTAAACCTCTCCAGTTTCTTTTCCCTTTCCTATCCTGGCTATCTCTGACATCCAGTAAGTCGTTTAGGCATACAGGGTGTGTGCTAATTGGTATCTGGCGCTCTGTTCTCGTCATCAAATCTTCATCTTGAATCTTCAAAACCTGGAACCAGGGGCTTCCGAGCTTCTGGGCCCCATCCCCTGAAAAGGTCTTTGACAGACGACGGCTTCTTTACAGGGGGTTTACGCAGTCCCTTGGGTGACGCCATGCTGGGCTTCAATTTGTGCGGGCGTTGGGAATCCTTGTCCAGAGAATTGATGGTTGACTTTGAGCTGAGTTCCGAGGCATCTTCTTACATAGTTCATGGCTGGTTGAATATTCATGCAATGTACAGAGTAGTGATGACCTCAACTGCGAGGCCGTTTCCTGCTTTCCTCATCGTCCTATACTTGCATACAAATAATCTTAAGAGCATTTGTAGATCTTGGAAGCCATTATTGCAGTTACTGGACTCAAAAAACATGTCATGTTTCTTGCAGTTGTCAGAGTCATTCCACCTGAGATAGCCCCTGTCTCAAGTTGGGACGAACGTCTCGAATTTAGTTGCCCTTGCAAATTTTCGAGATCGTTACGACGGAAGAGAGATTTACTACCCTAGCCAGCCTCGCTTGCATGATATACTGTAGGGCGTTCTTATAGATTAAGACGTGCTGCACGTGAACTCTTGTGATGGAGTCGATCTTCTGTACCCCTGAACCTCTGGAACTACCCGACATTATTGACATCAGCTGAACGTTGACGTCACATTGCTGAAAAGAAGGATGGCCTCGATTCTATCGTCTCCTGGTTCTTTTTCCAAACAGAACTCCTGAACGGACATACCGACTTCCGGGCCTGAATGGACTCCTGCATAAAGCACTCAAATTGATACGGAACTATTCCGTGATTATCCCAGCAATAGAGATTCTGGACGTTCCGGAACGTTTTTTGTTATCGACAGCTAGGTACCTACATGAATTTCAGCATGCGTTAGTTAGTTATCCTTACAGCTTGACATCAGACACGGCACAAGATCCGCCCTTCACTCACAGCCATGCAAAAGCCTGATAATTTATAAGGGTTTCTCCCAATCCTTCCAAATGCATGCACCATGATCAACAAGATCTTCCATTATGTAGAGTAGGCTGCTTACAACATACCAAATATGACACCTTCAAGCACATTTCCATTCGATCTCCCGCTTCCCTTGCATACTGATCGACACGGCCCAAGACCTATCTAAAGACATATCCAGATGATTGTCAAATCACAAAGCCATGCCACCCACTAGCCTAGCCATCCTTCCGCATCAACTTGGCATATTACAAGTTAGCTACAACTGGCCAGTTTTCCCAGCTGAACGAAGGGAACCTCTACCTGTTCCATGTAATGAATTCGATGGCCAGCCCAGCTTCAGCTTCGGGACCAGCACCAGTACCAGCGCTAAATTACAGTATAAAGTGCTGGAGGTGGCACAGAAAACAGCCAAGAGCTTCCCTCTCGTCGGTCTCACTCTCCAATGCCGTAGGTCACTTTACTTTCTTAGTAAGTGACGTCTTTTAAGACAACTCACATCGTCACACTCTCTGGATGAACTCATCGCCACCACATTCCAATTGCTCCAAGTGTTGCACAACGCACGCTTTCATCCCCTACCTCCCTTTTCGTTTCCTCGACAGCTGCCCTTCTCTTCCCTCGTCTTCCTTGGCCCCTCACTCTCCGCGTCTTGGGGAGCTTTGTCGCGTGACTTGGCCCAATGCGCCGCCTTTCTTTCCCTAATCACATACTTTGGACATAGTTTAAGCTCGGCCCTTCATCAACACTGAGCGCCGCCCTGCACAAACGGTTATAGCGGTTTCAGCAATTGAGCTTCGGCCATGACGGACGACAATACAGCGTCGTCCGCCGCCGGGAGACCCGCTACCGGGACAAGCTCCAGCTCCAGCTTCAGTGCCCCGCCTCCCGGCCATGGACTCCGCCGTGCCGTGACCGTCTCGGTCGCTGAGGATGCTGCTTCTCGGCGTCAACATATGTCACCGCCTGGTTTCGACACGATACCGCCACGCCGCAGCTCAAACTTTTCAGAGTATAGTCTCAGCGAAGCTCGAGATCTTCTTAATCCCCAGCTTCGAGATCCTAGCAGTACTGAGCATTCTTCTCCTGGAGAAACATCTTCCCTAGCATCGTTGTCATTGGCTTTTGCTCTTCTTCCAGCTATATCTGGTGTTCTATTCAAGAACGGGAACGCCGTAGTAACGGATGTTATGTTATTGGGCTTGGCTGGTATTTTCCTTCACTGGTCTGTGACACAGCCATGGTAAGCTCCTATCCTTTGCTTTCCCCTACCGCAACTTTCGAGAATATGTACTTATTCTGGACAGGGCATGGTATCATTCAGCACAGGAGGTACGGATACAGCACGAGTCAACAACCGATAGTGTTATCGACGATGATAGCGATCTCGACTCGAGCACCCACATGCCAGCGCCTCACTCGCCGCTTGATCACGTACCGGAATACCAAGAAATTCAGACTGAACCGACTGAGGAATTGCAGGATACGAAACCATCAAACCAGCAACAGGAGGCTCTTGCGGAACTATACTATTACGAAATAATCGCCCTAGCCTCGTGTTTCATTCTTCCACTCCTCGGCGCATACCTCTTGCACGCCATCCGATCACAGCTCAGTCGCCCCTCCGAGGGTCTTGTTTCCAATTACAATTTGACAATCTTCCTTCTAGTAGCCGAGCTTCGGGTTCTATCCCACATGATAAAGCTGGTTCAGTCGAGAACGCTTCACCTACAACGGGTAGTACAAGGAGGACCATCCAGATTCCAGAAAGGTAGTGAGAATTCGGGACAATTGGAATCCGTAGTTGCGCGGCTGGAACGACTCGAGTCACGTTTCGCAGCAGAAGAAACCATGTCTGTCCGAGAAACAAAGCAGGAAATTAGCAAAGCAAAGCAGAACGACAGCGTTGTGGCACGCGATGTGCGTAACGCAATTCAACCGGAATTGGACGCGCTGAATAGGGCTGTTCGTCGTTACGAGAAGAAGGCGACACTTCTCCAATTTCAGACAGAGTCGCGCTTCTCAGGGGTCGATGCGAGACTGGATGATGCTATCGCCCTTGCTGCGAGTGCTGCGAAGAATAGTGCATCACATAAGAACATGTTTGTGTGGACGGTGGAATCACTCATCGCCGTTATCCTTCTCCCGTTCAAAACGCTGTTAAGAATCATGCTTTTACCTCTGAGCACACTGTTAGCGCTCACGAATAAGAGCAAAAAGAAGAGTCCTCCTTCATCAAAGATGTCGCGCAGCAGTAGGAACGGGAAGGTGTCTGTGCAACCGAGATATAACGGTGATAGAGTTCCATCCAGAGTTGCCAAGCGATAATGGAGCGTTGCGATTACGCATTGTGAAATAGGCCTTAAATGATATTCTTTATGTCAACTCTTGAGAATGATTCACCTAGTAGCTTCATCACCGGTGAATACCTTTTGAGACACACATACTGAACATGACCTCGTATTGAATGTTAGTTACAGTTACACTTGCTAATTTTTCATTTATTTATATTTTTAGAAGCTGTTTTTGAACGCCTTTGACTTACGGGGTTGCCTAAATAACATCCATATACTGCATCCATACTTGTGACCGAACCATTGGTAGGGGGACTCAAACTTCTTGGTTGGAGTGTGTGGATGTGAGGTACATAGGTGTACAAAGCGCAACAATGAGCTCCCAAAATCGGTCCTGTAAACAAAGAAAAGGCTTCTCGCGACTGGCGAAGCCAAGCCGAGGTCATCAGCACACGAAGGTCGATGTCCGTCGGGTATTGCGGGTGTTTTCAGCAATTAACGATACACCAGCTCGTGCAAGTTGGTCCTTGTCTCAGGTTGAATCTAATGAGCGCCACTCTCGCCAAAATCGATGCGAGCCAGCAAGATATGCCCATGATTTAGGATAAGCTAGTTTCGAGTTGGTGATATAGAAAGGTTGGTTGTTCAACTTGTACACATTTCCCTGCATGGACTCGACTCGGTCTACGTACAGCTCGAGGTATTGAGCTTATGGACAGACCGGTTTTCGGCTGGTGGAGGTGGTCGAAGCTAGGAATTGACTTTACCGCGTCACACATCCGGATGTTACGTTGATAAGTTGTGCATGTGCTGTCATGCTGTTCTATAATGCTTGAATCGCCAAATCATAAGTAGGTAATATCAGCGAGGCGCTAAGCTTGACAAGGATGGACAAGGATAGAGAAAATTCAAACAGATTGCTCGATCATCGATCGCGTCAGCCCTTGTTTCTTCGGTCCATCAAGTCCAGTACAGCACGTGGCCGGGAATCCCATCGCCAATAAGCCGGTGAGGTCTACTAGTATGGGGTTGATGTCAATTATTGAACCTAGAGCTGAGTATCAGACACTATACCAAGCCTTGGACTAGAAGTCAAAGACATGATCAAGTTGCGCTTAGGAACACGCTGGCTCTATAAGATGATGAGAGTATGACAGATGTTCTGCGCTTCGTGTGCGTGCAACGGGTCCTAGGATACTGTTGATTCGATATCAAGAACATCCCAGCAGCAATGAGTGATACTCCAAGAGATTGCAACTGGATCAACATCTTTCACCCAGAACACTGGGCCTTTCAACTGGCGGAACAATACTCAATACGTGGGAACAAAATACACAGGGTGAGACCATTCATTCGTTGCACACCTCGCTTGCAGACGATAGAACACGTCGATCAACCAAGTAGATGTTGAGGATGGCGGGGGACGTGCAATGTCACATAGACAATAGGCTAACGTTAGACCCCATTTTCACATTCACCATGTAGGATATCGGTATTCACCCCAACATTGTCCGTAATAAGTCTTCTTCATACGACGCCGGCCGCTGCTTCTCCCATTCTCATGGAGGGAAACAAGGTTGACAGGGGGTGCGCGTCTCTCTACTTTGGCTATTGATCTTCCCGTGACAAGATTGGCGAGAAGAGCTTGAGCTGGACGTGATGGCATCCATGGTGTACGCACCCATGATCTGGCCTGTTAAGCTTGTTCAGCTGAAGCTTGTCAACAACGATAAACAAAAAGAGTGGAGCGCTTTAATCTCCCTAATTTCCAGACGCGTCCTACCGCTCGGCGCTGGTGTCCGGGTACAGTAGCGTATGTTCCAAAAGAGTAAAGAGACAAGAATTTATGAAAGTATCGGCTGGTACGTCTCTCGATTGTATCCGCAAATACATCCATCTTCGATCATGGATTATGACCCTGCCGGGCTATAGTGAACCACAAGTTCTGCCGACGAGATAAGAAGCTGGCATGGCCTTGAAACTGATCAAGCCGTTGCCGATTTGCTAAGCGACTGATCGAGAGCTAGTATAGTATTCTGAGCTTTTTGCATGTCGATGAGGAAGCTAATATGCCGCAACGCTTATAGATCACCGTCAATGGTTGAAAGTGTATGAGGGAGAGAGAAACTCAAGTTCGACTACTCAACACTCTAAATACACCTGAACTTAAGAACCCTCCAGTTTTAATATAAGTTCTTGCCAGGATCGGAACGGGCGACTGAAGCCAATGATTGACTATACAGCAAATCTGCAAGACATCTGACGGCTAATGAAATTCCACGAAAAAGTGATGCCCACGCCTCAACGGCCATTCACGCATATCACTTCCACGTATTTGCTGCAAATTCAAAGGCCACTTGGAGGTCTTTGCTTTGATGTGCATATGCAAGCAAAGCCCTCAATCACATGCCAGAAACAGATATGAGAACACTTCAGTGTGAAGCCAAAATGTTCCAGAACAATCAAGGCAACGCTTTGGCCTCCAGAAAAGAAGAGAATTCACTCTCCGTGCTCTGAGACTCCAAATGGACCCTGAATGATGGGCCATGCCGCCATGGGCGTTAACGCACGCACGTTGCACGAGACTTAAATTAGAAGCTCGGATGACAGCCCGAAAATTTTACACAAGTCAAGGTATGACCTTTTTTTGTTGCGGTTTGAAGCTCAGGTTCGTTGGTAGAGGAGAATCCCTATGAAATAACGAGGGGCTGAGTGGCCGGCAGACATACATAGCATTGCCGTCTCCTGAGACAGAGCAGATTTTATTGGTGAGTCGGTGTGCCACGCCATGGGTGACTTGTCTGTAATATCACAGCTAGCATATACTTTTGTCATCAGACACGGCATTGATGGGGGCTTTCGAGGCGCAGCTGAAGAAGGCAATGGCCCTTGATAATGAGTCCAAGGGCAAAGAAAGATCTGTTGAGACAGACTAGGGTATAAGGCAACGTAGATTGGCCCATTCACAAGACCAATAATTTCGTGGACTCCGAGTGGTGATGATGCAGAACTGACCCCAATTGAGCTACGTGTGACCATGGCATCGGTTGGAGTAGAGTTGCCTGCAGCATCGTTGATGGCTTGCAACATAACCAGCCTGCTAGTCGGCCTGCTTTTAGTATGTGTGCATCGCAGGGGAGACAAGGTTTTGCTCTCAGAAGATCGCGAGGGCAAAACCCGTTCACAAGGCAATACTCTCTCTTCGAACGTTTTAACGAAAGCCCTCTTGTGGATAAAGTCACGTCGTTCGTTCAGTCGAACAGAATAGACAGGAAGAGTATTTCCCCAGCTGAGAGCACAAGTCCAGCAGCGACAGGTATGTGTGTGGTAATCACCATGTTGTGCCCATCCAAAAGGCCTCATTCACACGGATCTAGATGCCTTACAGGGATGGAAATGGAGACATAATGGCAGCCCCCAGCAGAGTCTGCATGCTCTCACAAAGCCCGCTACTACCGTAATCAGCCGCTCAGCAGAATCCCTGTAATGTGCAATCTGAGAAAAAGCATGTCTGTGTGGGAAGTGGAGAGAAAGGCCCGGCTCTTATGCGTTCCGTCTCAGAAAGATACGACTAGGTTGTGAGGCGAAGATGATTCAAAAACTGTAGCAGCCTTACTGAGCTAAGAGATGAAGGGTCATTGTCAGAGAGGAATTGAATTTTGCTCACTCTTCAATGGAGCAATTGATATTAGAGGCAGCGTTTTATTGACGACTCGGCTGTTAGTTGACTCGGAGAGCCTAACTTAGTACCTACTAAAGGGAAGCCTGTTGAATGAAACAAGGTCGGCTGTGGCCTAATTGGGCCTTGCTTGTACCTGAAAGTACTCGAAACAGGTACCTCTTGGCTGCCATTGGCTGCCTTTCAACTCGATGAGGGGGTGGCCGCTAAGTACCTTGGGGTGCTTGAGGCGTGATCTCCACCGGCTAATCCCGAACAGGGTAACCTGAAAAGTGGGCAATTGCAAGCTGGTGCAAGCCAAGGACCAGGAAGACGGTGGACCGCGATGTTCTGTAAGTCGTT
The DNA here is from genome assembly GCA_013186775.1 of Fusarium dlaminii. Classification (NCBI taxonomy): domain Eukaryota; kingdom Fungi; phylum Ascomycota; class Sordariomycetes; order Hypocreales; family Nectriaceae; genus Fusarium; species Fusarium dlaminii. The sequence goes on along the minus strand of JAAOAL010000045.1, from coordinate 29,379 downwards.
CGTTGACCATCCATCACGACACCACAGCGTCACAGGAGGCCCTTGGGAAATTGGCCCAAGAGGCTGTTCTCAACGGCCGCGCCATTTGCTACTGTTTCGTCCAGTCATTGCTAATCTTGGGCCATACTAACAAGGGTATACCCAGCCGCTCTCCGCGTCTCCATCCCATCGCATCCGTCTCGACTCCATCGCCCACCATCGGATCTTGAAAGTGAGGAACACACCCACTCAGCAGCTGATAACTATGATGCCACACCCTTCCCGGCCCTTGGTTCCTGAACCATTTTCTGTCACCTCTCCTTCTCTCTTTTATAGCTGCGCTTGTTTCCTCTGGAGTGTTAGATCTTGATTTGAGGGCTTGCTCTGTTTCTCTGACGTCCCGCGCTGTGCTGCCGATTCGACGTCGATATTATCACATCCATTTGTTGAAGATAGTCGCGGTTGAGATTACACCAAAAGCGCCTTGGTCATACGTTCTTTTTTCATTTCTGCTTTCTATCACCTGCTATCCTGATATCGCCTCCGTTACCAACTAAAACCTTGATAAACGAAATCTAATCCGATCAGAATCTCACGCAACAGTATCACCTCTCAACTGATTTCGATCTAGGCTTCTGTCTTTCTCTCTTGTTTCTTTTCTTATTTCAACCCTAGTTCGAACACCTTGAGCCTAGCACTTGATGATGCTTGCATAATCTCATACTTTTGCGGCGACTTTTTTGGGTTTCATATCATCAATATGTTACATACCAACTTATTCCGTCAACGTACAATGCACTCTCGGTGGCCTCGGCTGTGGGCGCTGTTCTGTCTACTTTTGATTGTGCAGCATGTTAGCGGAGAGGTTTTTAGGATAGTTCCGAGAGCGGACGACAACCCAGAGAAGACGACGGCAATCGATTCCAGCACGACATCAACGCGTGGACACAGTACTGCCACGAAGACTAGCGAAGTTTCCGCGAGGCATACAGAACTATCTGATGCCTCAGAATCTCGGTCTCAAACAGAATCTATCTCAGTGGCTGCTACTGAGACAGAGAAAACACAAAGTTCAGACCCTTCATCAACCAGCACAGATGGCCCCCTCGAAAGTGGACTTGATGATTCCTCTTACTACAATGGTATTGCTAGACAGAAAATATTGATTGGGACATTAACTAATATATCCTAGCCACGATACCCGCTGGACAGCTGCCCATTGAGCCTAGGCTCACCCCGGGCTGGGGCGTTGCAGGAACTATCTTACTTATTACTGGCCTCGCATATGGCCTTGTCGGGATCAAGAACCGGATGATCCATACTTTCTTTTCAACTGCTTTCGCTGCATCATTGGGCGTTGCCGTCCTCATTGTTTATGTCATGAAATCCGAAGTCAGCGATGCTCTACAGGGGGGCTATGTGGTTGCCGCTGTCATCTCCGGGTGCGTCCTCGGCGGCGCCTCAATGTTTTTTCGGGAGATCACCGAAGGTCTAGGCTGTGCCCTGGGTGGCTTCTGCATTAGCATGTGGCTTCTTTGCTTAGTTCCCGGAGGGTTACTCGGGCCTGTGGTTGCAAAAGCCATCTTTATTGCTTGCTTCACCGTAGGTGGGTTTGCATTCTACTTCAGCCATTATACTCGGGACTGGGCGCTTATCCTTATGATCGCCTTTTCTGGGGCCACTATTACAGTCTTGGGAGTAGACTGCTTCAGCCGGGCTGGACTGAAGGAATTTTGGGCCTGGGTTTGGGAACTGAACAATGATTTATTCCCTCTTGGCGCAAATACATACCCGGTTACTAAGGGTATCCGCGTGGAAACTGCAGCCATCATCATCATCTTTCTCTTTGGTATTATCTCACAGATCAAACTATGGAAAATCGTCCGGGAGAAACGTGAAAAGAAGGCAGAGGAAGCTGCTGAAGGAGAGCGCAACCTACGCGAGGAAGAGGAGCAAGTAGGCCGGAACATTGAAGAAGCGAACGCTCGAGAAAGGCGCCAATGGGAGAGAATATATGGTGATGGAGACGTCGGAAGCTTGACAGCCTCGCGTGACTCGGACGATGCAGAGCCCACAAACGAAAAAAGGAATCGCAGCAGCCAAACGGACTCCTCTAAAACACGCTCGACTTCGATTGTCGAGGTCATCGAAATGGCGGAGATGCCAGATGCTGTTCAAACCAAAAAACAGCCTACCGTAACATTGATGTCTTCTGACCAAGATGAAGACGGCAGGGTCACAGTTCGCGTTGCCACGGACGATACAGTACAGCCAGCCATGGGAAGAGGGGATCAGCAATTGGATACCGGAACTGCTATGCAAAATCTCCCTCTCAAAGGCCAAGAGGTTGATCGGCGCATCTCGACACAGTCATCTGTTGCCAAATCTGCTGTACCTCCTGTCGTTCCTCTCCCATTCACCATTCCTGTCGCTGATGATAACGATGATGCGCTGACGAACGGTGGTCGTTCTTCGGTGGCGACCTTCGCTGGTGAAGAAGAAGATACTGGAATTTATCCTTCGGGCCAACGACACTCGCTTGCTAAGCGACTTTCTCGCCTGTCCCGGGGATCAATGGAGCTTCTCGGCAACATTTCACATCGATCTAGTCGTGTCTTTGGAGACTATCAAGAAAACGAACATGGCGAAAGTACTGATGAGTTAGTGATTCCACGATCGCGACCACGAGACGATGACGGCTCAGTTGCGGCGACAATTGATGATGACAGCATGAGTGGTGATGGTCGCCAGTCCCGTCCGATTTCAGAGCTCCCAAAGAGCATTGAGATTAACGCCGAGCTCTCTGAGAAGGACAATAAGGGCAAACCGAGTCCGCCCCCAATCGACCACGAGACGTTCATGAGTGCCGATGGAAACGAAGCTATCAAGGCCGAAGAGCCTCCCTCGGCTGACGTGGAAAAGACCAGATCAGCGACTTCTGGCTCATCAGCCCGTGTTAGTTTGACTAAAGATCGTCTACCTAGGTCACTCTCGCGGGTAGCACTTTCCTATAGAACCAACGAGTGGGCTAAGCATCTGAGCAATGCCGAAGCTCCCGAAGTTGATGAAATCCACATCGAGGTATCTCAAAACCCAACAGTTCCGACCATTGAGGCGCCCGCACCTGTACATGTCGACGAGCTCCGAAAATCGTCTGCCGAAGGAACCCCTGCACCCATGATTCCAAGACCGGACTCTCAGGCGTCCAATTACTCGCACACTGCTTCAAGGCGCAACGTAAAGCAACACGTTCCAGCCGCTCTCGCTTTGCTAACAGGCGAGAGTCAGAGCCGAAGCCCTGGGACCACTCCAACTAGTAGCCTTATGGCACGAACTTCTTCGGGAGGCTTGCGAATAGCCTCGGGCGGAATTGCTCCAATTGCAGAAGAGCAAACTGTTTCAAGCCTGACTCCACCGATTGCTGAGGAGGAAACCATGGGGGTGCAAAATATGACTGCTCCAACGGCAAATGAAAGTCAACGCACTTCAACACCAGGCGTTGTATCTTATTCGAGCCCCCAGACTCTCCTTGGTCAACGAGAGATGTATCTCCGCAATAAATCGGCAGGAAACCTGGTGCCCAGCTCATCCGACGTGAACCTTCCTACACGCCACAGAGCTTCGAGCGACGCAGGATCACTCAATAATTATCCGATGTACGCCGCTGCTATTAGTGTAGATGTGGACGACTTGCCACTAAATCAGAGGAAGGAACTCTTGCGACAGAGCAGTCTAAGCCCTTCTGTTTCAACACCATCTTTGCAGCGGCTGAGTGGTGGCAGCAACAGTAACGGTTTCAATAGTTCAGAAGCACTATTGAACACCCACCAACCGAAACGTGTGTCGACTCTTCCCACCTCTGCAGCCCGCGAGGCAGCCCTTGCGACATTCCGACAGTCAGTTCAACATGAGTTACGCGCAGGTACCCCTGTCATCAGCAGTTCTGGCCGCGAGACACCCTTCACCCCATCGTCTCTCTTAGCCAGCAGAGAAGTTGAGGTCCAGCGCAGTGTAGATATGAGTCGCAACATCCTTTTGAGTCAAAAGCAAGCCGAAGCCCAGCGCCGCGAGATACAGCAGCGGGAAAAGGAATGGGCTGACAAAGCCTTCGACGAACGAATGCGAAATGGCGATCTTCTTGGCGTTCATCGTGAGGCTATGCGTAAGCTTCAGAGGCACGCCAAAGACATGTAACCAATGTCCTCAGCAACTTTCTTCTGGATTCAATGTACTCCGAATTAGTTTCTTTTTCTTTCTTTCCTCTTTATTTACCAAGCCATTTCACATACCCATTTTTTTATCTCTTTTGATTATAATGATACCAATGGGTTTCACGGTCACTATTAAAAGTCGGGGTGGGTTGGTTATGAGGTATGGGTAAAATATGATACTGGAGCTCGGAAAGCTCCTTATTACAATATATATACTAGATAAACGCGTAGGAGTTAATCTAGTGCGTCTTTCGCTCTCAAATCGATGGCAAAATCCAAATGTAGGCTCATCTAAGCTCAAAAGCCAACTAATCAACAGTAAAAGGAGAAAAGGAGTTCGAAAGGTGAATTATGAAGACTTGTAAAAGTACTTGACGACGTACATCTAAACCAGAGTAAAAGCTTTTCATACCTACGCCGTCGCCTGCAATGATGCCGAGCCCGGGTAATACAAGCTATATTAAAAACAAAATGGCAATAAAGAAGACAAGCGACAGGCATCCTATTGCATCAACTGAATGTAAAGTGTTTATCATCTCGCCCAGCCATACGTGCGCTCCTAGCGCCGATATGTTTCCTGCAGTGGTTCAGTTATAACAGAATACGTCGATGACATGGGAACCAACAGACTGGACTCGGTAGTAAAAACACCGGGAGTTGGGGTGATCTCTCTATCAGCCCAAACCAGTGTCTGACTGCAAGGCTGCGTAGCGGAGCTGTTCTCCCACAACTGGTTGTTGACGACGGAGGGGAGAGAGTCAAGAGGTAAACCACGATCAAGCGGGGGTCGTTTATCCTTCTTCTTGCCGAAGCGAAATGAGGAGAGTGAACGAAATGGAATGGCGGGCATGTCGAAGCGCGTCCGGAAGAGGAAAGGGTTACGAAGAGGTGGGTTGATGGGTTCTGAGAAAGTCGAAATAGTTGGGGGAGGATAGGAAATCTCCCGTAAAGGTGACTGTGATACTTGCAACCCACCCACTCGAGGTCCTGACTCGTATTCACGAGCCACGGGAGGAGCGTCGGTGGACTGTAAAGATATTGGGTTGAGGCTTGCAGAGGACGCTGTGCTCAAATTGCGCTGAGACAGAAGACTCCTGATCTTGCTCGATATCGAAGAGGTACTATGTAAAATTAGTTATATAAACATAAAACTCCCCAGATATTTACTTACGTCGAAGTCGTGGAGCCCATAAAATGAGAGTGTCCAGAACTGCTCCCACCGATTGTCCTGTCGGGGTCATAGTCCTCGTGAAGCTTGGGGAAGAGACATCCAAAGCCAAGACAGAGCAAGCCGCGACGATAACTATTCATGGCGTCCTTGGTCATGCCAAAAAATATGACGACAGGAATGGCGGAAAGGATGTGGATATAGCAGTTGTTCAGATACCCGAAGTTGACAGCATTGGAAGGGACAAAAATGACTGCCGACCATGGATAGGGGATTACTCGATTATGGATGAGGTCGTAATCAAAGGGTTGAAGGGGAAATGCCTTCAGCATATTGAGAACAGCAAGGGTGACCACAAGAGGTAGGTAAGGGACTAAGATGGCCAAGACCATTAGGTAAAGGCGACGCTTCGTCCTCTGAGCGCGTTGGTTAGCAGACCTGCTGCTGTTGACCGCCGAACGAGTAGTTTTTGCAATGTCACGAAAGCGTATATAGACAAGAACTGTGTGATGTTAACTACCTTAGACTTATCTATGGCTAGGCGATAAGGGAGGCATGTACTCACTCGCATATCCAGATGTTACCAGTGCGATTGTAACAGGAGCCAGGACGAAGAAGACCATATATGGCCACGAAGGCCATGCAACCCAGCTGCATCCAGCCAAGGTAGCTACTGCGTATCGTTGAGTAGTCAATGGCCAGACCCAAGCGACCTGGATGATTGGAAGGGGAAACATGATGAGTGCCTGGACCAGGTTACGCCGGCGTCTCTCCCGAACTGTGAGGGCATTGGCACGAAGGAGGCCGACTTGCTGGGCAAGATTCCGCATGATGGCCAGGAGGCAGGTTCCGAATAAGGCGTTGGTGAAGTTGACGTAGTAGGCATTGAGATCGCAGAATACTTCGCCATTCCACCACTTGCTAGTGTCGTCGTTCCGCCAAATGAGAGCGTTAATTATTGTGTCAAGATTTGACCATTCGATGTTGGCAATAAAGACAACGGCTGCGAATTCTCCATTGCGGTAGAGGTTCTTTAGAGGGACTATACAGGCGATATTGGCGATGAGCCCAAAGAGAACTCTGCAAACAAGGTTGGTTGTGAGAGATGAAGTGGTGATGGTTCCAGGTCCAGGAGCCACGATGATAGACAAGTCGTCACGACCAAACAGGTGAGCTGAGTCGATCATTACGACAACGGAAAAGAAGGAAAAGAAGGAAAAGAAGGAGTGAATATGTCTCAATATTTATCAAGGTCAAAGAAACTTGATGTTGTTGGTGATGGTGATAGATGCAAGATGGCTCCGAACGTTTACGTCTTGGCTCAACGGTTGATCAAAGCGGGAAGCGCAAGGACCTCACCCAGGAAGCAATGACTCTGTTGGCTATGCCGAGCAGGAATTTAATAGTATATAATGAAAAGAAGAAGGAAGTCAATAGCAGCAAGATGTGTCATGATGGAGGGCTCAATAAGACGGCGGTACCGTCACTTCGACATGAGATGAGATGAAGGGGCGGCATGCCAATTGGCCTTCCTGGGTCCCTAATTAGCAGCATATTTCGATCGGGGAACTACCATTAGCCCCCTTCCCCCCTTTCAATAAGGAAGAAGCTGGAATCTCCGCCTCCATTTGGATTTTGGCGTTACTGTCATGTCTGCTTGTATAAGGCGCGGCTATTATGGGCGTCTATTGACAACCCGATCGGGTAAGTGGATCTGGCAGGGGTAAGCGAACAAGACCACTGAATAAGGCTCAATAGGCTGCAGTACATGGATGCTTCCAAGCCCATTTACACAGTAGAGACAGGTCTGTTCGATCTAAAGTTGGTAAGAGATCGGCGGCGCTAAAGTCTGAGCCGTAGAGCATGGGCTTTTCTCAGTAGACTACGTAGAATATACCGATTTGATCATTTATGGGGAGTGATCCAGAGCACTTAGCACCACGGTCTAGATGGGAGGATGAACAAGGACCGCCGCTAGAGTGCAATTGAAATGGTGATTTCAGTCTGTCACCGCTAGTGAATATTTTAGGTATGCTGTAGGAGGTGATTCGTTTCTTCCGATTCACCGAGAAGCGAAGTCCGCTTTTGAAATGGGCCACTTCTTGGCCACGGGGAAGTTTGGACGGGTTTATGCTTTCAAAACATTGGAAGTGTATTACCTACCTACTCCGTACATACCTAGTATATTTGATGGTAGGTAGGTTAATGCGCATAAATGTATGGTCGTATTCAAATCGCAGTGTCGCAGATATGCAGTTATCCAGCACTCCACAGTAAGCGGCACCCATCTACCGGGTCGCACAACACTTTCAATCTGAGCCAATCAAATAGCGCATTGAGGGAGCATCCCTAATTCCAATCTCAGCTTGCCCACCCTATCGCGTATCAGGGTGTCGAAACAAACCGTCTTGACGCGACAAGCACACCAAAGCTCAGTCCTCTAGTGTCCACCTTATCAACACCACCCATACCCTCGCCGCCCCGGTTTCCAGCTTCAGCTCTTCACCAACAACGTATCACACAAGCAAGAAAATATGTCTTTCTCCTCCGTCTTCCGCCGCGCCGCTGTCGCCCCTGCCTCTGCTGCCCGGGCCTTTAGCACCACCACCCCTCGACCTCTGGCCAAGATCACCATCATTGGTAATCTCGCCGACACCCCCGAGGTTCACTCCACCAGCACCGGTCGCGAAGTTCTCCGCTACGCTGTTGCCAGCAACAGCGGCCCCCGAGACAACCGCAAGACCAGTTGGTTCCGAGTCACTAGCTTCGCCGAGGGCCCTCAGCGCGATTTCCTCATGAACCTTCCTAAAGGGTACGATGACTTATAAGGGCAATTGCAACACGTGGTATTTTGTGCTGACCATTACATAGTGCCAGCGTCTACGTCGAGGGTGATGCTTCCTTGAGCACCTACACCGACTCCAACGGTCAGAACCGCAGCAGCTTCAATATTGTCCAGCGTATGTTTACTCCTCCCTAGATACTATGCACCACAGCTAACCATTCTTGAGGCACCCTCGAGGTTCTCCGACGTCCCCAGGCTCCTGAGCAGGGCGAGTAAGCAGCAAATATCAACTGAAGTCCTTCTTGTAACATGGTCGCAAATAAATTGCCTGGCCGTAGTCTTTTGCCTACCTGTTCTCCTCTCTCACTATGACCCGTTTCTTTTGTTGGATGTTAATGTATGGATGTAATGTACGATGAGCGTTGCGCGCAACCTTAGGAGGATCTGTATGATATCACGATGCAATAACCTTTGTTGATCACGAACTTATTCCTTCGTCGTGTGTTCGTTTATACAGGCTACAGAATAGAGCCTATGGCTTAGGCAGGGTTGTCAAAGCACTACTTCGTACCTAAACTACCTTATGGTCATAAGTACCTATGTGTGACCCCATCTCTTTAGACGCATTGTGGATTCTCCTCCGTTTGGGCAAGTTTCTATTACAGCAGGTAAGAATTCCTCTAGGAAGGCAGGCCTGCTTGTCAACAAGAAATTGTATGGTGTCGATACCTTATGGATGATGAAAGGGTTATGCCGGGAATCTGAGAGCATCTATACCAACGCACAACTGTCCATACATCCGAAACCAGCAGCGACGCCACCTTCCTCGCTCTTATCGCCCTTTGTGCGCAAAAGATATCCGGCTTCCTCATTGTGGTGAACTTTGCCTGTGCTCTGGTCCCAGATGCAAGTACCATAAATTCCCAGCTCGCAGATAACACCGCCTTGCTCGAGATTGCCATTGCGAAGAATGATATTATTGACAGGTGGGGGAGTGATGAGCTCCATGAGAATATAAGATCCCCAGTGGGATTCGGGAACAGATTTGAGGAAATCTGGAATAGCACCCCGATAGATGTTGTTGCCGCCACCTTCACGCTGGGGCTTCAACACGTAGTTTTGGCAAATCTTGGGGTCGAGGGCCTTCTTCCGAGCCTCGAGGCCGGCATCGCTGCTGTCCATCGGGTAGATGTTGGTAAATGTGCGCCACAGCTCAGCTGCCTCATCCGTGTCATCGCGAATGAACCTACTAAGAGCCGAGGACTCTGTGGAGGGGCGCGGTGTTGCGAGAATTTGCTGAACCTTCTTCGTTCCAGCTAATTGAGTCAGGACACTGGGGCATTTAATAGCATTCGACCTCTCCAGGTGATAACGAGCCTCCCAAGCTCGTTGATCGGGGTAGTCAGAAGGCCCATATCCAGATCGCATGTAGATCACAGCAACTTCGTAAATCTTGGAAGGGTTTCTTGGAAGGATGTACAGAAGCTGGCGTTTAGAGGTGTCTGCAATCCTGCTGTGCTGTAGGATTTGGGAATAAGGTAGTCGGAACACAGGGATAGATGACAAAGAGCTAGATATTTGGTATTCAAGATGGCGCTGGTCGAAGATATTCCTTTCGCCGTCTTGTACGAGAAAGATGACGCACTTCTGGTGGCCGAGTTCAGAGTCGGGATAAATGTTGTACGCTTTCACGATACCTGCTGCTAAGCCACGAGTGCTGGTGTTCTCGGGCAGGTCTAGTGATCCTTGGGTAATAGAGTTGTCCAAAATCGGGTACTCGGCTGAGGCAAGATACCTGTTCTCATTAGGCTCAGTTTATTAATGGTCAGCTTACGAAGGGAGTCGAATTACTTGTGGAGAGCAGAGGTGTGCGTCGAAAGACCGCCAAAAGAAGAAGCAATGGTATTGAACTCAACCTGCTTGACTTGCAAAGAAGACTTTGAGGTCTCGATATCCTGATGCACCATATAGTCTGAGCGGAACAAGCCTAGAGACAGGGGCTGTTGTCTTGTTAATGAGGCGTCTTTAATTGAATCAAGAGACACTTGCCTGTGTATATCCCTCAGCCTTAACCTTGGTATGAACGTCCCATAAGTTCCGAATAAACTCATCACCATCCGAGACCCTGAACTGATTTAGAAATGATAGCATGCAAGCTTGAGGTGTACTCACTCCTTCACAACTTGAGCCAAGAAGTCTTCATCCCTGCTCACTGAGGCATACAGCTCGTTGTAAGTCTTTTGAACTGCCTTACCCTGGGCGAAGCATTGTTTGGGAAATGGACTTGGAAAGAGGGTCACAGGAACGTTGATAGCAGCGATGCTTTTAGGGTCTGCCTCGGCGGCTATGACTGTGGGAGGAGGCCTAACTGCGAGGCCATTACCTATTGACCAGTCCTTGACGGTCTCGATGAGGGCGTCTTTTTCTTCGGTCTTGAGAGTGGGTGGGTATCTCCCGTCTGTGAGAGAAGCCATTATGCTGGAACTGACCTAGGCTTTGCAATGAAGTGTTCACCGAGTAACTGGAATCGAGAGATACTTTTGATGACAGACTACCTTAGGTAAGGTCAGTAGGTATGGAAGAGAAGTATGAAAAGTCCTTGCTGTATTAGGTAGTCAAGACACTGGCTTGCGTGCTTAGCTGAACGGGGTGGCTTAATAATTACAGTGGGTGCGGGACGCCGAATACCTGAAGATAAAAGGCTCGTTCTCCTGTTCAAATACCTAATTTTAGGGCGATAGACTACTTGTGAGACCCACGGCGAATGGGTTCACCCTTTGGACGGCAATTGGACTGGAAGGACTCTACGTAGTACTTTGTTTTGATGGTTTATGAGGGGCATTTACGATAGCGGGGTAGCAGATTGTGAGGTTTATATTATTGGGTAAAGTAATAATATTCTGTTTTGCTCTTCACTTCCGGCAAGGTTGTTATTCTAAGTCGGAGAGGATGTGGTATATTCATATCTAGGGGCCCCGCCAAACATAGTAGCGTATACTAGTCGATCTCGAGTATGCATGAATAAGGTGAGGCTGAAGACAATGGATCCGTCACAAGATAGTGTAAATGGGTGTGATGTACCTGGGATAGATGTGAACCCATTTGTACAAGGTTAGTAGCTTACCTAGTACCTGAGTAAATACTAGACACAAAATAGGTACCTGTAGTATTGCAGAGCAGAAAAGACTGCTACCTTTTGCCCATTGTCTTCTCTTTCCCACGTGCTTCATTTTTTTAAGTGTTCGCATTTTCTTCTTCCTTCTTCAGCTTTCAGATACCTTCGGGGTCAATAGTGCACCTTCCTTGCTTATTGAGACTCGCGGAGTCACGTGATAGATCACAGCTGCTATGCCTCTACCTCCCGGTCCTAGGTGCCTAAGTGGAGGTGGTTGCCACTTCCACACGCACAGTACCGGCCTTGCCTTGGGTACCGTGCATCAAACGCGCTCTGAATGGAAAAGAAGGCACTCTCCCCAACATCGCTCAACTTTGCACCTACGATTTCTGCGAAACTCGGTTTATTTCTTTTCTATTTTTCTTTACTCTAATGATCTCATAGAACTCATAGAGAAGCCAGCCCGGAGATTTTCTTTTCCCCTTCGCACGGTTTCACATCTCTTGCGCTCTACTTGCACTTTCACTTCACCTCATACTTTCCTTAAAGTAGCCAAGCCTTTGACACCCAAGTATTCATCTTTTTTGAGCGTTTGGGGTTTTATTTTAACGCCAAAACACAACGAGGATTCAGCCTTGAGTGGCCCTTGTCAAACGCGGCCAAGCGGCGGCGGCTATGCACATTCCCTCCCACACATATTCTAGTCGCTGGGCCTTTACTCAGCAGGCCTGTCACAAAAGCGCATGCTTTGAAGTATAATAAGGATTCTCACGTATGTCTCTTCCCCTTGTTAATGACTGATTCTCTTACTTGATCTTTAATAACAAGTTCGATAGAAGAATTATCTGTGCTCTTCTAAGCACGTGTGTCGCCAAATGGATGACATCGTGGATGATCCCTATTTCTGGGATATCGACGTGGTTATTAATCGACTCTGCGCTCCTGGGGTCCCATGGAGTCGAGATCCTGCATTCCTCGCCACACGCATCCAGGAGGAGGAGTTTGATGGCAGGACTCTATTGACCTTTGAACATGTGTGTTCGCGTCAAGAGTTGATGGACTGTCTCGGCATTAGGATCGCCCGCCACAAAGCTGCCCTCGCAGAAGCTATCGTTACTCTCCGTTCTAAAAGCAAAGGTTATTGGGAGTGGCAAGCCAGCTTCAGGCGAAAACAATCTGGATTCCCTGGCGAGGAAACCGAAACCTCAACACATGCCACGGAACAACGGCAATCCTTCAATCTTCCGAACGGTGATCATTGTAAAGAAAAGGAGACGCCTGTTTCCGTCTCTGATACTAATGGAACGATTCCTCATGCTGCAGGGAACCCATTGCAGCAGGAATTAGATAGCCAAAACCACACGCACACACACCAAGCAAATGACCAGCTTCAACTTGCAACGCATTCTCGTCAGCCGCCCATTCATGAGCCTCCTGACCAAATTCCCGAGTTTCATGAGAGGTGTAGTAAACGCAGGCGGGTGGCGCCCATGCTGTTGACAGACATACCAAGGAACGCCGATCCCGCTTTCCTCCCGACGGAAGCTGATGTGCTTGATTACGCGACCACCAAGGCTGGGGTGGAGTTTGCAGACGATGACTCTGCAGACTTTCCGTGGGATAATGCACCCTCGTATGCCTACCTAGGCAAGGGCAAGATTTCAAGAGAGGACATGCTGACCCCAGTTGGCATGTTGAGCTCTCTCCTCAATGAGAGTGACGATTCCTTTACTTCATTCAGCATCCATACAATTCCACCTGGAAGAAGACTCGCGGCAAACAACATTCTCAAGCGGCTTCTCACAGGCCGCTATCGCATACCTATCCATTCCTCTAGGTCGCCAAGTCATCTTTCCAACGAGTCTGATGAGATCCTCGAACTCGCCGACCTTGACAACGAACTGGACGCTGAGACCTTGAGGGAGATAAAGGAAGAAGAGGCTGAGAACGAGAGGCTTGGTGCCCTTGACGACAATCCCCAGGCTTATCCTTTTGTCACCCCTGAGCGAATCGCAGAGATATTAAACGAGGCCATAACAGCTATTGAGGAAAACTGGACTGAGAAGAAGCTCCCGAAGTATGAGCGGAAAGCTTATAGTCTATGGCAGAAATCTCGCCGCCTTGGCATTAAGGGCATACAAATTCAGAATGCTTACAAAAGGGCTAAGCATCTTGTTGAACGACTCCAGAAACTCTGTCTAGAAATCCAGAAGACGGACTCGGCCTCCGAGGCACATTACCGAGAGGCAGCCAAGAGCCTTGAGCAAAGTTTGGAAGACAAGAAGTATCAGGAGTGGTTGATTAAGTTGCTTGAATCGTCAAGGCCACCCCCAAAACTACAAACAGTGGCCCGTCCGAAACCACCAACCGCGCGGCAGCTGGACACTCTGGCCCTTATGGAAGAAGAGGTTCTGACTAGCTCCGAAGAGGAAGACTTCGTCGTTCCTGACGATCACATGGATGCAATTGAAAATGGGTTGACGACTGATCTGGATTCAACACCTCTCCCTATGAAGCAGGAATGGGAGGATTTCGAAACTGACTTCATGGATTTGACTCAGGACGACATGGATGAACCCCAAGGCTTGGGCTATGACATGACTAATCCCATTGATTTGACTAGTCCTGCCAAGCAAGCGAATAGTCCCTTGAATGGAGATCGGGGAAACGCCATCCCTCTCAGAAAGAATCTTTCTGTAAAAGAAACTCTCGATGCAGGCCCTTCTGATGCAGCCATCACCAATGGGGAGAGCTTGACAACGGACGACTCTGCTAACGTCGAGAACAACCCACTTGAGCCCAATGTTGTCGGTTGCCAGGCTCCCATTAACCATGTCTCTAAAAAAGCTCACGACGAAAACCAAAGCCAACAGATTCAGCCAGAAAAGCTACAATCTCCACGTCAAGTTGGCGGCTTTCAGCCCCCACCCATTGAGAGTTTTGGCGATCTTCAGCAGCTTGCATCTCAACCACTTAAAAAATACGTCAAGCGCAACGATCGCTGGCGATTGTTGATCGGTGAGATGTGGCATATGGAACATGCACGGCGGAAGTCAGCAGTCGATCTGATATTATCAGATCACCCCAATAATGTATGGGACGAGCATATCCAGCCATATTTATTTGAACCCCTTGAAGATCCCGAACAGCTACCACAGGGCAACGTAAAGGTGGTTCTTTTTGACGTTGTACGTCTTTGTCGCTGCTTCTTCGTGTGTCAGCACACAACAGAAGAACAAATGCTTTCCTATAAAATGGGAAAGTTGAGAAAAACATTGAACCAGGCACGAGTCAAATTCTTCGAACCTCTCTGTCTGTTCGTAGCGGCTCTTACGCCTCACTTCCCCCAGGATAGTCAAATCTATAGACAAGACATGGACATTCTCGATGACCTATTTCCAGAGGAACAGGATGAGATGGATGACCCTGACGATGTGTTCGAGGAAGGGCGTGCGGGGCGTCGAAGACCAAAAGAAAAAGAAATCATCCGCGATAAAGCAGCCGTGGATCTTCGAGAACGCGAGAATCAAAGGCTTAGGGAACAAGAGGCTCGCAGAAAGAAATTGAGGGAGACCCTCGCACTGGATGGCTCAGTGTCACGGGATGGGACTCGCCTTATCATAAACGAAAGCAAAGAAGAAGACCAAGGTCTTATCTACATCCATGAGGACATTGGTCGCCGCATCAAGGATCACCAGATCGACGGCGTCCGTTTCATTTGGAACCAGATTGTGCGAGACCCCAGTGTTCGACAAGGTTGTTTGCTAGCCCACACAATGGGACTCGGCAAAACGATGCAAGTCATCACTGTCCTCGTGGCTTTGGCAGAGGCCGCACAATCAAAAGATCCATCTGTAGTGGCTCAAATACCCGAAGATCTGAGGGAACCGCGGATTCTGGTTCTTTGTCCAGCTGCCTTGGTGGACAACTGGATGGATGAGCTCCTCAAATGGGCACCAGCGGATCTACTGGGTGAGCTACGCAAGGTCTCATCTAATACACCGGTCGAGGAAAGGGCTGCGGTGGTGTCATCATGGGCTTCCGGCAGAGGCGTTCTTACACTTGGCTACGAAATGTTCAAAATAATCATGAACATGTCAGATGAGCTAGCAGATCTTCTGACAAATCGTCCGGACGTGGTCATCGCCGATGAGGCGCATAAGATGAAGAGTCGGGAGTCACAAACTAACCTGGCTTGTTCGCGCTTCAGAACAAAGAGTCGCATTGCACTTACAGGGTCACCACTGTCCAACAGTGTACTGGAGTATTTTGCCATGATTGACTGGGTTGCCCCCAACTTCCTTGGCCCGTTCTCCGAGTTTAGCCACATTTATGCCACTCCGGTCGAGCGAGGCCTCTATAACGACAGCACACCAGCTGAAAAAAGGAGGGCACAAATGAGGCTGAAGGCGCTTGAGCAACTTGTGGCACCGAAGATCAATCGCCACACGATCGCTGCCCTAAAAAACGACTTGCCACCAAAGCAGGAGTTCATCATATTCGTGCCTCCGACGATACCTCAGAAGCAGTTGTACCAACTGTACATCAGGGGTGTAGTAAGAGAAGGCACCGACTCGCAAGCTGAGACTTTTGCTGCCATCAACCATCTTGGATTGATTTGCAGCCACCCACGATGCTTTGAAGCAAAGGTGAAAGCAATTCAAAAGGGCATCCGCTCGAACAATGACAATGAAGACAAGTCCTTCCCCAAGTCTATGATTCCAGAGTTCTTGAAAACGTTGCTTTCTTTTAGGGACTTGGACACGCCAACGCTTTCATTAAAAACAGAACTACTGACAATCATACTCGACGAGGCGCGTCAAGTCAAAGACAAGGTGCTCATTTTCAGTCAGTCCTTACACACATTAAATTATATCGAAAACATGTGCAGAATGCAGAGAAGGACAGTTTCTCGCCTAGATGGCAGCACACCAGTTCCGAGTCGACAGAGGCAGACAAAAGACTTCAATGAGGGTAGCAAAGAGGTGTTTCTGATATCAACAACTGCTGGTGGTGTAGGACTCAACATTCAGGGGGCTAACAGGGTTGTCATTTTTGACGTCAGATATAACCCATCGGATGAGCAACAAGCGGTAGGCCGAGCGTATCGTATCGGCCAGCAAAAGCCTGTATTCGTTTACCGTTTCATGGTCGCAGGAACTTTCGAAGATAATCTTCACAACAGACAGGTTTTCAAAATGCAGTTGGCATCGCGAGTTGTTGACAAGAAGAATCCCATCAGCTGTTCAAAGCGCAAAGGCGACGTAGTGTCGGTGATCAGAGATTGTCCGCCAAGCGATCTCACCCCTTATCTGGGCAAGGACAGAATTCTGGACAAACTTATAAATCATCGCAAGAACGGCGAGAGCATCCGATCCATTGTGACAACGGACACTTTCGAAGAGGAAGATTTTGGCGCAGCGCTGACTGAAGATGAGAAGAAGCAAGTAGCTCAAATGATCGAACTGAATCGTCTTCGAGAAACCAACCCAGAGGAGTATTTGAGGGTGAAAGACCGAGTGGATTTAAAGGAGCAGGCTAGGTTGTATGGAGAACAGGATGAACTTCTTCGTGCGAGTTCGTTATCTCAACAGCTTGCCCCTCGATCAATTGATGATACTTCGGGTATGCTTCACCATGCACGATTTCCGCCTCCAGCAACCACTCCATCTCTTGAGCAGGATGTCTCAGACGCCGAGAAAATATCTCACGAAACGAGCTCACCTGTAAGTCCCCCCCTTGGCATGCTTTCGGGTTCCCTGCTTACACATACAATAAGACAAACCAGCCTGTGTCCCAGCAACCTGCAGCTTCTAGCCATGGCCCAGCACCGATGCCAATGGCTGGTGCGAACACCTTTTTCGGGGAACATAACCATTTTGGGCCAGTGATTGAGCCGCAATCGACCCCGATCATTCCTGCACAGTCGCGCGCGAGTCCCATCTTTAAGCAAGGTGGAGTCTTCAACGTAACCGAGAACCCTGCTATGGTCGAGTTTGAGGGTTGTCTGCGGGAGAGCCTTCAAAAAATGCAACAACGAAATGTGCTACAAACAGGAGGTAACCCTGGTGAGATAGCCAACTCTACAACCATACGTGTGAACGAGATCCGTAGGAAGGGCCAGTATGGGTTACTCCCGGACACAAAGCATTGGAGGGTACTCATTCGGTTTCTGTCGCACGAAAAATGGGTGATTGCAATTGCCACAGGCCTTATAGCGCCAGAATACTTGGCTCAAGCCGAAGAGAAAGATCTCGAAAAGCGACTCGAGGCCATCAATGCACTCACAGAAACTGAGATCGCTACTCGGGCACTTGAGAAGACCAGTTCTCCCGACCCAAATGTATGATGCTCATCAAACCCAGCTCTAGACAGCCCTCTTTTCTGCCACTCTCTAACTTCCTCTTCCCCCCTCTTTCTTTTTTTGGTGCACCTTCACTAATTTGTTATTTCAAAGAATTTGCAGAACATCAGACGTCGAAGCTCGAACCAGGGTGAGAAGCGATCCCGGGCTACGGATGATATGAAGGTAATGCGGGAAGCGGCGGACAATAGGAGAAACCGAGCATTCCGTCTACCACCATGGGCAAATGAGGCCCTTTTTGAAGAGAAAACCCGAACATCACCTGCAATGGGCACTCGAGAAGGACAGTTTGGTTTCAGGGATGTTACGCCTGGTCTCTAACTTGAGAGACCTTACAAATATCGTTCGTTTCGATTGAGGATTGGAGTTCACGGGATCATGCAGATGGGAATGATGATAGTACGGTGTCCATACGGGAAGATAAGTTTCGATGGCGTTTACGGCATGACATAGCATTGAGCCAGATGATACCCTTTTTGAGGACGCATTAATATACAGATTTGTCTAGAGAGGCAAGTGGGTTCAATTGTCAAGCCCATGTTAGTCCCCCGGTTGGAATCTATCAATAATAAACTTGACGCAGCAAGTAATCCGTGGGTCTTGAAGTTGGAAACTAGATGATTTGCATTATAGGTAGAGAGAGATATATTTTGCAATCATTTCTTCCCGCCGCTATGATTGAACGCATTCGATGTTTTCTGTTGCTTCAAGAGTTCCGACCGACAGAATAGCCGTCCGAACAGTTCGGTGAAGCAGTAATTATGTTCCCAGTATATCTTCAGCCATAAAGAAGGATTCTCTTCTTATTGAAGTTACAAAGAATTATAGTCCACGATAGACTTCGGCAATTATGCCCCAATATGTTCCACAAGGAAAGTCTTGCTTTCTAGTGCGTTTAATGAGTACGTGCAAAACCACCGGTTTCGGGGATGGACGAAAATGCCTTAGCATAGCTTTCCACCACTCTACATCAATAACCATACTTGGGAGGAAGAAGACGGAACAACTTAATGGTTGAGCAGTGGGTATACATCGTACGAGACATTTAGTACGAGGCCGAGAGTGTTTAATTTCAGACTCGGGGATCTGGCCTGACATCCAATTCTTTAGTAGTATCATGTCTGACAAGGTTGCTGCATGCCGAACTAATGTTAAGTTAGGGTATTCGGAACCCTTAATTATGTTATTTTCTTTCTTCGGAATGATGGAAGTCTTCCAGTTGATGAACCTCGTCATGTCCGCCTTTCAATGACAATTCAACGATAGCCAACCAATAACCAGTAAGTAATGGACAGATCTAGCCCTTGCTGGGATCTAGAGTGCAAAGAGGACGAGCCAATCACGAGCGAGGTATTTCGTTACGGCTGTCCCTGAGTTTGACTCGGGCACTGTCTCCCCTGTACGTACCAACATCGGCATGTGCGGGCTTTCACCTTTTGAGGCTGCGGGCCGCTATAGGCCGCTGTTTATATTCTTCACAAATGGTGAAGAATAAGTAGGTACTTCCGGTGAGAGTTGAGGCGCATGTCTCTGTTGTAGAGACGTTAATAGAGGTAAAGTACTTTCATCTTGGTTTTCACATTACCAATCTGAGTGCCTAGAGTGGCTCAAACAATTCACGTGTCAAACTAAGGTAACCTGTATACGCATTGATACCTGTTAATACGCCTAGACCAGTCTGCAGAGGGAAATGCCATGCATCGGCAGAAGAATGCACAGTTCACTTGCCCGAAAAGGGAAATTTGCGCGGAGTTGAATTCGTTGAGCGCTTGTCAGAGGTGGAGAGAACGAAGAAAAAGGACGGAACCGAAACGGAAGCATTCAGTGGGTCAATGACCGACCGTTCTTACCGAACCACCGCCGACTTATTATCCAATCCTAGTCATACTCACTACATAGCCGCTATATTTTCCACTGTCTTCTTCCTTTTTTCTCTCCTCACATTTCGACGCCGCCAACCTCGCCTTTCCCTAGTTAGCTGCTAAAGGCCCAATTGCTTGTGGATTGTCTCACTTTCTTGCGGCTGACTGTAAGCCCTTGTTCGTTTTTTCGCACGTCTGGCATATTTGCCCCTCCAAGGTCGAAAACACCACGTTTGCCCCTCCGATTTACTCGACGAAGGCATTGTCCTCTCAATTCTACGAATACTGTCGGATACACGCAACAATGGATGCCGTCCTTCGTCAGTCCAAGGCCATGTGCCCTTTTATGAAGACGGCCACGCCCGCCACTCTGCGTGCCCTGTCCACCTCGACTCGTGCCCTTCCGGCTCCCGCCTCTCCATGCGGCGGCACCATGTCCAAGCTTCAGCTTCTTGGCCAGCGATGCCCTGTCATGGGAAAGGCCATGGCCGTTCAGACCGCCAAGAGTCGCGCTGCTGGTTCTGTTCGTGCTTTCTCTGGCCACTCTAAGACTGGTAAGGCCAAGATTCACACCACCCGCAACAAAGAGGCTCGCGCTGTCGACCGCCCGCTCTTTGACGGCCGTGACAATGGTAAGTTATCTTTCAGCTAGAAGTGCTCTTAGTAATGCCGTCTATTCTTATTCTGACTCTTGCCCCTCAGCTCTCGCGCCTCCTGGTGTTCACGCAACCCGAAAGCCTACTTCTGCTTCTCCGACCGCTGCCGCCGTCGCCGCCGGATTCCACTCTCCTGGTAAATTCGATTACGAAGGATTCTACAATGCCGAGCTCGAGAAGAAACACAAGGACAAATCATACCGCTATTTCAACAACATCAACCGTTTGGCCAAAGAGTTTCCCCGTGCGCATATGTCCGACAAAGAGGATCGAGTAACTGTATGGTGCGCCAACGATTATCTAGGTATGGGCCGCAACCCTCATGTCCTCCGAAAGATGCATGAAACATTGGAGGAGTATGGTGCTGGCGCTGGTGGAACTCGAAACATCTCTGGCCACAACAGGCACGCCGTTGAACTCGAGAGTACCTTGGCAAAGCTGCACGCTAAGGAGGGTGCTCTTGTCTTCAGTTCCTGCTATGTCGCCAATGATGCGACTCTCGCCACGCTCGGCAGCAAGATGCCCGATTGTGTCATTCTCTCCGATAGCCTGAATCACGCATCCATGATTCAGGGTATTCGCCATTCCGGCACCAAAAAGATCGTTTTCAAGCATAACGATGTGCAAGATCTCGAGGCTAAGCTGGCATCACTTCCTCTGCATGTGCCCAAGATCATCGCCTTCGAGTCAGTCTATAGTATGTGCGGCTCTATTGGTCCTATCGAGGAAATCTGTGATCTTGCCGACAAGTACGGTGCCATTACTTTCCTCGACGAGGTGCATGCCGTCGGTATGTACGGACCTCACGGTGCTGGTGTCGCTGAGCACCTTGACTGGGAGGCACACGCCAATGGTGCCCCTCGCGGAACCATCATGGACCGAATTGACATTATTACTGGCACTCTGGGCAAAGCTTATGGTTGCGTTGGCGGCTACATCGCAGGCAGCGCCAAATTCATTGATATGATTCGGTCATTGGCCCCTGGCTTCATTTTCACTACTTCTCTTCCCCCTGCCACAATGGCCGGTGCTCAGGCTTCCATCGAGTACCAGATGGACTTTGATGGTGATCGACGACTCCAGCAGCTACACACTCGCGCTGTCAAGGAAGCTATGAATGCTCGGGATATTCCCGTCATCCCCAACCCTTCTCACATTGTACCTATCCTTGTTGGCAACGCCGAAACTGCAAAGGAGGCCTCCGACATGCTCCTCAATGACTACGGAATCTACGTCCAGGCTATCAATTACCCTACGGTTCCTGTTGGCCAGGAGCGGCTCCGCGTAACCCCAACTCCCGGACACATAAAGGAGTACCGCGACCAGCTTGTTGAGGCTATCGATGAGATTTGGACTCGTCTCGACATCAAGCGAACCTCTGATTGGGCTGCTGAGGGTGGCTTCATTGGTGTTGGCGAGCAGGATAATGTGCAGGAGCCTCTGTGGACTGATAAGCAGCTCAACATCGAACAGGCCACCAAGGAGATTAAAGCTGCTGGTCAAGCTGTCAACGGCGTTACCGAAGCTCTTCTTGAGCTTGAGATCAAGCAGACTTCTCAGGCTGCTACTGCTGCTTAAGCGACGGAAGGAACCCAAGCGCACCGACATTGTCAATGGATGGATGATGAGCAGTATTCAAATTCACTTCTATGCAGATATAACACTCGTTTTGAGATATCTTTTACCATTTATGCTGTCCTCTGGGCATGCCAATTGATTTATTCCCCAATATCACATCTTGTGATATGGAGTAAACATACCATTGTTTCCCAAACATTTGTGGACTTTTTTGACGAATTGTGATCATCATGACCACACAGTTATGAGGGATAATTTATGCTACGTAAATCAAGTCATGATATGACGGTTCATATCCATTTTCGGAAGAATGTTATACCGAAGTCTCTGAATAATAGGTTGGCGGAGAGCTGAATGATGGTGCCGTGTCCATGAGGCGGAGGCCCGGTGAGATTTCGTGGTCCGTCTCCGTCTTGGTGACAAGATCCCTGCATCCTTCCAGCCTTAGACCAGTCAAACGACAACGCAAATGACAGGGGTCCAGAGAATATCGTTCAGTGTCTGGGATATCGACGCCGTTTTCAACTCCGTCTCCTTTTGCAAACCGCTTTTTCTGCTTCTGTGAGACTAACAAGAATCAGATAACTCAGTAATGACAATATGAGCCCCAACTCTACTCAGGCTAAGAACAAGGGACCCAAGGCCTGTACAACATGCGCTAAAGCTAAGGCAAGGTGCGTCCCTGGACCTCTGGGGAGCCTCAAATGCGACAGGTAAGTTACGATAATTGGTTCTTTTGAGAATGGTGTTGTTCATGGCTTGCGTTGGTTGCTTTTGTCCCAAGCCCCGTCTGTTTGAGTGCATACACACATGTAAGTTTGTGGTTAGGTACAGCTGCTGACATCAGAGTCTCAACTTTCAAGGTGCCATCGACTAGACAAGCCATGTGTTAACCAAACTCCGGCTCCGGCCCGGCCCCGTAGAAGCCCAAAACTATCTAAGATAGCTGCTTTGGAGAAACGCCTTGAAGAGCTGTCCTCGCACGTAAGGCGTGAGTCTTCAGAAGAGGAGGACCCTTCGCCTCCACCTTCGACAAGTGAGAAACGCTCAGAGCTGTTGACTAAATCTGATGCCTGGGGTTTCAATCACTTGTTTCCCTTAAAACCGGGAATTGAAAATACCCCCGGTCAACATCCTCCACCATCAGCTCCGGACAAGACACGGCCATGGGACTCCTGGTGGCCCACGCCCCGTGAAGCGGAGCTACTTCTCAACGGCTATAGGACAATCCACTCATGTCTATTTCCGTTTGTGTGTGTTCCTAAGCATATGACAGCCCTGGAGCTACGTGAGCATCGACCATTCCTGTGGAAAGCTGTCATGATGGTAGGGTTGTTTCTTGATGGAGCTAGGCAGGTTAAGCTTGGCCAAGAGTTACTGGCTGAGATTGGACGAGCAGCTGTCGTAGATGGCCTGAACAGTCTGGATCTACTCCAGAGCTTGCAAATGCTGGTGGCATGGTAAGTAATGATATGGCGACCGTTTCGTTAGCACGCCCCTGACTTGTCGCAGGTTTCACTATGCGTTGAAGGGCTCTCAAGTGACGAATCTGCTGTTCCTTGCTAGAGCTATATGCGTAAATTTGAGGTTCACGGAAGATACGAGCCTTCAAGGAGAAGAATTTGATCGCAATCTTGATCATATGAGAGTTTACGCTGGCACTTATTACCTTAACACTTTGTAAGAACTACCCGCCTTCATTCTGAGGTTTTCTGACGTGGATTAGAGTGTTCACAGCGAACAAGCGGCCTGATGTCCTTATGAATACCAGCCATCTGGAAATGTGCTGCAGAGTTCTTGAGAGAACTATGCAGCATCCCTCTGATGAGTACTTGATAAAGCTGGTGCGCATTCAGCAGCTGGCACAGTCCATATCTGTCACAATGTCAGCGGAGAACCTAAGTCAGACCGCCAGCAAACTACCATTGACAATGGTAGTGCAATCGTTCGAGGAACAGTTACAGCTGTACAAAGACAATCTTGGCCCACGATTCGCTGATAACGGTATGTACAATTTATGTGACCCCATTCCGATCGTCTAGTACTCACCATGGTTTAGATAATCTCAAGACCCATGTCAACGTAGCCGAGGTGCTCCTCTATGAGATCGCCGTCTCGGACCAACACTCTGCAGCATCCTATCTTCCTCTAACTGACCGACTCCAACTTCTTTGGGCTTGTGTCCGATCTCTAAAGACCTTTTTCGATATCCGGTTCGATCATCGAGAAATGGAACGCCCACGTTTCCTGTGTATGAGTGCGTCTGAACTTGTGTACACTATCATTGTTGGCATCAAGGTCGTAACACTTCAATTACCCGGGTGGAACCTTGCCCAGATACACGCAGAGCTTGACATGGTCGAGGTGATGAGCCAGCAAGCCCAGGATCTGGACATCATCGTGGGGCGCCGCAAACACGGCAACATGCTAGGTACACCGACGCCCGGGGGAACGACAGCAGCTACACCCGCGCCTCCACCAGATCCTTTCGAGAGACTTGTGAAGCAGCTGAAGTCAGTGAGAGATTTGGTCAAGGCTGAGAGACAGCGTCTACTTACGGGATCTGGCAACGCTGATCTCGTAGACTTCAGTCAAGACTTCTTGATGGATGATTCAGGAACGGAGTTTTGGCAAGCGGCGGCTACGAGAGGTTATAATGTATGGAACATTATTGGTGACCCTGGTGTCTTGAATGAGTCGACTTGATGCCTTACGAAATCGGTGAAGAAGGTTGTATCAACATCTTAGCATTAGGTCGTTGTGTTACTCAACAATGCTCTTTCTCTCTTACGTGGTATAAAGTAAGCTTGTTCAAGATAGATAGAGTTTTCTTTGTTATCTATTCAGCAATTTTCGAGTCTTGTCTGGCGAGCTTCATTCACCTGGAATGGCATCGATATCAACTTCAACTGCCTTGACCTTGGCCATATTCAGCCACCGCAGGTCACCCTTGGCAGTCGATTTTCGGATATTGTACAGCTCATCAAGGAATGTCGGCACAAATGAGCCTGGTCCACGGACTTCGTTCCTCTCAGCGGCGAGCTCAGCAGCGAGTCCAAACATGACAGTTGCGGCGACAGCAGCGAGAAGAGGGTCAGCGCCGTACGCAGCAACCATGGCGCTGACTGTTGTGCCAAGAGTGCACCCAGTGCCTGTGACTTCGCCAAGATAGGGATGTCCATTGCTGATGGCTATAGTACGAGTTCCGTCACTTACGAGGTCGGTGGCGCCTGTGAGTATGACGACGGTGTGTCGGTGCAAGGCGATGGACCGTACAAGGGATGCCTTTTGGGGAAAAGTGAGGGAGGAGGTTGAGTCGACGCCCCGTTGTGTAATTGTGGCGCCTGCTACAGTCTGAATCTCGCCCTCATTGCCCTTGATGACGGTAAAATGCCCAGCATCGAGAAGAGTCTTGACAGCATTGCGACGAACGGTGGTAGCACCAGCGCTGAAAACATGAGTAAAGTTGATTAATTGATGGGATTTTGGAGGCTTACCCGACAGGATCAAGGACTATAGGTCTGTCAGCTTCATTGTAGGCCTTAATGGCTTGGAGATAGTTCTTAAGTCCATCAGGAGTGACGGTGCCCATGTTGACCACAAGAGCACCTCCAAGTTTGGCAAGATCAGCAGCTTCTTCCGCGTAGTTGGCCATGATGGGGCTTGCCCCAACACAAAGAGCCACATTGGCGGCAAAGTTTTGGACTACCTGGATTTCTAGCATGAGAATTTAACATGGTCATCACATGAACCGAGCTGTACTCACCAAGTTGGTCATGTTATGAGAAAGGGGCGTCTTGTCGGCTACGGCCCTGATAACTTCGGGGATTTTGGCGACGATGACTTTACCGAGGAGATCACGAGCGACGGTAGCTGGCTCAGGAGCGGCGATGAGAGCACTCACTACAGCAACACCATCGAGAGACTTGGAGGGGGACCCGGCTGCAGCGAGAACAGGGGCAGTGTTGCTGGCGTTGATACCGCCTATACAAACAGTAGGGACGGAGCCATATCCGGCCTCATATAGAGCTGAGAGGATATCGCGGACTCCTGAGGGACCGATGATAGATTTTGTGTCCTTTTTGCTGATGGTATGTCAGGGGCTGATGCGAGTCACACACAATGCTTGTATATCACTCACGTCTGAGTTGAGTAGACAGTTCCGATACCGAGGTAGTCAGCACCGGCTTCGCAAGCCTTGAGAGCTTCTTCTTTTGAACTTGCGGTTACGCCAATGATTTTGTTGGGGCCAAGAAGCTTTCTTGCTTCTTCATATGCTGTACCAAATGATCAGATCATATCTTGATGGGTACCCAGGCAGTGAGAGATATCAACATAACATACCCATATCATCCTGTCCAATATGCACACCCTCACAGTCTATCTCAGCGGCAATGTCCACGCGATCATTGATGAGAAGGGGGACATTGTAACGACGGGCAATGGCGTGTAGCTTCTTGGCTGTGTCTACAGCGACGGGGCGCTCACTGTGCTTGTCTCGATATTGAAGGATAGTGACACCGCCTCGCAAAGAAGCCTCTACTACTTCTTCAAGGCTGCGATCGCCAAGAATCTCAGGCGTTGAGTCTGTGACCAAGTATAGGCCGTAGTTGACTGTGGGCTTGGCCATGGTTGATGGTGATGAAATCAGGTGGACGACTTTGGCGGGGTTAGTGTCTGGTATACTAATTGATGAGGTAGTTGGGAGTGGAGACTTGCATATAATTGACTCTTTTTGGCTTATGCTTCTATTGATACTTGCCAATTAGAGTTGTTTTTTTTTTTGCGAAAAGGAAAGATATTTGGAAGGGTGGAGTGAGCGATATTACAAGTGATGAGGTAACTAAAAGGGTGGTGAGGTGATAGATGAGTTACAATGACACAGGGTAGGGGAATGAATTGTACAACTTTGAGCTCAAGAATTGGCAGCACCTCACTTTATTTGTGATTAGTACCTAGGTACCTACTATATAAGTTATTGATAAGGTAATAAAATCACTAGAGTTGGGGGGTTGTTTTCTTGAGTCTTTCCAATGGCTCCGAGGTTTTCTAACAATCGACTAAAACAGTGCATCTGCTTGATGTTGAGCAAAGCAACCTGAAGACACTACTTTATTGCTGGAAAGGGAATTGTCTCAACTATCCAACCAATGGATCCCTCCAATGATCGATCACCTTAGAACCTCGAGATATCTCGACCAAAAATCCATGTAACCAACCAGTAAAACGGAATCATGAGTTTATTCTTTAGACTCATGCTCTTGGTCAAATACGCCGTCCGCCACAGAATCCACGCCGCTCGACCCTTGAGCTCATCAGTACCCTTCTGATGAATAGCCCTCCAACCTCCAAGATACGCCATTGTACCCCAGTTACGGAAGTGAAAGAGAGCAGTTGGAGGCCCCTGAGAAGACGTCCCAGCGTTGAATCTCTTGCCGAGATATGTAGCCTGTTGACTTGCTACTTGTGCAGTGGCAGGAAGTGATTCGCCTTGGATATTGGCGCAGTCACCAATTGCGTAGACGTCCGGGAGTGTCTTTGTGATTTGTTTGCCGTTGGAGTCTTGGGCTTCGACCTGGACTCGAAGGTGAGAATCAACGGCGAAGCCGCCTGTTTTGCAGTTCTTTGCGATCTTTCCCATGCCCTCCACCTCTCGTCCGACCAATTTGCCCACCAGAGGGTTCTGCATGAGACCCGTGCTCCAGACGACAACGCCTGCTGCGACTTCTTCAGGTTCCTCCTTGATACGCATCAGGAGAACATCGTCGTCTCGCCGAATGCCCTCGAGGTGATGCTCGGTCTTGACTTTGATGCCTGCACGGCTGAAGATGTTTGTGGCGTACGCGGCCAGATTGCGATCAAACATAGGGAGAACCTTTGGTGCAATGTCATAGATGGTGATGGCAACGTGAGGCATTAGTTCGGGATACAGCTTGGCCAAGTCTTCGTGTATAAGATCGTGAAGCTCAGCTGCGTATTCGATCCCTGTAGGACCGCCACCTACAACAGCAAAATGAAGTAATCGCTTCCTCTGAGCCGCGCTTGTGCTAGGCAGAGAAGCCTGCTCGAACTTCTGCAGCACTTTTAGACGTACTGTTCGAGCATCTGTAGCATCTCTCAGAAAACATGCATGCTCCTTGACTCCCTCCACACCAAAAGTCTGACTGTAGCACCCGACAGCCACTACAAGCTTATCATACGGGACCTGGAACTCGAGGCCCTTTAACAGATCCTTGCCCGAGCGAGCAGTGACTCCATCACGCTGGTTAGCTTCAACGGTGATGGTCTTGTTGGCAAAGTCAATATCAGAAGCCCAAGCCTGGTGGAACTCTGTAAGACCGAGTTTACGACAGGGTTCGACAGCGGCACGGAACTCGAGAGTGCCAACGGCGGTTGAGGCGATAAGGGGAGTGAAGACGAAGTGAGAGCGAGGAGAGATGAGAATCCGAGAGGCTTGAGAGGGAGATATTGTCTTTGACAGAGCGTATCCAGCCCAGCCCGAGCCTAGAACGACGATGCGCTCTTTCGGTCCTGAGAGAAAGCTCATGTTAGTTAGGGTGGTGAAAGGAGATGAGGTGCTCTGAGGCCATTCAAGTCTCTTAAGGCGCAGAGGCAAAAAGCACAAGCCAATAGACCCCCAGAAAAAGTTACCGCACTCACCTTCTTGAGTCACTGTACTGGCCAGTCTCTTGCAAGCGACTCTTCCCAACTTCACTAACAAACGCTGTTCTGTCCCCCTACGCCCCAGACCAAGTGCGACCATGGCGTATCTCGGAATATCGCGTGACAAGAAAACCCGTAGTATCACAGAAACGCTAGCCAATGGGTTCTTTGATGATGCAGATTTGCAAACAGTATAAAGACAGAATATCTAAACCGTGGGTATGCGGTACCGCAAGTCTCGCCGTGTAAGTGGGTGTTTTGGCAGGGTCGTTTCTCTAGCTGCCTCCACTAGGATAAGAAGAACCGAGATAGAGTGATGATGAGTGAGTACTAGGTATTCAACAAACGTTGACTGGGATTTACTTAATGCATTATAAAAGCCGTAACTAAGTGGGAGTTGGTGCTATTTAAGCCTATATCAATCCATCGTCACTATGTTCAGGTACATACGTATATAGTGCTTTACTCGATGTCATAGCTACTAACCTTAGGTACTAAGCCTGGTTTGTACCTGATACCCTTTCCGGGCGATCTACTACCAGGGGGTTCCCTGTAGTCGGTACTTGCGCCTGGGGCCCCCGGTCCTCCCGGTGAGCACTCCGCCAACGATAATTCACCGGAGCCGTCCCTTACATCTTCTTACTCACCTTGAAAGTTTTCCGCTCACGAGCTTGGACTCACGGTCGCGGACTGATCCGTGTCTCCGGAATCTGTGATATCTAAGACCCGGCTGTCCGATACCATAGAAATTTCTTCTACCAGCTGACTCACATGCCCTTGGTACACAGCACACTCCGAATATACCCCTGCCTAAGGTATACGAGTTATACATACTCTCACATGTGACACATAGCATTTCAGCCTCATAGTAATTTAATACTAACAAATCAAGCTTCTCCATTTTGCATACATAGTAAACCTCTAATAGCTCATGCTAGTGTAAACTTTCTATGTCATGGCATGCTTATTCCAAGCTCCTCAAAAGCCAACTCCAGTCC